>OZ023229.1:355343-1555343 GCA_964006125.1 Cryptus viduatorius
AGCGTGGGGCGTGTCCTCGGCCGGGAGATCGCGGTTCGCGCTAGTAAGCATTTCAACATCTTTTTACCCTCAAATATCAATGAAAATTTTTTTTTAATTAAAATTTCACGATTTATATATTTTATTAAAGACCGAGATACCGAGATAGAAAAATCGATTTGTAGTTCAATATTTGCGACAAAAATGTAATAGTATATTATGCCACTGGTGCGTAAAATCGACTTTTACGCGCACTACAAAAAAAAATGCTTTCTGTAAAAAATTACGCTGAATATATAGTAGGAAAATCACGATTGTCAAAACGGTAAGTCAAAATTATGTCCGAGAAAATAGCGGATGGGCAGTTGCGCGATGTACAGATACGGCCATTTCTACATTACAGTACATTAAAGTCCAAATCTGCACACTGATTACCGTTTGAAAAGCACACACCGAAATAAATGTTCCGGGACTTCTGTGGTACATAGAATGAGGCTACATGTGCCAAAGAGTAAAAGAGAGCAGAAAGCTTCAGCTATCGCGCCAACTGCGTTTACCGCACCCCTGAAGATGAATGGCCGCGTTTTACCTCCCTTGCGATACTCGACGCGCGCTCTCTCTCTCTCTCTATATATACATAGTATATATTTTATACATATATAGAGCACAGCATCCAAAGCAACCGCCGCGACGGACTGCCAAGATCAAGATTCCGCGGTTTCACGTCGCGCCAACTACCCAACCAACGTCGCCTTTGGCTTCCTCTCATTCCGGCTTTAGTTTTCTATATACTTCACGACTTTTGCCGACACCGCCACGTCTCCGCTCACGTCTCAGCTTACTCACTGGTTAATGCCCCGCGATTTTTTTCCCTTTTAAACTGCTCGCGATAACGTGCCAGGAATCACTTATCGTGGTTTACGCGCCCGAGTAGACGACGTATTTATTATCAGCGAGACCAGCCTAAGCCGCAGGTCTGTGCAACTCTCGACCTTTTCGTTATCCATTGTTTCGCCGCTTTTGTTCTCGTGATCCTTCTGGTGTTTTTTTTTTTTTTCTTTTTTTTTTCTTAACGAGGAGATCAACGGGTTTCAGACGGATTTCGAAGTAATCATTAAAAAATAGTCCTTTTTTACCCCTATCGGCGAGGGCTTTGCATCGAATATAAAAGTGGGGATAACTTAAGCGACTGATTCGGGATCAGTGGGAAATGTGATCTTTTTTTTTTTTGATATTTTTGCATCTTTTTAAAATTATGGGGATACGAGATATTTTTCGTGTTCTACACGAGATACGGTACTTGGCGGAGTGTCAAATGCGTTTTTCCGCGCTGCTTCGTTGCGCAGAAAAACGTTATAAAATCCGTGACAAAGGTGCGCAAGTTGCAGAGAAACATTTGCAATTTTTTTTTAGCAAAAATCGCGAAATACCAAAAATCTTGTCGGCCATTTTTTTTTTTACACTGAATACAAATTTGACAACAATTATTATCTTATCTCAAAGGAGAAAATAATAGTTACGGAAAATAAAAAAAAAAAATTGTCTTTATAAATGCAAAAAAAAATCGTTTTTAGTGGTTCGTCAGAAGTACGACGTCACTGTGAAGGACGCTTACGTGAGGGTCGGCAACACCGGTGTTCTCAGGTGTGATATTCCAGCCAACGTTAAGAAACACGTGAGAGTTACCTCGTGGGTACAAGACTCGACTTTCAACATATTTCCAGCCCCCGAAAGCGGTGAGTACGCTACTTTTCCGTTTACAGAAAAGAGTTGAAGAACATAGTATAGTGTAACCGGCGGTAAAGAGACGAGAAAGAGAGAAAGAGACGACTTTTGCTAAGTGAATCTTGAATGAGCTTCCGGGTCTCGGAAGAGCGTAAAGGAGAAATGGCGGTATATTACGCGAACAAATTAACGTTGTCAGTTGGCAAAAGTTCACAGTGCCTCGCCAGAGCTTTCCGGTATAATTTGACAAACGAGTTTCGTCAAAGTTTGAAGATATTCACATTTTTTCACATTGATAACAATATTAAAAGTACCGATCTTTTATTGAAAATACGTCTATCAAAACATCGAAAAAAAAAAAAAAAAAACGGTATTTTCTCGGTTTCGATTAATCGAAAAAATGTATTCCCATTTTTTCACATTGATAACACCATTAGAAGTGACGATCTTTTATCGAAAATACGTCTATCAAAACATCGAGAAAAAAAAAACAGTATTTTCTCGGTTTCGATTAATCGAAAAAATGTATTCCGAAAGCAAAAGAAAAAAAACCGGATTTTTCAATAGTGCCAACTATGCACTTCGATCGATTTAATAACCTCCAGTTTTCCGAACGAACCCTCGGAAAACCATCAAACTTCACGAGTTGAAGTAATGTAGTGACGCAATGAAACGAGGAAAGGCGTATGCAAACGAACTCTTATCATTGCGTCGATAGGGGGGTAAAAGCACGTCGAGTGTTCAGGGTATGGATTCGCTCGATGAGCGAATTAGCGGGGTGCACATTCGTCGTCGGTTCGCAAGGTATTGCAAAGTAGTTGCCGGTAGTGGATGGCGAATGAGTGGCATTAAACGCGAGCGAATGTACGTAAGAGTGAGATAACTGCGTAGAAGAGGTATCATAGAGATCGAAAGAGGATACACGTCAAATGTTCATTCCCGATGGAAGGCCAATACACGAGAGGTTAATTAGAGGGCTGCGAGAACGTTTCAAGTGTCTCGCGTGATGTAACGCGCGCGGTGGTTACCATCAGCGCGCGCGGCGGCGCATCAGCGCGGCTTCTCGTATCTGCATATGTGCGGCGCGTATAAACTTGAATCAACCTTCGCGTATATGTATTAAACACGGTAAAGGGAGGGAAAATATCGTGTGTATGAGTTACGGTATAAACCACATAGCAGAAATCCAAAGCATTTACGAGACCGCGAGTAGCACGAAACCATTTACATAATACGAGAGGAGGCGCTGGTCGAGCACACGGCTACACTGATTTACATAGAACGCCGGAGTATAATACCCGCCATATAATCTGTCGTAGACGGCACAATGAATTGTATACATATATGTATTTTCATACATATAAATATATATATTCGAGATAATATAATGCTATGTAATAGACTGCGCGAGAGATATATTGCATCAGTCCTATAGCCGCGGGATACACAATGATTTTCTGATGAAACATCGCTATATACACGAAAAACAAAAAAAAAAAAAACGATAAATATTATCCTCACGCCCGTCTGGACGTTTAATTTATCCGCGGCTCGTGCGCGATCCATTGCCGTTAGTGTGAGATATGGAGGCGGATAAGAGACGAGCAACACTGTAATTCGTTACCGAACTTCGTAATTTTAATTACGTCTGCCGCATGAATAAATGCAGGAACGCCTCTCCCCCCCCCCCCCCCCCCCCCCTTTCTCTCTCCCGATTGCTCCCTCTATAGATCTCGCTGGGGAGTTTGTAATTCAGCCTGATGGCGCGCGCGAGCTTCGCGAACGGGTGGGACGAGTCGCGATGCTATTGGACGAAGAATGTTGGGATCAGCGAGGCGCTTATAGTTCGAAGACAGTATTTTCAGACTTCGGACGATATCAAGTTTTCCGACGAGACGAATAAATGAATAGTGAGGATTAAATTCTTCGATATATATATTTTTTTTTCACTCGTTTTCGATAATGAACCATCGAGAAAAAAAAGGCATAGTGACCCTCGACGATTTTTATCGACGAGAGAAAGTAAACGATCGACGCGAAAAGGTGAAACGGGTCGCGAATAGAAACGCAAAAGATCGCAGAGATGGGATACGACTGCGGTGAGGGGAAAAAATTCTTGAGGTATGAAGAAGTTTGTATGAAGTTAGAGATATAACTCGCGGCATTCACGCGGACGTTTATTCGAGCGGTCGAAGTGAGATTGCTGCACTTTCAGACTGCGCGAAAAAGTTGCGAGAAAACTTCGAACACCACGAAGGGGTAAAACCCTTTACGCAAAGTGAACATCTCAAGCTGTACGCTAGAGTCTACCGAATGAAATATAAATAGAATAATGATAAATTATTTTTCATTGAATATTAACATCAATTATAAACGTTAAATTTCGATTTGCGAGTAATTTTCATTCCGCAAACACGACAAAGTTTAATTAATAATTCTTATGGTATTTATGCCTCCGAAAAAAAAAAAAAAAATTCATTCAATATTAACAAAAAGTTTGTACGTTAAATTTTTATTTCTGAGTAATTTCTATCCTAAAAGACGACAAAGTTTAATTAATAATTCTGTTGGTATTCGTGGCATCGAAAAAAAAAAAAAAAATTTCCGTCCGACTGTAAACATCGAATGTTATGCGTTCGACTTTGAAGCGCAAGTTATTATATTTGAACAACAGATCCTCGACAAGGAAAACAATCGCCAATAATCGAAATATACGTTAAGAGTTCGAATTCGCGGAGTGACTGCAGATCCGAACGTAAACGAAATGAGAAAGAAGCAAACAATTTATTCTCTGTCTTTGTGCGCGTAAAGCTTTGAAAATTTATTCGAAGCCTCCGGCACGAGTCTTCCGGATCTCCTTCGGTGGCAAAGGGCGAATTTCAATGACTGTTTGCATAGCGAAGAAAAAAAAAAAAAGAAAGCCAACTAAGCGAAGCCGGAAGAGAACGGAAAATTCTATTTCCACCTCTCGCCCATCGCTTCTTCGAGTCGAAAAGCTTCGTACTCTGTATACAGTGCACGAAGGATAAACAAAAGTAAAAGAAAAAGAAGAAAAAGAAAATAAATAAAGTGAATCTTACCGCGAAGGAGCGTCGCTGCGGAACTGTCGGAAGTGCGATTTAACGATAAGTTCCGGTCGGAAGGGAAATTCAAAACTAAACAGTTCCGTTGTTCTTGAAATTCGAATGCTACAGAAATAACTGCACTCTATGACGGACCCGACGTTAACTACCCTGCGTAGGGGAATAACGAGAGAACATAGTTCGCGGTACGGAAACCAATGAGCCTGAAGATATCTGCATCTGCAAAATACGACATTGTGGAGACTAAAATAGTCATTAAACATTTTAATTTGAATAGAAAACCAGAGGGTTTTACACTTCTTACCATTCGCTAGTGGAGCATTTTATTGAAAAATTCAACTAAGCCGAAAAATGTATTATTTCTGCTTGAGAAAACTTTTGACACAGTATATTTTTTAATGTTTGTATCGAAAAGAAAAAAAAACCATCGTACTTTGTTCGTATCTCGATTCTCCAGTGGAGCAGTTTGGCCGAAATTAGCTCCAGGGTAAATTTAATGACGATTCTGCTAGAAAAAATCTTCACCGCGTTAAAAATACGAATATGCCAGTTTGAATTCTAATACAATCCCCAACATTTTGTTCATTTTTCAATTCTTTAGTGGAGCTTTTTGACATAAATCGATTCCAACAAAACAACAATAACAATTCTTCATAAAGGAATTTTCAACACGCTACAAACACCAAATGATGCGTTAGAACGAAAAAAATCCGTCCGGGTTTTTTGTTCGATTTTCGATTTTTTAGTGGAGCATGTTGATCGGAAATGGTTCTGATAAAAAAATGATAAAGATTCTGCTCGAAGAAATGTTCAACACGCTATAAATACGAAATGATCGGTCGCAAGAAAAAATATCAATCTGAACTTTTTGTTCGTTTTTTTATCCTTTTGTGGAGCAATTTGTTCAATTTTTATTAGGAAGAATTTTGATTGCTTTGGAAACGTTGAAATAACCCGACATTGCAATTTTTGTTAAAATCGAAATTTCCCTATTTACTCATTTCGATTCCGACATAGCAGAAAAAATATAACTGCCAATAACCGTTACCTCCTGCGCATTCGTATGAGAGCTTTAATTTTCGACCGCTAGACTACGTCACACCTGTTTACAGCGCCACACCTGCGCCTACAGCGCCTGTCCGACTGATTTTTTAAAAACAAAGTTTTTATGGCGCTTTGCTTTTTGTATTCGATTCCCTTGGCTTTTGTTTTGTACGAAGATTTGATACGTATTACTACTTACGTTATTTGTAACACCAAAAGTCTGATAGGATAATAAAAACGACAAGCCGACAACAACGACAAATATATATTCACGTATGCTCCACATAAGTGTCGTGGGCATCTGAATTATCTGAAATAGCTTGAAATATCATAAATATAAACTCATGACGGGGTTTCGCAATAAAAACTTTAAAAAATTCCGCCGTCTTAAGCTTCACACGTAAGTATTTCTAGATAAATTAGTCAACCAAAGTACTTCTACATATAATATAATGGATTCTCGTAAATAATATGTTCCTTGATTATTATCGCGTGTTTGGATGATGTATACGTATCTATACATGTCGTATCTATACATATCGTATCGTAAATCAACATACTATATGAAAGGACGCATTATCCCCCCCCTCCTGATTTCCGGATCGCATTTCGATGGATTCTCTATGTTTCTGGTGTTGTGGATTGATTCAAGTACAACTGCATTCGGTGTGTCGTTATTCAAGTAAAAATATATCGATATGAACTTAATTTCGATATGTAGCGACATGTATAATTCCGCTCCGCGTGCGTACCACCCCATTTCACATCTTGTGAAGTACAATTTCGTACGATACTCTTACGAAAAACATAAATGCTGTCCTTTGCAATACATTACTTTTCATAGTTCTGCAAACAGTACACACCAAACACTTATCAATCGTCGCTGAATTTATATTTATTCATCGTTTTACATGAATATTCGGTGTTTAAGCTATATCGATCATTCATTGTTGCTAAAAATGAAATTTTTTATTAAAAAGTAAAAAATGATTATTGGACAACAAATAATTCGTATTCGCGCAAAGTATTTCTGTACCTGAAACAAAAACATTTTTACGGGTACTTTTACAACTATTTCCTGACGTTTCTTTAGGTCCAATCGATCGTAGCAAGAGTCAAGACAACGACGAGTATGAGTGACTTCTGTTAAAAGAAACTGCTACACTTTTGTAACTGCAGCCCTGCGTACGGTATTTGTTTCATTCATCTTCCCTTATCCCGCGTTTCCTGATTTTTTATTTTTAGCCTCAACATTTTCGTTTCCGTTATTCTTCAGGTCCAATTTTAATTAAAACTAAAAGCACAAATACGAACGAAGAAATAGGGACACCGATACTTTGATATGGCGAGATCCCGTAAATCTTCCCGACGTTCTTATGGAACAAAAAGACGAAGACGTCGACGTTCCAAAAAGAAAAATATACGACGATCAAAACCGACTACGACCGATGACGAACCCGTTGCTGTTAGTACCTCTGTGGCGACTAAAGTAAATAAAATCATAGAAGCCATCGCATATTGCGTTGAAAACGTCGACGAATTACAGCTGGGTTTGACAGATCCAAATCTATTTGCTAAGATATGCACACACATGCGAATTAGAAAGTATCAGAAACGGACACTCAGAGCCAATTTAATTTTCAACTCGCCCTAACCAGGTATGGGTTTATTGTAACTGGTGTCAGAGGATGGCGCATATGGAGTGTTTATCGTATTTGGAGAAAACAAGCGAAGAAATCAGCAGTAATTTTTTCATATTTGCGTGCCAACCGTGCGCAAATTGGTTGAACACAAGATTTTAATAAGTGTGTAAATATTCTGAAAGGAAATTTTACGTTATACAAAAAAACGTTACGTTACGTTCCATTACGTTGCGTTTACGTTATAAATATGAGTATAAAAAATTTGTTCTGTAAATAAACTATTGTTCTAAAAGTCAAAATTGCAAAATTTTCTAAAACCTTTCAGCATTTGCAACACAATAAAAATTCTTCCTAATAAAAATTGAACAAATTGCTCCACA
Organism: Cryptus viduatorius; assembly: GCA_964006125.1. Lineage (NCBI taxonomy): Eukaryota > Metazoa > Arthropoda > Insecta > Hymenoptera > Ichneumonidae > Cryptus > Cryptus viduatorius. The sequence goes on from OZ023229.1 coordinate 363,198, forward strand.
AAAGGATAAAAAATCGAACAAAAAGTTCAGATTGATATTTTTTCCTCCGACCGATCATTTCGTATTTATAGCGTGTTGAACATTTCTTCGAGCAGAATCTTTATCATTTTTTTATCAGAACCATTTCCGATCAACATGCTCCACTAAAAAATCGAAAATCGAACAAAAAACCCGGACGGATTTTTTTCGTTCTAACGCACCATTTGGTGTTTGTAGCGTGTTGAAAATTCCTTTATGAAGAATTGTTATTGTTGTTTTGTTGGAATCGATTTATGTCAAAAAGCTCCACTAAAGAATTGAAAAATGAACAAAATGTTGGGGTTTTTATTAGAATTCAAACTGGCATATTCGTATTTTTAACGCGGTGAAGATTTTTTCTAGCAGAATCGTCATTAAATTTACCCTGGAGCTAATTTCGGCCAAACTGCTCCACTGGAGAATCGAGATACGAACAAAGTACGATGGTTTTTTTTTTCTTTTCGATACAAACATTAAAAAATATACTGTGTCAAAAGTTTTCTCAAGCAGAAATAATACATTTTTCGGCTTAGTTGAATTTTTCAATAAAATGCTCCACTAGCGAATGGTAAGAAGTGTAAAACCCTCTGGTTTTCTATTCGCATTAAAATGTTTAATGACGACTTTAGTCTCCACAATGTCGTATTTTGCAGATGCAGATATCTTCAGGCTCATCGGAAACCAACGTTACTGAAACAGCGCTCAGCCGCAATGCAAATTCGTCGTTAGCTTCCGCAAAGCACTAAAGCAGTCTCTGCGTACAATTCCATTAACGATATCGTATTCATGATGAATTTGTAAAAAAAAAAAGTATTCTTTCGCAGACATAAAATTATTTGAGTAAAAAAAAATCTTTTTATATAACAGTATTTATATAATTTGATATAACACTGTTTTACCAATTCATAAAAATCTTTCTTGTAGATTTAGCATTTGAGATAATAATTTTTATATTCGACTGTTATACACGATATCGCCGCCTATGCGAAGAAAGAAATATATATAAATATTTTAAAATTCCGAATAAAAAAAGATTTTAATAAATAAATAGAATATACAAGATAATAGTGAAATGAGAAAAATTATTCGTATATTAAAGACGGAAAATATATTTAAAGAAAATTCACGGAATGCCGAGCGTAGAAACAAAAAACTTCGACAAACTGTGAAATTGGTTAAAATTAAATAAAAAAAAAAATTTATTGACATTCAATCTGAGGTTCAGCCAATAGAATATGATATACTCCAACTCCAGTGCAAATTTCAAGACGATATATAGAAATGGTCTCGAGATATCGTGGTAAAACGAATAGAATGTGTCGTTGCCGGGGAATGTCGTTTTTCTGGTCATCCTGATCGCTCATATGCAACTAAAATCTTCGGTTTGTTTCACTTCTGAAGACATTTTTGAACGAGAAAAATCACACCGTATTCGACATAATTGTGATTCAATATTCGAACTAATTTTTTAAAATATATTCACCGTCGATACGTATTTTAAGGGTGAACACTTGTCGCGTCCAGACGCACACCGCGCTACATTTTTTGCTCTCGCGTCCGCAATTTCAACAATTTCATATTGCATTTGACGGCATCATCATTATAAAGCATTATAATATTGACATATGCAAAAAAAAAATTTCGATTTTTCCAAATTGCAAACATCTCTCTACTCCTCTTAAACATCATTCGACGAATCATTAGAAATACCCCACGGAGTTGCGAATTATCATTGTTTCGCTTCATCGAATGCGAATGACTCAAAGCATTAATGGTACGCATTTAGCGAGCGAAAGCCTAATAAACCGTATAATTCTATGGAAATCTCGGGAACGCAACTCCATTGTTCATTGTCATTACAATAGCTACGAATAACGCTGTTACGCACGGTTTCCTAATAAGCCGCAGTTCTCCGGTTGCTATTCATCGATTTCCGAAATTCGGATCGGGTTATTCAGCGTATCCTTTGCCCGAAATGTACGCTCTTCTAACTTTTGGCTGTCGATGCATGAAATCTCACAATAATGGATCGATGCGCAGCTTCATCCGACTTTCCATATTCGTATCTCGTAAACCCGAAACATTCGTTTTTCATCAAACGGGAGTTCCATTTATTATTGAAAAAATTCAAAAGCCCATGAGACTATTATACCGGCGGCTCGATATTTTCGATCTGAAAGTTAAAGGGTTAATACGAGTAATGGAAGCGTCGAGCCTCATTGGTTTAATTACAGGAGCTATAACCGCGCGGCATATCAATGGTAAACAGGGTGTTGAATCGCAGCGCGTATATCACTGCCTATATCTGAATTTCAATTCGTTCGGCATAAACGAGACTGCAAGCATTTGGTACAGACGGACGGGGGAGGGAAGAGGGGGTGGGTAGGGGGTTCGTACAGGTGCACAGCGAATCTGAACATGACAGACGTCCATTCATCGAGAGTTAGCTGGCGAGCGAATCGACGTGGTCATACAGAGACGTTAGTATGCGCGCGACGGGGAGTTCTGCTTTTCGACAGATGCCGATCATACGTATACCTCCCGCACGAGCGGATGCAAACGAAATTCTCGGCGATGTTACCTTTTTTGTTTTTCTTCGTTCTTTTTGTTTCGTATTCACGAAAAATTCTACGCTCGAGTACCATTCGAGGTTCGCTGAGAGAGTTATACGCACGTGTATAATACGCGCAGATTCGTCATGGAAGCCGATGGAGCCTCTCAATGGAAACATAGAACATACAGATGGATACGCGGGGTGTACGGGGTTGCGAACTGTTAGGCAGTCGTTGCTGGAGGATAGGGACGCGATCGCGGTATCGATGCCAGCTGAAATCGAGAATAATAGAGCGACGGGTGAAGCCTCCGCACCGAAATGGCCGGAGAGGAGAAACAGCAACATCGGTGTGTACGGCGGCACGAGAGCCGCTGACGCTACTCTTGCCTCCTACACCCGGAAAACTCGGGCTATTCGACACTCGATGTTGGGCTCTTGACGGTGTGCGATCTATTCTCTAAATATCGATATAGCGCTCGGTACACATACACGCCGATTTATACGCGTATACGCCGCGGAATACAGAGGATTCGATGTATGGAGTTATAGAAACATAAAATACGCTCGCGTTTCATAGCCCCCAGCGACTTTCAGTGCAAGTCGCCCGGAGCGTTATAACGTGATGATTCTGATGGCCAGGCGTTTCATCACGCTATATATAACCTCTCGTTCGCGTACGATCGGTATAGCATTCATCGGGGCAAAATTTATAACGCTAAAATGTCCCGCGGCGCGGTAACCGAAACGTTACCGTGTCATGTCACAACGATCGACGGAAAATAGTACATTTTTACAGTATCTACGTGTACACACCTTCGATCCAAATTGTATTAATGAACGAATATCGGACGACAGATAGGAACGATATAATGCGCGACGATCTCATTTTAATCAGACGAATTCAAACCCTCGGAACAAAATATTCGAAATATATACGATAATAATAAGCAGACATTTTTTTTTCTTTGATAAAAATTATCGCAGATACGCGGGCAACGATTAATTTTCGACAACTTAAACATTTCGGGGGTTAACAACCCCCGAAATATGTTTTTTTTTTTTATTAGTACGCTGCAAATTTACCAGTTTTTTCTTTCATCCCCTAATACCGAGAGCATTCGAGTATAAAATTTTTTTCATTTTTTTTAATCGCATTGTTATAATCGCGGAATAACGACAACAGAATGAGAGGATCGCGAGTCTACGAGGCGTATTACTGAACGGAATTTTTCCATAGACGCGATTTCAATGCATAATAAACCCTTTCTTTTTCATCTCATCCCTTTTACGTGGCCTTTCTTTTGCGTCTGATTTTTTTTTTTTTTTTTTCTTTTTAATTTCAACCCTCTTTCTCCCCGTTTGCGGAAGCTACGCGCATACGCACCGCCGGCACACATCGTCACAACCGCGTCCGCGTGCAGGAGAACGCGGAAGGTTAACAACAGAGGGATTTTCCATTAGAGGAATTTGCATATTGATGGAGTTCGTCCGGCACGCGGTAGTGTGAGAATTCGAAAATGTAATTCCACGGGTTCGAACTGCAGACGCGCGGGACATGGATATTAAAAAAAAAAAAGTCCATCGAGCCACTAGGACGCGAGTAATACGAGACCAACGGAGCGAGGATACGTCATCACCTTTTTTTATTTTACTATGTGATCCACCGGCGTGCGCGCATTCCCCAACATCGCATTCCCTGTGTCGTCTATCCGCTTTTCTCACTACTCCTTTCTACTTCCCTATCGTTTATACCTATACGCTTCCCGTCGTTGCGTATATATCTACGAAAGCCGAACGGTATTACATCGGGGATTCGGTTTTGTTTCAGATGGAAAATATCACATGCTACCGACCGGTGAACTCTTGATATTCACGGTGAATTCCGAGGACAAACATCACGGATACCGATGCCGAACGGTCGACCACGTTACCGGATCCACCGTCGAGAGTTCGAATCTCGCCAGACTCATTGTCACAGGTATGTTTTAGGGTCGTTTTTTTTTTTTTCATGAATAATTTATCGTCAGCGGCGTTAATGAGTTTCGGAATATTTAAAAAATGGTAATCGCGGAAAACAATCTTTTTTAACGTGCGACACGCACTTTTGTATCAAATTTCGACGTAAAAGTAATAACGGAGCGGACAGATTGCTGACGATCGCTATTTTCGACGCCGGAAAAACCGCGAATGTCTACTATATTCTACGTAAACAAAAAAAAAATAAAACCACTATATTAGGGTGTTTTATGAAGTTTCAAAATGGTTTTTTCCTGCGGTTTCGGAGCGATGAAAAACGTTTTAAAAAATTGCTAACAAAGTTTGACGCTTTCCACTTTTCAGTGCGAACTTTAGAATTCGAAACGAAACTATTTTTACGCTCATTATGACTGATAAAAAAAATGCTTAATTCGGCCGATTTATCTTTTAAATCGATGCTGTCGTCGATACGTCGCTCTACTTCTTAAAAATTGTTTCTTCGCGCATTTATTTTCGTCACGCAAATCGCAATAGTCAATTTTGCCCCAAAATCAAGCGAAACATAGCAAATACAATTGGCAAATTGGCAAAAACAATTTCTGTTTTCTTCGCTTTCGAAGCGTCCGGAGTTCTCCGCGAATAACATCCATCCGGAGATGCGTAGAGAAATTTTAATGGATTTATTGCTTTAATTTTCAATTTTTCTTAATCCTTCGGCGATCGTACGGCGTGAAACGTAACCGCTGAACCGTTGGAAACCCCTGTCAAACCCCAAGAGTCTCATAAATCTTTCGAAAAAACGGGTAGAAGATATCCCGCGGTAAAAGATCATTCGAACAACTGGTAAAAGTATCGAAACTTCTTCTCGCAACCGTTACCCAAAGTTTGGAGAGAGAGAGAGAGAGAGAGAGGGAAATTCTGGAGCATTAAGAAAAGCGTAGAAACTTCTCCGTAACGGCTTGAGGAACCGTGTGGCGAGATATAGAGTGGAAAACGAAAATGCGGAGTTTAAACTTCCGGCCGTTTAGCGGTTTGCGATCGAAGACGGAAGTTGAGAATATCCGGTCGATGAAGGATCATCGATAGTCGTGCATTGCAAGAAGTTCGCTTCCAAGCCGACAATCGATGATCGTGAAATAAAATATCCATTCTGCGTCTCAACAAGTCTAAAAAAAAAAAAAAAAAATTCGATCGCTCGATCCGTTTTTTCAACCCCTTTTATTTGAAATCGACGCGTAAATTCCACGATCTATAACTAAAACTCACCTATAAAAAAACGAATTAATTATTAAAAAAAAAAAAAAAAAAAAAAAAATTCAATCGAAGTACAATTGTTGGTAATCGTTAATTTCATCTCCCGTTCTCGTTAACATTTATCTTTCATCACTCTCGCAATTTCCTACTACACTCTGTCTCGCGTGATACGACATGGAAAACGAAAAGGGGCAGACGAGATAGCATCCGGAGCGTTTACGAGAGACGATTCGTTATGACTAATTGCATGCGGTACCTGCTACGAGCAGCCAGTAGTAGAATCCAGAAACGAGACGACCCATCCCTGTACCAGCGCGCAATACGGGGAGGAGACTCGCTTGTGTGTTGATTAAACTTGTGGTTGGACAAGGTGAGAGAGAAACAATGTGCCCATTCATTCGGCAGTTGCCTGTCGGCCGTGTTTTTCAACCCCGTGTACTTTCCACGAGGGCGCGGAGCCTCCCAACATTTTATACCTCACTACCCCTGTCGGCTTCCGTGACAAACACACGTCAGCAATAATAACGCAAAAGTTGGATAACGAGCGTAGCGCGTAACGCGTTACATTGCCCATAAATATCAGTGAAAATAAAGGGTAAAAAAATAAACCCCGAAAAAAAAAAAACACACACACGAAACCATGTAGACGAATAAAAGCCATATGTACATTTTTTAACAGTCGAGAATAGTCCGCGAAATGTGATACATCGCAATATCGTTTATCGCGTGGAAATTATTGTCGTCGTCACCGTCATCGTTCCGACATCGATGCGCGGTCTACACGTTCTGAATAATGGATAGGATACCCGGAAAGGCCAAAGGATAAAAGAAGAAGAAAAAAGAAAAGAAGGAAATTATTCCGCCGAAGCGTTTCTATATACTGCGGACTTTACGTTTTGTTTTTTCGATGAAGCGACGGAGAGGGTTGAGAGGTGAGGAGAGAGAGGGGCGGCGCACCCCGAAGCGTCGTCGGGGTAGCGATCTTCGTAAGATCGCATAATGGGTCGCTGGGGGTGCGGATGGGCCGGTGCTGCTGCCTCCTTCCGTGGAATATAGTAGTAATGGTAGTATGTCGCAGAGTGGCAAAGAAAAAAAAATTACGACGAGGGTAGTGAAAACAGAAAGACACTGATTAAGTCAGGCGGCGGGGATTCTTGGTGCACTGGGGAAACTGCCGCCGACTACCGACGACTACGTACGAAATAGCGTCGGAAGTGGTTGCGAGAAAACGGTCGAGAAAACATATATACGGCGATACGAAAATCTGGCGCTTCGTATTTTACATATATATATATCGTAATACATGCAACGGTAACTTTCTTTCGGGGAAAAATCGGGAGGCCACTCTGTAAAAAAGATCGAAGATTCCGCTCAGTTATAGCTCTCTAAGGAATCACCTGCCGTATTTTGAATACTAATTCCTCGGAGGACTGTAGTAACGGTGCAAATTTTTTTTTTTTTTTTGCAAAGACCAAAAAAAAATATTGACTACGAAATATTTTTCTATTTTTTCATTCGATTTTTTTGGAGTAAAAAAAATTGTAGCGTTCGCGATTTAGATCGCTTGACTTTGTTTTCTCCAATTTTACGACTTTTTTCTTGTTACCCTTTTCCGTCTGTTTCTTCCGTCGACAATCACTATTTCGCGGCAAACCTCCGCGAACCTTAATGAAAATTAATACCGGCCGAAGTTATATGGGTTCTCTTACAATCTGAGCGATTTATGATATTTAATTTTTTTTTTCGTACTGTGGACATTTTAAAGAAGCCGCGATGTACAACGGTTTGAAATTCAGATATCTCTTCTCCGTATTTTCTTCGTTTCGCACATTTATTTATACGCATATATTTTTCTTCTTAATAATACCGTTCTACTTAACTTTCTTCTCCCGACGACGGCGGGAGGCAAAGAAGAACAACTTTACGAAGCTTCGCGAAGTTTATAACGCGGGAGTCTCAAGAGAGGGCAGCTGTACCGAGTAACAAGGTTCATTCTTTTTCTTCACCGACCACTTTCGAGTCTCGCATACCAAACGCATAATTCCCTACGCTTTGTTTCTCCGAATTGCGCTCACTTGACGCGCGGAAAACTTTCTTACGACTGAAGTCGTTCCCGGTATTCAATTTTTATTCGCCTCTTTGCCGCACTTTCATCCCCTTTCATCCCCTTCTTTCGTCTTTTTTCCGCGCCTTCTGCAGAAGAAAGAATCAAAATTGACGGCTAAAACGATGCGAGCGGCGGATAGACGTAATCGATTATCGAACTTGAGAAAAATTGCTTCTGTGTTTCGATGTATTGGCGCCACTGTTCGCGTAACGTAACGTGTATACATTGTTCATTTTTCTCGCTTCGAGCCGATTCTCTGCATCGGATAGTTTTTGTTTTACCAAATATTTTCACCCTTCCAAAGCGCTTGCGCACACGTGTAGGCAAAGTAGGTGACCCACTTGAACGATTTTTACCGATATCGATAAAACTTTTCACCCGCCGTTAGCCTTATATTTCTCACTCGACAAACTGCCTGTATATCTCCCTCCGTTCCCTATCTATTCACCTCAACTTTGCTTCTAAATCAATTTTCACACAAACTTTTATTTCGCATTTATCGAACCGAAATGCATTTACTTCATACTGAAATATACATTAGCCTCCCTACTGAAGTATATTGCGTTTTACGCTGTACAGAACATGAATGAGAAGTTGGATAATAACAAAATGAAAATATTGCGGAGGGAGGAAAATAGACGAAAAAAAAAATCGCTTTAATGGAAAACGTTCGCCGGAAGCGGCATTTCCATTTACCGTTTTCCAAGGAGAATCGCGGAATTCACCGACGTCACAGCTTCGCGATTCTCGGGGATGAAGAAGTCCGGAGGTGTTATCCGGAGGTGCTTAAGGTCGACATCGTTGCCTCAACCGGGTTAATTACTTATACGAAGAGACGGAAGAATATTATAGATCGAACATTCGCGCCGGATATTTAAAGGGGAATAACGACTAGTCGCCGACTACATAACTCTGCATCGCGATCTTCTCGTTTCATTGAAATCGGAAAAAAAAACGATGATTAAACGTTAAAAAAGAAAAGAGCAGAATACGTGACCGATAAAAACCACAATTTGTATTTCATTCGATATTCCTTAATCGACTGCTTTTTATTGGCGTTGCCTTCGACGTCTCGAAGTTTATACGGATAAATCGCTAAAGTGCGCGGACTGGTAGAGAGTATAACGGAAATTGTTGCGAAATCGATTCCAACTTTAATAAAAAGATGAAAAAGAAGGAAAAAAAAAAAAGATGGAAAGAATTTGTTTTGCTCGATTCTTATACTATACCGGAAGCCGTTTTACCCTCAGGCAAGCTGTATCATAGCTTTTTTTCTTCTTTTCGTATTCTTTTTGAACGGCAAAAAAAAATCGCCGAAGGATCCTTCTTCCGTCGACGAGTCCGCGCTACGACTCCGCGACTACCCGATACTGAAACATATCGACTCCACCTCTCCCGTTCTTACATTCTCCTCGTCTTTATTTCACGATGTATACCGACGGCGCAGTGAGTCCTTCGCGTATTGCTCGATAATATTGCGGACCACGCTACATCGGATTTGGATTGGAACGAAGGCAGAGATCGCTTCGTCGTTTCTTGTCGACGCTGCACGAGTCGTTGCGTTGATCCCACTAAGTCCCATCGCCGATTGCACTTTACGTTTCGCTGAATCTCATCCTTTACAATCGGTTGTATTATGTAGAGTGCCTGTTTTGTAAGTTTCAAACCATTGAGACGAACAAAAATTCCGAATATTGCTAAAAGTATGAAATCGAGAAAAACTGAATAGTCCCGAAATTTTCGATGCGCGGTAAACGTCGTATACACCTAAAAATTCAAAGAATTTTTTTTTTCTAATTTTTATTTTTATTTTATTATTCTACTTAATTGATTTGCAAAAATCAACAAAAATTCGTATTTCGAAAAAAAAAAACCCTAAAAATTAAAAAATAATATGCTATTAACGATAATGTAAATGTATCGATGAGTGCAAAAAGATAGAAATTCATCTAAAAAAAAAAAGAAAAAAAACGAATAATATTGAGTTTTTGCGGTAACTTTGATAAATATTCATTGCGTATCCCGTACTTCGCCGGTATGAAAAGTAATTAATCATCTAAACGAGAGTAATATCGCCATTCGTTTCGATATCTCTCGCGACAAAGGAAACTGTAGAAAGAAAGTAGCATTGCAAGGTGAAAGGTTGAAATGAAGAAAGCCATTGGAAAAAGTTGTTGAAACGTATATCTATATATATAAAGAGAGAGAGAGAGACAGAAAGAAAGAGAGAGAGAGGCACAGTATTACGTTCTACGGACGAACGCCCGAGGAAAATCCATCGGCCTTAACATGGTACGAGTGGATGAGTCTCAAGGATATATATATATATATACATCGCGGAAAGCTCGGTGGCATCGAGACGGTGAGAAGGTGGATGTGCGAGCAGTGCTCATATGAGATCTCGTCCCCGCCAGGCGAGGAAAAAAGACTTGCCACGTCGGCAAACCCCTCTATTACTCCGCGAGCATAGCTCCTCTCTTCGGAACACCTGGAAACGAAGTGTCGGTTTGGCTATAACTGAGTCCGGACCGTGCCGTCGCTCATCCTGTGCGCTACAGTTACGAAATCGAATTTCTACCGATTCCGATGAAAGCTGCGAAGAGAATCGACAGCATATTCGCGCGGCGTGACCGCGTAGCAAAATACATATGCCCCCCACGGGATGCCTTTTCGTCTCCCGATTCTCCGACAACATACGAAATCGAAGATCCATCATTCAATAAAATCGGATAGTCTCCGCACGACTGTCTGATCGCATACTGCATTTTTCACTGATACTTACGAAGACTCGTCGAAACATTAAAAAATTGGTTTTATCGCGTTAAAATTTTATTATATCGATCGGAATTCTTTTATTGACGTTCCAACGAAATTCTTTAATTGACGAAGTAACCTATGCAACAATCTATTTCCGCAATTATTCCGCGGAATAATTAGAGTTCGTTGACCGAGGAATCGTCGAGATATTTACGGATAATGGGAGACTGAGCTTTTGTCTCATGGAACAGTGGAAGGATTTTCGATCCTTTTAACCGGAGACGAACACAACAAACGACAATGCGACGAACCCTTCCAGGGGATTGGATAAAACTCGACGCGAGATACGCGACGTAAGGGATAAATCAACCGTTTGTACGAAACAGTAGAAAATTTTTATTTAACCGACGCGAACGACGAAAAATCTTTTCTGAAAGAAATTCTTCGAATAAATTCGATTCGTCGATGTTCCTCGATGGAATTGTCGTGCAGTAACGACAGGAGATCCGTTTGTACCGTCGACGGCACGAAGACGAACGAAAAATGTCGTTGGAAAAGCGTCGAAAGAAACGGATGAAGAAACTCCGCGGGGCGTTTCAGTCCTTCCCGAGATAGTGCCCAGTCTTCGCGTCCACCACTTTCCACATGGGAAATTGAGTGGAAAGAGTAATATATCGGGTTTTCGCGAAACGCCGGTGGCCACGCGGATAACCAACGAGAGACTACCCAGTTATACCCGAAGGCTTTTTTCACGTTCGATGTATATACGTATATATATTTTTATACATCTTTCTTCGATCCGTCGCTCTCTTACTCTACGGGTGCACTTCTGTCGAGCAATTTTATTCTCGAGAAGAAAGCGAGGATCGAACCACTGACCCGTGCGCAACAAAAGATCCCGACAATCTCTTTAATAATCATTTCTGCTCGAAGTCGTTGATACCTTCGCCAATTCTTGCCGCTCGACGCGCGCATATGGAAAAATCGCGAAATCGCGAATACGACGAAACAACGAATAATTCGATCGATATTAAATTTTCTTCCGTCAAAATTTCTATGGAATTCGCGTATACGAATTTTCATAAATTTAATTGTCAGCGAAATTTATGAGGAAATTTTTTTTTTTCGAAATTTCCACTCGACGTAAATCGATGAAATTATTCATTTAAATGAGCGCCTGCCGAGCTGCGCCCGCAAATCGATCTTCAAAAATTTGACTTAAAAAAAAAAAAACACCAAGGAAAGAATTTATTTATTATAGTTATTATTGACAAATTTCAGTTGACATTCGATGACAATAATTGATCATTTATCTCGCCGTCTGCAACTATGAATTTTCAAACTATAAATAAACACTTTCATTTCCGCAAAAATAAAGATAAGTTTTCACCGACAAATTTTCGCGGAAAAAAAAAATAAAAAAATTTATTAATCGAGGAAATTTGGCTAAACATTAAAAAAAAAAAAAGACTTTACCTGCCGATAACAAAATATCTATAAGCGTTGAGCACTTTACGAACTTTTTTTTCTTTGAAACTCTCCGCACCCCTTATATTCAAAATTGGCGGGGAATTGGTGTGCAAAACTCGAACACAGTATCCTGTAATATCCCCCGCATATTCGTTCATCGCGAAAAACTTTTCGGATTTATCTGACTCGTGACATTTCGTTTGGTATAGTCGTGTCGCCGGAGAGCGTTCGGATGCCTTCACAATAACGTCGCAGCGGCCCGGCGGCGTTCGGCTCTTCTGTGTCGGACTGCGGTTGGGATAAATTTGTGTTCGATCGATTTTCAGTTCAGAAATTTCTCACGGTCAAAAATCAGAGAAGAGTAAAAGCGACGAGGCAGAGGCGCGCGCGGTTGCCGAGTGAAACGCCCGGCGCACGGTAATCCATTGGCGTCCATCGGACCGTCCGAGCGCGCGGCAGAACGCGAGTGAAAAATGTAAAAACTTTCCCGTGTATATATGTATATATCACATATATATGGTATATATACAATGATAGAGATACACGAAGTGTGCGGAGGTACGAGAAACGCTTGTAGGAGAGATAATGGGGGGGGGGGGGGGGAATACAGGAATACAGTGGAATGAGAAGGACACGAAAGTTGGACGGCATATGCCGGCTTCCGGGTGTTATTTCGACCCGCAGAAATGTACGAACTTCAATTGCACAACGCATCGAGTACTCTCGTCGTACATAGAAACCATATTGTGATATTACATTGACTCGATTCACAATTACATCGGTACCCCTCGGGATTTTGAATGAGAATATTTATGCGCGGAACCGCGCGATATTGAATTTAATGCTTCTATCGTTTTCATGGAAATTCGATGTTAGCGAGAATTCGAGATATCGTTACACGAGAATTTTCATTTTCAAGCGAACAATTAGCGAAATTGCGAAGATTGAGTCTCTTCACCGTGGGGCTTAATTATTTTCGACTCGAAACCAACGGCTTATCCTCTCTTCTTGATGATGAAATCCGCGATTTCGCTCGCAATCCTTTTCGTCTATTTAATAATCGCACTCATCCGTTTGCAATACGATGCTCTCAAAACTCGTATCGCGATATATTCATATCGGAAAAAATAACTGCAAAAAATGGTCCAGCGAAATGCCTGAACTATTTGCTTTTTTTGGCCATCAAACTTTTCGAATACGAGTGATATATATGAGGGGATTTATTATCCCATATTTTGCCTCTCGTCAGCTGAATACGCTGAAGTGTTTACGATGAAAAGAGTGCGGAGATGTTCCATTGATTTCGTTAATCAATCGTGTCGCTGGCATCGAAGCTTCTCGCGAATGCTCTTCCCATCGAGAACTCTTTTCAACCTCCACGTAAACTTAACGTATACCTTTTTATCGGCAAATAGGATGCAAGCAGCGCTAATTAAAATGTTGCGTTGCGTTTTTAATTCACGGAATTCGATTTTTTTTGCTGATTAACAATAATTTGCTGTTAATTTGACTTGACGTCTGACAATACACTGCCGTTACTACTAGCATTTCTTACTAAGCTTTTAAATACAAATTAATATTATAGTGAATAATACCAATTAAACTTTTACGAGGATTATCCAGATAATTAGTCATTTCCGGTCTCAAACTCCAGAAAATAAAAAAATAAAATTCAAAACATGAAACTCTAGCGGCAAACATAACCAACAAATATTGCGCCAAATTTCAAGATGTACGTCTGGAACGTTCGTAATTCCACACCCCGAACTTCGCGCTAAAAAAATGGAATACGAATGTCGCGTTCCGAAATACCAAAAACAACTGATACGTGTCTAATTTTTTTTCTAAACTCTTTTCTGATACTTTTAAGTGGTTACGGACATTTTTTTTTTTTACTCTTCGAGTCGAATGCTCGCGGAGAACTTTTTTCATTACTCAACGTTCCGGTGGTTAAGCGTGAAAAGTTTATTCACAACTTTTGCCGACTGTCTCAACGGTTCCGGTTGGGATTTATCGTGTACGTTTCGTTGCAGAACACCGAAATCCCGAACCACCGAGATTCATCGAGCGTGTTAGTCCGGCTCCCGTACGTACCGGTGAGACGATCGTGTTGTTCTGCATATCGCAGGGCTTTCCACCGCCCATGTATCTCTGGTTTCGTGAATCCGTGTCGGGTACCGACGTCATCGTCAATTCCGAAAGGGTTCACGCCCGCGCCGGTGTTCTGGTGCTCCAGTCTGCGAGGATCGAGGACGCAGGACGCTACGTATGTCACGCGAACAACAGCGCCGGCTCCGAGAGGGTTGAACTCGAGGTCTCCATCATCAGCAGCCTGTCCATTCATCTTGCGCCTCAGCAGGTCAGATATACAACTATTGCTATACAATACTTCGACTTGTTTGTCTTGCATCATCTTCGCCATATTTTTTCGTCTATCAACATTCGTATTGTCGTATTTTTTTCAACTTTTAACGAGTATTTGGCCAATTTTTTTTTTTCAATAAAATTTCGACGATATCGAGAAAAAAGTTTATTTATAATTACTGATGTGTAATTGGATGTAGCGAAATAAATATTTTGGTATTACAGCCAAATCTCTTACGAGTCAAATACGATTTACTTATTAAGAATAACTTAACATTCGTTTAGCGATATTCAATTATTAATTTATTAATTATAAATAAACTTTTTTTTCGGGGTACTTTACTGAGTTTAATTTCCCAATGTGTTTCATATGTTAATCATTTAATTAATGAAAAAATAACAGAGAAAAAAGCAAAAGAATATTTACTAAACGCTAAGTGTTCTATTTTACATTTTTTTATGTTCGGAAAGTTTATAAACAAACAAAAAATTTATATTGCGTCAGCGAATCGATTTTTTTCGATACATTTCGTAAATTGATAATTTCACCGGAAAAATATAAAAAAAAAATCTACCAATTTTTTTCTCATCATTCAAAAATGTTCCATAAAAAAAAGTCGAAGAAATAAACTATTTAGAGAACTTCGAAAAATTGATATTTTTCAATGCGTTTAATGCACAAATATACATGCCGCAAATAGAAAGTAAAGAAAAGAGCAAAATAGCGTTTTCATCGCTTTCGGTGTGTCCACAAAGGTGAGAAGTTGTTTATCGGCACACATCATCGTCACAATAACGTATACAATTTCCTTCCCGCGAGTGGTTCAGACGTTCACTTTCGCCTTTATGTGCGCAACACTTGTAGTGAGCAATGGATGCTGCTACGTGTGTAACCAGTAGTTGAGAAGCTTTAAGAGGCTTCCTTGCGGAGGAGTTTTCGAGAGGGCGCGCGCGAGGGCAGGAAAACGAAGCAAAGCAACGAACGAAGCTTTTCAAAGCGATCGTATTAGCTCTCGAGATGAGTCCGGAAGCTCCTTGATCACGCGCGAGACTCGTCGGCCGCTTGACGATTTTTCGGATCAATGCTATCGCGATGACGCATTTCTTTCTTCGCACTCCAATAAACCATAAAACTAAACGCACTCTGCAGCGTCGCAAACATCGCGGAGCACTGAAAATATGTTTATCATTGTTTTTTCTTCATTACCGACGCAGGTAACCGTGGATTTGGGAAAAAACGCACATTTCCAATGCGCCGTAACCGGTCAACCAACGCCAATCATTTCGTGGGCCAAGGATGGCCTTCCCGTCCGCGAGGGTTCCGGCAGAACTAAAGTAGTGGGAAACGGTGGTTCTGTCCTCAATATCTATTCAATAACAAGAGACGACAAAGGGATGTATCAGTGCTTCGCAAAAAATGACTACGAAATGGTACAGGCGACTGCTGAGCTCCGTTTGGGTGGTAAGTATCTTCTCATCAATTAACCAAAAAATAACCATATCATTCCAATTTCCGACAAATCAAACAAAATTTTTTTTTCCATTGCCAACCAAAAAAAAAATGGTAAAAAAGTTGATGATTATTTCTTTTTCTTCATTTTTTGTTACCATTAAAAAATGGCGAACATGTATTCGTAACCATAAAAAACAAATTGTCAAACAAAAGATGGCAAAAATGTATTCGTAACCATAAAAAACTAATTGCCAAACAAAAAATGGCAAATCAACGTGTAATGAAACATCGCGAAAAAGCATAAATAAAAAAAAGTTTCGGTATCCAAATTCACAATAGGGAATTGAGTGGACTCGAGGGTGGTGCATAATTCACTGGTATTTCGAGATCGAAAGGGAAAGATAGAAAATGAGAGAGTTTCGTGGGTATGGAGAGCGAAGAGAGCCGAAGAGGCGTCGGAGGGGTTGGAACATCCGCTCTTAATTGCGTGTACGCGGCGAGTTCTTGATGTGGATAGAGCACGGCGCGGCGTACGAGTAAAAGGGGGCGAAGAGAGAGAGAGAGAGAGAGAGTTTGGCGAAGGTGGCGTTGGTGAGAGTAGATCGTTGGAGGCTAAAATAATAATGGCGCGAAGCACCACCTCGGGCTGAAGGTGCGCGGAGCGGAGGGTTGAGTTTCACGGCGCTATGGGTTGGAAAACGCCTCGGAGTATAGAGCGAGAGATTGCTAGACGCGAGAGAACGCGCGTCGGACGAACGCTCGAACAATTAGGGTGAGTTTCCGGATCGGTTGTCGGGATCGTCGGTGCCGGAAGACTCACGAGTCCCGGCAACTGATTGGATGGGCAACCGGCCCAATCGACCGATGGCTGCCTCTCCGCTACCCATAGCCAGGAGCAACTGGATAGAGAAACCGAATTGGATACCGGATGGATGGATGGAAGTGGACGACGAAGAAACAACAGAAAGGGGGAGAAACTTCGCGCGGGGAAATCTTCTGCGAAAATAAAAATAATTCAGACGATTTTCTCGCAGATTTCTCGCAGAAACTACGGAAATAAGATGAATGGAGAGATACATCATTAATTTCTCATCTTCGAAAAATCAAAGCTTAGATCGATCAGAAATTAAGGACTTTCGAATCGAAAGCTCTGAATTCGTGTAAAAATCGAAAAACCTCCAATTTAGCCCTTTGGATGTGAATTTCTTTTGGAATTCTTCGGTTTTTTTGATACAGCAATTTTTTCAACGCTTTGAAAAAAAGATCGCAGCGTGCGAAATCCAATGGAAAAAATCGGAAAAAAGCCATTGATAACACCGCATCGTTCTCGTTTCTCGTTCCTTATCTCGAACAATGAGGAAAGGCCGTGCGATAGTTTCGACGTTTGTTGAACAAACGAGATGCAATATTTCCATATCGATTTCGCGGAACCGAGCGGAACGAATATTTCACACATTTCTCGAAAGCTTTTTGTTGTTTTTTTCGTTTCCGGAAGAGTTGCGAAAGCTAAAAAATAAAAAGCTTCTGCGAAATGCCACATAGCGGGGGATATACGTATGTAGAGGGGTATCCGCGGTACATATGTACTTCCGGCGACCGTCGGCCAAAGAGCGAACGCCGGAGAAAACCCATGAGCGGCTAACGAGTTTCATGCATATTGGAAAACCGTGAAATCCATTAGTACACGTTGGCCGCTGTACCAGTAGCCTCACCGGTGCGTCGAAACTCCAGTTAAATAAATATATGCCATTTGTCTTAGTCATCGACACGTTATACCGCGAGAACTTCCAACTTTCCTTCGTTCGCTCTCCGCTCTCGGACTCGTGGCGTATGGTACAAACGCTAAGGGAGGCCATTTTTTTTTTGCAGCTGCAAAAACAAAAAAAAAGCTCTGGAAGCCAAGAGACACAAACGAATGGTTCGAACGTGACGCCTTTTTGTCTAGAAACGGGCCGCGCTTTACCCTCTCTCTCTCTTCCTTCTCTTCAGTTATTTTTTTTTTATTTTTTTTTTTTTTTCGTCTCCCGCGCCTCATTCTCTCTTATCCCTCAGTTTCTTTTTTTTTTTTCTCTCAGTAGTTCAACCCTCTCGCGCGCCCTTTTTTCCTCCCGACGAATAATCTATTTTCTACCCGTCGGACAGGCTATCTGATTCAGTCGACTCGAGGGAAATATTTCCAAAATTCTCGCAGTTATGTAGGTAATAAAAGAGGAGAGAAAAGAAAATGAAAAAAAGAAAATAAAAATTGGATCGTTCGAGGATTAAGAGCCGCAGTGCGGAATTCCGCTTGAAATAATTGCTCCGATTATTGTAGTTATAATCTTTGTGGAAACGGCAGAGACGGAAAGCGGCCTGTGCGTTTCACGCAGTATACCAACGATAGTGCGCGAGTCGCTCTCTGATTCTGCGAGCGGAGTTTTGATTGCGGTCATTATTCATGAATAGTAATTCGGCGTACCGTTCCTCTCGCTGGCGGTGTTGGTATGGTAGCGTCGTTGCATAATGAATGGGATAAAGGGCGGCGGGTTGGAGACAGGGATGAACAACACCCGAGATTATTAACTCTCCACCGTTGTTCGCTGACTTTCCATCTCTTTCGGGTCGAACACGCGTCGGATAAACGGTGAATAATAGCTTAATTGCTTCCCGCGTGCAGACATCATATATTGATGAACTTTCGGAGCGATTCCGGCAAAACTATTTTTGCAATTCATTTACATCGAATCCTCAACCATTTTTAATAACATCGTTTCAAATTTCATCACAAATTTGCGCGTTTAATCATCGAAACGCGCAGCTATATTTCGATGGGCGCGATGCGTAGTTAGTTAGCCATAAGTGCCATTTTCATCGACATACCTTTTTTCGCTTTGTTTATTACGAACATATAATCCAGTTGCGTGCAAAACCGGCGTTCCACCTATGAAGTTGGCGTGTATATTTATTCCGGTAACTGTACAATAGCTCATTCAAGCGTACAAATCAAAGGAGTGAGATAGCAAATGGGACTTTTTGTCCATTGCGACGCGTACGAAATCGGCGGAGTTGGAAGTGAGGGGGCGGCAAGGGGTTGGAAGGGGATGTGGAGGCTTTCGGGCCGAATGGCAATAACGATTTATGCAAATAAACGCGCATGCAGTTGCGGGAATAGCTCTATGCTAGTGAGCGGGGCGTGGTCCACGGCACAGCAGCACGCGGTGGCAATAGGGCATTCTGATTTACGCCATTCCGTGGTACAAACACAGCTACCTCCACCCCCAAACCCCCTGACGCGACATCCTCGCCAACCCCTCATCGTTCCCCCGGTTTTCCTCCCTCCAGTTTCCAGTTCGAACGTACCGTAGGTTATTGTCGTCTCTATAATTTGGAGTTAATTCACTAGGCGCACTCGCGGGTACAGCCATCAAACCGCAGATCGATAGAGTTCTCTCGGCGCACCGCTTCTCTCTCTTCCTCTGATCCCTCTCCCCGAACCAACAGCACCCTGTACGACTAACCCATCGGCTTGTCATGCAAATTTACCGTGAATAATACCCTAACTCCGCGCTCCACTACTACGAGACCAGTCCTGTTACTTCCTCTGTTATCCTCATTACAATTTCGATGCATAAAATTCAACACCACAACATTTTTCATTGCACCCTTACAAGGGGTGTATTCTACCTGAAAAAAATGTTTAAAAAATCGAAAATTTCACGGTGTTAAGGTGATTTGATCGACAAAAACGAGTTCGTCGGTGTTTCTGAATTCGCGTATCAAAAAAATTCGCGATAATGCGGTATTCAATTTTTCATCGATTCTCAACTTTGCGTCACTTTTGTTTTTTTTTGCATCACTGCAGATGGCTTCGCTATTTCGTTATATTAAACACGAACTACTAAATTAATTGATAGAGGTCCGTAAATATATTTTGTTGAAATTTGATGAATTATACAGTTACTGTAATTAGTTTACCGTGTATTGGTAATCGATCGACGCAAATGCATGAATTATTAATCGACCAATTATTCACAATTTTCGAAGCTTTACGGATAAATAGATGGTAATTATGTATGTAAAGCACGAGTGGAAGTTCCGAAAGTGTTTACGGATTCAGCAGTGAATATACGGAGTTCGCGGAGGAAGTCTCGCCGTTCGGAGTTTTGGTGTTCTCCGCCGGTAGAGAGGGAGAAATATCGCGCAGTTGTGTTGCAGCGCAAGACTTCGACGGGGCTACAAAGTTATAGGACGCCCAGGTGGGGTCTAAACGATCGTCGGTGCGAAGCAACGGGGTGGCGAAGGTAAAAGAGGAGTCTGAGACTATCCGCGTTCATCCGCACCCCCGCACCCCCTCCCCTGCCGCGGAACCAGCATCGCTATATCGTCGCGTCGTACGTACCGTTTGCCTCGGTAATGCAGATTACTGTACTCCCGAACCAATTTGGCGGCTGAGCTGGCAGCACGAACTTCCACTACTAGTGCGTCTCGACGAGGTAAAGCTGCGACACAGAGAGAGAGAGAGTTATATACACTACAGAAACCCCGAAGGCAAGCGGCAAGAGAGAAGATCTATATTACTCGCACGTTTACCATTTAGAAACCGGAATGAGAACGACGAGGAAACTTTTTGTCTCTCGCATAGTCTTTTCAAACTCTCTTTTACTTTACTCTCGTCGGATGGATTAAATATCGTCACATACCGACGATAAGTCCGCCTTAATGAAATAAAGTTGGTACCCCGGACTACTTTGCCCCGTGTCACGTACCGTCAAAGCGAACCGCAAACTCTCTCCGGCGCGGACAAAGAAACGCTCGGAAGAAAACGACCGAACGACTGGCATAGGGAAGAGTTGGGAATAGACTAAAAAAAAAAACACGCGATAAAAAAGAACGAAGACGAGCAAAGAGAAAGACTTTTTTAAACCGCACCTGAACCACTTTATAAAAACGCTATCCTGGCGTCCGCAGTCTTTTTTATTTCGCAGCCACATTTCACGGACGCGAAGTTTGGGGAATAAATTTGGTAAAGTTGGGGGACGTTTAGAAAATGAGAGAAACGGGACGCACCGCTAAGGATTGTTCTCGCGTTAGCGTTACGAGAATGTTATCTTTTTCATGGACGGAAAAAAGCCTATACGCGGGACTATCATTGCTCGTTGGCGTTAGTAAAGCTTGTATATCGCTGTCCCTCGGGATCTTTCGCTACAAATTTCAAGCTGGAAGCTCCGAACATCCGAGCCACGCGGACGAGTTCGCACACAACTCGACGTTGTCCTACTTAGAGTATATTGCGTTAACGTCCATTAACGTCCCGGAGTATCATCAATTATATCCCCAGTGTCCTCTTCCATTATCGCTCCTCGCTGGAGAGTCCGGCTTTCGGTCTGACGGATTATACACTATACGTATTCTTACTCGTCTTACGACGTTGGCTCTCGCAGCGATAAATCAACGGGATGGTATACATGAACTCCGTAACAGAGAGAATAAACGTGATATGCAGCGAAAATTAAAAAAAATTTAAACAAAAAACAAAAACAGCCAACGAAAGGAAAATTTTTAATAATTGTACAGTCAACAAACATATAACGAGCGCTCCGTGTATAAAGGAAGGAAAGGATAAGCGACGAAACAAAAACTATCAACTAACCGAAAATAAAAATGTGTGGTCAGCGAACAGCTTAATGCTTTTATCCAACTCGCGAAAATAATATTTTTTGCGATTCTCGCGCGAATTTCCGTGTTCCGCGAATGCCGGACGAAAACATCGCAGTGAGTTTTTTTTTATTTCTGTAAGCCAATTTGGGGGAAAGTAGCGATTTTTCGAAGTTCTGGGTAATCGAGAGAGATGCAACATCGTATTTTCCGGAAGATTACAGAGATAATTACGGATTAAAAATAAATGAGAAATTTTATGAGAAATTTTGTAATATTTTTGAAACTAATGCGTTTTTTTCTCTTTTTGTGTAAAAAAAAAAAAAAAAAAAAAACATAAAATTGTTAAAAACAAAAAAATTTTTTCTTTTTTTTTTTTTTTTCATTTTTACGGATATTTACCGCTCGCATAAGATCGAAGAACGGCTTCGATATATTTATTCTTTTGATCCTCTTTAAGCAAAAAAAATGATAAATGTCGAATTTTATCTGTTATCCAGATGCCGCCCCTCAACTTGTATATAAATTTATCGAGCAAACAATTCAGCCCGGACCGTCCGTATCACTGAAGTGCATAGCAACGGGAAATCCTACGCCTCATTTCACATGGACTCTCGATGGATTTCCACTTCCCCAGAACGATAGGTAATAAATTCAAAGTATTGTACGTCATTCGATGCGCAGGAATTCTTGCAATAACTTCGATTCGCTCTCACATATGTAGAATAATATTTCACAAAGCTACAAATTTCAGAAAATCAGTATCTCATTGAGAACTGACGATATAACACTAAAAGTATACTGAGCGAAGAGTTTATTTCGATTTATAAAATGTGGAATTGCATACAAAGAAATAATGTTTAATTCACGTAACCAAATTTTAGATGAACCAAAAAAAATTGATTGACTATTAACAAATATCGTCAACTCCATTTGACTCAGTTAAATCTTTACTCGCCTTTGATTGCACATTTGTAGAATAAAATTACGAGAATAAAATTTTTTTTAACGTAAAAAAAGAAACTTTAACATTTTTTTTCTGTTCTTCATGAGTGCTTTGAATTGACAAAATAAAATCGGAATGATTTGCGTATTTTATTGATCGAAAAAAAAAATCTTGTAAATCAGTTTTTTTTTTGTCATCACACCGCAATAATTCCTTAAAAAATGATTTGCCTCAACTACTATTGATTAATGATAACTAAAAATTGATGTCGCTATACCCCTCAATATTTATTGATCATAACTAAACTCTTTTCTCTATATGAACGAACCGGTAGTCGACGTATTGATGTTTGCAGTAGAATTTATCGTATTGCATTGAAGACGATATGAATTCCGGTTGCGTTGGTCTGTCGATTAGATTCATGATCGGGCAGTACGTGACGGTGCATGGGGACGTAATATCGCACGTCAACATAAGCGCCGTCAGGGTTGAGGAAGGCGGAGAGTATCGTTGCTCGGCTGTTAACCGGGTATCCAAAGTGCATCACTCCGCGCGTCTCAACATTTACGGTTTGCCGCACGTACGTCCGATGGGTAAATACGCAGCGGTAGCTGGTGAAACTACGGTCATCAAATGTCCCGTCGCTGGATTTCCAATCGCCAGCATATCGTGGGACAAAGGTCAGTGAACTATTTCAGCGACAAGAGAAATTATATTTTTGGTCCAACGAGAGAAAACGAAGGAAGGCCTTCGTACGCTCCGAAAATTCCTATCGTCTCCTCGTTCCCCGGAAATCAAATTTATCGCATACCCGGCAATTCGAACGTTGGACTTTCATTTTGCGAAACAAATGGTTCCCTCTTTTTCATACACTTCTTGTTCCATTTTCCCCCCACCGTCTGTTTCGTCGCGACGGTTGACGAACGAGCAGACGAAAGAACACAGCGAAACACGAGCCTTCCGTTGCAGAAATCTCCCAATTTTTCCTCCTTTTTTTTTTGAATAGTCGAGTTGAATATATTCGCCAAAATTTAATCACTATTCGGAGCATTGATATTTCACGCAGTGCCATTTATAATTGAAAATTAATTAAAAGACATATGAAAAAAAAAAATTCTCCTCGAAATACGCGCGCCAATTTTCGATGAAATTTGAAATATACATTCGTTATAAAATTTTCAAGTGGTATTTGCCTTTTGTCAGTAATTAAAATGCGATTATAATCGATGTGTTAATAATATGAAACACACGAAAAAAATACGAAACAAAAACACGCGAAAAGAAAAAAATATCTGTCGCTCGTGTCTCTTATTCGTTTAATGCGGTTAAAAATATCGCGTCGTCAAAACTTCACCGCGATGTTTCCGAAAAAAAAAAAAAAAAAATGGGAAAAAAATTAGAGAGCGAGAGGAGCGGCAGCAGCTCGTTTTCCTTGCAGTTCGAGAGAAAAGACTTATCGGCCTTCTTTCGTTTGCCATAGAAAAGCTCGGAACGACCAAACGAGAGAGTGAGAACGTCGATGGGGTTGTATGCCCTCTCGCGAGCTCACGAGTGAGCGAGAACTTTGCCGTAAATGTACTCTCGCGCGTACTCGCTTCAAAGTTGCGCCAACCTCCTCGTAATGATGAACTCAACTTTTACGGAAACTTTTACGCCGTTTCGCGGAAAGCACCGGCGAGAGAGCAAGAAGACAACACGCTCTCTATTCGCTTTCGTAAACTCCCCGCGGTCCCGTTTTCTTCGTCGACCTCCATATAAACGGCTCCGATGTCCCGTGTAACACTTCGAGAAACTTTGTCCAACGGGTGGAGAGACGGAGGGACGGTCTCCGTAGCCGAGAGAACCGAATGAGTGAAAAAGAGAGAATGAAATTCAAAAACTTTCGTCCGTTTGAGACGGTGAGCGAGAAAGAGATTGAACCGCGCGCGACTTCTAGGCTACTGACATCGAATCCGTATTATCGACTCTGCCCCCGAGAATAAGAAAGACAGAGTACAAAGTACTACAAGTTCGCGATAACTTTTTTTTTCTTTCTTTTTATCAGTTCGATGTTTCGCCGACTACGACTACTATGGAGTCCGCTTCCCTAATGGAAAGCTTTTGTCGTTTTGATAGTTTTTTTTTTCATCGATTCTTATTCGACTCTATAACGATAAATATAAATTGAAAATAATGGAAATGAGATTGAAAAAATTTATTTAAAAAAAAAAGTCTTTTAAGTTACTGGCGATACTTTTTAGCACTTTTTTTCGTATTTTTAAATTTACATTTGTAGATAAAAGTTCGGCACGGTATTGAAAGAGAAACATAAAAAAAAAAAGAGTTTATTTAAAAAAAAAATTTTAAGTTACTAGCGATACGTTTTTTTAGCACTTTTTTCCGTATTTTTGTATTTACATTTGTAGCTAAAAGTTCGGCACGGAATTGAAAGAAAAACATAAAAAAAAATTATTTACAGACGATCAACCGCTGCCAACTAATCGTCGTCAGGAAGTCTCGTCAAACGGGACGTTAGTTATACATCAAGTGGACAGTAAAACTGATCACGGCGCTTACACCTGTACAGCTAGAAATAAACAGGGAAGATTCGACTCGCAAACCGTTCACATCGAAGTCAAAGGTAAAGAATTCTCATACTTTCTTCATATTGACGATTACTTCGCGACTCCGTTCATCGGGTGAGAAATCGCAACACCGATAGAAAATTGTAAGCCAAACGGATAGGTCTTCGCGGCAAAGTCCTAGTAGTACCATCATTCGCGAAGCTCGGAAATATCGACGAAGAGAAGGAGAAGAAGAAGAAGAAGAAGCAGAAGAAGAGGCAGAAGGCGAAAAAAGTCGCCGGGCGATCGGTTTCGAATAAAAAGGAAGCCTTTCGGCATCGCGAACTCTCAAAGACTTTCGCTTTTCTTCCTTTTGCAATTTCTTCCTTCGCCGCCGCGAAACTACGATCTCCGCGAAGCGATATCCCGGATATTCACATTCTTAAATTAATTATATAGCCATTCAAGAAGACTTCGCAAAGCCTCATCTGGAAGCGAGAATTTCGTTGCCAAAGGCGAGATTAAGCTTCCGAAATGCTTTTTTCTCGCGCGCCGACTCTCTTCACTTCTGTCTTTTGAAATATACTATTTTTTTCCCTCAGAAATAGTTCGAGCTGTTGCCACTTACGAGGCATTTAGAGGATAAACCGTAGCGGCGAGGAGATCCGACAGCAAATTCGCAAACTCTCGAGTAGTCAGCGAGAAAAGCGCATTTATCGTACATATATATATATATATTTATTTTGTATTTTTTAAAACGAAGAGCTATTTGAAAGCCGGTGGAAACCGTCGGCGCTACGGAATTATGAAGAGTACCTGAGCATTGAGAGGAACAGCGAGGTGGTAGGAGGAAAAAAAAAAAATAGAAAAGACAGTGCAGCGGAATTGCCGGATGGAGAGCGCGACCTCTCGGCACTCTGTCGAATAACTTCGTGTATCAGCTTTTTAATTTTCAGGGGTTTTTCAGATTTAGATTCGTCCGCATGGTGGACGACGGACAGCGCGAGAGTAGTTGAAAAAAAAACTCTCGAGAACTCGAGGGACTGTAAAACATGTTTTTTTTTTTTTTTTAATTCCATTCTTCGTACGTCTATACTCACGCTTCTGCGCGTACATTGTTACTGTTTTTCGCTGCTTTTTTTGTTTGTTTTATGTTTGCATTTGTTCTTTCTTTTCGGACGGAAATGCGAAAGGTTCAATCCTTTAGCTCGGTGCATATGCCATCGTACTGTTTAAGCGAAATTTCACCTTTTTTTTTTAGCATTCATGACGATTTTTTTACGAAAAAAAAAAGAAAATCCTAAGGAAATATCGATGTGATTGTGTTTATCTATAATTTACAGTCCCTCCTAGAATCGATCCGTTTAGATTTCCCGACAACGTACACGACGGCGCGAGGGTACACGTCACGTGTGTCGTTAGCGAAGGAGATCCACCGATCAAAATCACTTGGCTGAAGGATGGCCGACCGCTCAAGGAAGTTCCCGGCGAAATAACGACACATCAGAGCGACGAGTACGATTTAGCGCTTAAAATTCAAAGCGCAACGCCCCTTCACGACGGAAACTACACTTGCGTAGCGAGCAACGACGCCGCTAAGGTCACTTACACAGCTCCATTGGTCGTTCATGGTACGAAAAGAGGAATCGAAAAAAAAAAAAAAAACGAAAATCGCTTTCCAAAAAAAAAAAAAAAAAATCGAAAAAAATCTACCATTCGATTCGAACTTTCAATTTTTTTTCCAACAACGAAACTTTAACCCTTCACGTGCGGGTAAATTTTTTTTCAGAACGAAAAATCCGCGTTGTCATTTTTCCTTCAAAAAATCGGAATAACAGTGATGAATATAGAAATCCTATTTCGCACAGAAAAAATTTGGAAAAATGATGATTCATATTCGCCATTTTTTTCTTCGTAAGAATGTTTATCATTATTATTTATTTTCTCAATCGTACAATTAACACTTTATGTTCCCTTTGTGATTTTTTTAAAATTTTTTCCTCGCATTTTTTCGTCATTTTAAAAATCGTCAAAAACGAAAATTTACGTTTTTTTAACACGAAAATTCCAAACGTGAAGGTTTAAACAATTTTTATCCATTATTCTTCTACAAATACACACAATAAACAATTATTTCTTTTTTCAATTCACAAATGCGAAATTACACACATTGTACAGAGATTCCGCGATATATTCCCCTATTGGGCCGAAAATTTTCTCGTTGCGTTTCGCTAATCCGTCGGCGAGACGACACAAGATTGGGAGAACGCGGTTTTTATTTAGCCGGGTACCGGGTGAATGGGGGTTCCCGGTACGAGAGAGGAGAAGGAGAGAATAGCAGAGGGCTTCTGGTATCAAAAACCGACCCCCGGGAGCAACGAGGGTTGCGGGCGAACAAATCAGTGAGAAAAAGAGCGGAAACAACGAAACTTCATCCCCATTGCAATACGAACGTTTCTCTCTTTCTATGGGCCCTTTTTACATACCACTCTCTACAACAGTACGAGAACTAAACTATATAGAGCTGTGTAACCCTCGCCACGAAAATCCGTGCCTACGGGGTGATTTCACGTGTCGCAATGGCGGCGGGCGGAACCAAAAATCAGAGACTTTCGTCGTCGTCGAATTTTCTACTGGTGTACCGCTGGTGTATCCCTTTCGCCACTACCACTGTTTTACCGCGTGAGCTTTGAACATTACAAACATACATTCGGAGAACCCGCTTGTCGTCACACCAATACAACATTCGGGTTGCGCCGCGTTTTCTCAATTACTCGCGCACACAAAACCAACAACGGTGGGCGGCATTGCTCGGCATGTTGGAAACGAGGAAAAGGACGACAAGCGACGGCGCGGGGAGAGGTTGATGCGAAAGCGGAAACACGCTGCGACGACATACCAACGGGGAACATTGCGCGACTCTGCAGAATTCGCACGAAACCCCGGAGCCTGTAATAACCTGAGGCTAGTGAAACTTTGCTTCGGTTTGTACCATTCGCGCGTTTTCAATCAACCAACGTGCGCGACGGCAGAAGCTACGAATGAAACTAAATAGTATGCGCGTCTGGTAGATTCGTCGGGTAGCGACGTTATTCGAATCCTATAATACGAAACAACATCTTTTCTAATTTTTTTTTTTTTTTCGTCTTTATCAATTTTTTAAATTTGTCAATCAGAATCGGCAATTTTTGATTGAAAAAAAAAATCGGGAAATACATTCAATGAATTTTTATTTTGCGAGAATTCTTTGAAGGGATTTTTAGGACGATGGAAAAAATGGAATGTTACTTTGATGTTTCGGCTGCAAAAATAAATGTAAAAACCGCGAGAAAAAACGGACGGCGGTCGCTTAGGATTATGGAAAACGCGGTAGAAAAGTTAACGCGCAGCGCGTATGGCGGTAAAAGCTGAAATTACATTCAGCAGAGACTGCATTCTGTAATCACCTCGGGCTATTCGCGATTTACATTGTGCACTCGGAAGTTTTTTTTATAGACGTACGAAACGTTGAATATAACACATTTTTCCAACGATATGATTTTTTTTTTTTGGTAACAGAAAATATTCATTAGACGCGTTAAATTCATACCTGCGGTAAAAATTTGATTTTCAGAGTTGAAGGAATGCGCTATAAATGGCTCGCGGAAAAATTCGGAAAAAAAATCCAATGCGACTGAACGATCGCGAAGTATTGGCGGATATTTCTCGATTTTTCAGCACTCGTGAATTTTATTTCACAGTATTCGTAGTATGAAATTATAGGACTCGAATACACGATACCAAAGTTTGTTTAATCTTCGAAATTAATTTCGAAGACGAAAGACGAATTCGGTTTGTCTTAACTCCATCGAAAACAGAAGGGTACAACGTTTTATATAGAAATCGCGGTCGGAAGTTTCTGCGGTCGTACCGCCGTAAGTGCTGAAATAATATTTCACCGATTGGCGCTTGAGACGAGATAGTTTGCCCTCAGGGAATTGAACCGAGAGAAACTTTCTCGGTTTCGCTTACCGTCCCGCACGGTCCGAGAGAAAGATGAAGAGAGTATCGATTAATCGAACTGTAGGAAAAGCGGTTCAATGCTTCGAGGATCACGACGAACGATTCATCGTAGTTTCGTGAAATCCCGAGATTTCGGAGTACGCTTTTGAATAGACAGACAATGTATTTATTACTCGTCGTTTGAATATCAACAAATTTTCCAAAAAACTCGAGAAAAATTCTACTGCACGAAAAAAAAAATGTAATTTTTTTTTTTTTTCGAAATATCGATGTATTTTAGTCATTGGAACGAGACATCGAAAAACCAGCGAAAAAAGTAAATTCGTATCGTATTGATTATCGTGGAGCAAAGAAAAAAAGGGGATGAAAATACGAATTGTGTGCAAACTGAACAAAAACGTTTTCGTTTCTGTTTCTCTATGCGTTTCAGTTCCGCCAAAGATAGCTCCGTTTAGCTTTAACAAGGATCTATCGGAGGGCGTTCGCGCCCAAGTGACCTGTATGATCGAACAGGGCGACTCGCCTTTCAAGATCGTTTGGTCGAAGGACGGTGTGGCTATAGCTAATAGCCCGCTTTCATCATCTTCGAATTACGATAATACGGTCGGGACGAGTGGTTTGCGAGTAACGAGCATCGACGCCCACTCTAGTACCATCGTTATCGAGAACGTCACAGCTTCTCACACCGGAAACTATACTTGCGTCGCGAGTAACTCCGTTGCCGAGGTCTCTTGGACCGCCGAGTTGGTAGTTCGTGGTAAATAATCGTAGGGAACCAAAAAAAAAAAAATTTGTTCGTTGTTATTTTTTCTTCACGGCGTGTTGTTGAGTAGCGGCACTTCGAACTTCTCGAAAAAACAAAAAAAAAAAACGTATCGAATGCATTTGAGTAAAAAAAATAAAGATACGTTATTAAGCAGCAGCGCAGCGAGCACAATAAAAAATTGCACTTATGCGCCCTCTTTCTTCAGCAGCAACAATCGCCAGCACCAGTAACGCAAAAAACGCAACGCAGGATATATCTTCCGCAACATAGCACCGCAAAAAGCACCCCACGCAATTATATTACAACGCACATTTATGTAATAACGTCAATTATACTTTGGCACACGCACATAGCACTCACACTTATCACTACTATTTTTATTTCGTATTTTCAATTTTTTTCATTACATAATCGCACCCCTCACGAATTTACGCAATTTAGAGCACTTTTATCGTTGTTACAATCTGAGTGTCCGCACAGAAGAGCACTTATCAAAAAGAAAAAAAAAAGAGCTAATTAACGATCGGAATATTATAGTCCGATGTTTATAAATCAATCAATTATTTTATTAACATTTCCGACAACGATATTCCGGTCGCCAAGTGGTTTTTTTTTTCTCTTTTATCGTAAGTAATTATAATTAATCGTTTTTCCCCGAGCGTAGAATTTTCGCAGTAGGCAATGACTAACTTTCTTTCGCTCTTTTCTGCCTGCTGCGCAAAATTTAGCAGCTAATTGGGTCGCAACGAACGACTTCGCGAAATTACAAAGATTAAATTTTGAAGTTTTGTAATTTGTTTAATAAAAAAAAAAGAAGTCGGAATCTTTGTATTCGTGAAAATGTTCGTTGTTAGAATCTTCGCGGTTTGGATATCGTGTAGTAGTAACACGACAAATGTTTTGACGGGAAATACAGTACCACCGCGTTGGGTAATGGAACCTCAGGACGTTCATGCGCCGGAAGGGATGCCAAAACTGGTGTTGCACTGTCACGCTGATGGATTTCCACCGCCGGCTGTCTCGTGGAGACGCGGCACGGGCACAAGACCCGGAAATTATCGTGACATTGCGAGCCACGAACACGCGCAAGAGTTACGAATGCATACAAACGGTTCTCTCGTTTTTGGAAGAGTTCAAGAGGATCATGAAGGATATTACTTGTGCGAAGCGGTCAATGGCATCGGTCCCGGACTCAGCAAAGTTGTATACTTGACCGTCAATGGTGGGTAGTCAAATTTCGGGATATAAAATTCAATAACTCAACTCGAAAAAAAAAAAAAAAATTATAATAAAAACAAATTATATAATAATATAATAATGAAAATTTGATAAAAAAGAAAAAAAATGTACAATTGTATCGTTAGTATGATACATTAAATTCTTTATTTTCGGTCTGAAATTTCTTATCGATTCGAAATTTGTTGAAAAAAATTCAATTTTTCAGCTCAATTTCGAAGGAATATTTCGAAACACGACGATTTTGATAAACATATTTTTTTTATTTATGCAGCACCCGCTCATATAGTTGACAAACATCGAAATCAAACAGCCCGTTTGGGCTCGAAAGCTTCGTTGCGCTGCGAGGCAAAAGGTGATCATCCCTTAACGATAGTATGGCGGAGGGCCGGTTCGTCGCTCGGTCTCGAGCCAACAGTTACGGATTATCGTTACAATGTAAAAGAAATGAATACAAGCGATGGAGCAGTCAGTACACTAGAATTGCTCAGCACCACGAGAGAGGACAGCGGACGATATCTTTGTATGGCTTCGAATTCATACGGAAGAAACGAAGTCACAATGCATTTGTATATTCAAGGTAAGTAACAAAAAAAAAAAAACTTATCTACATTTTTTTTTATTCATTATTCCATTTTTTTTCTATTTTCCCTTAATTTACTTTTCTTGTTACTTTAATTAATTTAATTAGTAAAAAACGTAATTTGGGTATTTCTAATTTTTTTCTGCGCATTAATAAAATTTTTTCCAATTTTGATAAATTTACTTTATTTTTCTTACTGTAATTAATGTAATTAGTAAAAAAGGAAATTAATACATTTCTAATTTCGCTAAAGTTACTTTTTTTGGTACTTTAATTAATTTAATTGGTAAAAAAACTTAATTCGAACATTTATAATTCTTTTTATTTACTTTTTCAGAACCACCAGACTTTCCGCGAAATATTCACGTTATCGCAAAGGGCAGTCGTTACATAATACTCGGATGGACGTCGAGCCAAGACGGCAATAGTCCGATAACTCAATATATCATCGAGTATAAGACTGATCCAGGTGAGAGTCTGCAGCTTTGGATGATAACACCACGTAGGTCATCAACATTCATTACGAAAAAACAAAAAAAAAAGAATGAAAAAATTTCGCTTACCATACGCTTTCATTCATAAATGTGCTTTCAACGTTCCTATTATTTATAATTCCAAATGGAATTTAGAAATTTACTCTTCAGATTTTTGTAATCCGTTATCATACGGCTGTTGCGATCTGTTTGCTTACTATTTCATCCGATTTGAATGATAAAAAATACACGCGATCCGTTATAAAATTTCGATAACAAAAAAAAATCCAAACCGTCGCATTCCACTCGCAAATTCGCTTTGCGATCTGTTTGCTTAGTGTTCCATCCGATTTGAATGAAAAAAAAAAAAAAAATACAAGTGATGACGCCATAAAGTTTCGATTAAAAAAAAAACATAAACAGCAGCATTTCCATCGTAAATTCGCTTTGCCGCTTAATTAATCCTTTAATTATTAATCAAATCTACAAAATCAGTTTTTCCATTGTTTTGGGACCTTTGATGACTTTTTTTATTTTTTGTTTTGTTTTGTTTTACAGAGGTTTGGCACGACCATACATTCCATACAACTGTCTCGGGATCGCAGGTGAATGGCACAGTGACCGGTTTACGTCCGGCAATGAGTTATCAGTTTCGGATATTCGCTGAGAACGAATTGGGTCGGAGTCAAGCGAGCGATGTAGGTATATGTTCGGTATCAGAGTGATGTGCGCGTGCGTGTGTACGTGTCTGTGTCTTTTCTAGTTGGATGAACTCCACGAGCGCGTAAATTAGTTTTCTGCTTCGATCGACGAGACTCTCTCTCTATTCTCTCCATTCTCTCGCAGCTCAATCGATTCGCCGTCAACTTTTTTTACGCCTCTATCTATCTTTGTCGATATTTGTCTATATTCCGCGCGTATCGATACTAAATGATCGAACGATCGTATAATTCCACAAAAATAACGAAAGTATTTCGTGCACTTTGCGACTCCGCAAAAATTCGTATTTTTTTGTTTATATTTCGGTCGAAATTCGCTTTCAATTCAGATATTGGATGTCACGACCGATGGCGAAAAACCCGGTGGACCACCAAGGAACGTTAAAGTGGATCCTGTGAGTTCAACGGAATTTAAAGTCACGTGGGACCCGCCTGATCACGATCTCTGGAACGGCGAAATTCTCGGATATCACGTCGGTTACAAAGAATACAGGTAAACCATATCATAATAGTAAATTACGATACTAGTGCGATAAAACTTTTTCTGACGACTTACCGAAGGTGAGTTACGCAATCACACGAATCCGAAAAAGATTTATCGCACGAATATCGTACGAAATTTTATATTACGCGGTGTGAAAATCCGGTTTTCCGCACGCGAGACGTGCGTAAAACGGAATTTTTCACACGGAGTGAAATAAAGTTATATATATATATATATTTTTTTTTTATTTCGTACTATTAACAAGGAAAGCACTATATTTTCCCATAATTATCAATTTCATGGAAATAAATTCCTACAATTGATACATCGTATGTCGGAAGTGATTCTCATGAAAACGAAACTCACGGATATCGAAATGATGTTATTTAACAATAAAAAAAATATCCGCCATTTTGAATATATATACGTAATAAAATAATTGATGATTCGTTTTAATAAAGCAGTAAATATTTTCAGAATGTCGGCGGAGCAGTATTCGTATAGAACGGTGGAAAGTAGAATATCGACAGCGAGTGTCGAATTGGGATTGGCGAGAACAGCGATATCGGGTCGTCAGTGTAAATTGAACAATCTGAAGAAATTCACGCGTTACAGTATAGTCGTTCAGGCGTACAACGCCCTCGGCGAGGGGCCGCTGACGTCGGAAGTCGTAGCCACGACTCTCGAAGACGGTGAGAAAAAAAAGGGAGAAATTCAAATTTTTATAGATAAATCATTCGATCCATAAAATCATTATTACGATCCCCATTCGCGTCCGCAAAAGGGTAACAAAAAAAAAGTGCGTTAATGAAATAGAAAGTATCTTTATCGCGCGGCAGTATAGCTCCGCACTTATCGTAAATCCGCTGGAAAACTGAGGTGACGAGAAGTAGATACACGGCGAGCTTTCAAGTACCGCGCGAGTTTTATAACATCGAAGTAGAAGGGCGCCGCTCCGCGTCGAGGCGAGAGAATGGGATATACGAGAGATGGTACTATCCAACGCGGAACACTATCCCGGGGATCGGATTTATTCGTTTCACCGAGCGATTCTCGTATGCAGTTCGTGTGGAAAGAGTCCGCCTCCCCGTGAAAGAAGGGTTTTTAGTATGAAAGCCCCGCGCCCGCGGGCCGCGAGAGACCGTACGACTTTCCCCGCGTTTCGCGATCGTAAAGTCTCGTCGTGCATGGAATTTGCCTAGAAAAATAGCTCATTCAACGAGGCCGTCTCCTCATTTTTAATGTTTCTCCTAAGCCTATTTCTCCTCTTGACGGTTTTTTTTTTTTTTTATTACCGCACAACCAAAGTTATTTCGATCGGAAAAATAGCTCTCCGAGATCTCGGGATCTCGTAAACTTAACATCGATATAAATGAAATTTTATTGCGGAATAAGTAAAGAAAAGAAGTCATCTATACTTCAGATTTCTGATGACTATAATGTATTTAAAAAAAAAAAGTTTGAAAAATGTTGAATGCAATTTTAAAAAATATTTATATTATATTATAAATGTTATGCGTTGTATTTACTTTTTATATCGCGATAAAAATGGATTTAAAAAATTGCATTTTTATTATAATTTGCATAGTTCCGAGTAGTCCGCCTCAGGAGATTCGGTGCACCGCATTGACATCACAATCGCTGCAAGTATCGTGGAATCCGCCGCCGGATCCGAGTTTGAACGGCGGATTGAAGGGGTATAAAGTGACGTGGGAAAGTATGGATTCGATGACGGAAACTGCTAAATCGGAGACTAAGATAACAACCGCTCTGACAGTAGTGATAAGCAGTCTGGAAAAGCACACGAATTACTCGATCCAAGCGTTGGCTTTCACGAGAGCGGGTGACGGTGTTATGTCGCCGCCGTTGTACTGCATGACGGAGGAGGATATACCGGAAGTTCCCGCTGGTATTAAGGCTGTTGCGAGTTCCGCTAATTCCATCATAATATCGTGGCTTCCGCCACTTCGCGCGAATGGCGATATCCTATCGTATTACGTTTACATGAGAAGCGGCGGTGGAAAGATGAAACTTTTAACGAAAACCTCGCAAGCGGAACAGACGAGTTATCAGGCTGAGAATCTCCAGGAGGGAAATCAGTATGAATTTGAAGTCGCTGCTGTTACGGTTGTCGGCGAGGGATCGAAAACTCCATCGGTTGCAGCGTCGCCAACCAGCAATGGTATATTCTCAATATTTATTTTTTCGACAAATTTCAATGATCGCAATCATCGAAAGCATTTTTTTTTAGTGTTAAGATAAAAACCGTGTCAAATATTGAAATAACGAGGAGCGGATTTGAAAAAAAATATTGCGCGATCAATTTTTCGGAAAAGATCGATTTTCGAGATTTTTAGAGATCGATATTATCGCTTCTATATGTGATATATGCATTTTCATAGCATGACTACGAGAACCGTTAAAAATTAATTTTTAATTGATTTAAAAAAAATGTTCCGCAACCGACTTTTCGAAAACTAGCGATTTCCAATATTTTTAAAGATCGATATCATCGCTTCTATAAGTGATGTACGAATTTTCGTAATATAATTACGAGAGCCGTTAAAAATGAATTCTTAATTAAGTTGTATCTTTATTATTGGCATTCATTTAAAACAAATGTGTGATAATTTAATTATTTTATGATGACTTTTGTGTTCAGTGAAAGCAGCGATTTATTCTTTCGGCACGGCGCCCATCGTTCCTTGGAAACAAGACGTGACTTTGCCTTGTCGCAGCGTCGGAAAACCGACGCCGTCGGTGACCTGGAAACAGGGTAGTCATATCGTCAAACCACCGAGCAAAGGAACTTCCGTTCACAACGACGGTTCTCTGCACATCACCAATCTTCACAGAGGAGACAGTGGAAATTACACGTGTCACGTCGACAACAGACACGGATCCGATCAGATAACTCATCGTCTCACAGTTCAGGGTAAATATATCCCCTTAATAGTTCGTAAAAAAAAAGTTTAACGCGTTAATAACTAATTTAATGACTTTTTCTTTCTCTTCAGTTCCACCGGCAGCTCCTCTTTTGCACGCTACGAGCGCCACCAGTAACTCGATAAGCGTTCAGTGGAAAAGCGCCGACGACGGTGGCGCCTCCATTCGCGGCTACATACTTCATTACAAACGAAAATTCGGCGAATGGGAAGAGATAAAGTTATCGCATAAAAAGAACAATTTTCTACTCTCGAAATTGTGGTGCGGTACGGACTATCAGATCTATCTGACGGCCTACAATAGGATCGGTATGGGGCAACCGAGTGACACGATAAACGCGACGACTAATGGTTCGAAACCCGAAAGTTCACCGGCAAACGGCGACCGCTTTATCACCGTCAATGTTTCGTGGATAGTTATTCATCTCGGCGCGTGGAACGACGGCGGTTGTCCGATAACTTACTTCGAATTGGAATACAAGAGAAGCAAAGAAAACTTTTGGACTCTCGTATCGAATAATATCGAAGTACAATGTCCCTTTCGATCTTTCGATAGCTTTGCCCCGAAATTCGATAGTTTGTTTAACCGATAACTTTGTTTTTCAGCCGCAAAGATCGTATACATTGAGCGAACTGCAACCCGGAACCACATACGAGATACGCGTACGCGCGCACAACAACGCCGGTTCATCGGGCGCTGAATACAAGATAACAACACTTCAACCGCACAGCACATCCACCGTTCCGGCCATCGAAATCGATCACTTCATTCCTCAACAAACGCCCGTCTATTCGGATCTAAAATTAATCGTTCCTCTTGTATTGACATCGTTCGCTATTATTGCTGCCGCTGGAGCGGTTTTTTACTGCTTCAGAAAACGTTCGTTGACAAAAATCTTTCTCTCTTTCACGTTAAGGAAATTGCAAACACTTTTCGATAGTATAAAAATCTGAAAAAATTCATAGGTATTCAGAAAAATGAACGAATCATTTTCATAAAAAAAAAAAAGAGTTACCGTAAATTTGTTTATCAATTTTTTTTTTTTTTTTCATCAATTTGTTAATAACATTTTACAATTATTATTATACATAATCAATATTTCAGTACCTACAATATGTATGAATGAATTCAGAAAAATTATCGGATCATTTTCATTAAAAAAAAATATAGTTACCGTAAACTTGTTCAACAATTTTTTTTTTTTCATCAATTTGTTAAGAACATTTTACAATTATTATTACGCAAAAATAATTTTTTCAGTACCTCTAATATGCATGAATTTTTTCAGATTTTTATACTATCGAGAAGTGTTTGTGATTCCCTTTCCATTTCGTCGAATTTACGCGAAATGAATATCGAATAATAATAGTATTTTTTTTTTTTTTTTTTCTTAAAGGTCCTTTATTGGGGGACATAGCCAGTCTCCACGACGCGCAAACCGCCGCAGCCCTGGACAATAAACAAAATATGGAGCAACGAGAACAGTATTACGCCACTGTGCTGAAACCTCTTCGTTCGCCGATCCACGAGATCGGAACCCTCGAGAGAATACCAGGTGAGTATAAGCGCAGCGATTCGTTGCGTAACTTAAGAATGCAGAAAAGATTATTTATTCGCTATCGAAACGTCACGAAATGAATGATTGCTTGCAGAATACTCCGAAGACATCTATCCGTACGCAACGTTCCAATTAAAAGAAAGCGTTCCCGCCGGTGGCGATAGTCGTTGCGAGTCCGCCGCACCGCTGCAAACGTTCGTCTATCACGACCCACGCCAGTCCACTGCCGATACTCTGCAATTGCGCGAGGTATAGAAAGAAAAAAAAGAAAGAAAAAGAAATCTACGAATCATCAGTACGTTCCATGCTGACCGACCGACATAAAAAAAAATCTCGTATCCGCCTCATCGCATCCATCGGAACGAAAATCCCACGTCATCGCTTTGCCGATATTATAGTACTGTAGAATGAGACGATAAGAGGACAGAAGTGCGTCTTCCTTTGCGGGAAGAAAAAGAAAGAATTCAATATTTCTATAAAATTTAATGTTATTTATCAGTAGAAACCGTAGAAAGATGCACTATTTTTTAGTTACTTTTTTTTTTCTTTTTCTCTCAAAAGATCGAACGTCTTGCCGATCGAACAAGCGGCGCAAGAGTACCGATCGTAGCGATCGAAAAGTAGCGAAATATCGTTCATAATTAGAACATCAAAGCAAAAACGTTTTTCATTACTTTCTTATTTAATTTTTTTTTTTCCTCTTTTCACTCATAGTAATAATCGATACCATCATTTAAC
The DNA here is from genome assembly GCA_964006125.1 of Cryptus viduatorius. Taxonomy (NCBI): domain Eukaryota; kingdom Metazoa; phylum Arthropoda; class Insecta; order Hymenoptera; family Ichneumonidae; genus Cryptus; species Cryptus viduatorius. The sequence goes on from OZ023229.1 coordinate 401,780, forward strand.
GAGACGACTGCTGGTCCCCCCAAACCCCTTGCTTCGTTTCGCAAGCCACTCGCATAAACACAAGTAGATCACAAACATTGATTCACAATGACATTGAGATACGAGCGGTGAGACAGTGCGTTGATTCAGTATTTCATTTTTGGAATTTCGAAAAAAAAAAAAAAAAAAAAAACGAAAAAAAGTAAAAAATAAAAAAAAAGAGAGTTGAAAAGGGAGAGAGATTGGAGAAATTTTTTGATAGTATAAAAGAAAAAAATCAATTCCGTCTGATTGCAGTCGGATTGCAACCGTTACACTAAGGTGCGCGGAGGCCGTTCGTACTCTGCGCCGTTGCATAAAACGCACAAGGTGAATCAGGGCAAGTCCGAGTCGGAGGAGTACGACACCCTGGGCTCGGACAGCGACACGGAAGTCGGGACCAGCAGCCGAACCGAGTCTTCCAATCACCTCGTCGATTCGCACCACTCGGCCTTCGCAGCCGACCCGCGTGTCCACAGTACGCCACCCACTTTTTTATTCTTTATTTCTTTTATTATTATTATTGTTATTATTATTATTATTATTATTATTGCTATCTGTTATCGACTTTATTTTCGTTATTGTTTAGTTAGCCGCCGGTATATATGCATTAATAAAAAAAAAATCGGCACGCACGCACGCACGCTATTCCCTCCTCCGAGATTGGAATCCGACGGACAACAAACAAAAGATCGATATTATGAACCAAACAATAACTGCGATTCGTATGATTCTGCTGAATAATTACCGATTTCGTAAATACGATTTTTCAACGTACGAAAAATAAGCGGAAATGAGAGAAATAATAGTTGACGATTTTTTATCGTATTCGTGGAAAAAAATGTGAATGTAATTTTTTTTTCTTTTTTTTTTTTTTTGTTGCAGACTTCCTGTACCATGGACCAGAATCTAGCACGTCTACAGAACCCTCACCGATTTTTGAGAGAAAATCGTTTCCTGGACGGGGACGACCCAAGTGAGTTGAATTTTCTTCATTTTTTTTTTTCTTTTTTGAGCTTTTGGACTTTATGTTCGAATGGACAAAAGTTTGAATACAATCGAATTGAGGGATTCCTTTCGTAATACAGTCTGATACCACGTGAGATTCAGAAAGAATTGAGAGAATTTCAATGGGATAAAAATCTTAAAAATCTGATAAAAAATTAAGCATATATGAGGTTCTAAAAAATTCGTTTGAAAATTGTTTTATGCCAAAAATATATACATATATACATTTTATGCCAAAAATATATACAAAATTCATATAATTCCGCAAATTAATGAGAAAAAAAAAATACAAACACATTTTTGAAACATTAAAATAGTTTTGAAAAAAATCATACAAATTCGTATTCAGAAAAAAAAACAAAACATTTTTATAAAAAAAAACATCGTTAAGATGTCGGATAATTTATTTAAAAAATTCTTTAAACAAATAATTATTTAAAATTTAAAAATAAATTTCTACGACTACCTTCGCAAAATGAAAACGCAAACATCGGTAAACAACAATTTTAACGGAATTTTTTTCGAAAATTACCCCAATCGGTACAGTGTGGTGTAAACCGCGGAAAACACTCCTTTTAACGTCGATCCGTTTATTGCTCGTATTATTATTTTTTGATTGTTTATTTCTCATTTTAGGATGCTACAGTTGGCGCGTCATTCCGAGGAGACCCGTACAAATTTCGGGACAATCCCCAGGCCTGGCAATTCCAAGCACCAGTCGAGCTGTGTCGGGAGGGAGCAGGAGCGTGATGGATCGGGAAACTTGTTCATCCCCAAGCTGGACCCACCCTCGGGGTTCACCGACTCGCATGAGCTAAGCGAAGCAGAGTGCGATCTCGATCGCGGGCGCAGCCGCGGAGCGATAAACAACCACCGGCATCTACGCGACTTCGTTATTGCGGTGTAAATAAATGTCAAAAAAAAAAATACAGAAAAAAAAACAAAAATGTTTAATGGCCCCTCGATACTCCTCCATCCCAATCGGAATTTTCCCGACGTACCTTTCGTGTCAAACCCCCACCCGGAAAATCTCGAACCCTGAAACACAGTCCACACGATGTATTGATGTAACGATATTTGTCGTCGTGAAAAAAAAAAAATAATAAATAAAGAAAAGTAACAAAACAAAAAAAAGATACTAAAAACAGCGCGGGGAAAAAATGATTAAAGATGTAAACAAAACGAAAGAATAAAAATGTAAGAAGAGAGAATGAAGAAAAGATAATAATCGACGAGCGCAGCCATCGTTCGGTCTTTTTAATGGTACTTTTTGTATTTTGGGTTTCAAGTCTCAGATCGAACACGCTATATATACGTGAAATCACACGAAACATGCATTACACATGAACATACACTGTCTCTCTCTCTCTCTCTCTCTCTCTCTCTATCTCTCTCTTTCTCTCTCTCTTAGTCTCATCTCTATCTCCTGTTGATATATCGATATATACTTTATGATGATAATAAATTATTTACCGAGTGGCAAACGAATGCGACGAGAAAATGATTAAATGGAATAATAAGAAAACACAGATTATAAGAACAAAAAAAAAACAACAAAAAATGCGGATTCGACACTTTTGTGTTTTAGTCGACTATGTAGATTATTTGTATTCTATTTACTTTGTAAAATATACAATATTGATTCCAATTTTCGACTCGATTCATTTTTCCACCCTGCAGCGGACTATTGAAGAGCAGTTTATGAAATTTTGGAAAAAATTTTAAAAAATACCGAAGCGCATGCGATCAAAATTACAAAATTGCAAAAAAAAAAAAAAATTTCAAAAAACATCGCAAATGGTTTTTACGTTCGATTCAGAACAGTGCCAATCAATATCTTTTGACTGATGATCTTCAATAATCACGTGACAAAAGCTCGAATGTCGTAAACAAAACATTATTAGCGGGAAAACCGAGTTATGATATTTTCTTTTTCCTTTTTTGGGAAATTTCAATTTTGCATCGAAAATCGTTATTTTCGATTTTTGTAAAAAATGGTATTGTTTTTTTTTGGGAGAAATGTTGTGACGTCATTTTTAAATTTTTTCATATCAGTTTTTTATCGGCAGTAACGTCGCAAGAAAAGTTGCGACATTTTTTAAACATTTTTAAAAAAATGTGTACTCCGTAGAATCCGATTACTTCTTCAGATATAACTGCATATTAATTATATTAAAATGAGGATCGTAAGACTAAAACTACTGAATATATTTTCACACGCAATTTTCATTTATGAAACACGTAAGTATACTTACAATTTTTTTCGTAAAAAAGTGAAACTTCGCGAAATTTTACCAATTTTCTTTATATATCATCACTTCCGCGGAAAAACTGAGATTTTCATAATAAAATTAAGTACAAACGATCCGCAATTAATTTTTTTCGTGTTTTACAATCTTACAAAAAGCTATTCATGACGATTCCAGGGCACTGCGATTTTGAGAGAAAAAATTATTGAATATTTCGGATTCGTGAAATTCAGGTTTGGCGGGTTCGTTGATCAGCATAGATGGTTCTGCCATAGGGGTGCGTTTCGCGTCGATGTTAGTTCCGTGGGGGGTCGTTATTTACGGAGCATGCGCAGCTTTTTTGTCGCCCTTCGTTAGATACTATGAGCGGTGGTGTTTACGGTGGTGGTAAGAGGCCGCTTACAAACTTACATTTTGTAACGCGTTAACGTTATCTCTTCCGAAGACAATAAAAAAAAAACAAATTAATTATCGTAATTGTTCTCGCGCATTGCTAGATGAAGTCGGTGCTATCATATTCGACGCTGGACATCAGAGTCTTCGAGTCGGTTATGGCGGAGAGGACAGCCCCAAAGCAGAAATCCCGACGAGCCTCGGAGTGTGGGACGACCCCATGGATATCAACGATCCAATTCAACCGCCGAAGAAGCGATACAATATCGACGTCACGGCTATTCAAGTCCGGCGCAAAGGTAACACTGTTGATTACTTCCCATGAATCAACAAGTTAATTTTTTTTCATTAATTGGTAAACAATAATATTATGACGAATTCCCGTTCGAAATAAAAATCGTCTTCAATCAGAAAGTTATTTAAAGGTGATTAGCGTTGCAATTTCGTCGTTTTATCGCTAATACGATTGAAATATGATATCGAAAAAAATAATAAATTCAAATTTAGTCCATCAAAGACGTGACCTTCAGTTTTATCATCTTCCGATGTCCGGAATATGTACGATTCGGGAAATTATTTTGATATAATATTTTCTCCGAAGTTAAATCCGAATCGAATGAATGATTATCTGTAATTTCGAATAATCTTCTTTGCAGACATGGAGATAGTAAGCATGATGAAGGACGGGATGATCGACGATTGGGATATGTTTGAAAGAGTCGCGGAATACACGTATAAACAACGTCTTCACGCACTTCCCGAACATCATCCGATTCTTATGACCGAATGTCCATGGAATACGAGAGTAAAGCGCGAAAAGCTTTTAGAATTGATGTTCGAAAAATTTAATGTTCCCGCGATGTATATATGCAAAAATGCGGTTCTCGCGGCTTACGCGAATGGTAGATCTACCGCAATGGTCGTGGATAGCGGAGCAACGCACACAAGCGCAGTTCCGGTTCACGACGGCTACGTTATCACTCAGGGAATCGTCAAGAGTCCTCTCGGCGGTGATTTCCTTAGTATGCAGTGCCGGCAATTCTTCGAGGATAAAAACGTCGAACTGATACCTGCGTGTTTAGTCGCCAGCAAAGGTACTTCTCGTCCTTATTGTCGATAATAGTTTATTTTTGGTAGTCCTTTCGTTGTGTCTGAAGCCAAGGAAAATCGAGAGAGGAATGAGAAACACTTCCCGATGGACTAAAAATCTAATTTTTTTCTTTCGCAAATGATTTATCAATTTTTCTAAAAAAAAGTATGAATTTTTTCAGAATTTTCTGTAATGTTTAAAAATTGCATTTTTAAACAAATATTAACATAAAAAAACGCAATTTTCAAACAGTAGATAAAATTCTGAAAAAATTTATACGTATTCAAAAAAATTGAGAAATCATTTTTGTAACACAAAAAATTTGGTTGCCGCGCAATTTGTTAATCAATGATTTTTTTTTAAACGACAAATAGCAATTTTTAAAATTTCATTAACAGACGTTGTAAGAGAACGCGATCCGCCGCGTTGGGTTCGCAAACCCGGACCGACCCCGACGGCTTCATGGCTCGCTTACATGGTTCGCGAACTCGTTCAGGACTTTCAGATGAATTGTCTTCAAGTATCCGACGGTCCTTACGACGAGGACACCGCCAATGCTTTGCCAATGAAACACTTTGAAATTCCTACTGGTTACAACGACGATTACGGATCGATACGATTGATGATACCGGAAGCTTTATTCGATCCGAGTAACGTTAAGGGTGTCGGCGCAAGTATACTGGGCGTTGGTCCTCTGGTCACCACCAGCGTAGGGATGTGCGATATGGATGTTCGACCGGTAAATCAATAAAATTAGAAAAAAACAGTTAAAAAAATGTATGTAAGTTTAAAAAATTTAAAAAAAGTAAATTTTTTTTTTAAGTTCAAAAAATAAAAAAAAAATGTGTTAAAAATAAAAAAAAAATTAATTGATGACATTAATTTCTTTTTCAGAGTTTATACGGCAGCGTCGTTGTCACCGGCGGAAATTCTTGTCTGCAGGGATTCAGCGATCGTTTGAACAGAGATTTGTCGAGCAAAACACCACCGGTAATATTTATTTAAAGGGTACTATTTCGTAATTTCAACCGCACGTAATTTGAATGCTATTAATTTATCACTTTGCGCAGAGTATGAGACTGAAAATCATAAGCGCTAACAGCTCGAGCGAAAGACGTTACGGCGCATGGATCGGTGGTTCGATTCTCAGTTCGCTCGGTTCCTTCCAGCAGATGTGGTTGTCGCGTCAAGAATACGAAGAATCTGGAAAACTCATATTGGATAGATGCGCCTAACTGTTAATTTTTCTTTTTTTTTTAATAATCGAATAATTAAACGCAATCAATTTATTAATTAAATAAATAATCAAAACCGTACTTAATCGTTATACGATACGCAAGAATTCGAAAATACGGGAAAAAAAGGAATGTGCCAATAATTCGCAATTTTTTTTTCTCAATAATAACAATTATGTATTGACAATGATAGCGAAGTTCCTATTGAAGACAATTTACATTAAGTACGAGTTGTATACTAAACAATATTTAAACTACGCGAATTGTGTGTCTCGTAATATAACATGTATATTTCACAAAAAAATTCATTAGTTGCGAAATTATTTTCAGCTCGCCTTTGGATTAAAAAAAAAAGAAGAAAAACAAAAAAAATATGAATGGAAAAATAAAAAAAAATCGAATCGAAAAATTATAAAGAAATTTGACGTCACGTCGGTACATTTATAACGTGTATATTTCGATAAAAATTCCATTAGTTGCGAAATTATTTTCAGCTTGCGTTTTGAAAAAATAAGAAAAAGAAAAAAAAATGAATCGAAAAATAAAAAAAAAGTCGAATTGAAAAATTATAACGGAATTTGACGTCACGTCGTTTCATTTGTAACCTGTATATTTCATAAAAAAATTCATTAGTTGCGAAATTATTTTCAGCTCGGGTTTTAATTAAAAAAAAAAAAAGAAAAAAAAAATGAACGTATCGAAAAATTATAATGACATTTCACATATCAGGCCGAACGTACAGAAAACAAAAGTGTCGACAATCGATTGATCCCGAGCGATCGTGAATTTCAAATTATATAAACCAAATCGATAACTGAATTGTAGAAAATTGATTGTCCGGATCTGTAGCTTTGTTTATATAAATATTATATACACAATTTACTTGTTATTATTATTATTATTATTATTATTATTATTATTATTATTATTATACACAAGACGCTTATTGTTGTAAATCATTACAACGCGGTAAGGAATGTTTATAAATAAAAAAAATACAATCACTCGAACTATAAGTATAATTCGCAAAATATTGTCGATGCAAATGACTGATACCGCGCGTATTTATCATTTTCTTTCCGTACGGAATTAATTACAAAAATAAATACGTGTATACAGAACTTTTTGGCGTATTTTTCTTTTCTATATGTTACGTCTGGGGACACTATATAAATATACTTTCCATTTATCGGCGATATTTTCGTAAAAAAAAAATTATTCCGAAAATATATTCGCGATATATGAATTTTTGTCGAGAATACGTAAATCACATTTGTACCATCAGGAAACGTACACTTTGACGGACTCTGACGCCGTTATTTTGATGCCAAAATATTAAAAATGCCGCTGACGTGAGAATTATCAACTTTTTTTTTATCGGAAAAATAAAAAGACGAAAATCTCCGCGCGATCCGAGGAGTTTGAAAAATTTCTTTTCCAAGTTTCGGGAGCTGCGCGACCGCCGCGGGAGTCGTATTTACGATACGAAACGTATCTAAGAATCAGTCTACTTAACGAGTATTAACGATCGATACTTCATCGCGTCGGTTGAGGTAATTTGCAGATCGCTGAATGCACCATTATCGATATCCAACCGGACATCGCGATACCTAAGGCGTCCGACATACTGACGATACCTAACGATACTTTAAGATCGTTCGCCGGTACCTATAAAAAATTTAAAAAATAAAAAAAAAATCATTTAGACTTTCTTTTTTGCCGAAATATCATTTTTCTATTTTTTTTTTTGCAACTCACCTCTCCTGCCATTCGGTAAAACGTATTGACATAAGCGCCGCCACCGAGGAGACCTTCCCACAGTACCAACGCGAAGATAATATATATACTGGGAATATAGAAGTAAAGTGCTTCCGTCGTAAATATAATAACATTTATAAACTGAAAAAAAAAAATTGTAATTAAATTTTATCAATTTTTTCGTAATTATCCATAAAAATACGAAATTTAACGATTTTTATTAAAATACGATGAAAATCGTTTAATTTTGAAAATCGATCGAAAGATTTACCTGGAAAACGGACATTAGCCAAATTCTGTTAAACGTTATAAAACCGGCGGACGATCGCGATATGAAAACTCCGATCTGATAATCGACTTGCAGCCAACGATACTGTTGTTCTTTGTCCAACCAAATTCCGTCGAATTGTATCAATTCGTACTGAAAATATAAAAATTTTCTTTACGATCGGCAAAAATCGAAAAAAAAAAAATTTCCAACGGCGAGATTATCGCGTCGGAAAAATCGGTAAATGACTCACCAATCCCTGATTGATGAAATATTCGAACAGATAAACGAGACCCAGCGGCACGATGTATTTTATCAATTTCGGTACGAGAGAAAATTTCTCGCGGAAACTTTTGACCGGCGCTTTGATTATTTCTTCTTGACTTTCGAGAGCATATTTAGCGATCGAATTACTCTCGTGGGGTTCAACCATTATTAGCCAAAAAGATACGGCTTCGGCTACAGGAACGATGAGCATTACGAGGATCGCATCCTCGTAACTCATTACCATCCTGAGACCGGCGTACGAAAATGCGCCGATTATACCGGCGCCGCCGGTACCGGAAGACCACGCGGTTATTCCGTCGTTTCCGTATTTGTGACTGTAACTTATTATCGTTGCTTCGCCGAGTCCTGAGGACATCGATGCCAATACAACGCCGAATATCGTAACCCATTGAGAATTTGCCAACGATACCGCTAAATAGCTTAATATCGAAAACGCAACGCACAGCGCTATTCGAAAACTGTGCGGAAGAAATAAAAAAAAATTACAAAAGCGTAGAAAAAAAAAAAAAAATTGAGTGCAGAAAAAATAGGTAATGGATGTGAAAATATCTTTCGGAGAGACATCTCTTCGCCATCGCGATATCTATATGGTTTTCTTTAAATTAATTTCCAAAAAGATCGTCACGTTTTTTTAAGAGATTTTGAATTCGAAAAAATTTCGCTAAAGATGTTTTCACATTAAAAAAAAAAACCAATTTTCATACGAATTAAGCGAACGTACATGAAAAAAAAGTATATGCAAAATATGTAGATTTTTGGGAATTTTATTTTATCATAGATTGTCCTTTCGAAATCTCGTTTCGTTTTCCACTTTCGCCTCTCGTATGCCTGAAATTTCGATTGGCATTGAAGATACGCGACATTTGTTGCCTAATCATTTGCATATCTTACGAAATCATTGCAAAAATACTGAATCGAAAAAAATATCGGTACCAATTTCATTATTTAGTCAATAAAAAAAAAAATTAGTGAAGAAAAAAAATTAAAAGAAAAACGGGATTTTGGTTTTCATTTTTAAAAAATAATTTTACTACTTAAATCGCATCGAAAAAAACGGAAATTGTGAATTATGATAATTGACTCACTGAACGTAAAACGGTAAGAATGGTACCGTCAGTTTAATAATTAAACTCGGCAGTATATCTGCCAGTAAAATAGCTCCTGTCGACACCACATTGCAGTTCCGCGATGTAATATTCGCTAAAGTTTCGTTGTCAGGATTAGTAACCTCGGGTTCCTGGAAAGGAAAATGACAATATTTTTCACCTAAAAACATCGAAAAAAAAAAAAAAAAATTTATTTACGAATTACACTTACATCGGATTTGAATCTCGATGCTAAGATATCGTTAGCAGCGCTCAGCATAACAACATATCCATAATTGTTACACAGTCCAAGCAGCCAGAAAGCTATTAAATTTCGCCATCGCGCTATTTTAGCGGCTCGTTCCAGACATTTCGATTCATCTTTTGTGGTTTGCGTGACTAAAGAAAAGAATAATTTTATGCAAAAATCTTTGCGGCATTATTCGTTAAATAATTATCGACTCTATTACACGATATTTACTGCACTAATCGATATATCGATATATCGCGTAAACTTTCCGTTAACGAGAAATATGTAATACATCGCCGCGAGTCCGGAGAGTCGCGTGGCCTTGAAGGATTATCCGTTTGTTATCTCATTTATACGAGACGCTCGAACGATGTCTCGGAAAAAAAAAATTTACTACCGAAAGCATCTCTGTCTCTCGTCGCGTGAATAATAAATCATATAAAACCGCTTATGATAGGACCGGTTGATAAAATCGCCACGGCGCGAATTGATGGAGAAGCGATAAAATGATAAATGTCTCGTGAATAAAAATTTACGCGCCATCGAGACGGACTCTGCATAACCGTTACGATAACTGGTCATTTCTAACGACTTCTATGTACTCGAGTGGTCAAGATGCTTGCAACTCACATGAAAATTCATTACTATAAGATACATTTTCCTTCGTACCCTTCAGATTTTTCATTTTCGTATAATAATCGTGGAAAACTCGGGGAATTAAAAAAAAAATTTTGAATTTTCTTATCGGAATTTTTGCAGATAACATGTTACGAAAACGATCGATAATCGAATTGCGATTATTAAAAATATCGCAAAGACGAAGTTTCGCACCCGTGTCCTGACAAAAAAAAAACTGTGTCACGGTCGCGACGAAGTGAGGGCCTTCGTCGAGAGCCATCGAAATAGTAATTGAAATTCCATTCGCGCGTAACTTATGCGAAAGCGCGGGTTTCGTATCATCAGCCTCGTTCCGTGTCTATAGATGACATTGACTACCAAAGATATTAACGCCGAGTCTGATGAATGTTACGCAGCTATAATCATCTATCGTTCTTGTTAGATGCCATTTGCAGAAAAAAAGACACCGCGCGGAATGCGAGATTTTTTTACCGACGAAACATTGACAACAACGTTATGACGCTTTCTCGCGCGCGCAAACATATATCCTTCGCCCAATTGTAGTCAAACGAACGGATAAACTAATAATAAACGAAAAGGTCGTGTCGATATTGCGATCACGAGAGTGAGAGGGACATTTATTTCGAGACATTATTGGATACTATTGATATCGAGTCGCATCGACCGCCATTTAACATCGTCAACAGGATCAAGTGACGAAGTCAAATTGTTGCTTAACGCGGGGGATTTGTATCGAAACTATTTTTAGCACACCGAAGAAGAAAATGCTTCACGGGAATTGGAATTACAGTGAAAATTATTGCGAATATGTAAAAAAAAAAAAAAATCTGTTCGTTAAGTGTTTTTTTTTTTTGTTAAATAATATTGTCGAACGAAAAATATAAACGAAAAAAATGCCATTAGTTGAGTGATTTTTTTTGTTTTAATAATGTTTTCGAATGAAGAATGCAATCATAAAAAAATTCTGTTGAACATTTTTTTTTAATAATTTTTTCAAATGTAGAATAAAATTAGAAAAAGAATTCTTAGTTGAGTGATTTTTTTTTTAGTTTCATAGTGTTTTCGAATGAAAAATAACATCTAAAAAAAATCTGTGTGTGATATTTTTTAATAACGTTATCAAAATTAAATTTGACCGTTTAAACGTTGACCTCAGCGTCGTCGATTGTTTTTTTTTTTCTCTTTGACTCGCGGCATGACCCGAGGCTAACTTTATTACGCGGGATTATATAGGTCAGGTACAGGGGTTTCAATGGCCATCGACTTCGGATACCTGCCACAGGTGATTAGACTCGCGATAAGCACAACAAGATAAATCCCTCGTACAGTATCTCATATATAGTGTATCGCGCAAAGAAGCGCGCGATCGATTGTACGCACGATTGTGACCGCGTTATCGTGACTGTTCACCCGAATACACTTAACGTCAATTTCAATCGAATATCAGTGAAAAATTGAAGACACCACTTAAATGAGAATGTAAGAATTTTTAATGAAACGATATTTTTACGGTGACATAACTACTATTGGTATTATTAGTATTATACATCGGAATTTTCCGCCTTGAAATTATTTTACCGCGATGTACTGTTTTCATCGCAATCGAGAGGCGCGATCGTCAGTGGAAAAATTTACGATCGCGGAAATGTGTTATCAGTAATGACGAGTTCATTAATAGTCGGAACATTTATTTCGGTCTAAATGTGACCTTCGGTCCTATTTTGGGTTTAAATTATCTCCGATGCATATAGAGTTCAATTTATTGCGATATTGCCTATCATTTTTTAGCGATATATATATATATGTACTGTGTATATAAAACGTTATAAACTCCGGAAATGACAATTTGCTGTACATACGATAGATCAATTTTTTTGTAATTGCGAAAATCGTTTGGATTTTTCAGAAATAATGACGCTAAATATTTCTCAACTGTTTTTTTTTTTGTCGCATTTTAAAAGACATAATTCTTCGCAATTGTGGCACAATATTACGTGCAAATGATTTATTGGAAGACAATATTTTGCTGAAAGTATCTTAAGTTGCGTACGTCACAATGTCCGATAACTTGAGTAATATATGTGTAATAACAGCAATTTTAACCTCATATTTAAAATTATTACGCCGATCGTGATTTTTTTTCGTTTTAATGTACGAAAATAACGGTCATCGAACTATTGATTTTATTTCATTTTTATGACTTCCACAGTACGTTGTGACGAGATATGAAAATTATTGAGAGAAAATTTGGCTTCACAGCTGTAACAATAATTACGCGCGTCGAATGTTAATAAATAATGGAAAAAACCAGTCCTCAAGTTTCGGGTCGAATGTTTTTTAACAATTTTTTTTATTTCGATTGTTTATACGAAAACACTAACATAACTATATATAGCAATATCTGCTAATAATTCAGTAATTTTATATATCGTTTTTCTTTTTTTTTTTATGGTAATTGAAAGGAAGCTGAGAGTATCGCAAGCGTGACCTTCATCGCCGCGAGTCTCCACGTGTTGTGGGTTGTCCCGGCGGAAGAACATTAGAATATCTCGAATAGCCCGTGAAATACGAAAATTGATCAATTACTATATTACGAAGGCTCAGAGGTACGAGTCATTTATGGCTATCCGACAGCGTGATTAGATCGATGCCAATAACAAAACCCTACGAATTCGCGTAACAAGACGAAATATTTTGATCGTTTACAATAACGACGAATTTCCGAGCGCAAAAGGCATTTATTTTGTCAAAGCCGGAAAATGTACGAAATTATTTACCGCGATGTTAAAAAAAAAAGTTCTCGAAATTCCGAGCGCAACTACAATCTTATCGGTTATCGATTATCGCCGAATCGATACAATTAGAAAAATTCCATAAGATCGATTCGATCGCGCGGATCATATTTAAAATTTAAAAAATCTGGAAAGTAGCAACTATGAACTTCAAAGAAAAAACTATGTATTACAATGGCCGGGCGCGAGTTTCTCATTTATTATTGTACGATAAGCGCTATCGCCTCAAATACACGTCGTTTTAATTCAAGCGCTGTGGCTGTAGTACGTATATTATTTTTTTTTAGTCTTAAGAACTAACTGTACCTTTCGATGGGACATCCATAGCGATTCAAAACTTTTTTCTCACTACAACTATCGTTCTTTTTGTTTGTTTGTTCTTAAAAACTTTCTTCAAAGTTGAAAAACAAAAAATCACACGAACGAAGACACTATTTCTTAGCCATAAAATGATACCTGAGAGCGGCGACTATGTATAACCGCGCACATCCAACCGTATCAGTCGAAACGCAGACACTGAGTCGTTATCGCCGGGGACGAAAGGCAAATGCCTTCGAAAGCTTCATTCTCGTCGCAACGTTAATGAAATTCCCCCGCAAATCTCTAACTGCCACTAGTGACGGGAAAAGAAAAACACAGAAACCCGCGCGCGTCTAACTTCCTGCTTATGACGCGAAGACTATCTTACGATATTTCAGGGCTACAATAACTCTCCGTTGACGTAAATAGATTTTGATTTCGCAATATATCCAAATACTGGAGACAGAGCTGCGTGAATTTTCATGAAAAAGCGCAGGGTTGCGCAACTATGTTTCAAACGTTTATTAAAACTTTTCAATTATCGACAGATATTGCGATACATACGCTTATCAGATATCATAGGTCAATCGATCGTCAATTTAGATCAATCACGATCAATTGATGTTCATATGCGAGTCTCCGAAGAATCTATCTAAAAACTTTGTTCTCATACCCTTATTCATCACAAACACTTCACTCATTATACTTCGATCCCCCGTCAATACATTTTGTTTGAAATTACTAATTTATATAATTTAATCTTCGAATATACATTGCCATTCCTCTCCACGAAAAAAAAACTTTTTTTTCTATCTTGCATATCGTTTTAATAGCAGCTAATCCACCTATTCCCGATCCCAGAACAATTAATTATTGGTCTATATTTTAAATTTACCGATTATCAATAAATGAAAGGTTTACCTCCGTTGAACAAAACATCTTGTCGAATTCATATTCGTACAAACAAATCATCCATGGTATCCATAAAATTCTAACAGCTCTGCGTATGTATGTAGCGCGCAACAGCTGATTGTGATCCCTAACTCCGACCCCCCGTCGTCCTTTCGAGTTATTGACCCAACTGTCAACTAACTCACGTGCTCGTGAGTAATACAATGAAATTGCTTCACGATCTCGTTTCTTTTCTTTAACATTCCCGTGCGTAGTTTGTTTGAAGAATTAAATATCTCTGATCGAGTGAAATATTGAGTCGAATCCGCGATCTACGAAAAAAAATCTTTCGGCGGCACAGAGTTGCTACCTAACCTGCCATTCGGTGTTTCGAACAATTAAACTGTTTGTGTTTTTCAAACAATCGAATAAACGAGTGAAGTTCGTTCGTCGTTGATTGTGTGTGACGAACAATGGGCAAAACGTCGAAGGACAAGCGTGACATTTATTACAGACGCGCGAAAGAAGAAGGATGGAGAGCGAGAAGTGCTTTCAAGCTTTTGCAGATCGACAGCGAGTTTCACATATTCGACGGTAAACAATCGCCGCGAAAAACAATATGCTTTTTCGAGATTGCAAGGTAATTCATTTTTTTTACAGGAGTCACCAAAGCGGTGGATCTTTGCGCCGCACCTGGCAGCTGGAGTCAAGTATTGTCCCGAAAATTAAAGTGAGTTGAATTAACCGTTTATCGTTCGATACGACTTCCAAGGCATCGTTTTTTGTGTTGCAGAGAAAATCGCAAGGACAATGATTCGCCGGCTCCTCAAATAGTAGCTGTGGATCTACAGGCGATGGCACCTCTGGAGGGTGTCGTGCAAATTCAAGGAGACATAACGAGTGTTTCAACTGCCGAACAGATAATAGCGCATTTTGGAAATACGCAAGCGGATCTCGTAGTTTGTGACGGAGCGCCTGATGGTAAATCCATAAAAATATTTTTTTACAAAATTTTTTTCTATTCGTACGAAATTTCAAAAAATCGAATTTCAATTAAATGTCAATTAAAAAAATCACATTTTCGAATCTAAAAAAAAAAAAATTTCAAATTCTTTTTTCTTGAATAAATTTTTATAAAATCACATTTTCGGATATAAAAAAAAAAAATTTTAATTCTCAAATTTTATTTTTATTTGTAGAAAAATTTTTAATTCTCAAACTTTTTTTATAATTTTTTTTACAGTAACGGGACTTCACGACATGGATATTTATATTCAATCGCAGTTGCTTTTGGCCGCTTTGAATATAACGACTCATATATTGAGGCCGGGCGGCACGTTTGTTGCTAAAATATTCCGCGCGAAGGACGTGTCCCTGCTGTATTCTCAGATAAAGCTATTCTTCAGTCGGGTCACATGCGCCAAGCCTAGTAGTTCGAGAAATTCGAGTATCGAGGCTTTCATAGTTTGTTTGGATTACAAGCCCCCGGAGGGTTACAAGCCTCACATGCTTAATCCGCTTTTGACTCACGAGCCTTTGAATTTCGATGAATTGAGCGGCGTTAATAGGTAATAAAAACATCGATAATCGATGTTTTTTTTTTATCGAACGCGATATCTTCGTCGCGAAAGTATTAACGATAAAATTATCAATTTTTTTTTTATATACGCAGATACATCGTGCCGTTCGTAGTTTGCGGAGATTTAAGTCAACCGGATTCGGATTCCTGTTACCCATTGAACGTAAGTTTGCTTATCGATAAAAACAAATGTAACTCTTCGAACAAATATTGTTCGATCGGCGGCCTCATTTCGTGTATCTCGCTGTACGCGACGCGTCGATCTTATCTGTGACAATTTTTTATTTTCATCTGCAAAACATTCCGACAGATCGATGGAAAGGAATACGAGTATCACGAGCCGAATCAATCTCCCATAGCGCCGCCGTATCGCGAGGCGATAGATCTCCTCGAAAAGGGAACAATCGATCTAAGAAAGCCAAACACGAGCGTTGTGTTCCGCGACGCCGCGTTGACGTCTCTTTCGGATTTCAAACTCGACGCGGTACGCAAAAAGTCCGCTCCGAAAAACCAATCCGAGAATGAAGAACTTCCGAAAGATGCAATCGATGAAATATCATCAATGACCGATAAACTATCAGTTTGAAATCATTCTGATGTAAAATAAAAAAAAATGCATTTACCGTAAAACACTTCGATTATAACTAATAAAAAAAAAATTAAATATCAATACGAAAGAATTTATGTACATCGATTTTCAATCGTATATTTCTCATTTCCGAATTATTAGATTCGAATTTCGCGCAATTGATCGATCAAAACAATAACGCGAATTCCCGAAAGTCACGCGCGGCCGTCTCTTCTATTCTGTTACTTCGATTTCTACGAGATAATCAAAACAAATCTGTTCGTTGGCTCAGTAGAGAGGAATACGGCGTCGCGAGAATCAACATAGCTGCGTAAGCAATGACAACGTATCAGGTAGAAAATTAGTATAGAAAAAAAAAAAAGCTGAAATATACTTTGAAATACCGTTGAGGCGTTAAATGTTGAAAAATCGCTTGAATTTCGACAGAGTAATCGTTGCTATTCCTGCGGCAAGTTATTCTGCTGCGTGGATTGCTGCATTCGGCACATAAAAAATAAACATCCGGGACGCGAGTCGGAGTGTCCGCTCTGCCGTAACGAGCGATTGATGGTGAAGGACTTCGATAATCAGGAATTTTTGTGTCACGTTGTGTTCAATCATCTGCCGCTCCGTTGTCTTTTTTGCTGCATAAGATTTCGGAGTTGCGAGGATCTGAAGGCTCTCGGGTCCTGCAATCGTCGTCCATTTCTCCGGCAGATCGCGGCGACGGAAGAAAATCCGAGTAAATCGCTTCTCTCGCCGGAAACTTCGTCGTCGTTGAACAAAACGCCCTCCGGTCAGTTGGGAGCAAAAAGAGAAGATTTCTCGATCGATGGTGACTACAACGGTAATTTCGGGAATTTCACTTCGCCGCCTGAACTCTCGCGTAACACCAGCACTCCTATGCACGCGAATGTAATCCACGGAATCACTCATTTTACCTTCAAAACTCCGCGAAGTCCGAGTTTCACCCTTAAAACTCCAAAAACCGCGTGTAATTCGATAAAAATCGATAGGAGAAACGAGCGCTCCGAAAGGAAAGAAAATAGTGAAGCCGATGTGACAAATTACGAAAACGCCGAATCGCCGAGTTCCGAATCAAATTACTTTAGTCTTTCGTCGAAATCGGCGGTGATAAATCAAACGCCGCTGCGATCTATTCTCTCAAACAGATCGTCAAGCGTAGATAATTCGAGTAGAGAATTTTCGAGAACTACGGGAAGAAAACTCGGAGCAATGCAAGAGATGAATGAAGAGACCGGAATCGAAGAGATCGCTACCGCGGATATGGAACTAACGGACCCACAGGGTGGTCCCATTCTCTCGAACGCTCAGAGTGACGTCGTTCTCGCGGAGAAATCTCTCTCTGCTTTTGAAAACGTGAGTCAGCGACGACGCAACGAACACAGAGATTCTGGAAAGCGCGTGAGATTTTCCGACCAATTCGAGCGGAAATCCGAAGCGGAATTGAGTTCGAGCGGAAATCTGAACGCCACGGAAGGCGAAGAATTTTTCGAAGCTCGTCAAAGTATTTCGGAGATGTCGATGGCGATTGTGGAAGAACTCTCAGCCTCGTCGGCGTTAATCAATGACGAAAATGAGAAAAATTCCGAAAAAGAGAAAACGGAAGTCGATATTGTTGAGACTAAGGATTCGAAACCACGAGATTCCAGGGAAGTAAATAGTGTGACGACTTCTTCCTCATCATCGAGAGTCGTTATGATGGTAGTCGTCGAAAAAAACGGCAGCGTCAACGCCTCCGATTTGGCGCCGCTGATCGATTCGAGTTTAAAGAAACTCGAGGGTGCCACAACTTCCAGCGCACCTTCGGGCGAAAATTCTATGGATATTTCGCCGCGAACTCGTCAAAGCGGAACGCCGGGAACGAGTGTCGTATCCGTGGATAGCTATATGAGTGTTTCCACCGTCGAATGTTATACGACACCGGATTCGACGATCGACATTCCTCAGAGGCCTCGAGAATCGACGGAATCGAACAATTCATCTACCGGAAGTGGAGGAATTTTTTCGGCTGTGGCGCACGCCATGAGAACAGCTTTCAGAAATATTTCAGGTGCGTTTCGTCTCTTTTGTCCACTGAAATTGATTTCAAATTTAATTTATCGATCGAATACTTTTTCCGGTTATGAGAATCAAATCTGTTGAAAAAAAATGCGATACATGGGTTTCTAATTTTATGATCATCAATGTTTTTCAGGTGCAACTTCCTCGATAATTTCCGAGAAGGAAACTCCGGCATTGCTGCCGTCGATCTCGGAGTCCAGTGCCGCGTTGTCGAATGCTTATTCGACTCTCGCAACAGCTTTGGTGCCGCGTACCGCCAAACGCTCCCGAGACCCTGAGCCCGAAGCTGACCCTGAAGTCCCGGCGATCCAATCTTCCGATTCCGCCGATCCACAGTACGATATACGAAGTCCCATGCCGAAGAGACCTCGCGGTTGGTACAAAATTCGCGCTCGCGAGCCGATCGCTCGCATGAGAAACGAGAATAACGTCGCGACTTCGCCGAGAGGTATCTCCTCGGAAACTCAGTGCTTCCAACAAGGATCGTTGTCCGTCGGGGATACGATTTTACCGATTCCATCGCGAGCTCATCAATCCACTCAAACAGACTGAAATTTTTTCCTCTCGATGGATTTTTTTAATCTTAATAACATTTTTTTTATTATGGGAAAATACCGTTCTTCGGTTTATATTAATCTGCGATTTTTTTTTATATATTTGAAAATTCACGAGTCTGAGTCTCGATAATGGCGACTAAATAATGAACGTAAATCGAAATTATTCGCAAATCATGAAAAAACGAAAAAATATATTATTGAAAACTTTTATTACTGAATTTATTTATTAATGCTCTCTGGAGTTTATATCGCATTTGACGAGTTATATACGTAATTAGTATCAAAAAGTATCGAAAAATAAATTATTTGGTTCATTGGCACTGATTACTATGAAAATTTTTAGGGTTCGTCGTTTTCCGTTTCTTGCGCCATTTTTACGATCGCTTCCAGATCCACGAGTTCTCTGTGTTCCTCAAGCATTTTTTTCATCAATGCATTATCCTTCAGCATGTGACTTGAAGCACCGATAAAATTCGTTATCAATCTCTTCATTATGTTTATCTTTTGCAATTTACTTTGCATTGATTCTTTTTGTCTGCAAAAAAATCGATTAATAAAATAAATTTTTATTGCATTTATTTTTCGCCGCTGACTCACCGGGCGATTTCTGGATTAGTCTCTTGAAGTTTTTTCTTTCTAATTTCTTGTTGCTCCTTCAGAAAATCTCCGAACTCTGATAGCGACTCTTGCAATTGCGACTTTAATTCCATTTCCTTCGCCATAGTGACGATTCTCTGTTTTTCCATGCTGATGAGTAGATCGTTCATGGTATACAGTTTCAGCATCGCAGCTTGCAGTTTCCTGGAAAATTAATTGATAAAAAATCAAAATAGTTGAACATCGCTAGTGGAGTTGCAGAGAAAATATCGATGATTTCTTTATTACCTACTTGTTTCGCTGTCTTCGGAACTCTCGAGAATCTCTTCAGCAGCACTATTTTGAAGACAAGTTTCGACGGCTTTTTTGTTTATCGTCATGTGTGCGATTTCGTCCTGCAACTCGATCCAAGTCTCGTGTACGTCCTCCTCCAGAACGCCGGTTGTTCTTTCTGCGGTTGCGCGTCATAAAGATCGAGGAAAATTTACCGCGTTTTACACAAATGTTTTTTTTTTAATTTCTGACATAAAACTTACGCGCATCGGACTTGGCTTTGTGTATAAGTATCTTCGCGTTCAATGCCTTCAGCGATTCTCTGATATCGTAAATTTTTTCGTCCGTTGGCTTGAGATCGTTGAGGGATATTGCGCCGACGGGGAAGTCGGCGATACTCTTGCTTAGCGAAGCTACTGCTTGTTCCAATGCTTCGAATTCTGCCATTCTATCGTCATAATACAATGTACACTGTTGTCACTAACAAGTCTTTTGGTTTCTTTGTTGTATAAAAATAAACAACGAGCGTGTTGTGTCGTGTTTTTGTTTAAAGCCGGTCTGATGGGCAAATTCTTCCATTGATGAATACGCGCGCTAATAATTGTTGATCGAAAAAGTGTCAAAACACGACTGAAACGAGAAGCCGACGATATATATTCACGGTCGCGCAAGATGGCGCTGACATCGCCGAAACCGTTGTCGGCGCTGGGTGGGGGCAAAACCATCATCGTACAACTCTGGCGAGCTGTCAATTGCCGTCGAAAAGTTTTTTTCTTTTATTGTTTCCATCGTTCCATGTCCCAGATGCATGTGACGCGAGTTTACGTCTATCGGCAATTGGAATTAGCGATAAACATTGATGTACGATAGATGGGCGTCAGGCTATATGATAAATCGTACGCCTTACAACAATCCTCGCCTGAATAATCGATCGATGAAGCGCCTTTTCAAGTGTATAACCTGCTCGAGGTGATTAGAAAAAAAAAGAAAAATCAAAAGATCCTATTGAATCTCGACGATTATAACTTTGGTAACACCGAGTTAATTCGAAAAATCATTTCGAACGCGTTCTATATAAACGATAAGCTCGCTATGCAATGAGTACTAACGATGGAAGTGAAAACTGCGCAATGTCTCGTCAGGGACTTAGACCTGACACTTCAACCGCGCATTGCGCCCCGTTACAAAACTTGGCTTCCTCTGGCTACGCAACAGGTAATTTTTCTACTATTTTTTGAAAAAAATTACGAAAATCACAATTTTATAAATTACGAAATTTTTTTTTTTTTACCGATTTAGCTGCGTCTCAGAAGCCTTGTAAGAGTCATAGGATACAATTTGGAGGCGGATAAAAAAAGCGAGACTTGCTGGTTCTATTATACACTTCACAGATCCAGCATGTCGTCGCCTCTTTACACAAGCGAAATTATAGATAACACTAGCGCCAGATGGACCAGTCTAGAAGTGCCTATTCTTCACGCAACCGGACTTTCAGCTGCCAACGGTGAGATAACATTCATTATCCACAATCCTAACAGAGAAATCACATAAATTAATTGATCTTTGTTCTCCTTCATGGAATAACTTACTTACACAGTTGATAATTATTTTTTTTTGTTTATAAATACTGATAACAATGATAAATCATTCCGTTGGTTTTTCTCATAGTAGAAATTTATTACGCAACGAAATTTGCCAGAAACTGTGTATAAAATTAACTGAAAAGTTAATTTACGAATTTGGATAACGAAAAACGAACTGAACTGTTAATTCACGAATTGTAACAGTAAAAAATGAACAGAACAGACCGATAGTCGAGATTTGATAATTATTCGCGATCGCATAAATATTGACGATTTTTCCTTGTGTTTCGAGACATCGCTCTTTTTTTTTTTGTTTTCCGCGGTACCATTTACTTCCGATCGTTTCGATATCTTTTCAATCGTAAATAATACATATTTCTTTTGAAATTAGAAATTGTTCTAAGATTATGGAGAAGAACCGTGTCGAATGATCCATCGTCGGATGTGACTGTATTTACTTGGGGAATATCGTTCACTGGTTTGGCTTACATGGGACCGAAATTGCCGAATAATCTTGAAACGATATTGCGCGACAATTCACTGATATTTCATCTGCACGGTGGTTACTTTGCGCCGTCGTACTGCCTCCTCAATCCTCCGGATTTAAAGCGATATCTTTACATGAGTATACCGCCGACGGAGATCCGCGATAGTTACACAGTCGTGAAGCTCACCAGTCTGCGCAGCAAAATGCAAGCGCTTAAACAACAAACCGAATCGGTTCAAGCGCTAAGGGAACGCATTGCCTCGGGCGACGAAATACGATCTCCAAAGTACAAACAAACTTCGCTGAATCGGCTGTTGCAACCGAAGAAAATAAGCAGAGAGAAGAAGGCTGAGATCTTGAGGATACGCAAGGAACTCGAGATCGCAAAATTTCGAACAAAATTGTTGGAACAAGAAAGGGTTAGAAAAGTCGGGGAACTGAGATCACTTAATCAGCTGCATTTGACGATACTGGAGGAAAATCAGGATCACGGTAAATATTTTTCAGTAAAATTGTCTCTTGTGGACAATTTTAGTAAAAATAAAAAAAAAAAATTTAATTTAATAAGAGGGCTGAGTCACCTGAAAAGTAAAATGTTCATTGTTATGTTAATTGAAGAAGGTAGTTAATCATATAAAGATTATGAAAAAACAATCGAATTTTTATTTTTTATTTTTTTCAGACAGAAAAAAAATAATGAACATTCTACTTTTCAGATGATTCAGCCCCCTTAAGTTAATTGATTATTTTTTTTAATTGTATCAAAATATTGTATTATTTTATTTCTTAATTTTAATAAAATTGACTCGAACTATGAAACTAATGTATTGTTTTTTTTATTTTTTTTTATCAAAGGTTTGAATCTGATGGATAGGTATCGAGAGTTGAATAAAGATATCGAGAGGCTACGGGAGTGGCGTCAGAGTCACTTGGAAACGCGCGAGGGTTACATACAGACGACGTCCAATTGGGCCCATCGTCGTCGTCAATTGATATCGGAACTCAGTCTCATATATCCGATAAATCGGGAAAGCGAAAAAAAATTTACGATAAACAATGTACATTTGCCGGATAGCGAGGATCTCGATACGACGAACGACACCCAAGTGGCCGTTGCATTGGGTTTTGTCGCCCATACGACGCAAATGATCGCTAATTTTCTCAACGTTCCGACGAGATATCCTATTTTGCACTACGGATCGCGAAGCCGTGTCGTCGATCACATAACCGATAGTCTTCCCGACAACGAGAGACAGTAAGTTGATTGCAAAATTGAGAATTAATGGTAAGTACAGTGAACTTAAGTAATTGAATTTTTTTTTAATAGATTTCCTCTCTTTGCGCGAAGCAAAGATAAACTGCAGTTTCACTATGCGGTGTATCTGTTGAATAAAAATATTGCTCAGCTTCGGTGGTACTGCGGTTTACCAACGACTGACCTGCGAACGACGCTACCGAATTTAGCATCTCTCATGAACAATATAAAACCCAATCAACCGTAAGTCTTCCAAAAAATATATAATTAATTTTGTAACTGTAATCTAATTATTAGACTATTTCCCTTATACAAAAAAATCACTATTTTTTGGAGAATGGAGCGTAGAACTTTGTAGATAATTGAAATTTTCAATACTTTTTTTTCACCTTTTTGGCACTTATAAAAAAAAAAACTAAAAAAAAAACAATCATATTTTCTTGTAGACAATCGGAGGGTAAATTCCTAGAAAATTGAAACTTTTTTCTTTTTTTTTTCACTTTTTCCACAGTCTCGACAGTTCGAAGCGTACCTTTTCTGGTTCGTCGCTCGACACGGACATGGGTAACGGTAAACATACACCGTTGACACCGCCCATCCACAAGGTGATGTTCGAGAAGTGTCCTCGTGCGCCACGATCGATGAGTCAATTGAAGAGCGTAAAATCGGGTCTCGGCTCGTCGCTGGATCAGGGACTCGACAAGCCTCCGCAATCTCAGATACTCGGCAATAAATCGAAGCGCATTTATAAATCGGAGGAGAGCGCTATAGGAGATAAGCATTTATCGTTGCCGCGGGAAGCGAGTAGCGATGAGACTCTCGACGACACGGTCTTCGAGAACGTCTCGCCGCACGTCCGTAAAATGAGAGCGAATATTCGAGAGTTATCGGCGATGGAGATTGAGATTCTCACGCCGATGTCAATATCCAAGTCGAAGAATGTGTCGGACACGACGGACGATTCGGATAGCGCGAAGCAGAGAAGTTCGAACTCCATAAGTAGCTGCGAAATGGCGCTCAGCGGAAGTCAAAACGACATCGGCGACAGTCCGAACGGCAACGGTACTACCGGTAAAAATCCTACAAACGGAGAATACATCTCGATGAGGAGTGACGAAAAATCACAAAAATCTCGTGTCCTACCGATCGGCAACGAGGTGGACAGCAAGAGCACTTCGTCCAACGGAAGTTCGATCCATCCGTACGGATCTTACGACAGAGATAAGAGTCAAGAGACTTTAACCGAATTGGAGCAAAAAGAAAATAGTGTAATATCGAAAAGTTCCATTCACAGCGAGGATACGCTGTACAACTCGTGCGCGTCGCTGGACGACAGGCAGAGTTATAATTACGATAGAAAAGACGAAAGAACGGCGATCCATGCGGCCTCTAGCTATCCGGGTAATTTCAGTCCGGGGACTGTCGGCTTAACGCGAAGAGGATACGAAATTACGGGGAGGTAAGATTCGAAAAAAAAAAAAATCAAAGCGGAAAGACAAAAAAACAAAATTTTCAACGAAAAAAAAGAAAAAAAATCGAATTCGTAATAGTATTTGATGAATATTCGATATTTAGATTTTCGAAAAATGTCTGTCGATCCTCTCTGATCGATAATATATCGATTAGTTTTATAAATCTAAGAAATACTTGTAGATTGGACGAGAAAACATCTCAGGATCGTTCGGACATCAATTGTAGAGCCGAGTCGACTACGAGTTCGGAAGGGCCTTCGGAGTACAGCCCGTTGGTAAGACAAAATTAAGTTTTACCTGTACTCCGAAGTAAATACGTAACAACGAACGATTAATTTGAATAATCAAAAAATGAACAATGATACGCAATTATTCCACTAACGCAATATAACAAACGAAAAAAAAATGGTTTTTAATCGAAACAATTTGATTTTGTATTCACGCAGCTCGGCGAGAAACCTCAAACGTCTAAATCATTGTCTAACGCGCGAGCGAACAAAGATCAAGAAGCTACTAATGAGTTTCGCGCATCGAGCGACTACATTGATTCCATACGTCGAAGTTCCGAAAACGTATTCGCGAGAACCGAAGCGTTGGCCAGTAAAAAGACGAGTTTCAAAGTCATGAAGCCTCGTATATAACATATACATATATACATATATATATATATATATAAATCCCAATGTTGAAGTCCTCACTTCGTCGACGAATCGTATTGATGCGCGTAGTAAGAATTTCTACGGAAAAAAAAAAAATAACGGATTTATCAAATTCCGTCGTGAGACAAGAACCCGCGAAGTCTTCATCTTCATAAAAAGATATTCTAAAAAAAAAAAACAAGTCCCGGAGACCAAAGGAATTTGATTCGATGCGCGTTTTCTTCGAGAGATCTGCAATAAGTGTTTTGGTTAATTTATCAACTTCACTGTACTTGAACACGTATATTATTATTTCTTCTCGTACTGTGACTCCCTTGAGTCGGCCATACATGAGTGTCCTATCCTGCAATAACGACGAAAATCGTAGTATTTACGAAAAAAAAAAACAAAAAGAGGAGAAAAAAGAAAGAAAACACGAAACTTGTGAATAAAATGTGATTTAATTGTATAGATATCATCTTAGGTCGCAATTATCAAAATATTTCATTGTAATGTCTATCAATCGATCAATAATAATGTACAGAAACATAAGCTTCGCGCATTATTTTTTCGCTGATATTACGAAAAACCTAAAATGCATTATACATATATTTGTCAGTGACTAAAAAAAGAAGCGATCACTTTATTCGGGGAACAATTATCTCACGCAGTACTTAAGTTTCTAATCTTATCGTAGATGTTTGACACAAAATGATAGAAGTTTAACAAAATTTCAGTCGTCTAGCAATAGCCTTTTTACACTTAACAGCTATCAGTTGTTAATTTTACGCATATGGATAATGCAACGTTGATATTGAAGTTATTTACAAAAATAAAACCGATTCTGGCGTCAGGCGGGGAGAGGCGGGTCTTTCCTTTTGAGATTAAAACGACTAAGGAACCCTCTAAGGAAGATTTTCGTTACGGGAGACCGATTCACTTTTGTTTGAAATCTCTTGAAGACCAACGAGTTTGGCACTTGTTTCCCACAGTCTGAGACCTATTTCGGGGCTCAATTCTTTTTTTGATCTGTAAATCTTGCAGTCGCGGTATAGAAGTCCATTTTCGTCCGATAGCGTTGGATCCGTTGCGCAATGCAACACCGTCTGCGCGCCCTGCGAAAGGAAAGCAATTTTTTTTTCTTCGATTCTTTAAAACAATAAGATAATAATAATAATAATTTACGCGTATCACTGACCTGATACGCGGTTCGAAGAAACAGAAGCGCAACCGGCGAAAATATGATGTAATGAAACCAACTGCGCTTTACGTTTCGGAATAATCCGGTGTACGTGAATCCCGGACACACCATATAGACATTGACGCGCGTATTTTCAATTCTTCTCGCTAATTCGGTCGCAAAATATGCATTTGCCAATTTGGAGTTACAGTAACCCGGATTCATGCGTCCTTTCGCCGGAAGTCCGAGTTCCCCGTTGAGATTTTCGAAATCTATCGTACCGGACTCGAGAAGTTTCGAAGTTACTACGACGATTCTGCGAAGATCGTAATTAGAGACGATCGTAATTAGAACGCAATTAATGGTAATGGCGTTTGGACGGAAACAGGGAAATCGAAATTCCGGAAACGGAAAAAGGGAAATTCGAATTTCGGAAACGGAAAAAGGTAAATCGAAATTCTGGAACCGGAAAAAGGGAAATCTGAATTTCGGTAACGGAAAAAGGGAAATCGAAATTTCGGAAACAAAAAATGAGAAATCGAAATTTCGGAACCCCAAAAAGGGAAATCGGAATACCGGAAACGGAAAAAGGGAAATCGAAATTTCGGAAAAAGGAAGATTGGCAATAACGTTCGGAGTAACAGTCGATATTTACCGGCTTGGTGCGGATTCTTTAAGACGATCGAGAAGTAAGTTTGTCAAGAGAAAATGCCCGAGATGATTTACTCCAAAATGTATCTCGAAACCGTCCTCCGTCAGCGCGCGATCTTTTAGCGGCACGTAAACACCCGCGTTGTTAATGAGTCCGTGAATTTCGGGAAAATCGTTGAGAACGTTTTCGGCAAATTTTCGGACAGAGGCCAGCGATGCGAGATCCAATCTCATCGGAATCTAAAAGTCAAAAAAAAAAAAAATTCCAGTAAAAATAATGCATAATTGCAGTTAGCCATTTTAACGAGCGTGCAAAATCGCGCGTGCAAAATGATTAATACTGTAATGAAATTTAGTTTTTTGGAGCACTACACTGATTTTTCAAAAAATTACGCGAATTACAAAGTGAACATTGCACCAATTTTTTTTTTGTTTACTATAAACATCGTTATAAATTATCTTCGTTATCTTTTGCAGTATTTTTTTAAACGCATTATTAGCTACAAGAATTAATGATGCAATGGCATTGGAAAACTTTTCCTGGAATTTCCAGTGAGATAACTAAAAAGATATAATTATTTTCGAAATAAGAGTAAATGAATTTATAGAATATTACGAAAAGAAATATATATATATGCAAAGTTTTGATGAATGAATTGCATTGAAGTTTTATACTTTGTGATATACAAATGAGTGCAGTGTCGCAATTTTTTTCTTTACCAAAGAAATCTATGAAAAATGTATTATATTTCCGTTTAAAATGATTTGATTAACTCCGATGCAAGTGTATTTTTAACATAAACACAAAGTCGCGTATCGAGTGCTTCAGAGATAATTTTCGAGATAAAAAAAAGTACGTTGTGTAACAATCATCAATATACAGAAATGAGGTGATTCTAGAATTGGTGATAAGTTTGGAAGGGGTGCATACGAGGGGCGGGTCATCATCTAACCATTTCGCCAACAGAAGTTTCCCTTCGAATTTCGGCAGCAGCGTTTCTCGCACCGTCGATGTCTCGGCAAGCCATGATAACTCGAGCTTTACGTTTGACGAGCTCGCGAACGGTTTCTTTGCCTATGCCGGAATTTGCGCCGGTAACAAGATAAACTCGTCCCTGTAGGCTGCTCGTATCCTTGCATCTTCCCCATGTGCATTCACGACACTTACGAAGTAATCCGATTATCGCGATTATCGGCACGAGAACATAAACGAAACTCATCATTTTACGATATAGTTTTCTCTAAGCAGAGCACAAAACGATTCAATGTGTCACCGGAACCAAAAAAAACGCTAATCATTTCGTAAAACCGCCATTCGAAAGTGATGCGATGCGGCTATTGCGGATTGATGCAAGATCACGAACTCCGAAGAGGTTTTGTAGACGGGAATAATCAACACACAAAATGTTTACACGCCGGTAAATCGATACTGCTCCGAGGCCGCTGCAACTGAATTCCCGCCAATTTTGAACTACAGAATTTAGTCGATGTATATTATTCAGGTTAAATACAACAAATAAATTCCAATAAACTTGTTTAACACTTCACGAGAATTAATGTAGATTTGATATCCTCGATTATATTATCAGTATATCGTTCATCGTTTGATATAAGTGAACAACGCGATAAGAAAAATCATTTTGAGACGATTTCGTTAGTTAAAGAATTTCCGGTTCCGTTCGTCAATATCGCGGTCACACATTTTCGTGTGGAAATTGCTGCAACTAACGCGAGAATCGAGTTCCGCCTCTCTATAGTTTCCGGTATCTCCGTTTTTCTCGCTAAGTGTCATCTTGACGTCTCGTCAGCTGCCAGACCATCTGCTGAAAATCGGCGTCACAACTATTCGTCAATATCAAACGATAAAATACCGGAGTTATTATTTTTTTACGTGCTGACTTATCGTCACCGCCCAAACCGCAAAAATAGTCTCGCGACAAATTTCGCGTAACACGTGAGAGTCAGTCGAACTCGACACAAAAAGTGAAGCATTTCCCGAGTGGCGACGATAGAAGAAAAACGACAAAAAAATCAACAATTCTTCGCGAACAATGGTCGAACGCGTGACGCGATTCTGTTTGGTTTCCCTCGTTATTTAACACACCTTTTTTGTGAATTAAACGAAGAAAAAAATCGAATAAAAACGAAATGTTCGAGAAAACGAGGTTTTCGGAGTTTTTGTGATGTGTCTGTCGGCGAGAAATAGAAAAACTTTGTTCACCACAAGTGACGATGGTTTCGTTTAAATTTAATGTCGAATTCGTGAAAAATTGATGATGCAGCTACGTCAAAGCACTATTGTAACGCACGCCTCATAATTATTGTGGAAAAAAAATCGTATTTGTTCACCTTGACGATCCGATGAAAAAAGTTGAATTTCAGTATTAGAGTAGTCGTTATCTCACGCTACTCAACAATTCAATAAAATAAATTCATCGAGAAGTCAATTCGGAGAGTAGAAAAATTTTGCAGCGCCAAGAAATCTAAATAAGTCGCAATGTCGGGAGGCGAAAGAAAAAAACGTGGCGGAGACAGAGGACAAGGATGGGAAGAAGCCGGAGCGGAATTTTATCAGGAAAGTTATCCTGCGGCGATAGAAGCAGATTTGCAGCAGGCGTTGCAGAGAGATCCTTCTCACATAGCTACGCTGCTGCCCAGCAAGAAGTCACGAGTCGGTGAGTCGAGACGCTATTACGCAAAACGCAAAAATTGCTGTCTTTTTTTTTTTTTTTTTCAAATTAACTGGTTAATTATCGTCAATATAAGGAAAAAAATAAATAATTAATCAGAGATTTCATTATGTCCACAAAATACATAAAAAAAAGTTCTGAAAAAAACATTGTAATTTCGTTAAAAAATTGTGTTATTCTCATTCAAGAATTGGGATTTTTAATCATCCATTCGATACTCCGAAAAACCCGAATGTTATTAAATTCACGCAAAGCGTGTTGCTTCCCCACGTCCCACTTAACGCCACTTTTTTTCCGTGTAATATAATTATTAGATTATTTTTTAATATTCTGAAAAATACGAGCGAACAAACGAAATAAGATATATCTATTTATATTAGTGATCATTTTCAAAGTTCACGACGGCGTAAATCACGTGAAATTAATTTTCCTACGAAATTGATAACATATAGATATAAAATTTCTTTCCGCAATTTTAATCATTTGGTTCAATTACCCTTATGATACGTCCGTAAAAACAATTATAATGTATAAAAAAAAGCTTCTGTATCCCCTTAAGATATATGTTTACACGATACAAGGATATCTTATTTATGACTGAGTCGATCGAACGATCGTTATCTACTGCCAATGCCGATAACGTTACTACAATCGTCTTATCTTTAACAATGACTCAATGATAACAATCGACAATTAACGTCTCATTTTTTTTTTTTTTTTCGATAACCAGCTACAGCCAAAAGAATTCGCAACGAGCCTCGCACAACGCTGAGAAGACGAACGAGTACACGTTCGCGAGGTGCGAGTACAGCGAGAAGAATGTCGACAAACGTTCCGGATTCGACGGTCGCGATGCTCCCCGATCTATCGGAAAATTTGTCGAACGAGGAGAGAACGTGGGAGGAAATAATGCAAATAAAAGCAATGCCCGTTTGTATGGCTCAAAAAATACAATTGAAGAATCAGTTACAGGTACGCGTTTTGCAATTTCATTATTTTAGTATTAAAAAAAAAAGTTTTTTAGTCCATAAATCCATTTAATTTATTTATTTTTTCTCGCGATTACAATATTTTCTCTTTTTCCATATTCTCTTTCTCTTCGTAAGGGATGAGAATATAAAAAAAAAGAAAAAAAAGTTGACATTAATTTCGTAATTTCAGAATGCAACGAAGCTGAGGTTGCAAGGATTCGAGCAATTGAAATGGCAGCGCAGAAAAGCTTGGCAAGAATTTCGCAATCGACTGAAGGAGGCGTATTCGAAGATGGAATTATGGAACAACAGTCTCAAGAAAATCGGCGGTAACTTCGGAATGGGAATAGTGGCGTATTTTTTATTCATCAAATGGCTAATGTTTCTCAACGTAATGCTCTTCGGTATAATATTTTTATTCATCGTATTGCCGACAATAATGTTAGAAAACGACAAAGAAATGTGTTCCGGTAATATGACGAACAGCGTGCCGTGTTGTTCCGAATCTTATTGGAACGCATCCGCAGAATCGAATAGTATCGTCGACATAGTGCAGGGAAGCGGTTTGCTGGAACGCACTTTGCTGTTTTACGGTTTATATACTCACAAACCTTACAACGCGAACGGCGAGGGCCTCTATTACGATCTTCCGCTCGCCTACGTCGGCGCAACAATTGCATTTTTTCTTTTTAGTCTTTTCGCGATCGTGAGATCGGCGGCGAAGGGTTTCAAGGAGCGCGTAGTCGAAGGCGAAGGACAGTTTTATCAGTACTGCAATCTCGTCTTCGGCGGTTGGGATTACTGCATACAAAACGAAAAATCGGCGGCTATAAAGCACAAAGCTCTTTACAATGAGATGAAAGCGTTTCTCGAAGCCGAGAGAATGGAAGAGGAGCGACAAAATCGCACGAGGGAAGAAAAAATGAAATTGTTTCTCATAAGATTTTTCGTCAATCTTCTTGTAATAATTGTTCTCATCGGTTGCGGTGTATTCATCTATTACATCATTGAATTATCCTTCGATCAAGTGAGTTCGCCGACAGTTGTCCGTAGCTACGACGTCGGCGATATATCATTCAGCAAAATAACGCAATTGGTTTTCGAATTTTTACCGTACATCTGCATCGTCGGCCTCAACGTAATCGTACCGTTTTTCTTTCGATATCTCGTCGCTCTCGAACACTACAGTCCGCTGTTCGTCGTCAGATTAACATTATTTAGAATTGTATTCTTGCGTCTCGCATCTCTGATTGTTCTTCTAACGTCTTTTTACAAAATTGTTACCAGCGAAGTCGCCGACGACGGATGTACGCGGGTATCCAATAGACGTTCAGCTCGCGAAACCGTTTGCTGGGAAACTTTCGTCGGTCAACAATTCTTCAAACTTTATCTCACCGATTTCTTTACCCAATTTTTCGTAACGTTTTTCGTTAATTTTCCGCGATCTCTGTTGGCGCGTCACACGGAAAACAAAGTATTGCGATTCATCGGCGAACAGGAATTCGATTTGCCGCATCACGTGTTGGATATCGTTTATTCTCAAACGATCTGTTGGCTCGGCGCCTTCTTTGTACCTCTGCTACCGCTGATGGCGACCATCGGATCGTTTCTTCTTTTCTATGTGAAGAAATTCGCGTGTTTGGTGAACAGCACACCGTCGAGTCAAGTTTACCGCGCGAGCCGATCGAATTCATTGTTTATGTTCGTTCTTTTGGTTTCGTATATATTGGCGATTATTCCCGTGGGATATTCCATCGCTGAAATCGAACCCTCGAGATCCTGCGGTCCTTTTCGTGGATTAGCGACCGTCTGGACGCTCGTTATCGATACTTTTTCGCAGTTTCCGCAATGGATACAATCGGTTCTCTTTTTTCTCGGTACCGCGGGATTCGGCATTCCGGCTTTCGTAACGCTGGCATTGCTTTTGTATTATTATTACGCGGTATCGATCGCCAATAAGCATATGGTAACAGTATTGAAAAATCAATTGGTATTGGAAGGACACGACAAACAATTTTTGCTCAACAGGCTGAGCGCTTTTATAAAACAGCAACAAGATCAGTCGAAATATCATCAAGAGCAGTCTATCGAATTGGGAACTTTTACATAAACCAATACGATTTTTTTTTCGTCTTCGATCGTTTGTATTACTCATTACTAGTCATCTATCATTATTTTTTCTTCGTTTTTTATAACAAACAAATTTATTGAACGCTCCCGCAACGAGCCAAAGTTATATTTCTAGAAAATTAGAAAAAAATATCGTATCTTCGCGCCTCGTGCGAGAAAATGATTTAAAAAAAATTTTTTTTAATGATTTCCTTGAGACTGTTTCGTACGAACAATTTTTGATGAATTATTTTTTTAGTTTTAATAAAAAAATATATATATAAACTTCATAACTGATAGTTGTCTGAAAGACATATCGAGGTCAGTGACAGTGAAACTAATGCTTTTTATTCGAAAGTTCGGCCTGTGTAAGCGGCTGATCATTTAGAAAAATACAATATTGTTTTTTCTATATATGCAAAGTATTATACATTCAATCTCCGTATTTGTAACGCGAAAAAAAAAAAAAAAAGACCAACGATTCGGTGAATCGAAAAAGTGATCGAGTTTTGTAATAGCGGTACGTCGCCATCCATTGTGATAAATAATTTGCATAGATAATATAATTTATGAAAAAAAAAAAAAAAAAAAAAAAATGATAAATCTTTCGATTGTAAATTATCGAGTTTCCGAAACAATTTTTTATATGCCTAGCGAACTGTGTAGAATATATACATTTTCAGTTCGAATCGTGTGTATCCGAGACACAGGTGTATGTAGATAACGTCTATGTCTAAGATACCTGTAAGATAGTAAAAAAAAAAAAAAACAAACAAAAAATAATAATTATTTTAAGCTTTACGCGCGTATACGCGATCCCGTTACTGACCTGCACATTAAAAAGCGATAAAATAATAAAGCAAAAGCATTCGATGCTTGTTAGACGGAGATTACGAGACTTCGCGGCTCCGCAAATAAAAAAAAGAAAAAAATGAAAAAAAAAAAACCAATAGAAAATTATTCATTCTAAACGCTACTTTTGTACAAATTTTATAACACATTTATAGACAGAACAGCAGCTAATTGTATTAGATTACAAGATTTTTTTTGTTTTTTACGCGTTTTTTCAATTTTTTCGTATTTTCCGAATAATCGATCACAATGTATGCCTATTTTTTTTTTTTTTTCATTGTCTTGTGGAGCAATAGAAATTTTCTTAGGGCTTCCAGTATATCTACCTCCCGTTTACTTCGAGATTTTTCATCCCGTGAAATTCGAATATTTATTTATACGTAAAGTTAATTTATTATCGCGGAAATGTGCGGTTTATCTCGTATCGCTGTAACCGGTATTTTATACTCTTTGTGAACTTACCGAATAATCTACACGGATTAACATATAAAATATATCCGCAACGACTGCCTCCCCAACTCCCCTCTCTCCGCACCGTCAGTATTTACTTTAATTATTACATTTATCGTAGCGTTTCGCGATCGACTTACAGTGTAAATATAGTGTAAGTTTTTTTCAAAAACCATATAGCGGTCTATCGGTTTTAATTAGCGCACATCGATAGCTTACGATCGAACGAATTCGCGACGATTGTGAATGGCTAAAAAAAAAAAAAAAAGCGCACGAAAGTAGCCGTAAAAAAATCTTCGAGAATTCTTTGAATTGATTAATAAAAAAAAATTACCGAGAGTCCGAATTGTTGGCAGACGTGACACGACGAAAATTGATGATAATATTTAAACCACACGGTCTAATCGATAAATGTAACTCATGACTAAGTTGGAGGAAAATAAAAACTGATTATTAATAAAAAAAAAAAAATACCATTATCCTTACGACCAAATAATTCGCATTTTTTTATTTCGTAAAAAATTTTGTCGCGAAGTTTTTCCGCGACGATTTGAGCGGTGAGTTTAGTATAAAAAATATTAATAATTTTTATTCATTTAGAAAATACGTAATCCTTCCATCGTTAACTCGCTTTGTCATCGTTGTCAGTGGAGTGCAACTGAAAAAGATAAGTAAATTTTTTTCAATTTTTTCTTTTACATTTTAACAATCGCCAGAGCAAAAAAAAAGTCTTACAGCTTCGGCAATATCTATCCAATCCAAAGCCGCGACAAGCGCATCGTTTTTCGATGGAATTTTGTCGTAATTCCAGTATGTGAAACGAGTAAAAATTCCTGTAGAGTGTAAATTTCGTTCCGCATCTTCGGCGTCAGGTTTTTTGTACTCGAAAAACGTTACGCCTTTGTAACCTTCAGGAACAACGAAAGTTGTGCCTTCGAGTGGATAGCCTCTGAACGACGTTTGCAAATCTGCGAGTCAAAGTGACAGAATAAAAATTTTCGTGGTATTTACGAATTTAAAAGTAACGAAAATTACGAAATGACGATAAAAAACGAATTATTGTTATTATTAAACTGATAAAAATATTAAAATGCAGAAAAAAAAGTTTGAAAAGCCCGCGTATTGTTCTAACCTATAAAACTCACGTTTGTCACTTGTTTTTCGTATGTAGGGAGTAAAATATGTGGAAACATTTGCCGCCTCGTCGCCGTGTATTTTGCACGGAATCGAATGTATTATCGGCTCCTTTGCACTCTCCAAATGTTCTTTCTTTATGTGCAAACGTATCGCCGCCATTCTAACTCTCGCGATCCGAGTGTCAACAATCTGACGAACTGGCGCCAAGCTGCGTTAGGCAACTGGAGAGGTCGGGCCACCTGAAGGACGGTAAATACAGACGAAAGAGCCGTTGAAAGTCAAGTGCGAAGTGTGAACTACAGTGGCGGCTCCTTCGACGGCTCCGAACCGACCGATACGAATTCGCCCGAAGAAATTCGAAGAATTCTATATATTCCTTATGCACTACGGCATCTTTAGACTACGAATCTCTGTTCGGCGATTTTATTTCCAGAATATTTTCGTCATGTAAACTTACCAATATTCGAATTATCAAATCTGCAGCTCGTATACATTTTTTTTTGTAAGGTTTCCTCTTTTCCATATGGTTCATCTTTACACCGCGGTGAACAATCTACTCCCTGTAAATTTCATCTCGATCGCAGCTCGAGTTCATCGAAACATTTGTAGCGGATTTTCGAAATCGAATGCAAAGTTAATAATTCATTTTTTTTATTGATTTTTTTATTATAACATCGATTTTAGACAAATTTTCTCGAATTTACAATTTTTACGTTCGTAGCATGAAAAATTTTTTCCGATTTTAATTTTTTGTTGAATCCATAATTCAATGATCAATCATCAATGATTAATTATTAATCATAATTGTAATAGAAAATAACATAAAACGAAAAATCATCGATTTTAATGCAACTATATGTGTGATTGACGTTTGTACATTCCTCGTGTATCTAATCCAGCATCCCTACTGTAGCTCCTTACTCCCTATAGCAGATTCTAATAATAGTTGAACTTGTCTGCGATGCTCGTCGTTGCAGCAAAGTTATCTAAACCTCCTTCATAATTGTGATTATGACGTAAATGAAACGCACGTGCGTAATAACGCTCGAGCTCTAGGAAAGTTGGAGTTTCTCTCGGGTAGATACGACGGGGTGGCTGCACGATGAAAGAGAATCCCGCGAATGGATAAGAGAGTCTGCTGTGAGAGTTGCGGGGAGCGCAGTCGCGTATCTTCTCAGTTTTGCACAGGGGTGGAGTCCCTCCTTTTCGCCAATAGGCAACGAGCCAGCGATTTTTTTGGATGCACTCCAAGAGCACCGTGGCTGATCCTCTTCCCGAGGGATGAGAGAGGGCAAAATACGTGAGATGAAGAAAGATAGAGTAATAGCGACGAAGCGTGACGAGAGGTAACGCGGGACGGGAGGGGGAAGAAAGCTCAATGTGTGACGCGTAAAGTTCGTCAGTAGCTCACGGATTGTTCGGTTGCTCAGGCAGCAGAGAGACGCTTGTGCGCGCGTGGTCCACGAGCCCCCAAGATCAAGCTTTAATCGATCGGGACTCTCGCGGGACGGCAGTACCGCGGCATCCGGTCACGCACCGCTTCGGCTAAAAAGCGTGTGTGTGTCTCTCTTTCTCATTCTCTCTATCTATCTTTCTCTCTCTCCGTACATGTGTGTGTCTCTCCCTGGACCCTCGGCAGCCTCAACTTTCATATCCAAGGGCGATAACACATCGTACCAGTAGAATTAAGGGGAGAAAGAAGCAACACTCTCATACATCTCTCACTCTCACTTGTACCCCTTTTAACGTACACGCTTCAGTAGCCGATACGCAGTCATCAGCGGTTGTGGGGCGGCTGCGGTGTATCTCGTTGTGAAATACTCACCGACGCGGACATTTACTTGTGCGATAATACCAAAGATTCTCACATATATTAATATTCCGGCTGACGATCGCTGTTTTTTTCGTTCGTGCATCGAGTGATTTGAAAAAAAAAAAAAAAAACATCGAAAATATTTTCGTAGAACGACGAGACTTTTTGTGAATAAAAAAATTATTGATTAAAGATAGAATTGAGTATAGAGAAAAATAATAAGAACGGAAGTATCGACATTTTTTTTTTTTTTTGACATCGAAGGATTTTTATCGCGGTGTTACATATACGACGGTGGAAGATTTGTTCTTTTCGGGAAAATAAAAAAAGATCGCGCGGAAGAGGTGAGATGGAATCTAGCCGGGTGTAGAGGAGACGGTAGCTAGGATTTTCCACGTCGGTGGAGAGCATCGAACCACCCGGGGACGGGGGTGTGCGGAAAGTAAAAGATTCGAACGAGCTAACAAGCGTGCTATGAACGAAGCCACACTCTCGACGGCCATCAGAGGTAAGGATTCTTATACTTGCCGGTTGTACTAGACGACGATTATGAAGCAATTTTCTTCTTCTTCCTTCCCCCTTCGCAATCTTCTTGTCCTCCAATTGTTTCCGCACGAGCGACAAAAGACTCGTTGATGATAGCGTTGAAGTGAAAGTTACGTTCGACTATTCATTTCGATTAATCGAAATCGTATATATAATCATAAATAATAATTGATAATCATCCCTCGTTACACAATCGGCCGATCAATATTCGCGGTGAAAATGGCAAAAAAGTTCGATGAAATATTGTTTTACCGATGGGGTTTCGTAAAGAGAGTTAATTTTACTTTTTTTTTTTTTTTTTTTTAACCATCGAATGTCATGGTCATCGTGCGGGA
This sequence comes from Cryptus viduatorius, assembly GCA_964006125.1. Lineage (NCBI taxonomy): Eukaryota > Metazoa > Arthropoda > Insecta > Hymenoptera > Ichneumonidae > Cryptus > Cryptus viduatorius. The sequence goes on from OZ023229.1 coordinate 439,872, forward strand.
GATGAATTTATGGGACTGTTCCATAGAACGTGGCCTTGAAGAAGAAAATTTAATCGAGAGAATGCTACGCAGCCTTTTTTTTGTTCCCCCCTTTTCCCCAATGCTTTTATCCACGCGTATCTTCGTACACGCAGGTATATACACATATACACGACACACGTACAGTCTTTGAACCACACATACGTATTGGATTCCCTTCTCTCGTTTATCGGGCCACCGGGGCAGATATTAAAACCCAGTGGAGCGTGACGCGAGAGAGGACCGCCTTGCGGAATTTGTCCCGGATAGAAAAATCGAACGGGAATGAATACAGGGTACAGATGAATTTATGTAGTTTAGAAGGGCGCGTGCGACGGACTATCACGTTGCTGGACATGAATAAAAATCTCCAGTCACAATAAAAATCATTTCTCCGAAAAAAAAAAAAAAAATCGGTAAAGCAGAATCAAAACAATAATTCGATCTTTTGAATGTCACGAAAAAGTGGTATTAGTCTCGAAAAATGTTGATTTCGAAAAAAAATAAAAATTCGAAATGGAGAATCAAAATAATAATTAGATCGTTTAAATATCACGAAAAAATGGTATTAGTCTCGAAAAATGTTTCTTTCGAAAAAAAATAAAAATTCGAAATCCGGAATCAAAACAATGATTAGATCGTTTGAATATCACGAAAAGATGGTATTTATCTCGAAAAATTTTCATTTCGAAAAAAAAAAAAAAAAAACGGAATGCAAAAACGAAACAATAATTAGATCGTTTGAATATCACGAAAAAATGGTATTAATCTCGAAAAATGTTAATTTCGTAAAAAAAAAAAAAAAAATTGGAGCAATTGAAAGATCGTTCCGTACAACGTGAATTTCATTTGGAGTGACTAAAGTACCCGACGGTATGCCTTCTTGCATATAATCGAGACAGGAACAACTCGTTTAAGCACTCGGACGCATTCAGAATATCTCCGTCCGTTAACAGGACAATCTCGTCGAGAATCGTGGATGCTGCGATTCGGTGTACACCGGCGATATGACACGTGAAATCGTCTTCGCCAATTGTCTCTCATTGAAAACAATTGAAAGTTGTCTACGAAACTATGTACTGCCGCAATTTGTATGATAACGGTAATAAAAACCATTGCCATCAATGAAAAAAAAAAAAATTCAGTAAAAAAAAAAAAATCGGTTAAATCGGCAAAATCGGCGCGTGCGCCGTATCGAAAAAAATATTTCACTCAATCAAAGAAATACTCAGTAAATTATACTAATTGCTTGTTGCATCGACTTTTTTTTACTATAATCATTATTTTTTTTAAGAAACCGATTTTTTGTTTCGTTGCTCGTGAGTGCCGATTTCCTCTGTTCGATCGATCTTTTTTTTTTTGCGTGAAATTTCGCGAATGGTGTCGGCATATAATAATTGAGAAAAATTGGAAGTATTCATACAGCAAAAATGTTACTGGCTGCTGTTTGAAATGCGATTCACTGATTTCTCGTATATATTTCCATTGTTCTTTTTCATTTCCCGATGTTAACGATCATCGTGGTACGGCGAGGTACATGAGAAGAATGAGCATCTCTTTCTCCATTCATGTAGGTCGGCGTACGTAAGAGAAACACGCGCGCTTCCCGAGCGAAGGCATAATCAATGTTCAGTGGCGGTGGCTGTGGGCTACGCGCGCGTTTCTTGTGGGCGTACGCCCCGCCGACAAAACACCGCTACTTCTATCTCCGTTCCTACACTACCATCTCGAAAAACATTACGACGCAGTCGAAAGCTCTCGTTCTTAAATTGTCACGCGTGCTACGCGCGCGTCGTAATATACTTCTGAACGTCGTGACGCCATCGATCGCGTATCGATGCCGCGTCTGGTCGTTTTTCGAACGCGTAGGTGTTGCGAGTGCTTCAAAGGACCGCGTTATCCTTGGTAGCCGTGTATAACGCGTGTACAGCATCCGGAGCGAATCCTCGAGCACAGGACATAGCGAGACGCGGTCATTAACGATGCGATCGAAAACACGGAGCGCAATTGCAAACTTGAACGGAAAATGATATTCGGAAAATTATCATTGCAGATATTGCGTTATCTAAATCGGAAGGACGTATTTATCGTCTATGAAACTGGAAAGTTACCGTTTTTTAAATTTTAATCACCGGAGGAAATATCGATGAAATTTTCAGCGGTTTTTTTTTTTTTTTTTCATTCTACTCGCGCGATGTAGCGAACAGTTCCGTTCTTTCGCTAAGCAAAATCTAGCGGGACGTCATTCGGGCTCATTTCGCAACCGTTTTCATCTAATAATTCTCAGTGACGGGAGCTGCGAGACGAGGCGAACGGAAATTGCGGGATATCGGAGAAATAGTTATAGCATTTGCTTCGGTTAAGGTGTTCCTGTATCGGCGATTCCGCTCGCGATGCTGTTGGCCAGATCCACGGACGAAGGCTTATAAAAGTACAATTTTATTTCCGCTCTCGTGAATCTATCGTTCTTTCAGTAGCGTTCCGTTTATTTCAAATGTATCACATCGGAAATACGCGAATAGATTTTTTTTTTTTTTTCGAACGTAACGATCGATGTGTTAAAAAAAAGGTCGACTATTGAATAAATTTTTTTTTTTCGAACGTAACGATCGATGTGTTAAAAAAAAGGTCGACTATTGAATAAATTTTTTTTTTCGAACGTAACGATCGATGTGTTAAAAAAAAGGTCGACTATTAAAAACGACGAAATAAAGATTTATCATGGAAAATTCACATTATTTAACGCTGAAAACTCGGATAACTTGAGAGATTAATGCGTGAGAGAAGCCGTTATTCGCGGGACTCACGTAAAGCTCGAGAGCAAGTAAATGAACGTTACCATTGCCGCCGTCTGGCGTTATTACTGTCTGACCGAGCAAACCGGCGAGTCTGTGACTACTGCGACACAAGAATAAAGGACACTACTACTACCTCGGGGTGTTCTTGATATTATTACATCGACGAGTAAACGGGACGGGGGTTCTGACTGACGGCACAGCCGTCGAAACGATGCCTTTGCTTCTTCCTTATTTAACACCATCAAACGTTAACCATTCTCTACGCAATGCCGGAAGATGCGTACGAAAAGACTAATAGTCCACCGGTGTGTTTGCGGTTCGTCGAGTCGAGCCAATTACGAAATCGTAACATACGTGATTTTCATTAGTAAAATTTGCGGGATTTACCAAATTTTCTTATCGTCAAAAAGATCGAAAAAAAATCGAAAAAAAAAAAAAAAAAAAAAATTCGTTAAACACTTCATTGTAAATACGGGTAGCGGATGGCAAATTTTGTATCTATAGAACAGATCGCTCTCGTGAAATTTGCGCGATTTAGAAAATTTTCTTATCGTCAAAAAGATCGATAAAAAATAAAAAAAAAAATTTAATGATAATTCATCGTAAATACGGGTATCGGATGGCAAATTTTGAATCTATAGAACAGATCACTCTCGTTGATCGCGCAAAGTAAGCTTTGAATGAGCTTCGATGTTATCGCTCAAAGGGCTTTAATGGTATTGATCGCTTCGCATTAGTCGCGACGATAATTGACTGCGTTTAGAGAGTCGGATTCGAATGATATTCGAGTGAAACGGAGTCTCTGGTATACAAGCAATACGAGTACCGAACGCGTTTAGGTGAGCTAATGAGAACCGTTGAGCCATTCGACAGAGAATTAGAGACCAACCACTCAGTCGCGGGTATTACAGATTTTCGAAGGTTCGTCGACGACGAAATGCAATTTCGGAAATACTCATTACTCAGCTTCCTTCAGTCGCCGTGGTAATTTCCGTTTCGGCAAAATAAATCCCACGCGATCCCCTAATTTAGTTCGACAAATAAATAAATATACGCGCGAAAAAAAAAAAAAAACCGTAATGACGTGCAATAAATATGCTAATTAACAGCGACAAGTAAATATCGAATGCGGAATTTTTTTTTTTTAGTTCGTAAATATTTTATATTTTTGCGGTTACTGTTTCGATCTCATATATCACACATCGAGATGCTACACTCGTTCGTTTTTGTGCAGAAGCCGTTTTCCTCGTTCGTTCAAAATTGAATATGCAGATTAACATCCGTTTTCTAGTCGAATTGGGTTGATTGACGCATTTCCCGATATTGTATCGCATCGAATCGCGCTTTTAATTTAGTTCTCGGTCCGCGTTTCATAATGACGTTAATAACGACATTGAACATCTCTGTGTGGGCGATCAGTCAAACGTGATAATGCGTTATATCGCGAAATTCATAAACGCTAAATCACACGTGTGTTTCTGCATTTGCGAAATCATCAAATTAACGTCGGCGAAAAGTTCGATCGGAAGGTAATCGAAGTATTTTTTGACGCGCGAAAAAGCTTCGTTCGATCTTTTTTTTTTCGCGATGTTAAAAAACAAAATGGCGGAATAGCGTTTGAGTAACGATTGGCGAATTAGGAGAGAAATGTACGTAAAGTTAATAAATAGCTTCGTCCCTTAGCGATAAAGTGTTCCGATGCTTGCCGCAGAGTTAACACGTACATTGCGGCTGTACCGCTGAATCCCGACAACGCACCACTCACACACACGCGCACGCAGTCACGGCGCTCCTCTATATTGGAACGCTGTTACTCGGAGATAACGTGATTAGCGTAAAACCGCCCCAATCTACCTTCACTCACTGTCAGGAATACGAGGGGTAAATCGAATAGCCAATTAAACAGCGGATATTTGGTATCTTCATATCTTCCTGAATGCAATTTCATCTCATCGCGCTACGGTAGACAACAATTGCGCATTAACGCAACAACGGCAAATAGATCGCGGCGTAGAGAGAGAGAGAGAGGGAGAGGGAAAAGGTGAGAATCCAAGGGTCGTAATTAAACATATTGTTTTCAGATGACGTTGAAGACGAGAAATATTTATTCAACCGGATATTAAGACTATCAACGAAAGATTTCACTGTCGCAAAGAAAAATGAAGAATTGCGAGTTCGTCGTCGTAGTTAAGCAAAAAATTGATAGACACTCGTAGGCGTGAAAAGGAGAAGAAAAAAAAAAAGAAAAAAAAATCTTCGAGATACGATTATGAGTATTCGAAGTTGTTGGCTAATGATGTTTTGAGAGCAAAAAAAGAACGTGAATACAAATTGTGAAGTAATGATCAGTGAGGGCACGTCGGTGAGGAACAGCGCGTTTTCCAACACGATATCCATTTCCCCGACGAGGAGATACCGGAAGCGTTGGAACAAAATTGGTTCCAACATCTTCTTGAAGCTTCTCGTGAGTCTGTGTTGCATTTCCGGTGCGCGTTCCAATGTCTATCGCGGTATCAAGGAGCTGAAGGCGGTGATTGGCGCCGCCAGATCATCGCCGGTTTTCGGTCATTGCGACTTCGAGGAAACGTGCGACTGGTCTTGGAATCGTACGAGTGGATTCGTCAGAACCGATGCCGGCGTCACGTCGAATCGACCCTTTGGACCGTTCGCGGATTTCAGTGGTTCCACGAGAGGTAAAATAATTATTTTATCGATTATACGGATGTTGTGATAACGTTTCTGGGACGAGGCGAATAATCGATGCTAATGCAATCGGAATTGATCGGAACAAATATTGAGTAGTTATATATACATCGACAACATCGGCTTTAATGCAAATTACGAATCGCACACTTCCGGCACGTATATGAACCCCATAATTATTTCGACAAATTCGCACCGAAATTTTCGTCATTATATTGGTACCGCGAATTAATAACAGTCAAGATTAGTGCCTTCAATGACGCGTGTGCAGACCTTAAGGAGGATCGGGTGCGTGGTGTTCGTTTCAGCTAAATTCGATGAAATGGAAAAAAAAAAAATTATAAAAAGATTTTTAGATAAAAATCTAAAAAAATTCATGCATATTAAAGGTACCGAAAAAATTAATTTTGCATAATAATAATTGTAAAATCTTATTAACAAAACGATGAAAAAAAAAGTTAAACAAATTTACGGTAACGCAACTTTTTTTTTTATGAAAATGATTCGTTTATTTTTCTGAATACCTATGAATTTTTTCAGATTTTTATACTATCGAAAAGTGTTTGCAATTCCCTCTCCATTTCGTCGTATCGCATAATATCTCTCCGTATATATGAAAAGGTTTCGCCGCTGTCGTCGCCGTCATGTACCAATATCGAGTTCTGGGAGTTTGTGAGACCCCATGACTTAAATTGTTCCAAATTCCGCTTTTCCGGGCTTTTTTTGGTAACGGATAGTCGCGATGACGACGGCAGGCGATGAGCGCGCTGAGCGGGCGATCTCTGTGAAGCCGTAGCGTATATATATATTTCCCAAAATATAAAAAAAAAAAAAAAAGTTACGCCAAGTACTGAAAAATCCGATTTGCAAATATTATAAAAAAAAAAAATGAACAAAATTTTATAAGCCAAGCATAACAGAAAAAAAGGATTCTATATAACAAAAAATATTGTTTTTTTTTTTAAATATAATAATACGAGCATTCAATAGCAGTCACCATAAAACAGAAAATGATCAGTTTGAAAATAAATATCTCTCGATATCGTTAGGTCATTTTCTCTGGCTGGTTGGTCCGGCATCCGACAAAATATGGTCGAAAACGATATCGCCGACCGGCGCCCGTTGCGGCCTCGAGTTAGCAATGCATCAGGTGCACATGAGAAATGGTACGATACAGCTAATAATAGAGACGAACAATCACACGAGTTGGGTGGCACACGAAAATTTCGGAAACAACGACGCGCAGTAAGTTTTGACCATCGATTTATCGAGCGTTGAAACGCGACCGCGGAGTGTATTGCGAAGCGGTGATTGCGAGAGACCGACATTAATTTTGCAGATGGATCAACAAACGTTTCAATCTCGGCGTGATCACTCAGTTCTACAGGGTGATTTTGGAAATTGTTGCGCCTTATTACAATTCAAGTATCGCTATCGACAATATTCGATTGGTCGATTGTTTTCCAGGTAAATTCTCGGAGTGTTTTTATACGAAACTGACAATACGAAAAAAAAAAAAAATGGTCTCATCAATTATTTATAACGCAGAGGCGCCGCCGTATCTCAACAACAATTGCACCGCCGACATGTTCTGTTGCAATAATGGCTCGTGTTTAAACAAAACTCGGGTATGCGACTTGACGCCCGATTGCGCCGAAGGCGAAGACGAAATGGCCGAATGCGGTAAAAGTGATAACAATGAGATTTCGATCGACGAAATCGTTAGACGGTCACTGATTTTCGATGTTTTCCCTTTTTAGACAAAGTCCCAGAGACGGCAAGATGCAATTTTGAAAATGGGTGGTGCGGGTGGACCAATGTACCGGGAAGACCATTAAATTGGACCAGACATCAGGGTGAAACACCGTCGGAGGGAACGGGACCGAGTTACGATCACACGCATCGCAATCACACAGGTAAATTGTACCCTACGATCAGCTTAAATCGTGTAATTTTTTTTTCCGACTACGCTAAAATGACCATATTCCATGCCTGCAACGCGGGTGGAAAGAAGCGTATTCTTGACCAGCGGGCAGAAAAGTATCTCACAATCACAATCTCTCAAAAGTGACGCAGCGGGAAGAACAGTGCTTTTCTTCTGCCCGCTGCGCTACTTTTCTTTTGCGTTACTTCCTTAGGGACGAAAAGTACTTTTCGAAGCTGGAGACGCGAAGCGCAGCGTGAAGAAAGTACTTTCCGTCCCTAGGTAAAGTCCCTAGAGACGAAAAAGACTTTTCGAAGCTGGAAACGCGAAGCGCAGCGGGAAGAATAAGTACTTTTTACCCCTAAGGACTTTTCCTGGAAGAAAAGAGCTTTTCTACTAACGTTGCAAGCATAAAGATATGGTCATTATTAAACGTAGCCGGAAAAAAGTATAGTATGCTACTCGGGAGGGAGTGCTTTTTCAGCTCGTGTGATTTCAGCGCTCGCTTCGCTCGGGCAGCAAACTTCATACTCGGCGAAAAACACGCACTTCCCTCCCTTGTAGCATAATATCCTATTTTTTTTCACTAAGTAAACTATCTCTGTTTTCAATCCTTTTTTTTATTCAGGAACTTACGCTTATGTCGAAATGTCGCGAACTGCGGAATACGGAAGTAGAGGAACTATAGACAGTCCTTTATTCAACCCGACGCCTCCCTATAGTAACGATCCGAAGAGTCCATATTTCAGATCGTGTCAGGTGCGCCATAATCTTGTGACCTTAACTATTTTCTACGATATTTAAAAAATCGAAAGATTCCTATCGATTCGCTTCTTGTACTTCAGGTTCGTTTCTTCTATCACCAATTCGGACCGCGAAGTAATTCCCTAGGATTGTACTTAGTTCAGGTGAAACCTCATCAGAATCAGTCAGAAAGATTGTGGTGGAGTTACGGAAACAACGGTAATGCATGGTACAACGAGGCTATTCCACTACCGGAAGTCAGATATCGGTAAGATTCCTCTTAATCATAAATACATTGCGATCGATGCTCACCGAGCTAAAAGCGTCTCTCAGAAATTTGCCTCGTAGTTCACCATGTCGTTTCCTGTTTCCAGTTACTTTTTGGAATTCGAGGCCAGTAAAGGTTACAATTCGAAAGGTGACGTGGCTATTGACGATTTTTCACTGAGTCCGGAATGCTTTGGAATCGGTAATTATGATTCCCAATCCATTTTTTCCCAATCACGAGCCTTTTTTTCACCAACGAGAAACATTGCAGGTGTCCCTCCCGACGTCGTTCGCGATTTCAACTATTACAGTCCTATGATAGGATCAGAAATTCCTTCTGAACAGCACGTAGATTTTGCCAACGAAACTGGTAATCAAATTGATAAAACACTCTTTTAACTTCGTAACGAGGATCAATTGATCCTGAAGCCAAATATCTTTGCAGTGGTAACTGTAACAACTTGCGGAGCAACCGGCCGATTTGGACCGACTGCGGAGCAATGCGCTCGCGAACGCAATAAAACAGATTCGGATGTGTTGCCACCCTCTTCATCGCCGGCGCCTACAGCTTCGGGCGATGGTGCTTCGATAATTAATATGAGAGGAATCCAACGCTGGACGGCACCCCGTGAAGGCTATTACACGTATGTAATCTTCTCGTCTAAAAAAAAAAAAATTACAACTAACATTTCCGGAAGAGAGAAAAATGTACGATTTTAATTTCAACGCTACAGTCTGATCGGTATGGGCGCAAGAGGAGGCCGAGGATCGGGCGGGATGGGAAGTACTCTCGGGGCTCTCGTTCGCGGCGTAATAGAGCTAAAAAAGGGAGAAACACTTTATTTTCTCATTGGTCAGCCGGGAATGGACGCGTGTGAGAAAAATCTTGGATTACGTCAAAATTATTGTCAGCAATCGAATCAAACAAGTATGAGTTCGAGCGCATCGAGTATCACGTCTCTCGTTCGTGAGGTGAAGAAAATGGAATTCAAAGACGGAGGGGGTGGCGGTGGCGGCGCCACTTACATATTCACGGTGAGAATAATTAATCGAGTTATATCACGAGTCACATTCGCTCCGGCGATGCAGCAACGCCATAGAGGTATGATAATTATTTCAAATGGCTCGTTGTTTATTCAGGTAAAATCGTCTGGTGAATATCGACCGATACTCGTAGCAGCGGGAGGCGGAGGCTTGGGACAGGGACAGTTCTCGAACGACGGCGCTCAGCATGGACAGGGACCGTTGCAGGGGAAGCCTTTTGGGGGTGGAATCGCTGCGCGTAAAGATCCGGGTATGTAGTCCATCATTTTTATTAAAAAAAAATTAAAAATAAAGATCGAAAAAAAGGAAAATAGGAACCAATAAACTAAAGTCTCATATTGCGACCTTCGGGCTTTGGATTATCGATACTTAAGAAATCAAATCACTCATTTTATTGTTCCACAGCTTGTTTTGCCTTTATGTATTCAAGTTTCAACGATTATACGATAAGTGCATTGAATTGGAGAGTAATTTGATTTCTCGCAGGCGGCGGCGGCGGAGGTTGGAACACTTCGTCGCACAACAATGCGGCACGAGGATTCCCTGGTATGCCGTTATTGAAAGGTGGATTAGGAGGACAAGGATGCAGTAAAAATGAACAGGGTCAAGGCGACGGGGGTTTCGGAGGAGGCGGAGGTGGATGCTTGACTGGCGGTGGTGGAGGAGGATTCATCGGTGAGACGACTCCTCGAACAATCTCATTTTATCTCGTCTATAACGTTATTTGTGGTAAACGGGAATATATATGTACGTTTTTTTTTTTTTAGGAGGCAATACGGGATATCGGGAATCCGGTAATGGAGCCGGAGGCTACTCCTACGTGTCCCCGGAGCTTTTGCACTCGCATTTCCGGTCCGGAGCTAATCAAGGACCCGGTGAGGTCGCTATTATACCGGATATCAGCGGTTGCCAGTGCGATTTTCGATGCGTTGCACTCGATCATCATCTCAGCGAAACTAAATGTCTCTGCCCAATGGAATGGCGATTGGGAAACAACTCGCGCTCTTGCATCCGTAAATAAAAAAAAAAACATTTTTTTTTTTTTATACTTTACGACGATTTCTAACCATTCTGCAAACATTTGTTCTTTCAGTTGCCAACGAGTTGAACGTTGCTCATCAAACTTTCATGATTTTGCTCATTGCCGGAAGCGTCATTCTGCTGTTTTCGCTGTCGGCGCTGTGCGTTTTGCTATGTAAGTTTTTACGAATTCTTAGAGTTACATATTTATTAAAAAAAAATTTTTTTTTTAAATCGTCGAAAAATATTTACTGAGGTAAAAAAACTTTTTCGAAGCATAGAAAAAAAAATTTAATGAAATATCGTTACCGACCGATCAATTTCCGAATTTCTAGTAAAATAAACGATTTTTTTCATTCTTCACATTTCCTATCCGATGAGAAAGAAAAAACAATAAAAAGTTAAACTTTTTCGTTATTTTATTAAAATAATCGTTTTGCAGACAACAGATATCAGAATAAAAAGGATCTTTTGAGACGCCGTAACTTAATATTCGGCAACAATGGTCTCGAGTTGACATCCCTTCAAATAGTATCGGACAATATGATGACGGAATTCAATCCAAACTACGAGTTCGCTGGCAATTTATATAGCATCAAAGATCTGCCGCAAATACCGCGGGACAGCATCTCCTTCGTAAAGTGAGTTACGAAACTTGATATGCTGCGTCTGTCAATATCGGCGAAGTGGCGCCCAATCGATAGTTCGAAAACTGTTAATACGCGTATATATCTCGTGTCTAATTAATTTCCGTTCAGACCGCTCGGACAAGGAGCATTCGGCGAAGTGTTTCAAGGGATCTACAAGTATAGACACGGCGAGGAGCATCCGGTTGCGGTGAAGACGCTGCCCTCCGCTTCTACGCAACAAGCCGTCGCGGACTTTATGATGGAAGCGCTGATTATGAGTAAATTTAATCACCCAAATATCGTTCTTTTTATCGGCATTTCTTTCGATAAACATCCGCGATATATTATACTGGAATTACTCGCCGGTGGAGATCTCAAGAATTTTTTGCGAGAGGAAAGACCGCGTCCGGTAGGTGTTAAATTTTAGGATCGAAAAAAAAAAAAAGTTTATCTTTACAATAAATCGATTCGTTGCTTTGTAAAAATGTAGAATAAAAGGTGTAATTATTATTTTGGAATCTTTTAGGAACGTCCAACGAGTCTAACGATGTTGGATTTGGTAAATTGCGCCCACGACGTCGCGAACGGTTGCAAATACATGGAAGACGCGCGTTTCATTCATCGCGACATAGCAGCGAGAAATTGTTTATTGTCTTGCAAAGGTCCCGGAAGAGTTGTTAAAATTGCCGATTTTGGAATGGCGCGGGATATCTATAGAAGCGATTACTATAAGAAAGGCGGGAAGGCTATGCTTCCGGTAAAGTGGATGCCGCCGGAAAGCTTTTTGGATGGAATTTTCAGCACGAAAACTGATGTCTGGTGAGTAAAAAAAATTTAGAAAATTGGGAAAAGGTGGGAAATAATGCGATTGAATGTCCTTTCAAAACCTCAAACTTTACTACAGGGCATTCGGCGTTCTTCTGTGGGAAATAATGTCTTTCGGATACATGCCGTACACCGGATGCGCTAACAGAGAAGTAATGTCGATGGTGACAACCGGCGGACGCTTGGAAAGGCCCGCGGGTTGTCCCGATCCCATCTATGGATTAATGACGCGATGTTGGCACCCGCGACCCGAGGATAGACCAAGTTTCGCAACGATTCTCGAAAGAATTGGATACTGTCTGCAGGTATGAATCTTCAAAGTCCATGGGGTCATTCAAAGTTTCGTTCAAATTTGACTTTGCCGATTTTTTCAAGGATCCCGACGTTATCAATCATCCGATGCCGAATTACGACATCCTTCCGCCGTCGGAGAGAGAAATACCGATAATGAGACCCGATCCAGAAACGGAATGCATCAATGTTCACGCGGATGTAAGTTACGATGACATTTTTCGATTTCTACTCTCAGAAAATGTAATTCTTTCATTTTCGATAGTTTCAAAAACAAATTTTTTTATCATTTCTACAAATTTCTTTAGTTTCAAAGTTTTTATAGTTTATTTGAATTTTAATTGAATGTATGTAAAAATAAAAAATAGCGATCAAATTTTTTTATTTTTATGAAATTTCACCTCTATTTTTTAATATTGATACTAATTTGCGTAGTTTGGTACTTTTTTTTTATTTTTTCGATTACAGTACCTTTATAGTAGTTATTAAAACTGCTAAACTACGCAAATTTGTAGTAATAATTTTCACGGTATATGAAAGATTCCTGTGTCGCAAATAACCCCTTTACACTAACTAATCAGCTTTCTAAATGTTCAGTTTCGAGAATTAACACGCAACGGAAGTGAAGACGAGTTGACGAGTCGCAATTTGGAGAACTAACGACTGTACCTTATTTTTTTCCGAATCTATCCAATCGTTTTCTTTTTTTTTTCTTTTTTTTTTTTTCTTTCGTTAGGTCTAAGGAAACAGGACGCTCACGTATGCAGGAGGGTAGGTTCGGAGTTAAGACGTTTTGCATGATTTATTGCACAGCTGGACGGATGTGGATACATGCAGCCGCGAGCGGTGTTCTGGTCGTCCGGCTATCGGATGGGCGCTGTTCCTGGGATCGTTTACGCCTCTTTGCGACATTGCGACGAACGCGAACCTGAAAATGTGCAGGAAACAACCCTCATGGAGCCGAAACAGCACGACGCCGAGTCGGAAAATATGACGAAGCGACAAACTTCGATTCGCAATTCGCCTAACATCTGCCGAAGCGAGGTACGAAAATTGCTCACAATTTTTTGTTCCACAATCAAAATTAATTAAGGTTTATGGAATATCAAAAAAAAAAAATGCCAATTAAGGATTATATAATTTTTTTTTGTTTTTCGTTTTTTTTTTTTATTCTTAAGATTCTTCGAATACTTCGAAAAAAAAAAAGAAAAAATCCGTAATAAAAATGAATTACAAAGTAATGAAATTTTCCCGCTTCAAAATTTCAGGGAATGAGTAATCATCACACAACGGAAGATGACAACGTGAACAGCAAAATTTCGGAAGATTTTACCGATGAGGAGGGTAATGTTGATTCGCGAAATTTGAATTCTCGTGATTGTTGCGTTGATCAACGAAATCGTCGGAACGGCAACGACGAAAGTACAACGACAACGGATACGGATTCGTTGGCGATACCGTCGACGGCATCACCGCCCGAAACGGTTGTTTCTTCGCCGAATACACGCACGTCATCGCCGAATCACGTTATAATAAACGCTAACAACATAAATGGAATAATCAGAAAGAGCGCTTTGAAAGCCGCTCTCAGCTTGGATCCCAGTACGCTGTATCGTGGAACGATACCGTACGAGAAAATTCCATTCTCGACACCTCCGCCGCGTCTCAGTAATCCCGGAAGCATGGAACTGCGAAAGGTAAGATTTTTCATTGATGAAATCGTTCAGCAACGGGATTTGAAATCGATTATTATACAAATAAATTCCCAATTTTTTTATATTTTCTAAATTTTTTATTTAAAAATTACGTTTTCGGAGAACTAATATCGAGTCGCGATAAACACTTTAAAAAAAAATTGCTTTCCTCCATCTAATTATAAGCTCTGCGAACTAATTCGGGAAAATTAATAATTAATTCGGAATCATTGATTTGAGAGAATGAATAATTAGTTCGGAATTATTTATTCGAGAGAATTATTAATTCGAGAGAATCAATAATTAGTTCGGAAACCTGATAGTTAGTTGGCGGAAAGCAATTTTAAAAAATAGGAATAGCAAAATATATTATTAAGATTTTCGCCTTGTAATTTTTTTCGGTGTTCAACAATTTATTTTTGATAACATTATAAAAAAAAATCTAAAAAAATGGGAATATTGTTATGAATTTTTTTTTTAATAAAATTATTAAGAATAGTTTGTTCGGTAAACGTAATTTTTACGGTAAACGGTAATTACATTAAAAAAAAAATGTTCAATAATTTTTTATTGGGAGTTGAAAAAAAGGTTTCAAATGGCCCGTTGTTGAAAAAGTTTCTCGAAGATCGGGGATGGGATAAATGCAAAACAACTAAGTGGACAAAGCCTTTTTTCACGTGACTGATAAAGGACTCGCTGAGCCACGAGTTGCCGAGAGAGGAAGAATGCTCTTGCTGAGGGTCGTTTACGGGGGACTGACGACGATTATTACTCTTCTCGTCCCCTGACGTTGGCCACAGAAACGTAAGAAGAAGAACATTGCAACGATCAGTCACGATGCCATCGATTATTATGCTGGATTACGATAATTCCGGAAATCTGCAGCAACGCTCACAGCACTCTTCGGACGAGACACGCATCTGATTTGTGTCGAAAAAGGGAGTATTAATAGTTAAAAAAAAAAAAAAATCGACGAAAAAAAAAGGAAAAAAAAAATCGACGAAAAAAAAAAGAAAAAAAGAAACGACGAAAACTCAGCAACAACAATACATTATAAGACGTTCGAGATAAAAAAAAAAGAGTAATCGATGTTCCAATCGCACTGGGAAAGGTTCGGTGTCATTGGTTTTTTCTACACAGAGCTTATTATCGGTTATCGAACGAAAGGCAACGATATATTGTTGATAGCGCAAATAGCTCAACTGCGCAAGTTCCGCAGATGTTGAGTAAAAAAAAAAAAAAAAGACTAAGAAATCTGCGAAAAGATTTTTCGTAATGAAATTTCGTGTGCAAAGAAATGGAAGCAAATATATTAACAGTTTGATTGTTGCCGCTCAATAGTTATCAACTGAATTTGCAAGCTTCCGATTTTTTTGTTTTTTTTTTTACAAAGAAAAAAAAGTTCCGGTAGCTTTTTTACTTCATTTGCGGATCTTGCGGAGAGACATTTATATTTTGTACGCTGCACACAGCAGTCTGATTTGACGATTCGTGACAATACTGTCTCGTGATATCGTTAAAAAAAAAAGAAAAAAATTCTGTTGCAAGAAAAAAATTGGATTAATCGAGTTGATCTCGAGAGCTCAAACGTTTCTCGAGCCGATATAAACCTCTCGAAAAAGAGGGGATATACAACGGCGAGAGAAATTAATATGTTTCACTTGTATTGCGATTCGTTTAGCTTATCGCTGTATAGACGTGTAGGTAAAGGCATTTGCTCCTAATTAGATCGAAAGAGACATAATATTACGATGACATTGGTAAGATCGCCGTTAGTGTTATTACTGATAATTAAATGATTAATGAGAAGATTTTACAGAATTATTATTACTGCATCGAAACATGAATAGAATCGTACATTCTCGTGTCTGATGGATACATCAAGAAAAAATAATAATAATAATAATATGTGTACAAAAAAAATGCACAATGTGCAAAACGACAAAGTTGTCTTAACCCTTTAATTTTTTTTTTTTTTTATCGATTAAACATCGGGTTGAAAATAATTAAAAGCATTTATTAGAGTTCCGGATGCTGCGAAGCGATTAACGAGCGATCGACAATATAATTTATACGAAGCCCCGTTGGCGAAGATCAAGGTGATGGGCCATTCGTCGCATATTTACCGAGAATCGCAGAGTCCGGCAAAATTAACTGAATTTCGACGAAGTTTCGGGATACTGTTTGGGTCGGCGCCAGCGCACCGACCGTCGTTTAAATTCGATTTCGGCTATTATAACGATAGATAAAGTTTGACGCTTCGGGCATTAAATGGTAGTTATCATTTCTCAAACTTTATAAACACGTGTACTGTACTACTTTCGCATAAAGTCCTCACAATTATTATCGAAAGTTTGCCAAATTCGACGAATGAATTTCGCATAATGCAAAGAGACGGCAAAATCGCGTATCAGTTTACGTGATTTCGATATATCGACGGCGCGCCGTTTAACGCGTATAAACATCGCGAATAATTTATTTGCAACGAAAAATCGTAAATAAATTTGAGATCATTCGATTCGATAACATAAATAAATGATTTCGCGTGAATTATTACTGTTTTACGCCTTACCGCTGGCGCCGGCGACAAGTGGAGCACCCGAACGCAGCAGATACGCGACCTAAAAAAAGGTTTCTCGCGAGTCGCAGAAGTCGAAATCGGCGAAGCGATATTCTCTTGGCACACTTTTCTCACTCCCAATACCGGTTGCCGTAGGTACTTGTATATCGAGTAACGACTTGAAAAAAAAAAAAAAAAAAAAAAAAAAAAAAAAATCTGAAGATATTCCCCTCCGAAAGTATAATTACACTCGCCACGAACACTTGTTAACATTTTCGTTCCGATAAATTGCTCAAGAATAATATAATAAAAAAAAAAAAAGCAAACGCTTGAAGCATCGATCGTTTGAAAAGCTGCATTGGCGAAAGAGATTTGTTTCATTCAATACGAAATGCACTTCGATAAAACAAATCTTTTTTTTCCGAATTATATGCACGCGTACGGAACTTCGGCGTACGTATTATTCGGCACTGACGTACGTGTTATATGTATGTAGTCGTAGATTTTCGCTTTTTAATTTTTTTACGATTTAACGAAAAGAAAAAAAAAGAGAAAAAAAAAGGAAATATATATGTATATCTTATCGAGAACATAAGCGATTCTGTGATGTTTCGTTTTCACACACAAACACAGACACACCACAAACAAATACATATATATATGAAAATATATGCAATATACGTAATATATTTTGCCAATTAGATTGTACGAAATATAGTAGATAATCATCAGTGATCACAATATCATAATTTATTGACGATGATTATGAAATTTGTGTTTTCCGCGATCTATAAAAGGGATATTCGAGACGCCCTAATCTCTGGTGCACGAAGCGCGGGGCCAAGGAAACAGTACGAGATTTTAAAAGATTTCGAAAGGTTAATGAAAACGTTACCATTCGCGGAATATTAAACCGCAATTTGGAAAAATGCGAAATAATGATACCCCGGGTAATGAGACGTCCCGTGGGGATTGTAATTTTGCTTTAATAATTTATACAACTCGTTACATATTTCACGCATTTTACAACTCTACGAATTGTTTCGCAAAACATATTATATTTACGTTATCAGACGTTATTGAATCGTTATAGCCGATTTTTCCTCGAATTTCCCGTTAAATATATCAGAGTATCGTTCCAATGGCTTCGTTTTAACTTTATATATATTTTACCGATTGTACATAAAGATATTTAACTTTCTCGTGAAAACCGCCGAATTGGCTATTGATATTGATAATATTGAAAGAATTATTAAAAAGTGAGAAAAGATCGAAGATTGAAATTAAAATGAAAAAAAAAAAAAAAAAAATGGAAAAAAATGGCCTAACCACGAAAATGTTTGGAATATCAAAGTTCCACGGAATATTTTAAGCTGAAAAAAGCATAAATATGAGAACTTAATTTTCCGTGGATATTCAAAGAAATTCCAAACTCATTTTTTCTCGCCGATTACACGAGACACTATCGTGCGCAGTGTAACACTGACGATGCGGGTGTACGTCTCTAATGTTCTAGTCTAACCGCAACTTCGAGTTTTGTAAAAATATCATGGAAACAAGAGAAGAAAAAAAAAAAAAAGTCAAAGAAAAAAAAAAAAATGAAAAAAAGTAACGCGAGGTGACATCGATACGCTCCGAGCGTCTTTATTTGTAATTTGTACATAATTGATAATACGATATAACAGACAAAAAAAAGCCCCGCAACAAATCTGCACGAGAATAAAAAAAAATGAAAAAAAAAAAAAAAAAAACAGAAAAACCAAAGAAATGTGTACTCGTGTATACGCGAAATCTGTGTCGTAGAATGACTCCTAATAAAATATACAAGGATAGATTAAGGATATACTGTATACATATATATATCGAAAAAAAAAAAATCTAATATTATGTACAGTGACGATATATCTCCGAATTGATTTCAAGGTGATAAGATTATAACGATCAACTTTTCCCCGTCTCGTGAAAAAAAGAAGTGGCCAAACTATATTGTACGTCGTATCTTGTCCTCCGGATGAAAAAATTGTGTCAAAATAATACGTCACTCGACCTTATGCACGAAAATACGTAAAGAATCCCGAAAAAAAAAAAAAAAACCTCTAGACAAACGGATGCGTTTAGTTATTTTGCGTTAACGATGCGTAGTTAAAAAAAATTAAATTACGAAAAAAAAAAAAAATGAGATAAGAAACGAAAGAATTCAACGACAAGCCCTACAATGTAATCCTAACAGTTTTACGCGTCGGAAAGATCGCCGACGATTAATCGAGAGGAAGGAGGTCTGTACAAGTCTTTTTTATTTTTATTATAATGAGATATTTTACTAACGTAGATGATTGGTACCAACTATGAATATGTGAAGATAAATAAATACAAAATTGTGAACTAATTGTGAGTTTGAAAATTTTTACTATTCCCAGAATAATTAGGATAGACGTACCGTTTTTTCCGATTTTAGCTCCGATTGTGGTCATCAGACGGAGAAAAAAAATCGTTTGAATCAGCTAAATCGACGCTTCCGGTTACCGAAACAAATAATCGGATGTTTAAAAAAATTTAACTAGCAGTTTGTATGGCTTTTACTTCTTTCAGCGAATGAAATATTTGTTTCGCGACCCTTAAGCGCCGATTTTATCGATCCAACCGATTTTTTTCTCAGTGCGCACATTCGAAGCAATAAAACAAAAAACAATCGAATTAAAAAAAAAACTACAAGTAGCTAATTCAGTGAATTTATATGAGAACTTTCGAAAAATCAGCATACGGGTTTGAAAAAAAAAAAATTTGAAGGCTATAATAGTAAAAATAGTTATAAACGGAACATTTACCCTATGCGTATAAAGTTCGGCGCGCTTTTGGTTCGAAAAAAAAAAAAAAAAAAAAAAATGAAGAAATCTTTGGTCCATTGCGACCGCCAAGAACGCGATCCCTGGTCGACACCTGCTTTGTCTCTCCCTCTCCCTCTCCCTCTCGTCAAGTCCAATGACAACACAATGTACGTTTACAGTCGGAACGTCGTACATACAACGTTATTTAGTGTGCATCAGCTAAATATATATAACGGAAAAGAGAGAAGCGACGAGTAGTCGCGAGCGCGCTGCCAGTCTTCAAAGTCTCTCGACTGGCCGCTAAACTACGACAATTCGAGTGTTGATTTTCAGAGAGGTTCAATCGAACTTTTGTCACGGCGCGAGTACGTCGCGCGCGAATCAAGAAAATTTAAAAAAAAGTTATCAGTGTAAAAAATGCCGAATTACTTGTATTATTACGTTAGGGCTGTAGCCGAAGATGACGGAAGTGTTAAAACTCATAAATTTCATAAGGGGTGAGAAAATTTTTTCCCAATTAATTTTTTAAATTGCGATGAGAAAAGTTCAATAAAATTTTCTCGGAAAAGTTTTTCTTTATATTTGTGATCGGGTAATTCTGATTAATTAAAAATTCGTCTAAATGCATTGAAAAAAAATGACGAGTCGGAAGAATCAATAATTAATTAAAACTGCGAATAGTTGGTTAAAATTTTTTTTTTTTTTTTCGAAAATCGTCGCCTAACGATTTTTTTTTTTTTCAAGTCATCATTTTTTTTTTACAATGTGATAAAACAGCGACGATGCAAACGTTATCTATCGCTTCCAGAGATCCAAAATTGTTGGGTATCCAGAAAGGATCGTCAGACCCCTACGGCCGGTACCGTCTTCTCACGAGACATCTGAGAGGCGGTCTTTCGGGATCCGGCGACGTTCATCATCCTGCCAAAGCGCTTTTCAAGGTCCCGAAACGATTTAATTTCTCCCAATTGAGCGTTTTTCTCGTCTTTTTTAACCCTTTCGTTTGCAACTTATCGTTAATTATATCAACCCTCTGCAAAAATCTTGCGAACAAAACCGCTTTACCGGTGTTATTTTCCGAGAGACAAGGAATTGAAAAAAAAAAAAAAATATCCAGTGTAGGAAATGCCCCTCGATATGTTGGGATATCGTATCAGACGCATTAACAACTCAATGCTATAATGGACTCCGATAGAAACTGATATTCGCGAGTTCACCAGAGCGTAAGGTATATTATTTTTTTTTTTCTTCTCATGCATCTTGGAACGCCGCCAAAGATTCGAGAGGAGAGCCCGGATGTCTAACCGCCTCATATTTTTAGTTTTCAGCTATTTCAAAAGTTATATACTACGAGAAAGTTTTACGCTTTGGTTGTGAGTAATAACAGCGGATTCAGGTGTCCAAACAAAATTTAATCACCGAGATTCGTTATTCCAAGAGAGCGGCGTGCAGATCGATGCATTAGTAAAATTTGAAAATAGATTTTAAGTCCGAAACATTTACCGTACGCTACATATGTACCCTGCAATATCGCCGCGGATATTGTCGTTAGAATAGCGATGTTACGCTGTTTTTTTTTTTTTTTTTTTTTACGAAAAAAAGCTGCCGACAGAACGGGTCGAGGTGAGTCGGCTAAAAATATGCGGAATGGATCGCGTGCAACATTGCGCGGGGATTCCCCTGTGGAAAGAGACGGAATTCTTTCAGCCCGTTAACCCCGAGCAGATGGAAAAACGCAAAAAAGAAGTACCGTTCTAATTCTGTCGTCTCATCGTCGTACGGTAGCCAACTTTTTCCAAAACGTGTCTCTACTCTCGCGGACAAAATTTATTATATATTATACTTTACGAAAAAAAATAATATTCGTTCGATTAATTTTCAAATTATTTGATTTATAATTGTTGCGTACAAAATTCACACGAGAAATGGAAGTATCGTTAAAAAATTCACAAACAATTTTAACTATTCTTAAAAAAATCTTTAAAAAATCTTAAAAAAAAAAAAAAAAAAAATCGACGGCTATCGCGTTTCAGTTACGAAACTCGAGCGTAAATTGTGCAAAAAAGGCGGAAAAAGATTAAGTTATCGAGAGTACATTTAAAATGATTTCTCGAAAGCCCCTTATCCCCCATTTTTACGAAACGATTTTAGGCTCCGATTGCCTTTGGTGGTCTTAAAGACATCGCAGTGAAAAGCTGCGCGAAAAAATGACGCGTGAAACGTCTTTAAGAGACGATATTCACGGAATCAGCAATTCGCCAATAAAAAAACCAACGTAAATTCAAATTTTAAAAATATTTATATTTTCCTTCTCATAAATTTTTCCCCATTTTTAAGTTTTTTTTAGTCTTCGAAGCATTCGAAAAAAAAAAATAAAGTCTATTGCGAGAATCGTAAAAATCAATTCGCAACTGCAGCATTACGCAATCGCGAGTAACAGCCAAAATTGTCTTAAATTCAAAGATTCGTAGTTTAGATAAGCTTTACGCTCGATAAATGCAAAGAGGGGTGTGTGATGTTCGGAACTGTGTGTACCAAAGAACATAAACTTTGCAGAAGCAATTTTGTTTCTAACTATCGGCACCAGTGACTTCGCGGCATCGCCGTCCTAATTGTTGAATTATCGTCGACTCTAATCGATTCTGCCGCATGGAATTGCAGTTAAAAATAACTCAATGGATAATTCACGATGTATCGGAGACTCGTCGTCGTGGAAATGAGTTATCCGCGATGAAATCGATGTTATAAATTTATTTCGAAACGTGAGAAATTATTTCGCGAATTTTCGACTGATGTAGTCGCGGCGCTTATTTACCTCCGTTTTCGTTTGGTACCCTTCTTTCTTTGTTTGGCTGTGTCTATTAATCCTCTGCTGACTCAGCTTACCAGAAACGATCGTTTCTTTTTCCTCTTTCTACAACATGCGGTACTACACCGTGACAGCGCTATTCGAGTTGATATTACACATGCCGGGCGGCAGTAAGCGAGTAGCCGTCGGCACGAACGTACCGCCGGTTTCTTGCACCGCGTCGCGAAAAATTTTCTCTATCATTTATTTATCGCACAAAAGTATAATAAATTTTTTTATCGGTGAGGCGAAGTTACGGGGCGTTCGGTGGGACCAAAATCGTGAAACTTGAAGTGTCACTGTGAGTTTAAAAAAATACATCGATGTTTTTAGAAAAAAAATTTCGTGCGAAAAAATTCAATTGTTTCCTCGGGGATTCTTTTTTTTTTTTTTCGATTTATTAATAGTCACGTAAACAAACGTCTACTCCCTCGTGTCTCGCGTTCTGTCAACCGCGAACGTGATTCATCGGGGAAACGTTTTTTTTTTTTGCATTTTTTCAAATACTAATGCGATAGATACGGCGTTCTCGTTATCACGGCCTTGCAAATTATAGGTGAGCTCTCCGAGCTGCCAGCGCGAGACGTCTCGAGCGAAATTAGCGTTAAACGCGGCTATCCTATGATTTTCTTTGATGTATTAAAAAAAAAAATAATCATAGATATTCGATAATTGAGTCATTCCGATCGATTGCCGGCGACTTTTTTTAAGGTTATTTCGTAATTAAAAAAAAATGTAATATCCAACTTTGTCAATAAAAATTATCAATTTTCTATTAATTTCTTCGATGTATAAAAAAAAATAAAAAGAAATCATTGATATTCGATAATTTATTAATTCCAATCGATTGTCGGTATTTTTTTTTTTTTCGTAATAAAAAAAATTTGAATATTCAACTTCGGAATTTAAAATGATTAATTTTCATTTTATTGTTATTTGAGAACAGCAAATTGAAATTTTATTTTTTTTTATTTTTATTTATCGTTCATATAATAAAAAAATAGACCGCGCCCTATTCTTCCGCTGTACGAGAGAATAGCGACATAGTGGCGCATTGCAACTTCCGGATCAATACGTATACACGTGGACTTTCGTATCGTTCCCTACAAACCGTTGATCTCTCGTGAATACTAACCTTATATGGAGGTATATCGCGCGGAAATTCGCGACAAGACCTCTCGCCAATTATGCGGTGAAAGTTCGCGATCGTGAAAAATAATTTAAAAAAAATGATTTTTAACTTCCCGTAACTTAAAGTGGCAATGAAAATAACTGTATAAAATGTATTAATAGAGTTCAATGTTAAACTGAAAACACGAGACCGCCATTCGCTTCAATTAGTAAACGCGGAATAGGAAGGAATTATAGCCGTGAGAATGAAACCAATCGAAAGATTACTTGCATAACGTGAACGCATTTTTTTTTCTTAACAGTTAAAGATTCTTATTGAGACATTAAGGGGACTTAAAAAAAAAAAAAAAAATTCAAAAAAAATTCTGTGACGGTGCCGCGTGTTAAAACGACCAAAATGAAGCAAAACAATAGCTATGGATGGAACATGAGCGTTGTTTGCGAACCGGAATTCGTCCGAACGGAAAAAAAGAGAGTCGAAGTGAGTATTACAAAGCGTTTTAATTTTTCGTACGAAAGTTATTAAAAGAATAAATGAAAAAAATAAACATCGACGAGCGGAAAGGTTTTGGATTAAAAACAAATTGCCTGTTGAAAAAGCGTACGAGTAGCGAGCCGCAAGGTCGCCGGAGCAATCAGTATGCAGCACGCTGAATGGCGCACATATATACACCAATTTAACTGCAATACTACTATAGCGTCAACGAGCGCCCGGCGATCGCGAACCGGTCGCGTTGGCACAGTTTTTCTGTTCGATAATTAATATTGCGCGTGAGTCTCGCGTATCGTCGGGAAGAAATAATTAAAATTAAAGAAAATCCGAAATATCGCATCGGTAAACGCCGCATATGCGTAATAATTGTTATCACAATTGTTGTTATGATTCGTTCGAATTTTCGTAATTTTAAATCGACGCTATCGGCGATTATGAATTTTTTTTATCTAATATATGATTCACGATATTAGACAAATATTGCACAACGCTGAGATGCGGCATCGACGGGAAGTTACGAGAATCGCAACGACTGATGACGAAAGTTTACGATAACATAAGTCGGCCGGTCAATGAGATTTGGTGCATACATTTTTTTTTTTTTATGGAACGGAAAAAGAAGCGCAATAAGATTTCAAAGCTTTGATAAGTAAATGGATTCTGCAATCGAAGTTCCAAATATAAAACGGCGCGAGAAATGATTAAGAATTATCGTCGGTAGTCAATTCAATGAAATAGCCGCCTAATTGACTGAAGCGATAATAACTTGACATTGAAGTACTTCCGTGTCGTAAAATGGAATTGCACGATGTTTTTTTTCGAGAGACAAGACGCGTATGTGCGTTCGAAAAATGCGGAAAATTAATCGAAAACGAAAAGTCGACAATGGGAATTCCGTCCGTCCGCCGACAATGGACCATTTTTGGATTTACATATGACGAATCCCAGAAACGCGGAAAATAACGCGTAGGAATGTTTTGGAGGAAAATAATTAAGTATAAGGAAGCGTACCGAGAACGGGTGGAGAGCAAAGCGATGCTGGGATATCCGGAAAGTCAGTTCCACGTGAGTTGCTTTGCCGATGCGCACGTGGTCTGCGCGCAGAGTCCAAGACCCCTCTATATATAGATCGATCTATCATTGTTTGGTGCAGTAAAGCTGACCAACTGACTGTAGTTTCCAACTTTTCAGCACGCATTTTGAATGCCAGGAAAATATTTCGAAATATTGATATATATCGACGAAAATTATTAAAAATAACAATAAAAGATACGAAAACACGATTTTTATGGTGTTTGTTATTTATTCGATTGCGTACCTTGAAATTTTTTCGTACATATAGATTTCCTTTATAGTCGGATAACTTTTATCCTCGCGGTGAAGTTGACTATTCGTCTATAATCTCTGGTCGAAACTTTCGACACACATTGTAGCGAATGCGCCGACTTCACGATAATCGACGAGCAGAACGCGCCTCGACAACGATCTTTTACGGCGCGCATCGCAATGACGAAATGGTATATAAGTAGGTAGGGCAGAGGCTGAGGCTGAACTAACGGAACAATCGCTTTGACGATTGCTCAGTCGTATCCGCCGCCTGTTGAATTCGTGAGAGACAACTCGACGGCGAAACGTTCGCTTTGATCTAATCGCGGGTACCGAATTGCGTGACATTAACACAGTGAAGATACACCGGTGTATCCAGCATCCGTGTAAACAGGACGGGGGCTAAATTACGTGCGTGTAAGTCGGACGTCAAATAGGGGAACCAGCGGTAGTGCGTTTTTTTGACAACCGCGAATTTACTAGTCGCGATCAGTGTAAAGGCGATAGCAGTGACAACATGGGTGACGGTTATTACTACGGCGGTTACCCACCTCACGAAGGCGGTTATGGCACATACGGAGAAGCAACCGAGCCGCATTCTAATCCCGCACTCGATGTTTTTGTCAAAACAGCTGTGCAAGTCAAACGTATTTTGCCGTCGCTCTTCAACATCAAAGTGGTACGCGTCGAAACGATACTATCGATAATTCATTCTAAACCCTCGTAACCGCGATACTCACGCAAAAATAACTCTGTGTCCTTTTTTTCTCGCGTTTCAACTTCAACTGTCTTTACTTATAACATATATTACTCTACAGTTAATTTTTTTATCAAATCAATTACATACGTACGATCGCGGCGTTGAGCCGTGAATCATAACCTCCAATCGCGCGGTCGGCCTGAATCATCGACACTCAGGTACTTAACTTTTTTTCTTTTCGTGCGTAAATATAACGCCTTGATTGTTTCCCGGTAACGCACTTCAATAAATTTCCGAACTACGCGCAATGCACGCCCATTGTTGTTATAACGCTTTAGATAAGTTCAGTCGTAATTTTTTTTTTTCTGTCAACGCTATTATCGATTCTGTATATCTGACAGAAATTGATTAAAGAATCGAATTTTTACACAGATATCGTCGTGCTTTTGTTTTTTTTCGTAATTACTTGCAGTGCGGATCAAAGAAAACTGTTTAGTAAACAAGGTACGGCTTGTAATTATCCTTACCGCTAACTGCGACTCATTTCATTAGTTTTAATTAAGAACACATATAAGCAAATGGTTAAGGGTCCCTGCGGGATGATAATATCTAGTGGTCTGGCGTGTCCGGCGCTTTATCAATTTTCATAGTTTCCTGCGCCGATAAGAATTCTCACGGTTTGCCAGTACTCCGTTGAGCTTCAATGCGAACGGTCGACTTACGTTTCTCTCACCGAAGATTTACAAAAAAAAATAAAAATCTCATAGTAATAAAAAAATAACGAATTCGCGAGAAAATTGTGATTGCAATTGTAACGACAATGTCGCTGTCGCAGTTGCAAACAACCGGAAATTATCGATATCAAAATTATTTGGAAAATGGCATTGCGTGTTTATCAATGACGAAAACAGTAAAAATTGCCCCCAGCGAGACTGTTAATCGAGAAATATTTACGATAGAAACATCGCCGGAAAAATCGGCCATTTTGAATATCAACAATTCGCGGAGAATTTACACCACCAGTATCAACCTTCAACCGTCATACAAAAGAACGTTATCCGACGAAGCGAACGAAAATGTTTACGTTCCGAAAACAGAGTTAAACGCGCCTGTCGAAAGTTTAACTAAGAGAAAATATTCTTACAACGATCAGCCGCAAAAAACTACGGGAAATTCTATCGGAAAACCGGTCTATAATGTAGGTTACCTCGTGAAAATCGGCGCGGAAACAGCACACATTTGTTTCGTGTATTTAAAGAATTTTTTAGTGATTGGTTAGCTTAACGAGCGTTCGATGTGTAATGAACGATTAAATTCACGTTTCGTAGCTTGGGGAACGAGGTTCTGGTATCAGATCGCGCGGCGAAGTTCAAGACTTCAATCAACTTCGTCAGCAATGTCTCTCTCAGGGACAACTGTTCGAAGATCCGGAATTTCCGGCCGCGGATTCTTCGCTGTACTATTCTCAACGGCCGGACAGATACATCGAATGGAAGCGACCAATGGTACGCGAGAATTGAAAAAAAAAAAATTCAAATCCCACCATTATTACCGCCGATACTTCGAGAATCGATTATATCGATATATTTTTTTCGAAATGTACAGGAAATAGCGGACAACCCGCAACTTTTCGTCGAGGGCTTTTCGCGTTTCGATGTACAGCAAGGAGAACTCGGCGATTGTTGGCTTCTCGCTGCAGTCGCCAATCTCACGATGCACTCGAATTTGTTCTTCCAAATAGTCCCCGAGGATCAGAGCTTCGATGAGAATTACGCTGGAATCTTTCACTTCCGGTAAGCCTTGCATTCCATTTATCGCAAGTGCTTATTATTTTTATTTCGTTATCAATCTCCACTTCCGGTTTACAACAGCGTTATAAAGTTAGCCTTCGATGTTTTTTTTTTTTATTATTTCGAAAAAATTGTTTTAGATTCTGGCAGTACGGCAGATGGGTCGATGTCGTTATAGACGATCGATTGCCCACTTATCACGGAAAATTGATGTATCTTCACTCCGCGGAAGACAACGAATTCTGGAGCGCGCTTCTCGAAAAAGCTTATGCCAAATTGCACGGCTCTTACGAAGCGCTCAAAGGCGGCACTACGTGCGAAGCTATGGAAGATTTCACGGGAGGTGTTACTGAGTATTACGAGATGGAGGAGACACCACCAAATTTGTTTAGCATACTGCTGAAGGCCTACGAGAGAAATTCACTGATGGGGTGTTCAATCACTGTAATTTAACAGTTTTTCTATTAATTATTATTATTTCCACTATTTTTCGGTGGAAAAAAATTATTTCTACTATTTTTCGGCGGAAAAAAAATTAACACCGCAATTTTTTTCTCAGCCCGATGAAAATGTTTTGGAAGCCGAAACTCCACAGGGACTCATTCGCGGTCACGCGTACAGCATCACCCGTGTTAAATACGTCGATATATCGACTCCCAATCAAACGGGAAAAATTCCTCTGCTGCGATTGAGAAATCCTTGGGGCAACGAAGCCGAATGGAATGGACCGTGGAGCGATCAGTAATAACAATAAAACATTTATATTCTTACCAAAATTTTTTCTCAACGACGAAAAAGGAAAAGAGCGACGAAGGCGTCTTTTTCTTTTTCATTTTTGACGATTTTGCGACGTTTTTCGTCCGTTAAGGATAGCGATAGAATTATTTTTTGTCTTTTATAGATCGCCAGAGTGGAGATTTATTCCCGATCACGAGAAAGAAGAACTCGGATTAACTTTCGACATTGACGGCGAGTTTTGGATGTCTTTTCAAGACTTCAAACATTATTTCACGAATCTCGAAATCTGCAATTTGAATCCCGACTCGTTGACGGAAGATGATCTCAATGCGGGAAAGAAGAAATGGGAGATGAGCGTTTTCGAGGGCGAATGGGTTCGCGGCGTAACGGCTGGTGGATGCAGAAACTTTTTGGGTAAATTTTTTTTTTTTTTTCGGTTTTTTTTTTTTTTTTTTTTTTCGTAACAATTTTATCGAAATTTTGATTTATCGTTGTTTATTCGCAGAGACCTTTTGGCACAATCCACAGTACCGAATAACTCTGGAATATCCGGACGAAGGTGACGACAAATGTACAGTTATCGTCGCTTTGATGCAGAAAAATAGACGCGCGCAAAGGCGAATGGGCGCCGACTGTCTCTCGATTGGTTACGCCATTTATCATGTAAGTTTTTTTTTATTTTTTATAATTTTCGATGGCAAATTTTCCATCAATACTTCGTATAAATCTAAACTCGAATTTTTTTATTCGTATTTTCAGCTCGAATATCCTGACAGATTGCCGAAACCTTTGGACATTAATTTCTTCAAATACAACGCATCCGTCGCGCGATCTCCGACGTTCGTAAATCTGCGCGAAGTCAGTTGTCGTTACAAATTGCCACCGGGAACTTATTGCATAGTTCCGAGTACTTTCGATGCGAATGAAGAGGGAGAATTCTTGTTGCGTATATTCTCTGAAAATCAGAATAACATGGAGTGAGTAAAATTTATATTGTATTTTTTCTCTCATTTTCTCACAAATATTGATTTTCTTTTTTTTTTACAGAGAAAATGACGATCACGTCGGTATCGGTGAGGTCGACGACAGAGTGAGTATACGACGAATTTTCCAGAGACACTGTAGTTTAACACTTGTAGAAAAAATGCGAACACATCGCACGCATTTTTTTTTTCTGTTCCAAACGGAGGATAGTAACAAATTTAATTACCCAATTATTCGTGTCGACCAGGAAAATTGGATGATAACCGGCACGCTATTCCTAAGTTATTGTGATTAACATTCAAATTCTCAGGGATCGGTCTGTTGCCCACAAACTATAACACTGCATGTTAACGGTGCTTCGCTTTTAGGTAATTAACCAACACGACGATAAGCCTGATGAGCATGAAGACGGTGTGAGTAACACTAATGGGCACTTAATAAAATTAATAATGACTCCTCAAAGTGTGTCTCTCTTTTCTTTTAATTAATTAGCGAAACACGTGTCTCTCCATTTCTCGTTATTCGATATACAAAAAAAAAATTATATCTCGGAATCTTCTGATTACAAATTCGTTCGATTGTTTTTTTAAGGTACGCGATCAACCGGAACCGGATCGCAATGAAGAGAAGGTACGCGAATTCTTCAGAAAACTTGCCGGTGACGACATGGAAGTCGATTGGATGGAATTGAAAGAAATTCTCGATTACGCGATGCGCAAAGGTACCAAATTCTCGCAGTCTTTTCTTTTCTCTGTTATAATTATCTTCGGCACTTATCGACGAACAATCGTTCACGTGTCACAAACATTTCATTAAAGGTAATGGGTTCGTTTTGAAAAGAAAATACATCTGTATTGCAACGTTCTGTTCAATTGTTCTACGCACTGCGCACTCTTTCATTAAATGCTTTGCTAATTATTCGCTTGTTATGTAGCTATTTCTAACTTTCTTACATACATGGTTAAGCGATTAAAAACAGAAAAAAATATATTACTTTGTACATTTTTTCATCAATCTTAATATTCGTTGGGATTACGAAATCCCTCACTTCGAAATTTAAGTTTCTCTCGCTATTTGATTAACTTCTTTTTTCTTTTTTGTCGGTAAAAAAAAGTATCTAATGCATGCATTTTTTATTCGATATATTATCAAATCTGAACCATGTATGTAATTGGTCCATAAATACATTTGGGTTTTTTTTTAGCTGATTATAATCGACTCAGATTTTTTTTAGTCGATAATAATCGACTCAGATTTTTTTTAGCCGATTATAATCGACTCAGATTTTTTTTTTAGCAGATTATAATCGACTGAGATTTGTCTTTTTTTTAGCCGATTGTAATCGACTGAGATTTTTTTTTTATTAGCAGATTATAAACGACTCAAATTTTTTTTTAATACATTATAATCGATTCAGACTTTTTTTAGCCGATTATAATCGACTGATTTTTTTTTTATTGTGAATAATGACCCGAATGCATATTATGCCAATGAATATAGCTAACATGTAGTGTATGTTACGAGTAGAGCTACCATCGTCAGCTCGTCGTAGCGAGGCTCGTACTCCCGATACTACTCAAGAAAATGGCTCTATCGTCGACACTATCATCTCTCTGCTGTGCGGTATTGTTTGTAATAATGAACAATACAATAAGACCGTAGGTAAGACTCCTATCGTCAGCATCTTCACCGTGATTCTGGGTTCGCCGTTATGTTTATCGTACGAAGAAAACAAACATACAAACAAAAATGTTATAGACATATATTCCATTAAGAATATCGTTCAATCATTAATGCACATGGTGTTGGTAAACGTAGTATTTTTATTTATTTTTTTCCTCGTAACGTTTATTCACAAAACTTATTGTTTCGTTATTCGTCCCGCGGTGACGTCCGACAGAGGTATGTTAATCAGTCGATTAAATTGGGTTTTGTGTAGCCGTTTGCTATTTCAGAATATTTACTTACGCTTCTCTACTAATCGCCGTGAGTTGAGGATATATAATCAATCGCTCGAGAAAATTGTAATAATGGAATAATAATCTTCTTCGTCAATGATAATCCCGAGATATGCGAAGACACAGAGTGGTTTTCATAGATTTTTCGTGAAATTTTTCAGAAATGCACAACGAAGGATTCAGCAAAGATATTTGCCGAAGTATGGTCGCTATGTTGGACGTCGATCATTCCGGAAAATTGGGATTCGAAGAGTTCAAAGCTCTGTGGAACGATATTAAAAATTGGAGGGTAAGTTGATGAAATAGCGATGAGTAATCATCGAAAAAAAAATTATTTGGATTAATATTCCGAGATATTTGTCGGTCGCCGATGATAATTAAGTTTATTTGCATCACAGGCAGTCTTCAAGCTCTACGACAAGGACGGTTCCGGTCATCTAAGTGCCTTCGAGTTGCGTCAGGCGCTGAACAGCGCCGGCTATCGTCTCAACAATCACATTCTCAACATTCTCGTCCACAGATACGGAACGCCCGATGGTCTGATTAAGTTCGACGACTACATAATGTGCGCCGTACGTCTGAAAACTATGATTGGTGAGTAAAAATCCGAATAGTATGATAAAAGAAAAGAAAAGAATCCCATTGTTATTTCTAACTCCGTCCGTCGATACACGGAGAGAAGGGCCATAAGATATGGTAAAAATCCCCATAAATGAGGTAAAAATACTTATAACATCGAGTATTTTCGCCATAGGTGGCGCCACCGTCGATTTTTTACCAGATGACATAGTACTTTCTAGTAGTGTGGAGTCAATGACGCGACCTGTTGAAACTAACGAGAACTATGCGAATTTTTACCATAAGATATGATAAAAATTCCTATAAATGTGGTAAAAATTCGCATAATATCGAGTATTTTCGCCATAGGTGGCGCCACCATTGAATTTTACTAGATGACATAGTAATTTCTGGTAAATCCTTCTCTCCGTGTATTGACTAATAATTTACCGACAACGTTACTAACTAATGTTACAGACATCTTTCGCGAACGAGATCCCGACAATACTAACTCCGCAACTTTCACCATGGAGGAGTGGGTGGAAAAAACGTTATATTCATAAAAAAAAACCGAAAAAAAAAGTCAAAATCAATATCAGGAACGATACTATTTCGGGTAAAAACACTCATTATTAGAACTAACATTCTAACGAGGAGCTTTTCTCTGCTTTGAATGTCAATCATTTTTTTCAATTATCTTTTTTAATTTGTTACTTATGTTTGATTTATATTATTGCAGATTCTGGCGTTAGTTTGGAGGCTCTGGATGAGGGCTTCTGAACGAACTTATTTATTCTACTCGTCGAGTTTCGTCCAAATTTTTGCTTTGTGAATGTTTTGATTCTTTTTTAAATGATCTGAATGTCGATAAAAGCGACGAGATACGAAGAGAAACGAAAGTTAAAGGGCGAAGTTTCATAGTATTAATGAGATGCAACACTCGGGCATTGAAATTACTTAAAGTTTTTATAATTTGTTGAAAATACTAATAAAAAGATATCGGATTGAAAGATGTAATGGAAAGTATAATATATCCGGAGATATCGATGCTGCAAGTGGATATCTGGGGATATTGGTAATGTCGATCATTAACCAAAACACGGAAAACTCGAACGAACAAATACTGCTGAGGCGCTTAGCCTTCACGTGCCTAATTATTAATGCATTTTCATTTTTTCGACATGTATACAACGATATATACAATGTTTATATTTACAAGAGAATTTAAGTCATTCGTTAATTATTCGTTCGTTAACACGATAAATCAAAAATAAAAAAAAAATCCGTATCCAATTTGTCGTAATAATGTACAATAGCCGTTAATTAGATATAAACTAAAAGTTCGACTACAGATAGAAATGTACAATAAACTATTTTTTAATAATGTATACGAGCGCATCGAATAAATTATTTTTATCTTCATCGTTTCACTGTAAAATTTTCAATGCAATGTTTTTTCGTTTTTTTTTTTTTTTCAAATTTTTAATTTTTTTTTCTAGTAAATATTTTTTATTAATCAACAACTACAAAATACACTGTCGTAATAATATAATCAGACTTAATGGTAATCTTTTAAAGCGACAAATCAATGAGACAAAAAAGAAATTAATAAAAAAATTTGCGAACAGAGAGATGAGAAAACATTGAGCGAATTAATAATGCTGACGTTGACTTTTGAGTGTCGATCCTTTTATCAGTACTTCGTCGACCTCAGCGATTGCAGTGTCAGAGGTATGCTGGAGTGTCCACTAAGTTAATAAATTAATAAATTAAAAACAATTCATCGTTTCTTTTTTTTTCTTTTCTAAATTTAGACGATAAAACAAAACTTATCTGGTATACGCGTTTTTTTTTTTTTTTTTCACTTACAATATACGCCGCTTCGGTAACATTTATCATATCGTATATGTATATAGAATTTGGTACTTTTTTTGTTGTCATTTTGTTGTTCTTTACAATGAATAATTGACTAGAAAAAAACGTATAGATTGTAAATAAATACACTTATGTTACAGTGATTTGTATATCTTCGCAAGATATCGTGAGTTTCCGCTTTATAATTTTTTTTTTTCATTTTTTTTTTCATTATTCTGTTTAGGAACGATGTAACATACATATGAAATCTATGCTATTACACGTGATTATGTGGTTAATGCCATTATTATAACGTATTTTTCTTTCTTTACGATTGTATGTTTCTCGCTTTTTTTTTTTGCTTTTCGGATCGCAACCATTCTGAAAAACTCGAGTAAAACGAGTTTTTTAGTATTTTTTTTCTTCATTCCGTTATCCTAAACGAATAACAGCGATTTACGTACAGCGATGATTTTTTTTTTGAGAATGTTTCAGTTTGTTATCTTTCGACGAAAAGAAAGTCCATAGCGTAAAAAAAAACAAAAAACAAAAAAAAAAAACAGAAAAACGAAGAAATAGAAGAAAACATAACGTCAATTCACATCTCCATTCTCGCTTCCCTTTCTCTCGACATTCTATACATCACTCTCGCAAATTTTTCAATCTTTGAAGTTTACCACGAAAATACAGTCTTTTTGATATTTCAGAATATCTTAATCTCGATCGTTCGGCGTTCAATCAATGCTTGGAGAAGTTTTAACGTCGATTAATAAACGCCAAAAAAACGTTTTGCGCGGATGCGAGAGGGTGATATGAGATATCCTTCGAGTTATCGTATCGTTTTTTTCTAACAGTATATAATTAAATTTGATTCATTTTTCACGTTGACTAGATAACTTCCGTGACATTTGAAATACTTATTTTGTATCTTTTTTCCATTTTTCTTTTTTTCATTTTATACACAAATAGAATGTATCGAGGAGACATTGATTCTCGTTCACGGCACAGAAAGTATATCGTCTTCTCGCGAGCGTACAATGAAATTGGACACAGAAAAAGTCTAACGATCTGTCGAGTGAATCTCTTCCAACATTATTTACAAACATTCGTCTCGAGATTCGAAGAAAACGGTGAGTAGTTCCTCGGTCGTTGGTCTTTACAAGTAGAATTGTCATTCACGCGCCGATCTTGTTATCGATGTACTCGTCGTCGTCGTCGGCAAATTTGAAGCCATCTTCGTCCTCACCGATAAAATCGTAGAAAGATTCTCTCGAGACGTCTCTGATGTCAGCTTCGACCCCGTAATCCGGACTCTGAATCTCTTTTTCCGGAAGTATATGTTTACCGCCGTCTTTTGATTTGTGTACTTTAACCGGAGACTCGTTCCGTCCTCTTGCAAACTCTTTAAGTGGTATATCTTCGACGTTCAATATTTTATTGCTTTCCGCGAGCGCATTAAAGTCCGCGATGTCTCCGTATTTGCGTTGAACGTTTGGAGTTCTTTCTTTCGCGATAACGAACGTCGGCTCGTCCTTCGGATCGCAATAGTCGCGATCTTCATCGCGCGTCGATTGAAACCGTGAAGCGTCCCTTCGGCTCTTTGGACTATCGAGAGAATTTTTTCTCGATCGAGCGTTCGTAGCTCGCGGCGTTGGATCCCTCGAGTTTCTCGTAGTTTCCGCGCTTTTTCCATTTTTTCGCGAGTTCTTTGGCGAATTTTCATCGGCGCTTTCTTGCAAACGATTTCTCACGCTCGCGGCGGTTCTTCTTCTTTCCGTGTCACCGGTAGCTTTACCACCGGCAATTATCGAGCCGCTGGAATTGTTTTTCGACGAATTATCGCCCGGCAGTGAAGATTGATCGGAGTTTCTCGCATCATTACGATTTCTCGGCAGACTTGCGCTTCGGCAGCGCTCCTGTTCCTCTATCAAACGATTGCGCGTTATTCTAGGAGTAAATCTACCCTCGAGCTTCTCTTTGGCATCTCTGTCGTTCTCTTTTGTTAAACGATTCGGAATCGGATCCGAGTGCGTTGAAGTTTCGTCCTGCGAATGCCTCGATAAGGATTCTTCGCTGACGCGAACGCGAGACTCTTCGAGGATACGATGGATCGGCAGCATTCCCTCGTTCAGTCGCGCCCTGTACTCCGTTATTATTTCGTCGTGAAGTTTGCTTTCGCCCGGATCCAATCTTCTTGGCAAAATTTCATCCTCTCGACTCGAAGACCACGAACCGTGCGGCTTCTCTTCCATCTTCGCGGCTCGAACTCTCTTATACTCCGCGGGCGTCAGCGCCGCGCCTTCCGTATCCAAAGTTGCCGACGCCGCTTCGTTTCTTCGCTCACCGATCTCTTCGTAGTGATGATCCTCCTCGATCGCTCCCAGGATCTCCGACTCGCCAGGATCGAGAGGTGGAATCCAAACGAGAAATGCCGGATCCATTCCCAGATAAGAACCCGGCGCTGCTCCGGCGTTAACGACGTTGTAATCGTAATAGTCGAGTTCGAGATCCATGTCGGGATTCGCGAGACTAAATTCCGAACCCGGACCTTGCAATAGACGCTCGCGATTCCGACGATCCTTCGTCTCTTTGCCGCAACGGAGAGCCGACAGATTTGACGAGGTGCTTGCCGGCGAAAAACCCTGAGAAATATAAAAATTACGTTTTACTGATCGCCGCTCGTAATCCACTGTTTTGCGGAGATATGATACCTGCTATTTGAATTTCATCGCAATTGTGAAATGCTGATATTCGTTGGATAATCTTTTTAGAATTTCACAACGATAGACAACAGTTGCAATTCCGAAATTTTGCAATTCTTCGCGGTATCAAATCTCCAATCGACAACGAGGGATTTTTTGTTTTTCGTTTTTTTTTTATTTTTATTAAAGTAGTCCTTTCGTTGTCTGACGTCGCGTAAGGTTGAGAATGGAAAGAACGAGAATTACACGCCCTTCTCAATCGGATAAAAATCTTTAAAAAATCAAGAATTTGGAAGATGCTGAAAAGATTTTTTGTGCGTAATAATAATTCCCAAATGTTATTAACAAATTACGGAAGTAAAAAATTGTGCAACGAATTCCTCGGTAACGTAATTTTTTTTAATTATAAAAATGTTTCGTTACTTTTTCTGAATACGTAAAATTTGTTTAAAATGAAAAATTACGAAAATTAAAAAAAATCCATACAAATTCAGAAGAAGCAACGAATCATTTTCGTAACAAAAAAAATTGATTTGCCGGGTAATTTGTTGCCCAATTTTTTATTTCAGTAATATGTTAATAACATTTTGGAATTATTATTATGAAAAAACAATCTTTTCAACACCTTCCATATGCTCGATTTTTTTTTAGGTTTTTATCCCGTCGACTATTCGTAATATTTCTCATTTTTTTCTCGAACTTACGGAGCATCAGACATATCGAAAGGATTACCTTAACAGTAGCTGTACACTGCAGAAATCTAACGGAGTTCTATCGTTTGATAGCGCAACGCTTATTGCCTTTAAAGAAGCGTATAATGACGAACGGGTACCTTGGCGTGCAGAAGTTTAGACGTTTTTGGATTTTGATGAGACTCGCTTACGTTATTCACGCTGGTCGAAGCGCTCGTGGTGCTGAAACGTCTGCTCTCCTCCGACATCGATGCCTCCTCTGACACTGGTGTTATAGGCCCAACCGTACGTAGCCTGACGATTTTTTTTTATTGCGGAATAAGAAAAGAAATAAACGATTATTCATCGATCTTCGCCGCCGATAATAATTAAGATAAATAGATAGACAGTTATGTAGCATTATATACTCTAATAGAGATACAATATTGAAATTTCTATATTATAAAAACGAAAAATTACAGTCAAAGTTTCTCAACATTATCATGCGCATTCTAAATGCATCATAGTCATCGAACTCTTACTAATTTATATATAATGTGTATATAATATATATATATATCAATAAACATTTACATAATTCATATATAGATATTTATATTTATTATTTTTTGTTCTAAACAACTACTCGTGCCTTTGTTCGCCACTTTACTTTACGAGAATCTTCGTCGAACCAAAGAATCACGTGTGGACTGTTTGGAATGAATAATGAAATGCCGTTGGTTCAAGGTACTTTTTTTGTCTTTTTTTCGAATGTTTTGATGGATATTTTCTTTTTTTTTTTTATTTATTTACAGTGCTTGAAGTGAATTTGAAGAAAAAATTCATTTAATTTGGTAGGAAGCGAACTTACTTTACTGGTCGGGCGTATTTGACTTCCGGAATACCGCTGGTCGATGTCCCCGAACCGGAAGAACGCTTTGACGGTGTGCTTAAACCACTCGCCACTATCGTTCGCTGGGAACCCGTCTCGTCGTGATCTTTTTGCTTCAGCGTTCCTGTGTCCGCTGTGTTCTCGTCTTCGACCCTTTAACGCGAAAAATTTTCATGCGGATACGATAATTACGAGTCGAAGAATCTCGAAGCTTTTTAATGGACATAAATATGTCAAACTTCGTAAACAAATGATGGATTTTAAGAGGAAAGACACATTTATTGGGTTAATTAAAAAAATAATTGATGATCTTTCAAGAGAGCAGCTAATGCGGGATATTCAACTTTTCGAAGAAAGAGGGCATTTTTACGGCGCGGTGATCGCAGATTAACTGATAAATCGTTAATTCTCAGAGTTTTTAGTCATTAGAAGTTTAAATGCGATTTTCTCAAAATTGGATTTTTATAAACTTAAGACTAACCTAAACTAACTAACTAATCGATCGATTTTAATAAAATTTCGTACACATATTTCCAACCCTATTGTCTAAAACATGAAACAAAATGTTTACATTTTTTAATTTTTTTATTGCAGAATATAATTTTGTTTTCGGAAAATTTAACCTTTTTTTTCAAAACGCACCATTTCATCAGTTTAAAAAAAAATGTCCGTATTTCTTGGTTTATGTTCTGCGTAGGAGAATTTTTTTTTTAATTAGAAATACATCTTCGTTTGTTTTCTTTTCAGATTAATAGCGCCGACGCGATCGCGAATTTTAGAAAAAAAATACCGTGGAATAGCCAACAGTCATAAAAAATACCCAAAGTTCCGAAAATGTTGAAGAAATCTTTCTTATAAAAAAAAACCACGAAAATCAGTAAATTTTTCCTCGTCTAAAGGTATCTTTCGGTATAAGACACTTTTAGCAAAAAAAAAAGGTAAAAAATCGATAATGTGAGGAATTTGGAATAGAATTTTTTTTCTTTTTTTTTTACACTTACTCCGTTTGCGTCTCCGTGCTTTCGTAGCCATCCTCGAGATCGGTAGGTGTTTGTTCGAGTCTCGCGTGTCGCGGAGATCCGCGTCTCGGTAATCTGACGAGCGACACGACTTCGGAAATAAGAGTCGAAGAGGACATCGCTCTCGCGCGTCTCGCCAATCCTTGCATCGATCCGCTGCAAGCTGTGATTTGTCGATCGATCGTAAATTAATAATCGATAAAAAAAATTGTCCATTTGCTTAACTATTTAATTCGTAACCTCCCGTCTTACCGGAGTTATCCGTCAGACTATCCAAATCTTCGGCAATCTGATACTTTCGGTATTTAACAGCGTACTGAAGTGCCAGAAAAACGGAGACGAGAAACATGAGAAGAAGAAGAGTAGCGGCAACTAAATGCGCGGGAGATAACCATAGCGCCCATCTTCCCGCGGCGGCGACGACTTCCGGATGAAGAAGAACCGTCGATGGATCAGTTCCGTTCTCGAGTCGCGGTTTGGCTGTTGAAATCGAATAATCGACAATAATTCGTCACCGAGCGATTCAATGAAAATCGATTTCCTTTCGATAGGCAAACATTCAATACTCAAGAAAATTAGCTATTTGCGGAGAATTTTTTTCTTTTTTTTTTTAAATCGTAAACTCGATAATTTTTTATCCAACAAAAATGTATATCTTTTTGTTACTTACGAAGAGCCGACGCATGCGCGAGAAAACCACCGATGCAAGATTCGCCAGCGGCGGTCATTTCGTCGCTGAAGAATTCAAGAAGAAGACTCGACTCCGAGGAAATGACGGTACCGGATTCAGGAGCGCTTTTGTCGCATGCTACATCCGCCAATAGTTCAGCACTGAGCGAATCGCC
Organism: Cryptus viduatorius; assembly: GCA_964006125.1. NCBI lineage: Eukaryota > Metazoa > Arthropoda > Insecta > Hymenoptera > Ichneumonidae > Cryptus > Cryptus viduatorius. The sequence goes on from OZ023229.1 coordinate 479,723, forward strand.
GTCTCTCGCGCGTACGTATTGTCCGGGACATGGAAACTTCGTTTGATCGAGATGAAGTCTTACGACGGATTCCGGTTCTACTTGGATTAACCAGAAGGAACGTCCCGGACACGCCTGTGTACTGGCGGCGAGGATCCTTCGAGAGGTTTGATTCACGAGATGCACGAGGCAACCGCAACGACATTTCGTTCCTACTTCCGCCGTTACTTCCGGCCTTTCGGCGGCGAGACCTTTGCCGTGACTGCACTCCCAGTCGCCGGGTTTCCAATTTCCATGAAAATCCAAATGACCCGCACCACCGCACGGTTCCGTTTCCACTGCTTTTCCCTTCAATCAATATTGCCGATGGATAATATCGTTTTAAAACTCTTCTTGAATGCAATTCATGCAGATATATATATATGTACTTTGAAATGCGGCCGATGTATTTGTTAAGTGGAGACCTTCACTCAGATATACAAATAGGGGATGAAGCGCGCGAAGAGGGATTATGAAACCAAAATATATACAATAATGATGCTAAAACCAACGGATACCCGATAAACATCGAAAACCACAGGTCCAATATTTCCCGGGAACACGAAACCCTGGAGTTTCGCAAAATCTGGTAGCGAAAGTGATCGATTGGTTATTCGATTTTTCGAATGCCAATTTGTATTGATAAACGTCGAGTGCGAAACAATATATGACCCTTGACACGGAAACAACCGAAAAAAAAAAAAAAAACGATAAATTAATCAAAGGGTCAAATAAATCGATTTTTTTAATCAACTGCGTCTTTCGGGTTGAAGATGAATACGTAATTTTTTTTTTTGTTATTTCGGGGCGTATACCTGGCAAAACTTCGCACCGTATCGTGGCGGTGGTGTGTCGCAAAATCGGTAGCGAATTCGCACACCTCCGACGCAGGAACTGCTGCAGGGGCTCCATGGACCCCAATGGCCCCATCCTCCCGCGTGATTCTCTGCAAAAACGAAAAAAAAAAAAGAAAAATGAGGGCAAATGTCAGACGATGTGAGAGGGTATAAGTCGGAACGACGGGAATCGAGTACTTTTCTTTGAAGAGGGTCATCACTTTCAGGTTGGATTAACGCGACTTCGATAATCTCTCTCGATTCGAGATACTGCTGCCATACCGGGCGACGGAAATCTCTTGCTCGCCGTCGTATTATAGAACTGGAAGCGAGTAAAGGTCCAGAGGTCACCAGACGCTCAGCGCAATCCGCAATAATCTCCGATATTAAGATGAAGAGAAATAAAAGCTCTCGAATGAGACTTCGCTTTCCGGCGAATCTCGCAAAAGAAGTTCTTCGTAGAATCGTAAAAAGCTCTTTTACCACTGAGTCTTATATACGTATATAAATGTAATTATATTATGCAATTGTTTTCTTCAATGCGCAATTCGCTGCGCAATTCGCGTACATCGAGAAATGCCTGCTGCGCTCCCGTTGATCTTTAAACAAATGGTTTCACGGAAAAAGAAAATTAAGTACGATGTTCCTCTCGGAAGAAAATCGTCCGGCGTATCAATGGAAAACCCCGGAACTGCGGACTACTTTGCTTCGCCATTTACGGCGCCGGTGCATAATGGAGAAAGGAGGAGTTAGTTGAATGAGTTTCGAAGATTAACGAAGCTGTTATAGTTGAAATACATTACTTCGCGATATGAAATTCGGTCATTCGCGTCGCTAACCGGAAGTTAATCCGCATTGATCGTCATTCAGATATCTGCTCGACGCAGTCGGACCGGAAGCAGCAGAAGCCAATTTCTCTTCTCTCCGAATGCGCTGAAGGCTTTGCGCATGAATAACGAGATTTCAGTTGAGGTTTAGCTATCGGAAACCACTTTGCATCGCGGAAATACAAGGAATACGACTTTGCGAAAGACAGACGGAGTTATTTCTTCGCGGTTTTCTTCTGGAGAACTCCGCGGAGAAGGAATGTAAGAAGTCGAAAGAAGACCGGCGGCGGCTGTAGATCGATACGATTAGCGCAATTAGTGCCGCAGCCTTCGTTTTCTAAACGAATTATAATAAGATATCTCCGAAGTGTATTTCGTAACAGCGGTTTCACGGAGAAACAAACCACAAAAAAGCTTTCGAATTACTCGGAGAATTGTGAACGAAGTTTGTTGAAACGATAACCGGAGCGTTTTACGCGAGACGAATGGCAAATTAATGCCGCGCAAACGTTCCTGTATGCGGGAGACGGTGCATCAAATCCGAGAACATTCTATGCATCGTTGATCGTGACGATGGAAAGCCCGCGATCTCTAGTAAAGCGGAAAAAGATGATTGGGACTTTACGCTGAGGATAGAGGGACCGCACGTGCTTTGCGCTACGCGAATATCACTATGATATTTTATCTATGGGGACGAAGACACGTAACTAAAAAACTATAACGATGTATATTTCTCCGCGGAAATGAAATATGTCGAAAAATAAAGTGCGGTAATTTTCGTGAATATTAAAAAAAAAAATTCACATGTGCGATCGCGTATTTCAAAGGATAATAGTGCAGTATATCGCGTATTTCATACATCGAAAAAAAAATTTCATTTTAGTTTTTTTTTTTGTTTTTTTTTTTTTTTCATGTGAGTTATAAGCTTTTATATGGAAAACGCATTTTTCTGAGTTTAGCTGAGTGATATATTGGCCATGAAACGTTTTTTTACCGAGCCGCGGGATAAAGAGAGCCGTTTTCTGAACTGACGAAATTCGCCGCGGATGGAGTTTCAATTACGAAACTTTTTTTTTTATTTTCCTATACCGTCGATTTTCTGGTAGCGAGCGTTGTAACAGTAGAGATGCTCGAACAATCGATATTGTCTCCGGTTTGACAAATGCTCCAAGTTCGATGGGATATCGCTCTTGCGCCTCGCAATCTCGAAAGCAATTCCCGGACACGCCGAGGTGAATCTTCGTGTCTTTCAGGTATCCGAGTTAAACTCGATAATAAATAGGATACTGTTAGAAGGAAAACTCGAAAGTTCGATGTTCGCGAGATTCTCCATGACGCTGGTAAGCTGATATAATAGGGCGAGAAAACTCTTCGACTCTATTGGGTTCCGATTAATTTTTTTAAGCGATAAGTCGAGCGAAAAATTATAAGTAAAAGGTTAATGATTGTGAATGGCTCTTCGTGTTCTTGAATATTCGAGGCAAAAGATAACTGACATCGTCGAAAAAAAAAAAAAAATTATAACGTAATTCATAAAAATATACGATTCTGTACATTTTTTTAATCAGAGACCTCTTTCGTCGTTGCATCTTTGCTTTTTTTTTTTTTTCATTTGACTGCGGGTAATTTCTTTGCGATTGAAAAGCTTTCATCGGGCGTTAATAACGCTTCAGAAATGTTGGTAGACTGACAAATTAGAATTCGTTTAATTTTTTTTTTTTTTATGAGAAATTTTTTCTCGCCGAGTCGATGTTTAAATTACTTTGCAGCGGCATCGATTTACAAGTCTCTCCTCTCCTCTCCATTTCCATTTTTCCTCTCTCTCTTTCTCTCTCTCTCTCTCTCTCTCTCTCTGTTTCTCTCGCACACCTATTTTTTTTTTCCTTTTGTTTTTCTTTTTAATTTTCATCTAACAATTTTCTCACTTTCTCCGCTCAAAGTTCGGCGAGCTATTTTCTCGAGATTTCCTTTGAGTACTTCTTGTTAATAATGGTTTGCTTGTTCGTTTTAGGTCTTTCGGCGTATTTGAACTCTCGGAGAACGTGTCACTTTTCATAAACTTGCGCAATCGAGAAACTCAAAGTCTTGAGGTGTTTTCGGAGTGTTACCGTCGCAACGCGGAAGGAAAATCCGTTTGACTCTGTCCAATGGACCGTCGAATGGTGTCCCTTCGATGCTCGCTTAACCGTGATAGACCAATATTCTCCTACGCTTCGGTAAACGGGCAAACTGTAGGGTGAGAATTCTGTAATACACTTCAGCGGAGCATTCACCGATGAATAACGCTTATAAAATCAATAAGCCGCCTTCCGCAGCGCGTTGGACGAAATTATCTGCCGCTTGGACGTTCGGTTACACTGTCTCTTCGCGTTTATAACATCAATTTATCGCCTATCCTAAAATTTGCGCTACTAATTGCACCGATTTAACTTAATGTGCCGATAAAAATTTCTTCTCGTAAAAAAATAATTCGCGATAAAAAAAAAAAAAGGTTTCGCGATCTATAAAAATGATTTCCGAATCATTTGAAATAATTTTGCGATTAAGTCAAATTGATTGATTATTAAGATCGCAGAAATTGTTTGTAACCGCGAGAATTTTTTTCCTTTGGATTATCAATGAGACGAAAAGTTTAATTAATTACTTAACTCAATCACAATAGCTTCGCAGAGCGTCAAGAAAAGAAATCATTTTTCGTTCTCTAACATCGAACTGATGTCACGGATTTGTGTTAATTTTTTGTAAATTCATTGTTACCAATTTTTTTTTACCTATAATACGAACACATGTAATCTATGTTTGCTTTCGATCGCATGAAATCGTCGCATATAAACAATTTTTCAATTTTTAGTATTCTGTTGACTAATTGCACCGTAAGGATTACCGTAATCTGCGGCAAGGAAAATCAATAAATTGGCGGCATTAGTGTACATAAAACAAAAAAAAATCTTTTACACTGATGCATTACAATGCTACGAATTTCTCTTCACTATCTATTAAAATGAATTTTACAAAAAATTCGATAATTAGAAGCGAAAAGCACACTAAAATATTATAGAAATTAATTTTCCGCTCTTAAAGCCTTAAATCCCACAAATTAATGCTTAAGATACTTTCTGTAACAATTTTTCAGATATATAACTGTTTTACGATTTACGAATTGTTTCCTCAGTCATAAAACGATAATCGTTATTGCGGTTTCCTTATAATCACAATAGCGCTGTAATCAGCGCGTATTTAATCTTTGTATCGGTCACCAGCGTTGCCATTGTAATTCAAATCGTTCAACTGTCACGCGTGTATTGATACCGGAGCTTTCGTACACTTCTGTGAGTGACGTTCGTGGAACGTTACTGACTTATCAGGATTTATGACACCCCCATTAATTCCCGTTCGGTCAGTGAAACAGTTCAATCACATCTGGTAGTTTGCCCTCTCGCGAGTTATACGAGTTTCGATTATCGATTTTCCTTTCGATGTTCTCTCGACGCATCTCTCTCGGATTTTTTTTCACCCCTTTCACCTCTTTTTTCACCCCTTGAGATCGATCAGCGAAATTCGAAACTATTTTTGAAGATTTTTACACAAGCGTCGATTTTGTAAGCTGATTAAGAAAAAGAAAAATGTGAAAACGAAATTACCGTTCGTGAAATTCCCATACGCTATCGAATTTCTATTCGATTTTGGTACATTTATATTCTTCTCGAATGTTTTAAATTTTTTTCGCTGAACTTTAATGGATGAATGGCAATTGATTAATCGGTCCGAATGCACACGTTGGATTCTCTTTCCATGGAAAATGTATTGTATTACATTTATACATGCGAACGGAATGTGTGAAACTCACAAACCGAAAAAGGTTGATGCACCAGTCGAGCGTATGGACTGACGGATTACGGGGAACACAGAAAAAAAAGGAAAAAAGGGATGAATTTCCAACGGTCAGAGGTAATTCGCGGTACAATATTTAATCAATAGCCGTTCGTTATAACGTCATCTATGTATATCTATGTATACCGAAGGGTGACGGATAACGTTAAATTTACAGCGCCGAGAGACAAAATCGTACAGGGCGTTGAATTCGTCAAATTCCATCACAGACTGCGCCGTAATTACAAATTCTCGTTGATGACGAAAAATCGTTTCGATTCTCATCAATTAACGATAAAATCGAACATAATTAATTAGCACTTTTCCGCTTCAATTCGAATTCCGATTCGAGTTAAATAGATCCAAAATTATCGAATTAGTAAAGTGATAATATTACAGAATTATTTGAATGAATCGTCAATCGACGTGTAACGCATTGCAACCGCATCGGTAATAAAGGACAAAAAAAATCCCTCATTTTCACAGCTGAAAAAGTCATCGATTCGACGAAACAAAATTGTCGTCGAGAATTGGAACTTTTTTTCGTCTCAAACGCGAAAAGAAAAAAATGTATTGTCAGAAAAAAAAATCTACCATTTCAGTATTTCTATCAAACATTTTTTTGAACAAACAGAGAAAAATCCCGGAGGACGAAAATATTGGAGTAAAAAATTACCTTGAATCGGAAAGGTCGGTATGCAATCTTCGCGAACTTCGGCCATAGCGTTGGTGATCGCCTGACTGACGTAAACGAAGCAATACTCGACGAATTTCTCGGTGAATATGTCACAGTCGAAGGTCAGGGTGTGTTTGCCGGGTGGAGCTTTTAGTTCGGCGACGTAGTTGAGACTCGAGGGAGGCGAGAGGGAGGCAACGTCGGCTCTGAGACGTCCGTAGACCCGCACGCGATCGCCTTGCAGACGGCAGGATGGATATTCGAAGAGTACCGATAGACCACCGGAACTGCCGTCGCATGGATATACGGATCTCGCGTGAACGTTAAAGACGTATTGATCGGACCACTCGACCTGAAAAACGCGTCAAAGTCAAATGAATCAAAGATTTCAATTATATTTTCCGCATATTAAACACTAATCGACAGCAATCTCCATCCATTCCTCAGAAAATAATATGCCGCGGCATCCATTTTTCTGTTTTTTTTTCCCTGAAACAAATATCAAAGGCTCGAGGCATCGAGAAAAGTATTGAAACGTTGAAATTCTCGTTGAATTGGACATCCCTGAAGGTATTTGTTCACCCAATTTCTAACCAGTTGGAGAGGAATTTAACCGTTCGACCAGAGATGGACTGACATGGACCGCTATTCGAAGTTATAAAATACCGCTGGGGGATCGCGTCGAGCGAAACTCGATGGTCTATTAACAAAGTTTCTACGGTCAAAGTCCGACACTCTGTGTCCCCTGTGTGTCCGTTTCTCTGTCTGTTACTCCGGCATTGAAAGCGTTACTGCTATTGCATTGCGAAAAGTAGCGTGTCGCACAATAGAAGAGAATATATCGTTCGAGAAATGTCGTCATTCAGTTTCGTATTAAGGGGGCTGAGTCACCTAAAAAGTAGAATGTTCATTTTTTTTCTGTCTGGAAAAAAAAAAAAAAATTCGATTGTATTTTCATAATCTATGTATGTTGATATTCGATAGCGCTATCGGGGGACCTTCAAAAAAAAAAAATTCATGAACTCGTTCCATAATAAATACTCCAGCGAAGAAAATGAGCCATGAAAAGTCAAAATTGATTCACTCCTGCGGTCTGAATCCTGCGACAAGTAAAAAAAGTTTGACCATCTCTGCTTTCGCTTCGACAAACTTGGGGACCTCAATAAAATTAAAAAAGGTAGTTAATCATATATAGATTATGAAAATACAGTGGTTTTTCTATTTTTTATTTTTTTCAGACAGAAAAAAAAGTAATGACCATTCTACTTTTTAGGTGACTCAGCCCCCTTAAGCCTTTAAAACGAATAAAATTGTATATTGGATCGTAAATAATTACTTTTATATATGCGCTCGTCGTTGGGGCGCTGGAACTCGCATTGGTCGGTTTCAATCTCAAGGCGTAGTGACCCGCGAGTCCAAAAAATTCGCATCTCAGCGTGAGAATCCTCTGTTCCGGAAATCCTTGAACTTCTTCGGAATACAGCATCTGCTGGTTAAGCAAATTGAAAGAAAACTTATTTTTTGCGCATTTAAACGTAATATTGTCGGTAAAGTAGCGTTAAAATTTTTTTCTCCAGTGTCCACAGTATATTTTGCTTCTCGAGTGTCTGGAAAGTTGCAACCGAATAAGAGCGTTCAACGTACGGAAACAGTAACGTCCCGACGTATGAATAATGGAACGTATTTCGTTTTCGTGGGAAAGCGGAGAGAGAGGATAAAATATGAAAAATATTGCGTACAGAGCGCCCGAAGAAATCAAATGTTTCGCGTTCGCCGTATCTTGCGGAAAACAAATTCAAGAATTTTTGCCATCCGTTTCGGAAGATTCGGGAGGAGATGCTGGAAGAACGACGGAACAACTGCAGTCCAATGTTTTGCAGTTCCGTTATCTTCTTCAACACGCGCGGATGATCGCCTCTCGTAAAACACTTTTTGTTTCCGTATTCGTTGCGCGCACAATAGCCGAATACCGTTTCGCGTATATCCCTTGTAACGCCGTTACAGATAAAGGAAACGTCGCGGCAAATAGTCGTCGTGAAAAACAGACCTGTACTTGACTTTTGTTGCGAGGATCGCACGACAATACGCTTGAGCCGCAATACATGAGTTGCAGAGAATAAGTTGTGACGGGAATCCCTTTAGCCGGAGCGCATGATATTCCCGTGTATTCGAGTGTCGCGAGTACCGACTGTCCGGGATAAGTGTTGAATTGCTGCGGCTCCATAGTGAGCGACGGCGTCGGCCATCGCACATCCAGCGTCGTTCTCATCTGCAAACCGCCAAAATCCATTAAATTCATCCGGTGAATTCGCTGAGTTCATTCGCAGTGACATTTCTCCACAATCTCTCCATCTCGCTCTCTCTCTCTCTCTCTGTACGTCCGTACTTTGGGTAATCAGATTCGCAAACCCTTGAATTCTCCGAGGGGTACCGCCACCGAGAATATTCGCGGTTCCCGAGAGTGAAACACCAACCTGAACTCCGGAGAGATCCGAAATGTCGGTAAACTTTGTCAACGGTGACGAGGACTTCTGTTGTAGTTGAAGGGAGTAAACACCACCGCGTGTGAAAAAACCGCAGGGTACTGTTAGAGAAATGTTTCCCCCGTCATTTGGCGGTGGTATTACCGGTACCTCGCCGATGTGCTCCGACGTGAAACCATCTAAACGCATCACTCTAAAAAATACGAAAAAAAAAAAAAAAGTTACCATTTGAAGAAAAAACATGTTGCCATTTTTCCTATAAAAAGTATATTATTGAAGTTTAACGTTAACTCCAAAAAAATCGAAAAAAAAAAATTTGAAAAAAAAAAAAAAAACAAACATATCGCATTTTTCCAGTAAAGTATATTATCGAAGTTTAGTGTTACCTGAGAACCAGAGAGTCCGGTTCATGATTCTCGATTGTTCCTTCGCTGCTATCCTCGTCGTCCTCCTCCATGGCGAAATCTATATCATCCGTAGTCGTAGTCGATACGGTCGTCGTGGTCGTTGTGGTCGGTGCGGATGTCGATGTTCTCGTTCGTCGATCCTGACGCGGCAATTCGAGAATCAAAACCGCGAGATCGCCAGAGAGTGCGGTGTGGGAGGCTGCGACGATGATCCTGGAGAAGAAGGAATCTTCCATCGCCAGTGCCGGACTCACCGTACCTGAGATAAAAAAAAAAAAAACATGGATATGCTTCTTAAATCCAACATTTTCTCTCCGCTATAGTATGTTCCTCGAAGATTCGCCATTAAAAAATCTCTTAACGCAATATTCCGAAGATTTCCTTCGATGCAAAAAAAAGTAAAAAAGTATTACCGGATCTTTGGTAGAAAACATTTCACATTATTATTATTTTATTTTTCTCGAGTGGCTTTCGCCACTCGCCACTTCGCGAAGGAAAGACGAGTCTCTATTTATCAGACGGAAGAAGACTCACGATATTATAAAAAAAAAATGGTTTATTCTCTTCCATCAGCTTTCTATTTATCGAGACACGACAAGTTCGATAAAAGGACCGAAAGGAGATAAGGAAAGAGAAAAAAAAGTATCCGCGTTGTTTTCGATCTCAAGGATTGGCAACCGCCGTTTTTATATCGACGTTGGTCCTTCTGCGACGGAAGTGATGCGTTCTCGCGTCTTCTCGGGAAGCGCGATAAACCGCTATTTCCCGGTTCTAACGTTGAATAGATTGGAAGGGCCGAGCAACCCGTAGGGATAGATAGTCGAGATGAAGCGCGCAAAGCGCGAATGTATATAACTATATCTATACGAAGCTCATCTCTCCGCGTTGGGCAATATGACTCGCGTCCATAAACCTTCCCGGTTCAACGACGTTCGTGAACACGTTTGTGAAATCCTCACGGATTCTCTCCTATCTTTCACTCTCCGGTCTCTCAAGATTTGTCACCGGCTTGTCGTCTCTCTCCCATTGCTATCTGTCACCGTTGATGCCAGCTGGCCGCTTATGGGGAATTTGGCATTCAAGTTATACCCTACGCGTACGAGAACAATGACCATACGCGCAGTATTGTTCATGACACGAAGGCACAAACTGTTGTACACAACCGCTACCGCAGTTGGCAATGTGCCATCTCCGAAGGCCGATTGCTCGAGGGCTTAATTTCACCTTCCCAAGAGTGAATAATCGATCTCAAATAGCTAAACAAGAGAGATCTACCGAAGCTTTGTGTCAATGGGAACGCGATTGCTCAGTTGATCCGCCTGATCGGCCCACGGGACGTAAGCTAAACAATCAATTTCGAACGATACGAATTTGCATTGTGTAACTTCGGGAGGAGAAGCAATGAAATGAAAATCATTGTGAAAGCTTATTTTCCCGAAATATCACGTATCTAACTCCGTCGGTAAAAAAAATCCGAGATATTTTTTTTTATCTAATATAAGGGTAATTTATTATACCGGAGGGGTTGATTTTTCTTTTTTTTTTTTCATCTTCGTGATTGTAAGGCAAAAAAAATACTCCTTATAAAAAATGCAGTGGGCAGTCCGCGATAGATAGGTATACGCGGGTCATATATCTTTCTTGTTGGGAGCTTTCTTCCGTTTTCCTTTGGGGTCGAAGAACTGTTCGGCGAATGATGCCTTTACACACGTCGATGTATAGAGAGGGGTTTGCTTCTGTGTAAATTGTGAAGAATATAAGGTATATATAGCGTAAGGTGTATGGCAAACCGAGGGACCCTTCGCCCTCCCTGGGGTGGCGTTACATCCCGTGACGTCGCGCAATGCTTAAGGATCCGCCACGACTTACGAGACGTCTTGGATGACCAAACTGTAGCGAAGACATAAAACGTGGGTGACCTCGATCACTCACACGCGCGGAAATCTCTTTCGATTCTCATGTGTGTAGAAACCTATAAGCTATATATGTGTACGGAATTCTGAGAGAAGAAGATGACCTCAGACTCCCGAAGGCGTCCACTAGTCTTGGGGGCTTATGCGATATAAGCTCCGGGTGGCTTATTTTCCAAATTGCTACTGGGTATAAGGGTCGAAAATAGCTCTCGTACTCTTCTACACCTTCGATAGCTTCCAGGAGGTAACTTTTCGCCTTAAAACTCTGATTTTTTTTTTTTTTCGTAATGTTATCAGATCGAAGCTTTTTTCGACGCTTCTCCAGTGCACAGTTAGAAAGCTTTTTTTTAGCGCCATCTATACGAAATATTCGTAATTCTTATTAAAGATAAATCGTGGAGTCGATCTTCGAGTCTGCAGTACATTGGCATCTCTTTCATAGAATTCGCGAAGCGTTATTTTCATTTGCTTTCTGTTATTTCGATCACCGAAGAGGTCGGCCGCGTTTCACAGCTGTTCGCGTTATTTCCAGTGAATCGAGTTTCACGTTTATTTTCACACGAAAAAATCGGGCGTTGGAGCGTTGCCGAGTTTCACGATTAGACGACGAGAGTTTTCCGTGGTTGTCGAATACAGATGATCGATGAATTGAATATATATATATACATATATACGTGTGCGCATGCGTATTGTTTGCAAATACACATAAAAATGGCTTGAAGCCATTTATCTGCGCAAGAAAAATCGTAATCACCCGTCGATGACTCTCTCGCAATATTTTCGAAACTTTTCGAAATGTTCTTCGTAATATTTTTCCAGCGGTTTAACTTCGGTTCATTAATCTTTCTTTTCTTTCGATCGCGCGAACCAAACTTCCCTTAAGTGGCAAAATAATTTCGGAGCCCCGAGAATAAAAATTCTTCGCATTTCGATGGATTTCATTCCATTTTAAAGCGTCAAATTCCCATTTATACCTTATTCTCCATCAATCAATCCGTCAAACAAAAGCTTCGTAATATCTTCATCGGCGTACTTTGGCAGTGAATAACTCATCCTGACCGTCATGATGCCGCGCAGGGTAGTGAATGATATTATCGTAATGCAGGATGCGGAATAGCCTCGAGGGGCTCTCAAGGATCAGTGCGTATGCATGTACCGAGAGCTCATAAATACACCGATTATCTGCTAATCACGATGCATGAATGTCGTCAATTAGACCTTCTCGTGTACCAGGATTACGACACCCCGGAGTGAGGACCAGGTGTTCGCGTCTGATCGTTAAATCTTATACCACTTGGACGGTCCACCGGTCCACCGTACGGCGGACGATCGCGTAAAAAAAAAAAAAAATTCTCGAAATCGTAAATAAATCACAAAGCAAATTTAATGCATCGACGCAACAAGATTTTTATTAGAAATTTCGGAAGTTTACGTCGTTGCGTGCGATAAATCAAAGCAAAGTTACGACACGAGAAAACTGCGTGGAGAAGAAACGCGGAGAAGCGGAGCGTAAAGATGGCAAATGGCGGGGGTACGGCGATTTCCTTCGCTTCGATCGACTCTCGTTTCCGGTTACTGCTTATTGTTATTACACTCTCCCATGTCGTGGAACAACAGTTTGTGCGCCACAGCGAATGATCGTAAATCCGCGATGCGAACGATTATGACGCATTGTTTCTCGCGGAGAGCAAAAAACCGATGTGATGCTTGGCGAATAAAGAAAATTGGAATCGAACGATGAAAGTATCGAACGTCGATATTCCCGTCGCAGATGGTTCGCAAAAACCTTCGAAATTATATATTGATCATTTTTCGTAAATATATGTATTATGTTTATTGCGGTATTATAATTTAATGAATTCCGCGGCAGACGGTAAAAAAAAAATGGCGAAATTGGATTGAATTCTTCGTGTTTATTGTGGTATTATAATTTAATAAAAACTACTCGCGGGACTTGAAAAAAAAAAAAAAAAAAAAAAAAAAAACGTTCGGGTGATTGGCCCGAGTAATGAAAGATGAAGTGTGTTGCCTCTGCCGAAGCCACCGGGAAATTGAAGAACTCTCGAGGTTTCTTCTCGCTCCGCAGAGGAATAAAACCGCCGAGAGACACACCGAGGAAGAAACGGGATAGAAAATAAGTGTGTTAAACTGGATGATCTCCGGAGATTCATCTCGATCTTCAGCCGGATAAAGCTTCACCAGCGGGATAAAAGCAATTCGTTGGCGTGTGGCCACTGGAGAGCGAAACTTTTTAACTGACCTGAGCAACGCGGTCGCGGTGTCGAAGAAAGTATCGAGGCGTTATGAATCGTTCTTTCGAAGAAATAACTTTGTTTTTAACTTTAATTCAAATTAATAAATAAATCGATGAACTGTTGATAAAAATACGAAAAAAAATGCGCCGCATCGATTTTTCGAGAAAATGAGAATTGAGTGCGAAAACAAGACGCGAACGCGGATTTTATTTTTTTAGGGTGAAAAGAGGTTTTAAATATGAAACGCAACTGTTGAATATTGAATGAAATTCAACAATGGGATCATTAATGAATGACTTTCATATCTCTCGTCTGTTCGTAGGACAACGAACTCTCGACTTTTCCCCATTGTTGTGGGTTTTCGTTTTCGGACGACGAGACGACGCGGAGAACTCGTCGTTCTCGAGGCTTCCTAGCGAAACGTTTACGATATGACGAGAGAAATTTTCTATGGACCTTTGCGAAGGAAGCTGATCCTTCAACCAGTCTAAAGTAACATATGATACGTTCAAACGGCATAACTGAATACGGCCTTTGATCTGTTCGCACAGATGTTTCGTAAATTCCTATCGAGACGAAAAAAAAAAAAATGATTTGTAGCGTTTCGATAGAAGATGTAAATAGTTATATTTCCGTCTGCTTTTTCAACCACTGGGCGATACTTTGGGTTTCCTATACTTGTAGTTTTCGAAAGAACTGATTTTCCTTTCTGCGAAGAGAACGTCGGGTTTTCTTTTTTGCTTCAACTTCCGGTAACAATATCGAAATACGCTTTGGGAAGAGTCTCGCGACTGAAGGCGATGCGCCAGACGCCCTCCTGGCGTGTGATCAAGTGGATTCTACACTGCGGTATTCTGGGAGCAGACGAAACGGTGAGAATACCGGGATTTGTGTCGGGAGAAGCAACGGGGAACCACCCGCCCCGGAAGCCATGCGAGCCTAATGGAGTCGGTACGACGAAGCCTTAGGATTTAACGCTCGTAATCCGAGACAGGGAACGAGACGCATTTGGTAATATACCATGGATGAGTCTATAGAACCCATGAAAACTATGAAGGTCGTCTGATTGTTACCCAAGTATAATGATACGAAGGCAAAAAGGTACATGCGAACGTATTTCAGAAAAAATTATAATCGAGACAGTCGAAGCGGAATATATCGCTAACGACACGGCGTTTTTCCGCATCAAATACGAATTCGATAGTAAAAAAAAAAAAAAAAAAAAAACGCAGCAAATTCGAGAATAACGAAGAAAAAGTTTTTTTTTTTATAATTTTTTTGTAGTCATATATTTTATCGGATTTTGTACATATCGAGCTGTCCGTCGAAAAAAAAATATATATATACGAGAAACGGCAGTCAAACGGATTTTCAGAATAATTTTTCAAGCTGTAGCGCGGCAATGAAATTTTTTTTTTTTGATAAAAGTTTCCCTTTTGGGTTTTTTTACGAAAAAGTTCAAAGTAAAAAATTGAGTGTTCTATACCACATATATTTCGTGTTGGAAGCATTTCGTTATAAAGTAAAGTGGGATTTTGATATTGAAAAAAAAAAAAAAAATCCGCAGTTATTCGAGTTCTTTGCGAAGCAAAAAAGGAACATCGAATTTCTCATTAAAGAAAGTGTCTTTTAAAATGATGCGAATTGGAACTTTGTGAATTCTCTGGTTTCGTGTCTCTCGAAACGAAAACGATGTATTACTGTCAATTAGCTTCATTGAGGTATAGTGATTATTGAGCACCGGCCCTCCATTTGCATTGTCCGCTCGGGTGAGCATTATTAAAGTTCATGGTCTGTGTGCTAATAGCAGAGTTTACAGTAAATGTTGTGTAGTGAATATTCCATTCAGGATACATTATTGGCTGTGTATGAAACTTGCAGATAGCAGAATGTGGTAAAACTGTGATTCGCCCGGAAACACAAAGCCGAATGAGTGGCGGTAACAATTAATTATCGAAATGCATTGGCATACAGCACAACCGCTGTTATTTTACACAAAGTCGTTCGCCATTATGTTTTATCAAAAGTCAATTTTGAGCATCGAAAAAAAAAATTGTAAATTTTCTGCACATCGAAATAAAATGTAAATTTTCTGCACGTAAAAAAAAAAAAAAATTGTAAATTTTCTGCACATTGAAAAAAAAAAAATTGTAAATTTTCTGCACGTCGAAAAAAAAAAATTGCACATTATTTGCACATCGAAAAAAAAATTGTAAATTTTCTGCATATCGAAAAAAAATTGTAACTTTTCTGCGCAACAAAAAAAAAAATTGCAAAACTTCTGCACATCGAAAAAAAAATTGTAAATTTTCTGCACATCAAAAAAGAAAAAATTGTAAATTTTCTTCATATCGAAAAAAAAAAATCGTCTTATACTACGCATAGTTTGAACATTGTATTAGACAACATTTGAAAGAGTTTAAGCTCCGTTCGAAGCCCGCTAGTACAATGGAAGTTGGAAGTTTGGCTCGTAGGTACTAAGATCGAGTCTTTGAAGTTAGCAATTTATCGTTTGGCTTCAAGGAATAATCTATTCCGGTGATACTCGAAGCGTTTCTCCTTCGGTGACTAGTGAAATTTCATTATCGTGAAGCTCAATTTTCACCTGTGGCATTAAATCGTTATCGAATTTCCACGAGCTGACGGATCAATCTGCGGAGAAGCGGAGAGAAGGGAACTTGTGGAGTGCCTCGGCATATCCGGAGGGTCTTATCCTCGGTGGTTCGAGAGTTACTCTCGATCACCCGGAGCTCTTCATTCGTAGTTCATCGCCACACCTGCACTGTGTCTTCCTATATATACATGTTACCTATGTCCCCCGCTAATCCGACTTCAGTTAAGAAACAAATCAAAGTTCCAACTTAGCCGTCTGAACATAACTGCCTGTAACTCCTTGCCAAGAGGATGAAGCTTAGGATATTCCTTCGTCGCCCGGAAAGATAGTCACGCGCGAGGTAACTTCGTGACGGGGAACTTCAGTATGACATCTTTATATATTGTCCCTTCACCACCGCCTCTCCGATTTAAATACGAAAAACGGTTAAAAATACCTTTAGGCGTAAAACATCGATCGATGTATCGTTTCAATGGGTAAAAAAATAGAATTTTTTTTAATTATATTTTTTTTTACGCGCGGCGTAACTTCGTGACGGGAAACTTCAGTATGAAATTTTTATAAATTATCTCTTCACCACCCCCTCTCTGATTTAAATACGAAAAAAGGTTAAAAATACCGTTAGGCGTAAAACATCGATCGATGTATCGTTTCAATGGGTAAAAAAATAGAAATTTTTTTAATTATATTTTTTTTACGATTTAAGAGGTCCGCCGAGCGGTTTAGTTCTTTAATTGTTAGATTCCGAACACTTGAGATGATTATCTGTTTTTTTTTTTTAATATCTTCGAACGCTCCGTCGATAAACTTACTTCCCGCAAACGCGGCGGAAGTTCTTAATTACAATTTTATCTTCCCATCGAGCTACTGGCTTTGGCTATCTTAATTAATTCATGGAGTTCGGCGTAGAGAGTGAGTGCAAATTATATCATGCAGCTCGCAGGTGAAATGCAGTGACTTGACTAGAACTCCGTGTCTCGACGAATTAGTGACTATGTTTCAACGCTACGATTTCAACGCTCATCGCGTGTTACCTCGTTATCGGAAATTCGGAGTGACGATTTCTCGACTACCGCGGTTATTCAAATATGCATTTACTCGGGTAAACGAGTACTCGCGACAAAGTTGCGAGTTAAATTAAAATATCATGGCTTCTCGCATACGCAGACTTTAGGTAAACTTCGATGAGATTTAGGAACCAAAGCTAACATCTAAATGGGGTATTAACCTTCGATGTAATCTTCTATCGCGAAATTTCCGACGCAAGAATAAAATTTTGTAAAAAAAAACGCGAACAAAAATTTTATCGTCTATTTATCTTTTATATTTTTTATTTTAAGTTCTCGATGTAAAAACGAAAAAAAAAACGCTAACAAAAATTTTTACGTTTATTTATATTTTTTATTTTGAGTTCTCGATGTAAAAACGAAAAAAAAAAAACACTAACAAAAATTTTAACGTTTACTTATATTTTTTATTTTAAGTTCTCGATGTAAAAACGAGAAAAATAAAAAGTTGACAATTTTTTCGATTATTAATTTTTTATACCGTTTTCTTTTACAATTTCGTCTAATAACTGATTACCATATAAAAATAAATGTTTAATCGTCGATGAACCGTTCGTATTGGTTCCTTTATGTAACAGTGTATGAACGTCAAAATTGTAACCTGATGCGTATATCACAGTCTACGCCTCAGTTACATTTGCGTGTTATCGAAGTAGAGGTAAAAAGTCAACCCCTCGGTTCACCCTTCGAAGCCCTCACACGATCACCGGCTAAGTCTCTGGCAAGTGAAGTGTAAGTGAACTACGACACCAGAAGCCTTTTCTACGCGCCTCCGTTCTGTCAATACACGGTATCCGTCGATTGAATAATTTTTCACCCTTTTTTTATATCAATTTTTTTTTTTTTTTTTTTATCGGCATCAAAATCCAGAGCTCCACGTTTAATGGGCACTAAACAAATGTGAATCGATGAGTAACCATTGATCTCGGGCTATCGGCTTATCCAGCAGTTAATCCAGCCAATTAAAGCTCATAAATAATAGGTCTCGAATTCGTTGATAATTTACGATAATATATTCGTTATTTATTCACTCGAGTCAAATAAAAATTCGTGATACGCGGCGCGTAGAGAGAATCGAAAATTTCGCGTTCGCGTTGAAAAGTTCCCTCAGTCACGATAACTCGCGTGTTAAACGTTTCGGTACATATTTCAGCGTTAGACAATTAATTTAAACGAGCGAAGGTCGAAAAGTCAAACGTGGCTATTGGTATAGTTTATCTGTTTTTTTTTGGTTTACGAAAAAAAAAAAAAAAACGGGAATAGAAGGGACAGAGGGATGGGATCGTTGGAAACAGCAGCGATACATGAAATCGAAGGATTTCCTATAGTTATACCTTCGCATATTCGCAGTACTGGACGCGCGCGATATACGTGACACGCCGGAATACGCAAACCGACCGCCGAAACAGAAGCTCGTTATTTTTTATGAAAGATGACGCGAACCAAAGGGGTAGTTGCCGAATGTGCGCGAGTGAGAGAACGCATACAGTGAATGAAAGAGTACTTGTGAAGGATAGGAAAACAGGGAATTTGCATGACCTCGTCGAGAACAACCGCGAACGGGGTGTCGTGTTACAGAAGGCAGTAGCGCCGCGTAGCGAACGCCGCGGTATGAAGAGCCCGCAAAACCAGCAACGAAAACGAGAGAACAAACAGTGAAATACCCGAAGCTTTTGCTAATTGATTTGCGTCCAAACGTCAAAATAGTTTATTACCGCACCGCTAATGACCATCCGGAAGACTTGTTAGAAAATTAGTCAGTTTCGATTAGTGGAGTTTAATTTGTTATAATTGGCGTAGACGACCCTTAAACTTCTGCGCCATCGGAATTTGTTTATATTTTATTAGTTTCCCGAATGAGTTTCGTAATTTGGTCGAAAAAGGGGTGAAGTTGGAGGGTATATATCATAGAAGTCGCGAATCGGGGGTTCGTTCGTTAATCTATGTTGCGCGTCGGAAAGTCTACTGGAAAAACTACCCTTTCGAGAGACAAAGATTTTTGTTGCCACCGCTCTTTTCACACCTCGAAGTATGATGGGTCTTCGGGGCGAAAGTTTCGTGAGCTTTTGGAAGAGAGTTCTCTCTTGTATTCGATGAAAAGTTGTGCGGAGTCTCGAGTAGTTTCCGCTTTAACGTAACGGACGGTATGAAGTACCTACGGGCAAAAGACGCCTAGTGATTAAGAACAGTAGCCCGGGGCTCGTCAGACCTCCGTACCCTGCGCGTCCAGACGTTTCTTATTCTTTTTGTTCTTTTTCGGGAGAACGAGCTTCGAGACGAGTTCTTTAGGGTCCTCTCCCCCGAAACACTTTCACGGGTTCACAGGTGAGCTGCTGAGTCATCCCTTTTTTTTTCTCGAGAATCAAGTGTACGCCGCAGTTTTGGAGACTCGAATAATGTTTCAATGAAGAGATGAAGACAAGAGCTCGCAACTGGCGAATAGTGGAGATGAAGACAAGAATTCGTAACTGGGAAATGGTGTATCGCGTAATTGAGTGAACGCGAGAAAATTTTTTTTATTTTTCAAAATTTTTCAAAATTTTTTCGTTGAACAGAAAGCATAATAATAATTTGTTAAATAAAAAAAAAAAAAAGATCGATAAAAAGAATTAATCCGTTCAGAGAAATACATATTTTAATTGAGCACTCAAAGCGGCCTGCGGATAACCTTGTTACGATTCCCTACTTATACGAGAGTAAATATAGACGATGCAAAGAAAAAAAAAAGGTCGAGTACGAAGGTAAAGGGTGGAAGAGCGAAATGCTGCATACACGAGCGTCGAGTCGCTCGAGAGGCTCTTCAATCCCACACACTGGCGAAGGGAGAGAGAATATCAGAACAACCAGTGGAGGAGAAATATACCGACCGAGAGTTTGCGGTGTAAAATCGGAAAATGGAGAGAAAAAAAATTGCTGTAGAATTGGTGAAAGCTACCGGCAGAAGGTGCCATGAGCAAATGTGTTTGCAAGCAGAGTATTGGATAACTGTGCACCAGCGGTGAATGCCGTACGAGGGGTGAGCGGGCCTCGATTTTCACGGATTATTTCGGCCAAAGCCAGCTGCCGCCGGCCCGGGTTAACAATTCCATTTGTAATCCTTGACGCGAGCTGTTCGCGTACTTCTCCCGTTCCCATTACGATTAATAGCCCATCAAACGACATTCGGTAATTCACAGACTTTGCTGATTATTATAACGATAAATTGGTTATTGTTGATGACAAATTGACGAGAATTATTGATTATCGAATTTCTTCGAAATGTACGCTTTGTAGATATGGGAAGAATGAAGTTTAACAGCGATGTATTGAACATAAAAATATGATTCGCGAAAGATTTATCATCGGCAAGTGATTAATTTATCGATAAAAAAAATTTGAAAAAATTGATTTATCGGATACATTTTATGAAAAAAAAAAAAAAAAAAAAAACCACCGATGGAATATCGGAAAAATCGAATCGTCTATCGTGTTTTACGGAAAAATAGATGTAATTTAGGTTAATTAGAGGACTTTAAAACATCGGAGCGTTTTTTTTTTATGTTTATTCGATATTCATAAAGCGGAGTTAAGGCGGTGTGACACAGCGACGGAACAGCTTCGACAGTAACAATTTCGCGAACGAAATCTAATTCCAGACTATTAAAATCACTAGCGAACGCAAATTGACTGTCACTCCATCTGTCAGGGTCGGAATGAAGATAAATCTGATTTTTTTTTTTTTTCGTTCTCGAAATCGTATTTAAATAGATCCGAATCGCAATTGGAATCATCGAAGCAGCGCTGTCAGAATACATCGTCCGAACTTAACGTACTAATAAATTTCTGAAATTTTTTGTGTCGGAGGCAATTTTCGCAATTAGCTCTTGTAATTCGCACAAAAAGAATTGAACGTCGCAAAAAAATGCGATTATTAGCAATTAAATTTTTTTTTCGGCAAAATTTCTCACTACAAGATCTTCCGGTTTTTTTTTGCGATTAAAAATACGAATAACTGGTAATTCAACGAGTTGCGATATTCTTTCTGACCATTAATGCGTCTAAAAGTGTGCAGTAGCGTATAATAAAGAGAAGTTTACGAAAGTGCAACGACCGGCGGGCAGAATTTCTTTCTGTCTGCAAAAATAGGAGCGAAATAACGAGCTTTTTTTTTTGCTATTAACACAATGATTATAACGTATAAAACTAAAAAAAACGTGTCTCGTGTCACTTAACGAGGCAAAACGTTCTCCCGCCTCCACGGAAATGAGTCCAACGCCATCGTCGTACCTAAAGTATTTTTTTTTTTTTTTTCGAGACTCAAAGTAATTCGCACTTTTCACTTTCCCGGGTACTTTTATACATCATGTGTGTGCTATACATATACATCAGCGACGTTATTAACGCTCGCGAAGGTTGCCGGTTAGGAGTCGGAAAGAAAAAAAAAAAATTCCCAGCATCCGTGGAGCGGCTGTTTTGGTCCCCTTCGCCGAGTTTCCCGGAGGCAGGATCAACCGGGAGGCTGTGCGAAGCGCGTGAGAGTGAGGCACTTTTTTTCTAAATAAAAAAAAAAAAACAAATTCTCGAGGCTTTGGGACTGAGAAGTGGAATCGGTCGCGCGGAAATTCTTTATCTATGTATACGCGTGGAATATGTCTACAGTGGAATGAAAGATGGCGAAAAAAGGTGAAAAAAAAAAAAAAATGAACAGTTTACTTCATGCGCTCTTCCATTATCGTGAGAAGAGCTTAGTTTCGGGATTTGCACGCACGACAGTCTTGTATGTCAGGGTTGAGGTAAAGAGATCTTCGCCCGACACTCACGCAACGGGGTGAAAAGTGTCGAGTGTCAAGTGTCGAGAACACGCGCTTATGAAAACGAGTACCCTTATTCTGTACTGGCCGTTCTCACCCCCGTCTGTTTCTTTAAGCCTTTTCTCCTTCGTTCTATCGTACGCCCACTTGTCTTCAGCGCCCGCGATTTACTCCGCCTTTTTTTGTTTTTTTTTTTTTTTTTTTTTTTTAGACCCCTCGATACAATGCTCTGCACCCTTTAGCTGCTCGCTCTCGACGTCCGGGCTTTTCTTGGGACACAAGTGGGAACTCTTTTCTTTTTTTTCGTGGCCCTTGAGTCCGGAGATAGCATTCGAGTCGAACGAGTAGAGAAAGTAGAGAAAGACGTGTTTGTCAGACAGAGCGTTAATTCGCAGACAAACAAAATCGTTAATTAATTAACGGTATTGTTTCCTCAAATGTGCTTTTTTCGGCTCCATTGAGAGGAAAGCCTTTTTTTCATTCGCAGTAACTGATCGAGAAAACAATAGATACCTTCCGGAGGTTCAAAGCAAATTGTATTCTTTTTCAATTTGCCTACTGTCTCGCGAC
Source organism: Cryptus viduatorius (assembly GCA_964006125.1). NCBI lineage: Eukaryota > Metazoa > Arthropoda > Insecta > Hymenoptera > Ichneumonidae > Cryptus > Cryptus viduatorius. The sequence goes on from OZ023229.1 coordinate 502,049, forward strand.
TGTCGTTGGCAAATAAGGACGACGAGAAAATTCGCCCTTTCGCTGATGAGCTCATGCTGTGTATGTTGTATCGATCGTGTGGGACTGTTGACTCTATTTTTCAAGATGCGGAGAGAGCGCTAACGAGATTGCACTGCGGTGGAAAGCGAAGAAAGGTGAAGAATGCGAGATATACATAGAGCAGTCGGAGGTCATCTTAAGTGCAGAATGGAACAGACATTGAAAGACTGCATTTCTGTCGTTATCTTTTTTTTATGTTTTTGCAACAATAACATACTGTTTTTTTCTTTGCAATCCGAGAAAACTGCAATTTAACACATTCACTGCCGGAGTTACTCCAAGTTATAAATATACCGCTCAACGGGTTAAGGGGTTACACCTAGTTGGCGGCCGAAAAAAAGGCATGTTTTTGTGAATTTTTTTTTGGGAAAACGCTTGCAGGTTTCGAACTGTATTTTTTTCATAGTAAAGGGTATATCTTTGACTATATTTCATAATTTTTTATAAAAAGCCAAAAATCGGTGACCACGATATCTCAAAAACGAGTGGACCGATTTACTCGAAATTCTGCACACTTTTTTTTTATATCAGACAACAGTCCTTAATCGAAGAATTTTTTTTTGATTCATACTTTTTTTATATGAAGGAAAATGAAGTGAAATTTTCACCGAAACTTAGACTTTCACTTTCGATCGCCGACCATTTTTTCAAAAATTAATATTTTATCAAATCCTTCGATCAAGAACTACCTTTTGATATAAAAAAAAGTATGCAAAATTTCATAAGGTTTGCTTTTTTCCCGAAAAATCGTTGTTTTCAGCAAAAAAAAAATTCAAAAAAAAAAAAATTAAATTTTTTTGGTAAAATTTTTTTTCCGAAGTTTTCTATATTCATTTCATCGTAATGTTTCGAAACCACAAAAAAAAAAATTTTCTTAAGATTTTTAGTTTGAAAAAAATTGTTTCGATGTTTTCATTTAACGCCAAAAATTCAGTTGAATCAATCAAAGCTGAGGTCAAAGAATTGAAGAACAATATGCTTTCCCGTGAAAGGAGCACTGCGCCGTCTACTACGGAGTTACGAGAAAGCGACGTGAGAAGAATACTAATTGTCAGGGTATTTAAACGCATTTTTTTTTCTCAGTTAAAGAAGAATAGTGTAAAGAATAACCTACAATGGGAGAATAAACGAGAGGGCTATTTTCCAATCCGGGGTCATACGCTCAATACTTTTTTTCGCCTTCAAGAAAAGTTGACATCAGTGAGACGGCTATACGCGCGCGAAAGAAGTCTTACCATTAAAAGTTTTCTCTTTGTTTCCTTTGTTGCACGCACTCGTGAGTTCCTTCGTTCTTTCGTGAATTTTTTTTCCTCCCCAACTGGTGAAAGTCGTGGGAGAAAAATAGGAAAGAAGGAAGACGAAGAACGGCGACCGTGAGAATAGGCGGAAATACGATGAAAAAAAAAAAAAAGCTGCAGAGAACGACGAAGAGTCGAGTCGAGATGAAGAAAAAGCGAGAAGAAACGTTCGTCGCCGATGAGGAACAAGGCGGCCTTCCAACTTGCATTAAAGTTTCTATTCCGACGGAGGACACGGCGAGAAAGTAAAAAAAATAAAAAATAAAAAACGCGAAGGTCGAAGATTGGAAAGTTCGAATAACGCTGAAGTTTGAGACGATTCCAGAAACGTCAGGAAATACGATTGACAGAACAAGCATCGCTATGTCTGTATGTGTTTAGAGTAAAAAGCGAATCGAAAGGAAGTGATCAATAAAAAGCACTTTTGAGATTAAAGTTGCGGTGACCGGAGACGAGATTGCCGCGAGTGGTAGAAGGCATATCCGATATTGTGGGAACAGAAGACTCGGCGGACTTGCGACGCGAAGGGGTCCCCCGGGGAGGGGGGAGGCAAAGAAAGAGATTAATGTGTTACGTTTCTACCGACTTATCGGTAATTCTTCGAACAGTTTGCACTGAGAGACGATCCATGTTTGAAAAGTTTGCCCGGAGAAATGACCTCAACAGCTCGGGTCCTCGGGGGATGCAAGTCACAGTCACATATGTAGCAAAAGTAAAGGGTTGATAAAGACTGCGCGGAAGATTGTCCGCCTTCACGAGAGAATTGCTATGAAATAGTTCCTTGGAATTGACGTTGAAAATCGATTCTCTACTTCTATGATAAACGGGGCGATCAATCGTGTAGGAATTTTCAGCCAACAAACGCATTCAATCACGTGAACTATATTGCGTAAGGATATTCGTCGCATTTGCCAATAGCACTATACATCGCGGCTGCTGGGCGCTGATAGCTCCGTATATACCGAAACATCCAACAGCGGCTACGCAATCGGTAACTCGCGTTTGAGTGACCGATTCATCGAAATAGAATCATTACGAAGCCGCGTCGATTTGGACCTCCCGTTTGCGTCTAAATATCCGCAGACATCGTCCACATTTGACCATAAAAATGATTTAAACGTTCCATCGTAGGAACTCTACGAATCGACGGAAAGGAAATCGGCAATATTTTTTTTCTACAACGAGAAAGAATGCCGAAAGGGCCGACAACGGTGGATCTTTATTATCACAGAATTCCTATAAATCTTCTCGAACACACATCCTCTCAGATAAATTGTGATACGCAGTTCATCCCTCGATCTCTATCTTCCTATTTTTTCCCCAAAAAAGACCTATATATATATATATATATATAGTTTATATATCTGCGGCTCAACTCCTTTATTTTTTTCGAGACACTGAGTGTGAGAAAAAAACATTCCAATGACTATAACGTCGGGTTTCGAGGGTCGGAAAGAATTTTCTCTCGCGAGAGGCGTGCCGGAGACTCATAAATATTTTTTTCGCGAGAGAAAAGCTGAGAGATATGTCGGACAAAGCTTGAAAAAAAAAAAAAAAAAAAAAACTGTTTCCACCGGCAAGATTTTCGTCTCGCATCTACTATGCTTATCCTAAATAGAATAACCGAACAAACGTTCGTATGGACTGTATTTTTATCCGATTCCGTCGCTCGAATACGAGTATAGGATAGACAAACCGAGAAATAAAACAAACAACGCGGACGATTCTTCGTTGCTGATGGAAAAGCCAATCGAGGGGAAACAGTCCGAGAGAAAGCGAGAGAGAGAAAGAGAGGGAGAGAGAAAGAGAGAGATTTCTCTCGAGTGAAGTTCTCTCATTCCGTCGGACGGTTCTCTATACAGGGGATCGTCTCTTTCATCCGCGATTTCTTCTTCGTTCTTTTATCCGGGGATACCAGACGGTTATAGAAGGTTTATAGGTAGTCGGAGGGGCAATTTGACGAACGATCGAAACTCGCGGATCGCTTGGAAGGGAAAAATTGAGCAGAGAGAAGGGAGAAGACGGATTGAGAGCAAAAAGAAAGGGTGCACTTCGAAACCTCGACGAATAAGCACGACATACACCCCTTCCTACCCCCCACCCCTCTGCCGCTGCAAATTCAAGGGAAGATATTTACTTTGGGGGATACATTGCAGGTCCGCGAGAGGCTCTCGCCGATCGATTCGACTTTTACATTTTTTTTTCTCGCTTGTTAAACCAACCTTTCCGTTTCGCGGACTCTGTTCAGTTTCATTCGGGAAACGAGAACCCGAGTATCTCTTTCTCTCTATTCGTTCACCACGTCGCGAACTCTCTGTATACTCTGAATTTCACGCTTACTTTGGTGGAAACGTGAACCGTGCACGTTCTCCCTCAACTCGTATTCGACGAGATAAACTTTCCCGCGGTTTGTCGCTATTCACAGAGTTTTGGCGATAGCTAACTCTCGCCCCCACCCCTCCCCCTCCCCCGCCTCTCTCTTCCGCTCGACCCGCGAGTGAACTCGAGGATTAATTAATCGAAACGATGAGACTTTGATGATTATCGAGAAACATCGTTCGGCGGTGTGAGACATCGTTGAATACAATTATTTAAAGGCTCCGAGATGTTCGTTAATTGAATGAGATGCAAATTAAGTGTATAGATAAGATAAGTCCACTTGCGTTTCGCGAGTGGATGAAAGACGCGTTGGAAAGTGATACGGATGACGCGATACCATTGAGTCAATTCGTACGATCCGTAGTATGAGGAAATTATATTAATAATGTAACTTACCGCATTTGAGAAAAATGAAAATCAGAATCCGCAACGGCGACCATCTGGACGACCAATTCATGTCCAATGCGTCATCGGTACTTCTCAGCGACAGCCTCTGCAACAGAGTAATCATTGCATTGCCAATAGATTCGGTCGGAATCGCATAGGTTTTGTTGATGTATTCAATTTTTTTTGCATTCAAATGAATACATCGCGCAGTTTGTCGCCATTCGCTTTAACTTTCTTCTTAATTTATTCGGTTTCTGAAAAAAAACTAAACTTCTGCGGCATCGAAATTATAGGTATTAATTCGTCGCGGTTGCCGAATTTTGCAGTGATGAGGTCTTCCGTTTTTCCGCTCAGATTCAGTTATCCAATTGAATTTTTTTTACATTTCAAGTATTTGCTATTAATTATTACAGAATATAAAGTTATACATCGAGCAATTAAAGGATTAATACAATAGTCAATAAATGTTTATCTTCAGCTCCGACCGCTCAGTGAATCGGCTTGCGGATCATAAGTGCCATTGATGGCAAATTTCGTAAACAAGTGTGTGAGTGGTACGGTGTGGTTACACGATTCGCCACTACCATTCCGCGGGCTCGTCGTTATCGAGCGGAATATTTCGAGTGTAGATACCGGAGTCAAGTGCCAGAGACGGACAACGAGAAGGGGTGGGAGAGGGGGAGGGGTGGGGGTGAAAGAGTGTGAGGGATGACCGCGTTTCTCTTCGTAGGACTCGAGAGAATTTACTTCGAAGTGTCCTCAATTGCGCCGTGGCCCACCTTCACAGACGGTCTGTGTTAACCGGAAGTGACAGATTTATACAGCTTGGTGGGGCAATCCGGACTATCGATATCCCGTTTCTCTCTTGGTTATCGCGCTGCAGGGGATAGGGCTGTGAGACTCGAGACTCCAGAGTCAAATAACCCCTCCGCGTACTCCCTCCTCCCCCTCCTCTCTCGGCTCGAAACTCGGTAGTTAGCGCACGAAGTTTCCCGGTTACATGTACCGGCGATGTATCGGGTTTGCGCTACAACGCGTTCGGGTAATGGACGGACAAACACATAGAATTCGTCTCGCCTTACAATGGACCAAAATCTGCAGACCACTGAACTCACGCAGATTTTTTAAAGGGAAAAATCCGCTGCGACGCTTTCATAAAATTTTATTGCCACATTTTTTTTCGCATTTCTACAGCCGTAATACCGTCTGCACGGAAATTGAATTACTTTTTTTAAATTATTTTTATAAAATTCTGTTCGATAAATTTTGACGCGACAACGAATGAAATGCGAATGGGATTGTTAAATTTTGACCTGAATCTTTTTATATTTTCCGCTTTATCGATTTGATGCAAATTCGAGAAAATCACGAGGTTTGCGAAGCTCTCCGTACGTCTCTCGTAAAGCTCATTGGTTATCCGAGTACCTGCGTCGCATAACTCCGAACTATCTATATGCTATTCAATCCGACTGTGAACGTATAATCTTCAACCAGATTCCGCAACTGAAGGTCCGAAGTGCGCATTATGGTTTGAATTCACCAGCCGAGCTAAATTCTCTCCGTGTAAAGTGAAATTAATCGGATTCTATGTGTACGATAAGCTTATACGAGTGGTTCTGCTACGGCTCGAAATCTTCCAGTAACGTCATTCGCTTTATAAATCAGAATATATTTCGGTAAGCTGAAGCTATACAGACATCAGGATGCTCTTTGTTTCCATTCTCATACGTCAAATTAGTATTTCAGAACGAATTTACATCATGACATCAATGCATAAACTCCTAAACAGGAAGCAAATTCAGCAGATAAGATCGAAGCTACTAGTATTTCAAATTCGGATATGACGTGTATAGATTGATGCAACTCGTTGGCATATGATTGCAACTGGATAAACCAGGCAGTCAAATATTACAATGCAGGGATGGGTTACTATGATTATACTTGTGATCTATCTACAGTACAAGTTCCGTATTGTCCTTAACTCGATGAGACTGGACACGCTGCGGTTTCTGCATTTCCCCTATCGTCCCTACTTCCGGTCAGTTGCTGCGGGTAGGGGTAATGAGGGGTATACGCGTCCGTAGATACCGCTTGGAGTGGGAAAAACGGACTCCGAGGAAATACAGTTAAGGCCTGTATTTGCGGAAAATTTCGAAATTTAAAATTTTTTTAAATTTCAAAATTTTAAATTTTTTCAAATTTCAAAATTTTAAATTTTTTCAAATTTCAAAATTTTAAATTTTTTTAAATTTCAAAATTTTTAGTTTTTACAAATTTCAAGATTTTCAATCTTTTAAAATTTTGATTCCATTGGCCTGAACGGTTCGGAATATTTTAAGCTTTACAGAATTGAAAAATTCCGAAAATTGTTAAAGTTACATCATTTGGAGCGTAAAAACTTTTATTTTCTTGGAAGCAGCGGAGGTAACCAGCCGCGCTATACGGAGACAGGTGCGATAGATCGGAAACTTCAAAGCAGTTTTTCCACGATTTACTTTTTTGAACCTTGTGAAAGGTCTAACGGTGAACGAAGGTTCAGAACGCTTTGAAATTTTTGCAACGTATTCTTAGTATCATCACCTATCGTGTGAAACACAGAAACAAACATTTCAATGACAAAAAAATATAAAAAAAAAAAAATACCGACAGAAAATTGAGTAAAAAAATGTTAAGTTTCGAATTTTTATTATAATAATTGTTTTTATAATAAAAAAAATGTTGTCAATATATGGATCATTTTTTTTAATCGCGTCTAGAAAAGTACCTTCGAAAATCGGCGAAATCGCGTATGTAACGCCTTAAGGGCCATCCTTGCCATGGTAACGAGTTAAAATAAGGTAGCAGTTAAGTTAAGAGGAGTTAAGAATACGGAGTTTCGACTTTATCTGCAAAAATGTGAATGTTACGCTGTATCAAGCTTCGCTCTGCCAAATTTCCGTTGTCGTTCCATTTTTGCAACAATCAACCAGCTGCTGTAGCGATGTAGCGGGTCGATAGATAGAAACATTGCACCGTATTTATTGTGGAAAGCAATTGGCAGACAAACAGTTCAACTTCTACCTATTTCTATCGTCCTATTTCATCCCCAAATGTAGATAAATGATAATCATAGTGTAATGCCGCCAAGATTCGTAGGGCTGCGACTATAGCGCAGAATTAACTCCGATTTCCACCAGAAATCCTACATATAACATCTAAATACGGACTAATGTTCTGCTGGATTAGTCCTGTTGCAATTACGTAATCACGAATAGCATCATTACTCCAATTCCTATACAAAATCCTCAGACACCATTCAGGAATATCCTTCTTTGCAGTGTAGAAATGAAACGAGAATAATAAATTCAACTTTAAACTCAGAGATAAGAAAAGAACTATCGCGTTGCGTCTTGAGTGCAGAATGTTGTCTGCAGCTCTGCAATGGCTTTCTCTGTGACATATTGTGTTTCCTAGAAGACATGCACTCCGGTACAGAGAGTATCGCACACGTGAGACGAAACTCGGAAAGCAAATTAGTTGAAGGAGTCTTGCAGAGCGCGTCGCCGTTATCGCATAGGACATGGAGGGAATCGAGTCTGGCAAAGCAATCGTTGTTCAGGTCGGTTGGGTTTTGAGAGCAAAGTTCACAAAGTCATAGTATAACAGGACATTTAATCATGGATCGTCACTTGCCAAACGATAGGCTTCAGCAAGTTATATTCAATCGGATTGCTCAAGCGAATGACTTGCTGAAGGCGGGAGGTAATCTCGGGTGTATCACTACAACGTGATATGAATAAATCATAAGGCTTTGTTGTACTTTAGTACAGAGAATTATGTTGTACTGAGGAACAAAAGTTCACGGAAATGTTGTCGAGATGCCACCGAAGAACCCTCAATGACAAATTGATTCTTAGACAGCAACGATTAAGATGAATCTGGTGAACAAGGTCCAGCGATGACTTCAATATGATCAAAGATTCGATCTTTTTCAGATTTTTCTGCGACGTTTTCTCAGAACAAATTCCCACCGAAGTGTGCAGAAAGTCGGAATACTCTTCCTTTCATACGAGAAACTTTTTGCTGCCCGTTTTATTGGACACTGATGAGGTCACGTCGTGGAGACGCTTTCGGAATCACTTGAGAACAGCGTTGATGCAGCTCTTGACCATAACTCGTAGGAATCTATTGGCGTGGTCAGGTGTGACCAACTCATTGTGATTCAAGAGGACGAGGTAGTAGGCACAGGGAGTTCGATATCGAGGGAAACACGAGAGGTAAATGGAGAGTGAACCCGACTGGTGCACGGAAAGGCTTCACGTGGGGAGGTCAACATCCATACTGCGTATACTGGAGTAGTTCCAACCGGAGATTCAAAGCTCTCTGCGCTAGCAAAGCAGCTTCTACATGGTCAATAGCTCATTGCAGGTGTGTAACCCACGTTTGTGAGTACCACGTAATTCTCTGGATGACTCGGCGCGGCTTCAAACGATTCGCAGGGAGAACTCAGGCATTTCACGTCTGTGAAGAGGCGCTTGTCTGTTGCATTTGAGATTCCAAAAGATCTCACGATAAATGAGAAATTGTCTGCTTGATAAAATAAACACAAATGCTGATATTTTCAACCGCTTATACTTATTGGCGGTAAGAAGGATTCCGTTTATTAGTCTATTTAGTAATGAAATACATCATAGAATAGTTTAAATTTGTGAAAAGCGGCATAATCCGTCATTTTTGATCATTGATTTCTCACATTTGTTTATCACTCTTTCTGCTGCATAATGACCGATTACAATGCGGCAAATTCGACAAATGACTGGCGCTGCAGGGCATTTCCTGCGTTATGCAAACATACCAAACTTCCTCGCGACAAATTACACAAAACATTAAAACCGCCATTAGGAGAAAGAAACGGAAAGTCGAGATTCGCCTGTAAACATAATACGAGAACCTTACCAACGGTGTTGTATCACTGAAAGATCTGTTCTTGCTAAACACAGAGTGCATATTCTGTACAACGCGAGACGAGACGACTGTATATATCTGTACAATTTCTCGTTAGAGAACGTTGAGCTCGCCGTCGGGTGTCGGATTCCGTAGTTGGTCGCGGCGAGAGGGAGAGAGGGAGAGAAGAGAGAGTAAACCGCCCGTATTCCCACAAGGCTTTAGCCGAGAATCTTCCCCGTCTCTCGCTATATCCTCGTTATCTCCGCCGCAAACGTCCTCCTCTTCATTTCTGCCTTAATACGAAATTTTTATCTCGCAACTCCGGGGGAAGAAATTGAAAATGAGATAAAATGAAAACTGAAAACCCGTCGCTGTTCCACTTTCCTTCTGTGTTTCCCTCATCTTGTTACCTTCTGATTTTTATCTCGCTAGTTTGAGCGCAAATTATTCACAATTCCATTCATCTGCGGCATGCGAAAAGTAACCGTCTGACCAAACGAACAAAGGAATATCCCGATGGAATACTTTCGTCAATGTTTTATCATTTCATCCCTTTACCGCATTCAAATTTCAAGCGTTTCGAATGAAAACGAAGACGAGGCGAGAAAAATCTTAACAGTTGAGACTAATATTTCATATATTTAGACGAATTGAAATGTTAAACTTCGTGTAAATAATTCAGCGTCGCGTTATTTATAACGGAAACTGCGGAGAGAAAATCTCGGATTAAATTGTAAGACGGCGAGCAGAGAGGTGCCAAGAGAAGACTCCATGCTTGTCTTTCTTGGGGTCGCCGGGCAGAGCGAGAAATTTAAGGGGTTTGCGACGTTGTATCAAGGAAAATCCACTATACCGAAGCCGAAGGGAGTCTCCTTCTCTCGTCCTGTCTGAATTTAGACTATATACATATATACATGTAAATACATATACATAGTTACTGTGTCTCTAACACTGTTTGCTATCTTGCGCATCTCCACCCGTTCGCAGCGACCTCCAAGGATTATTCTCGCGAAAGACACTTGCTGCTTTCCTTCGGCGCAGTCTATGCATTTATACCAAAGTAGAGCTACTAGAACGGAGAATCACCGAGAGGGATTCTATGCTAAAGTATGCTCTCCACTCTCACCGAGCTTGAAATTCAATGTAATTCAATAGAATTCCATAGAATCGAATGGTGAAAGCGGCAGAATCCTATCCTACAGCATTTACATTGTAATAGAATATATCCCGGGTGTCGCGCGAGCGATAATCGTTTTTCCAATAACGATCGAGCGCACCAGCGAGACGTATCTATCGCCGGATCCATCAGGTTACACGTGTATCGTAGTTGAAGTTTCCGACCATTCGTAATCGTTCTGTTGTTTTACATATTGCAAACGCTCTCGCAATCGCGGAAAACATAGGAGAGCATTTTATACCCGAAACCTCTATAACGCTATCACTAGATGGCGCTGCTTCCTTTACGAGAAATGGTAATACTAATTAAGTTATTACGAGACAAAGTTCTCTATGGTTAGTATTTCTCGTAACGGAAAGTTTATACCGGAATATTGCACAACAGACTCGTCCTCTTGAGTATAATAACCGAATCCGGAAGCTTATATTTCCATCGGAGAAACGCGGAGGAGATATCGCGAACGTTTGCTCGACGCGCTATTTCTACAGCTCGTTCGCCAGTTGGTGCGATGCTACTTCCGTACGCGATATAGCTAACCATTTCAGGATCGACTGTATCCTCCCAATACTTCGATGTAACTACACACTTGATGTAACCTGCAAATGCCTACTGGCTGTAAAGCATCCGGAATTGCACTCGGGCACTCGAAACGTGTGGTTCGGCGCCTCTACCGCAGCGAACGAAAGAAAACCGCGGATAAAATTTGATCGAACCTTTTGCGCAGCTGCCCTCCCAGCCACAATTTTTTACAAGTTTCACGAGCTTTCCAACCCGGCGATGACGCGGCACCGGTGTAAAAGTTGTTTCGCGACTGCGGAAACTTTTCCACGGCTGCGCGCGATTTATTCGACAGAGAAAATTGCAATTTTTGTTGAAAAATAAAAAGGTGAAAATAAAAAACGTCGATATTTTTTCGGCGGTAAACCAATAAAATTTATCTAAATAGTGCAAATCGTCGTTATCGAATGTCGGATAAATAATAAACGAACGGAACATAAAAAAGTGTATATATTGCCGCGGCAATTATTGATCAACGAAATTGATTTTGCAGTAGCGTAATAGATATTTATTGGTTCCGAATGCAGTGAGGACTTTCATCAAAATTTATTGATATTAATATTCAATCAAATTGTTTTGAGTTTATTATTATTATTTCGCAATACTGTGCGGGAGGCCATTCGGTCAATGACCGAAGTCCTTCGGTTTGATTATTCGCGATTTTTTTTTTACCAAAGTGACGTAAAGGCGAATGATTATCGACTGCTGTATCTCCAATCGACTGTGACAAAGTCGATTTTAAAAGCGTAAAGCGTTATCGTCACTTTTTTGCTTGAAAATTAGAAATCTATCGGATGCGAGACGCGAAAGGAAAGAGGATTTGTGACGATTGAAAAAAGATTGATTAGACCTTTCTTCTGGTTCCGTGATCGAGCGCAGGCCACGGCGGCGGTTAAACCGGCGTATACGGCAAAAGCGATCAAAGTTGTCGCTCATGTGACCCGTCGTCAGTGGCGAATAAACGTGAAAGTAGGAAAGATGCAGCATCGCAATAAGCGCGCGAGAGCCGGGATTTTACCTCCGTGTTTGTGTTTCGGTACAGAGAGAGGAGAGGAGCACATAGGAAAATCGAAAGGTCGGAACCAGAGAGGGATGATTTGCCCTGTTACGGGTCTCTCGGACTATGCTGAGGGCGGATAGATACATGAGACGAGCGTTAACCCAGCGACTGTGTTACCATCGGCACCCCGCGCAACCCCACACCACAGGGTTGTCGGAGCTTTTATATATAGACGCCACGCCGACCGGATCCATTGACCCGCGCGCTACACAAACACCGCTCTTCCTATCGTATCCTCTTCTCTCTTCCTCATTCGTTCGAAGCGAAAGCTCTCTAACAGGAAGAAAACATCGGACGATCCTTCCTCGTTGATTACTGCTGCGAAAAATTCCCAGCGGCAAAACGATACTATCCCACTTTTGCCTCCAATTTACAAGCGATTATTTTTGTTTTTGCTGCTTTAATCTTCGTTTCTATTTAAATTGCCGCTCGAACGAACGCGAGGCAAACGCAAAAAGGATCGTTCGACTCCGAATCACATTAACGAATCCGCGTTATAACGGGCAATTAGTCAGCATCCCTTCGCGCTAAAGCTTCTCGATAAATGGCTACGCGATGTCTATCTTTGCCTCTACTTTCCGGAAGAGTTAATATTGTATCCGAAACATGTTTTTTACAATTTTTCCACCAACCCTTTGAGTTTTTTGGAATAATATTGCCTTTTCACCCCTCGAAAATATTTTGTTTAACAACGAGATCTTCGATGTTTTGAGATAACAATGTAACTGGTTTGCGTTACGTTTTTGGTGGTTTAGAAATTTATCCAAAGGTATGCTTCATTGCCGTGGTTTCCCGGGTCCATGAAAGCCCCTGAACACTGTATTATGTAACCCCGGCAACTATAACGTATTTGCTCGCCCTCCGATCGGTGAGGGTACGGTACGCCGAGCAAGAAGGAAGGCCGGGATACGCAGAGCTCTGCGTCCCTTTCCAATGGTGAGTTTCTGCACACCCTTTGTTTGCAACTCGCCCCTTTCACATCGTACGCCAACGGAGGTTGCTACCACCCGACGACGACGAAGCTTCAGGAATTTCCACGTAGGTAGAGACATTGCGCGGGCCACTCTCTCTCCACTGGTTTGCCTTTCCCGTAATTCACCAAACTACGTGTACGCGATGCGAGACCCCTTCGTGTCTCTCTTCGTACTTCCTTCTCGGTTACGTGCACTGTGTACCCCGAGACGGGTGAACGGCAACGTAGACGAGAGACTGACGACCAACTGAACACCGCCGAGGACAATTTCGGGTGCACAGTTTAATCTCATTGAAGTTTAATGAGGGGTTTGCTCACTACCTCGCCATGCTACGGCTTTCCCGTTCAAATCCCTTTGTTATCACACTCCCATACTGCGACACACTGTCATCCTTGCTACACTTTCGCGAGCTAACATGCGCGGCTGCTACGTAGCAAAGTCGGCAAACCTTCGAGGTTCGGCATGAGCAGCTCGAGGAAATACGAGAAAACTGTTCGAGAGAATCGCAACGTTTGACATACAATCGTTTGACTAATTCGTGAACTGCAAGAAGATCGAGAGATCCTCTGCTTCCGAAATTGTTCTTTGGCTTTATGTCGAAACGAGTTTCTTTTTACGAAGGAAAAAAAAATAAAAAAAAGAAAATAGAAAATAGGAAGGGAATTCATTGGGATAAGGCGTACGAAGTTTCTTTCGATTGGATAGACAAGCGTTTTTTTTTTTTTTTGCTACTGGTTATTTTTTTTACGAGAAAACAGTTCGAGAGAATCGCGACGTTTGACACACAATCGTTTGACTAATTCGTGAACTGCGAGAAAATCGAGAGATCCTCGGCTTCCGAAATTGTTCTTTGGCTATATATCGAAATGAGTTTCTTTTTACGAAGGAAAAAAAATAAAAAAAATAAAATAGAAAATAGGAAGGGAATTCATTGGGATAAGGCGTGCGAAGTTTCTTTCGATTGGATAGGCAAGCGTTTTTTTTTTTTTTTGCTTCTAGGTACTTTTTTTTATAGGGTGCAGTAGCGCAGACCATGAAACTGCAATTCGATTGATGATAGGTACGAGTGTAATACCAATAAAAGTGAACGAGAATGAATTCGAATGGGAGCGCTCCGTATAACTAACTCTCTGTAACGCATATAAATATCTATATATATAGTATACTATATACTATATGTACCTGAAGAACTTACAACGGCAGAGTGGAGATCGCTTAATTCGATTAAGCCAAAAGTGGTGCCCGCGGAGGCACTTGAACTCGGATTTCCCGTTCCACTCGTATACCCGCGGACTCCGATAGTTCCCAATGCGATTTCCATTACGTCACGTACCTACTCGACTCTGTCTCTCTCTCGCTTCGATGCATATGTATACGCGGTCATAGGCACTCGTACAAATACTAACAAAGCGAAACTAACGCGGTTCCTCTATACCACGCTACTTTGGTGGTTACCGAGCGAAATTCAATCGAGCGATAGAAATCGATAATCCTTTGATCGCGATCGTCGTTCTCGGAGGCTTAAGCGTCCCAATGTCTGGTCATGTTTATTAGATACTAAACATTAAGCAATCGTATGGGTATTTTAATTGGATCGAGAAAAGAATAGCTACGAATTGTAACCCTTCGCGTATCGGAGACTTTTTGCCGGCAAAGTAGAACGCTAATTTTATTTGCTCGTAATAATAACACGCGACAACGTAAAGCAAATTTCTTCGAATCATTGAAAAAACAACAGTTTAAAGTTATTTTGCACATTTTTTTCAAAATTTTTTGGCGATTTTTTTTATAGTTAAACGGAGCAAATGAAGGTGATGAATGGTCGAAAAAAATCGGACGAATGTTTGCGTCCTCCGTACGTGAGAGGTTTAGTTTAGTTACAACAACGACAATGCCTCGATATTTTTAATCCCTTATAGACCGGTGATTTTTTTTTACGGAAAACGCCAGAAGTCTTATCATCGTTTAGAAGAATCCAAAAAAAATCTTCCAAAAAAAAATTCGGATTACATGTTTCCATATATTTTTCAGCAAAGCCCGCAAATTTGCACGTTTCGGATAAATCGAACGGCATTTTGATAATTCGAAAAAAAAAAAAATACAAATTCTGTCCTTTCCGATTGATTTTTTCATTTTGCGCCGTCTTACAATGTAATTTGTCAGTGAGATACATTTTTGGAAAATAATAATTACTTTTTTTTCTCTCAATGCCGATAACATTAAATAGACAATATCCCGTCTACGAGAGAACTTAATCATCGATCTCATTATTGCCATTGATTTGATAAGAAACGATTGCGATGCATATAAATTCCCAGAATTGCCAATCGAACAACGCGAGTCAACGCGTCAATGTACCTAACGCACGCGATGCTCAATTGGGCGGTAGAAAAAAAAGATCGTGAAATTGGAGCTTTTCAGAAGTAAATCGTGGGCTCGAGAAGAAAATTACTCGGAGGGAAACTAATTTCGTCGGGTAGCCATAAAAGCGGCAGGGGTTCCATCGTCAGGGTGAAAGCTGAAAGCTTACCGGGCGTCTGTGAGGTGCGTGCGGGCGGACTTCGATCGTACCGAAACCGTCGAGACTGCGAGGGCTCGGGGTGCGAATAAATGCTCGTGGGTACTGTCCTGTGTGTTGGCGCGTGTTACGGTGCTTTTGCCAGCTACTGAATCGACTCGGGTCGTTTCGTCGGGCCGTTACTACTTTCAAGGAACGTAGGCGCATGCAGTGCTCCTCAAAGCGTTCATTTTTCTCCAAAATGCAAATGTTTACGCAGCAATAACAGTCTCCATACTCCCGGAAATCCTTACAATCGCCGAAAAAACGGTTGCAAATGCATTTATATGATACATCCCCCTAATTAAAGATGGCTACGAAAATATCCGCGGAAACAGAGCGTATCGTCGTTTTCCCGATAGTGACTTTTACCGATCGCGTTTTCATTAAAACACCGAAATAATAATGCGAGCGAAGCTTTTTCTGAGATGAAGCAAAGATAACGAAACATCAAATAACTGATATAATGTATAAAATAAATTAAAAATAAGAAAAATTGCGTAATAAAATCGTCTTTACTACTTTGTTGTTTATGTTCGCGTCTTTCAGACACTCCGTGTTTTATCGACAAACTCTCGAACTGAGAAGAAAAAATAAAATAAAAGCCGACATTTTCGTTTGACCTCCCCTGCGGGTCAGGTGAAACATCATTGGGGTTGTGCTCGCGGCTGTTTCGAAGTATATATCGTAAACTTTCGACCCTCGCGCCATCGGGCTTTTTCCTCGCATTTTCTTTCTTTTCTCTTTGCGCGACTCACGCACACGTTTTCTCGGGAATTCCTCACGAGTCCCTGTAGAATCCTATAGTATCGTATGTTATTCGCGAAAGACACCGAGAGATCCACCCGCCGGTCGCTCGGCAAAAAAGATCGATACCACGAGAAAAAGTGACTTATACTTTTACCGCAAATGTATAATATCGCTACGGTATTGTAGTCCTCTTACCCGTTCATCCTGACGACCTCTACTCTCGCGATACCTTACGCGAGACGTTGCATTATTTCGCGAATAGCGTTTCTCCACCATCAGAAACCATACACACACGATGCTCTGGCATTCTCTCGAGAAATTGCGAGCGACCCTTGGCAAGCGGGAGACGCCGTTGTCGGTAAACCTGCGCCACTACTTGCCTCTTAAATTCCTTCGCGAAACTCAACAGCGAAAAGCTTCGAAATACTAACATACAAAGAATTTAACCTCCTTGAATTTTCTACTATTAATGAATATTAACTCGAAAAAAAAAAAAAAAAAAATTTCGCAAGATATTGCCGCAACAGTTCGATACAAAAATAATGATAATATACGACGATTTTTTTTAAATTACGAAACTTATGCATTTCCACGGAGCGTTTCGATTTTCGATTAAATTTTTTTTTCAAAAAGTACGTTCTCGTTGAATGCATAAAATAATTTTTCACCGAGTTTATCGTCTCAAAGAATAATGTTTCGAAGTACCGATATACGAAACGCATTATCGTCGAGTTTATGCGAAATCGATAGAAAAATATAGTTTAGCGACACACGTATACTTGCGCTTGCAATGCTACGATTATTTTTGTCAAAATTTTGCCTCAGAATACACTGCGAAGAGAAGAGGTCACGGGAAATGATGAAACTGAGAGAAAAGTCGAACGGAGATCAAACGAGAGATAACGACAATGGGGAGAAAAGATGAAATAAAAAAAGCGGCAACGTTCGTCTACATACGGATTTACGGTACCTATTCTCTTTGTGATTTTCTCAGCGGGCCGTATATAGATGTTTGTAATTTCCCGAGAGTGAAGAGCGTCGAAAAGACGTAAAAGAAACCCTCGCTACGCGCATTCGCCTTTTTTCCCTATCAATTCTCTTCGTTTCTGAGAGATCTGTTCGCGTCGAATGAACGGGAAAAAAATACTCGTGTAATTGCGCGAACTGTGATTCCATAGACATTCATCACTCCGCTGAGTTCTCGCGCTTTGTCGGAGCGTCAAAACTCGATACAGCGCAGCTTCGCGGAGTGTTTGTTTAAACGTTCAATTTTAACTGCAAATCATTCGTCTGTTCATTGGAGAAGTTAGAGATGTGTGAGGAACAACCCCCGCGTATTTTTTCACCCTTCGAATCCAAGAGAAACCAATAAAAATTCATTGCCCGATGCATATCGAATTGCAGGAAAAAAAAAAAATACGAAACTCGAGCTGAAAGTTCGAACTTTTTTTTTTTTTTGCTCCGCGATCTCATTACATTACAACGAGTTTGAGAAGTTTGAATAGCGAGAGACATCTCCGGATGTAGGTACTTGTATTTCCACTTTATTCGAACACTTTTCCGAACGCGTTGCAATATTAGAGCATTGGGTCTGCTGCGCGTGAGCCGAGAGAAAGGAGTTAAACAGCGAGAAAAGAGCAATTACAAAGGAGCGCGCGCACTGAGTTTGTCGGAGTTTACAGTCCGAGCGGACAACAGACAATTTCGAGGACTGTTTTCTGTACCGCAAGCTTTTGTAATAGGAACGACGGCTAAAAAAGCCGGCGAAACCAGATGAGAGACGAAGCAGAATTTTTGATGACTAATTAAAGTGGCTCCGGCGTAGCAGCTGCGCACGTTGTGCGGCTGTGTGTACCTCTACACTTTGCCATCGGTTTGTACGTAAAAAGAAAGGAGAGGAAGAAAAAACGTGCTGCTAAGCAAGAGGTTCTTTGCCTGAGCTTCGTAATAGGGCGTTTCTCATCGCGTAATTTTTTCACGTCGCATTTTTCTCTGATATACCGTACTGCGTGGCCCTCTCCAACATACCTACATACATGCATAAAATACTGCGCGTATATTATATCGCAGAATAAATTTAACATGCTCTCGCGCTAACAATGTTTACCGACGTCGCGCGGCGGTTGCGGAGAATTATAAGGTTCTCCCTTAATTTTTTTTTCCGACCTCCCTTAGCGAAGGACATCACTGTCGAGACTACGGTACACGATGGCCACGCAATTAATTAAAAAAAAAAATTTTATTAATATTTTCTGTGACTTTTTGGTCAACTTTTGACCTCCGACGCGTCCGTACTGCGCAGGAGATGAGATTTGTCAAAGTCTTTCGGAACTCTTCGAATGCAAAGATAAAAAAATTTTTAACAAAAAAAATCGATACATCAACCCTTGTAAACCAATTTTTTAACCGAAATTTGAACATTTTTTAAGGATAGAAAAAATTTTGGGGGT
The DNA here is from genome assembly GCA_964006125.1 of Cryptus viduatorius. NCBI lineage: Eukaryota > Metazoa > Arthropoda > Insecta > Hymenoptera > Ichneumonidae > Cryptus > Cryptus viduatorius. The sequence goes on from OZ023229.1 coordinate 520,625, forward strand.
GAAAAAAAAATTAAGATTGTAAACGATTGATACCAATTCTATGGTATATGATATTGCAGACATGTGATAAAATGCTGGAGGTTAAGGGTCGTCTGGAAAGGGAATAAGGGTGGAAGGGTAAAGCAGGAAAGGGTTTTTGTGGCGAACACATGAATTACGCAGCGCGGGCGTTAGAGTGCACGCGATTAACGTCGACTCTCTCGACCAGGTTCGCTTCTGCTGTTGCTGACTGTGAATTAAACTCGGCGACGTTGGCCAAGTGTGAGGGGAATGAAGTACACGGCGTGGCCATTCGCGTCCCTCGCGCTCTCATCCTTCCTCTTCGTTCGTTCCGGACTTTTCAATTCTCTCTCGTTATTTCGGTTCGATAAACCGTTCGGACCGGCGTTCCCGTGGAAATGCTTACCAGACTCGCTTCTCTGGATTCTCAGGGTTGAACACACGCGCGCGCGAGCGAGCGAACCCTTTACCTTTAAACGACAGTGAACGATCCGCCGTAGCTACCGGGGGGTTAGAGTATTCCGTAACAAGCGAGTCGTGAGAGTTATCCCTTTGCACGCAGCTTTTATGCGGAAGTTATAACGTTGCGCTAATGGTTTCGCCTCATGTGTTTGTTATACGCGTTACATACCCTTAATGACATTTATTTCGCCTCGTAAAAATTTACACATAAAAATTGAAATTTTTTTTTTTTTAAATCGCTTTTTAGCTTCGGGAAAATATCTATTATTTTTTAATGGTTTTAATGGATGATTTAAACATTTGATACTCCCCGCTGAGGCTTTGAAACGACCTTAAATATACTTTTACGCGTCGTGTCACATTTCAACGTCAATCGCAGTCCTCTTCAAAAAATTTATTTTGGGTGTAATTATTTCCCAATATTATAACATTTTACGATATTCTACTACTTCCATTATTAAACAAAAAATAAATAATAAAAAATTCTATTTTTTATTATTTCCTATATTTTTTTCCCGTGTTTTGCGATATAAAAAAATGTTTTTTTTTTTAATTCCGTATTATTATTATTGTTGTTTTCTTTTTATTACTACGATAAACAAAACAAAAAAAATTGTAATAAATTTGTATCTGCTTCGTTGGAAAAGTTAGACGTTTCTACCCGATAGCCCACAAGAGAGATCGAAAAGTTAAAATGCTCGGGGGATAATGTGCAGTGTCTATGTGGATCAGGGAAGAGGGGAAACGAAGAAGAATTAGAATTGGTCGGCTCGGGTATACACATTGGCGTGTTCACGCACCCTTCGCCGAAGCGAAGTCAGGTTCTCCTCTTCGTTTTTCTCTGTCGACTCCCGATCCGAGTCTTTCGTACTCTCAATCCCCGAAGACACTACTGGGACGTTTCCCCCGGGCTGATCCTACATAACTATTCGGTTACCGAGGGTCGAACTTATACGTACACACAGGGAATGTCTTTTCGCCTCCTTTCACGTAATTCCAACGTTGCAGAGGAGAGAGAAACAGAGAAATCGACAGCCGGAGAGGGAGAGAGAGAAAGAGCGAGAGAGAGATTGACAGAGAGAGGGAGAGAGAGAGGGAAATCGAGAGCCAGAGAGAGCGAGAGAGAGCGAGAGAGAGAGAGATGGAGAGAGAGCGAGAGAGAGCGAGAGAGAGAGATGGAGAGAGAGCGAGAGAGTCCACTTGGATTCTCTAACCATTGTTCTAACGTCGATATGGCTCCCGGGTAATTGAGGGACGAATAAGACCTTTTCCCTCCTTTCCCTTCCGCCGCGTACCTGATATAGTATGTATGACGCAGCTTTCCATCGACAGGGCAAACACGCGATCGAACCCAACCTCAATTTAGTTAATTTCCCTGATTATCCGTATCGTCGCATTAGCAAAGTATTATTATCGTTCCATGCATTTGTTCGACCCAAGAAAATACATCGCGTATTATTAACGTTGGCAGCTCAACAAACATACCATTTATCCACGTCGAGGTAAAAGGGAAAAAAAATAAAAAATTTAATAGCTACAAGGACACAGCAGAGTTCAACAAACTCCGGAACGTCGCGTTTCCAGACTTTTCTGAATAAATAATTATTATTCTACCTTTTACCTACGAGTTTCAAGCTCTTTGGATTCCTGAACGATCGTCTATCGGGTTCAACGTACGCGAGGTTACGCGGACTCCCTTTACTTTGCCCTTAGGAGTTAATAACTTTTTGCTTCATCAACGAAAAAAAAAAAAAAAAAAAAAATTGGCAGAAAAGAAAATGACCCCCCCGAGAGTTTTTCGTGAAACGAGCGTGTGCACGCGACGTTTAACGCTCTCTTCAGTTGTCGCGCGCAGTACAGTCGTAAAATATCGGCACGAATATCGTCCCGCGCTCTTCCGCGGTAAATATAGTTTTCTATGAAAATTTTGTGGATGGAACTTGAAGGTTTTGTGAACGTGTTTGAGACGCGGCAAAAGCGAATGTACTATATAAAGAAGCAGAGAAGTCGTGTGCAGGGAGCGGACTGATAAGGTATATGCCCTCCGCGTTGCCCCTTCCGCCTTCTCTTCTCGAGGATCTTTCCGTATACCTACGATAATGTGGAACGCTCCTGATACTCAATGTAGCGGAAATTTATTCGTAACGGAAGAAGACAACCCCTCTTCCACCCCTTCCCACCCCCACCCCTTCCTTTTCTCGAGGAGATATGTGGCGAGTCGTAAATAAGGAAAAATATACGTAGCATAGTATAGAGAAACATAAATATATGAGGACTCGTTTCGGTCCGCGCTTAATGGCTGTGACACACGAGATGACCTCAATCTCTGTATCCGAATGATCGGCAATAAAAACGAAAATTTCACTAAAGCTTCAACAACGAAAATCCAGGATTTCGTTTCTCTTTTCCAAATGACTTTTTTTTATTCTGTTGTTTCGATGAAACAAGGGAAGAAACAATTATTCAATTTAATCCGATTCGCCTGTTCCGGTTTCTGTCGTTACACTTTTAACGAGTGAACCGAAGGGCTGCAGAAAAATATTGAATAAAAAACGCACACGTAGAAAGTGCAATAACGTTCGGGATCGACTTTGCGCACAGAGGGATGAGACGCGTTTTCGATTTATTTTCGGAGAATACAGATGAAAAAATTCCAAATGGCGATTGTTTTTTTTTTTTCGTCGATTGAATGAAAAATTAGATAACGAAATAATTTTTTTTAAATGTTTCAAATAACGACGCGGTCTCTCGGAAATTACATTTTAGAGGGAAATTTAATTAAAAGTGTTAATCAACACGTTTTTTTTTCGGGTGCAATGACCTTAAGTAAATATTTGATTATCGGAACTATAAAGGTGGAAACGCAGGTGGTCGGCACGACAAATTTGCGAGCGATGTGTACGCGGACTGTTCACGAACGATGAGCCCCGCATAGTCGGAACGACGAGAATATTACGATCGGCTCGATTCCGATGGCGGAATGTATTTGGAGGGGTATTATCCATGCGATGGATCCGGGCAATGACTGTCGAATGGAATGAGTGAGGATTCGGCTTGAATCTCATCCCGATGACCATATACCGTTGAGTCATTCCAATGAAATTGGGTATCGAAAGGATAGGAACACGTCGTTATATATACGTATACAGTATAGCGCGACGCTCATCGTCCAGTGTGCGAAACCCGAGTCCGTATCAACGGGCTGCTCGATCATTCGGAAGTGCGAACCGTCGACGCTTCGTTCACACGCTCAACGTCGAATATATACGAAAATTTCCATATTCAAGCATTTCCCGATAGAGGCACGGGAGATGAGAGAGATGATGCTGACTATGACGGTCTCCGCGATTCTGGCATTGCAGTTCTCTACATAACCGCTTTACCGGATGGTATACGGGCGAACGTGACGAAAAATACACCGAACCAATGGTGACAGTACCGCGGATAAAAGCTGCCAGCGTCCAAATTGAAACGAACGGTGGTCAGTTTCGCGTGCGAGAGAATGACGGAAAATAAGTGTTTAAACCCGCATATCATGTCAAATAGATATCGAACACAAATTCCACACGATCGACGCGAGATTATTTCGAGCGGAACGAAAAAGGAATAAAAGCAAAAGTGGCAGAGAGACGAAACGGCTATTGAATTCCCAAAAAGGGCGATAACGCTGTATTGTAAACTGAAAAGAACGAAAAAGGCCGACGAATTTTCCATACTGAATATAATAATTACGTCAGCTTGGGAAGGAAAAACAGCGTTTTGGTAAATGCGTAAAGTTCCCTTTGCGCACGCGAAACTTTTTTTACGACCACCGGGCAATGCTGATTTTTTTTCTCGTAATAATAATTTCCAAAAACATTTTTTTCAAAAAAAAAAAAAAAAAGGTACGTGAAGTACCGAAGAATCCGACTTGAAAATATTATTAAAAAAAAATATACAAAATTGTATAAGCCAAGTATAACAGAAAAAAAAGGATTCTATATGACAAAAATTGTTTTTTTTTTTTGCAAAAAAATTGCTGTAAAAAATTGGCGTTCCGGTCTTTGCAAGCGTCACAATAAACCACTAGTATTGGAACGCCAATTTTTTTGTAAAAAAAAAACATTATTTTTTGGGTCGGGTAATTTTTTTTTTTCAATGAACCATCAAAAAAACATCATTTCAAAATTAGTCTATGATTTTTTTTCGAATTTTTTCACGATATTTTATAGTTAAACGAACTATTTAAAGGTAATGGCCATTTGGACCCATATTTGCGACACCTCTGCGTAAGAGGGTTAACTTTTCCTTTTTCTTTATACAGTTTCAAGTTTCTCGACTTTTGCTGTATAATGAACACGATATCTATTTTTCTGTTAATCTTTCATCCGATTGGACCCTTTCTTCGTGGAAATTTAAGTTTCTTACGCGAATTGAGTAGAAGACTACGAAGTCGGTGCATTATTTAGCGGAGTATCATGCGGAGTTTCCGGTAGTCGTGCGGACGACAAGAAAGTTTCGCATCGAAAATTTACTCCGGTAGTGGTTTAAATTTTCGCCTCACAAGGTTTTCCGCGAATATTCGCTCAAACGATAGGTGGCGCGCTTTACAAGACGAAGTAATTAATACTGCATAGGCGCGCGGTTTCCGCGAGGATGAAACATCCTTCGCCTATACATGTATATCGACGGTAATTTACTTCGGAAAGCGCAACCCGCGTTTCGGCAATGATCGATCGAATTACGCAAGTATATCGATATAATAATATATCGATCAACTTGCATACGCGCGGTTTATAATGTGACAATAATACGAAGGCGCGAGGCCGTTGCGGTTAACCGTCCGGAGGTCCGAGAGCCGAGTTCAGTTAACCGCCTCCGGTGATACAGATTGAAATATCGTCGAAGAATCTCCGGTATGCGTGAAATACCGCAAACATTCGCCGTCAGTGTTATTCACATCACATTATTTTTTTTTAACCCGTAGAGGCAAATCTGATCGAATTACACATCGCAAGACGCATCGATTGCCGGAGGGTGCGGTGGTAAGTTTTACGAAAAAAAAATAAATAAATACTCTGCGATTTTGGCTGTAACCGGTGTAGAATTTCTTTTTACAACAAAAAAAAATGAATTCTTGGTATATTAATACCTCGAATCGAATCGACTCGAATCGAATCGAAACATCGATTTGTTAATTCGAAACACAATTAATAATGGAGTAACTAAAGGGATGAAAAACAGGGCGCGGAATGGTTTATGTTTTTTTGTGTACATAGTACTCCTCGCCCTCCCCCTCCCCCCTTCGGCTTACGTCTCCCATTTGAATATTAGCTTTCTGCGCATGCGCTTTTCATATTTTCATCTGTTGAGTTCGCTATTCGCGTTTAAAAATACAGTGAAAAGTACAATTTCAATTCCCCAACGAGTCGATTATATTTAATTTAAACTGAACGGCGATTGGAACAGAAAGGTGTGAGCGATTGCTGCTACGATAGGTACGTATAAATATACCCTGTATATTCGTATAGACTTTCCATTTTCCATTCGAACGAACAGAGCTGAACAACGCTCCAATTTGTCGTTACGTAGTAATAATGAATGAAGGCTCAGCGCGCGGTCCCAGACCGCTGGACTCCCAAAGTGGGATTTCGAATGCAATGAAGTCCATCGCTCCTGTTTTCCTCTCGCGCACACGATGAAACTCGCGTCACATTCGGTTGTATATGTAACAACGCTACGGAGGAATATATCTGTCGGGGAGCGGGAGAGGAGAGTATTAGGGAGAACGCAGCAGGCGAAATGACAGCCGCCTGAATTAATGACATCGTTCGAAGTTCGCTAATGAGACACTACGGCTCTCGTCCGTAATGCTCACTCGATGCGCTTAGGGACGAGAAAATTGCGAGGCGTTACCTCGAAATTTCAACGCCGCAAAACGCGCAACAATCTGCTGTGGATTATCCCGACTAAACTATACGCCCGGAAGACTGCAGCAAATATGAACACCGTGTCGACGATAACGCGAAAATAATAGCTTCCTCAGCGATTACTCTGCTTCAGGATTAGTAATGCTATATACCGATAAAATAGTTGAATATTTACTTCGCGTTCGATATTCCGCGTCGAATAATATCCGTATAGACATGAAAAAAAAAAAAAATGATACCCCATTTTCCGAAAGTTATCTTCGCTTACCGATGAAATATCGGAAAACTCAATATGCCTATCGTGTAACTTGGCGCGATTGCAATTTTTTTTTTTTTTAAGCCGTTACAGGACGATGGAAATATTTCAAAAAGGGAATTCGCAATTTTTTGCATAAAAAATGAAGGGCTGTAAGTGATGTTCTCGATGACGTAATTCTATGTACTATTTTCGCGTGCTGAACGAAAAAAAATGGAAATTTTGGCCTAAAAGTCACGAAATCGGTATAAAAAAAAAAAAAAAAAAAAGTGAAAATTTTACGTGAGAGATACATCTTTGATGACGCAAAGGTCAAAATTCCGGAAATGCATGAAATTTGAAATACGGAGGAAATGACGTAAAATTCGGACCGCATAAAAGACTCAAATAGACGAGAGAGGAAGTGGATAAAAGGAAGAGACGATAAATATATAATGCAAGCAGCGCATACCCGAGTGAACTTCGTGATATCAAGAAAACCGCGCACTCTCTTGTCGTGGAATTAATTAAATCTTTGATTACCATAACAACGGGTGGGATAGAGAACGAAGCGGGCGCGTGTTCTCTCACGGGTTCCTCGACCATCGTAATCCAGGAATAACAAGACTCTGCACTGGCCGACCAACTACCGAGAAAGTACGCACGTTGTTACGGAAAACAAAAGCCACGAAACAACGTTACTGTCTCGAGAAAGCGGAAAACCGTAGAATTTAATTTATGCGCAAAATGTATATAATTTATTCTTCAATATATTCAGACCAATGGAGAAGTAATATAATTACGAAATAATTCCGACGGTCGGAAAGATCAAACAGCGAAGCCAGGAAAAAAAAAAAAAAAACGAAATACACGATAAATTTCGATCGATTGCAATGCATATTAATATCGTTGTTTTTTAACCGGAAATTCACGAGAAAAAAAAAATTATTTTTTATTTCGCGGCAATACAAAGTCTATCTACATTCATCAAACTCCAATTACAATTGCAAATTTAACGCTAACAAGGACTTTGGAAAGGAGGTGAACAAAAAAAAAGCGAAGTGCAAAGTGGTTGGGGCCATAGATTCGAAGCTTCGCAGGGTGCCTGCGCCTAATTCGAAACGGTTCGCAGAGTTGGATTTCTCTATCGCAGATAACCATATAGATCTTGCGCGAGCCTCGGGCTCTCGGGGTGCTTAACGTCGGTGCAGACATCGTATATCTCGCGTTGGCTCGGGGCCAATGGAACTGTGCAAGTGATCTTTGTCTATACGGACCACTCGCGATTGGCTTCCATTTGGTAAAATAAAAGTTTCGTTAAAGACGATTCATGCTCTGCCTCTGTTTCGACATTAAAACAAAACTACTGTCCGTGAAAATAGATTTAAAAAAAAAAGTCAAATTTTACCAAAATCACAGAAATTCAAAATTTGATTTTCGCACAATACAAAAAATAAACAAAAGTCCGGAAATTTCAAAAAAAAAAAATGCAAAAAAGCAAAATCACAAAACATCAAATTTCTGATTTTCGTACGACAAAAAAAATAAACAAAAATTCTTGAAATTTCGAATTTTTTTTTTTATTTAAAAAAAACTGAAAATTTCGAAAAAAAATTTAAAAAAAAGCAAAATCACAAAAAATCAAATTGCTGATTTTCGTACGATAAAAAAAATAAACAAAAATTTTGAAACTTCGAAATTTTTTTTTTATTTTCGAATCGGAACAATTTAAGATTTTTCTATATTTCGCGTCGAAGCTCATCGCTAAGAAATCACAGTAACGAAGTAAGAAGAACTTGGAACGTAGAAAAGGCGTTCCAGTTCGGTGAGCGAGAAAAAGGGGAAGGCGAGAGAAGGCCCGTAGCAATTAGTGTTTCCGTAGTTAGTAGAAAGAACGAAATAACTGGCACTAACCTGACGCTCCTGCAGCATAGCATCCAGCAGCAGGGAACACCAAAAGAGTACCAAGAGTGAACGTGGTACACTCGTTGTAAGTTGTTATCGACTTGGCGCATTTTCACCCCCCCCCCCCCTTCCTCCCCCATTCCCTTCGCTGGGTACTTGTGCTTCAGAAGAACTCTGCACCCTTGTGTTCTTTCTCCTCCTGGTACTTTCTTCTTGCCTCATTCTCTCTGCCCAACTACTTTTTCCGCAGCAATTAAAACCGGCAGACTCCGAGCTTCGCAACCCCCTCCCCCCCTCCGTCCCTCCCCGGCCTCCGGCACGTATGCTTCATTGTACGCGCGAATGTAAATATACGTGTGTTCGTAGTTTCGTACACTCCTCATCATCCGTGGCCCTTGATACACAACTTCACCCTTACGGAGGCCAACCCACCCCCTCGCATTGAAATATTCAACGCTCCACTGAACAACTCTTTATTTTGAGGCCTAACAGCACTTCATTGCGAAAATCAAGTGTTTCATCAAGTGAGATTGAGTCAGTGGAACGATCTTTGACTTCGGAACCCTTCGAAAAACAACCCTTAACCTTTATCCATTGTCTTAACAACCCCTAACGATAGTTTTTCTAGAAACATATGCCACACGAAAAATATAAAGGGGATTCCGAATTTCTGCTAATATACAATGAAAAAAAAAAAAAAAAAAAAAAAAAAAAAAACAAGGATACACACACTATGAAATTTGAATTAACTCGTGAAATCAACATTTTTTTTGCACGCTTAACTTTTTCTGCATAATTAACTGCGACCCACTTTGCTTTGCATCGATCGCGGGGCAAATAAATTATATTTCGGTCAACGAACACATTTTTTTTTCTTTTTTTTTTTTTTGTGTTTGAAGGTTTGAATATCTTGAAGAATAGGGGAGTCGAGGGTACGCTTGGTATAGTAAGCGGTTGAATAAAAAATGTGAGGATTTTTTTTTTTCGTCTTTCTTTCCTTCTTTCTTTGACTCCGGGGAAAAAAGAGCGCAGCAGCAGTTGAATCGCACCTCGGCCAGTGCAGGTCAAGAAGTCGGGGTGAATTTTTTTTCTAACCTTCTGTTTTATCCACAGTATTCGTAAAATTTAAGGCCAACCTAAGCTCAGCGTTCTTTTATATGCACATATTTATTCCCGAAACACCTGTACACTCTTTATGTTTCGGGGATAAAACGTGAAAGCGTTGCTTAAGATTTAACGCAAGTTTTGCCGGTCGCCTTCCGCTTTCGTTGCAAAATATTATTTTACGACGAAGTCGAGAAAAAATAGAAACACATTTTTTTTATCGATCTTTCACGTACCTTTTTTGCTCCTCCTCGACCACCGCGAACATTCACTCCGGCTACAGTTCGGCTACTATTCCATCATTTTGTCAAAATTCATCGTGGATTCTGAAATAAAATCGAAAAAACGATCGACGAATGACGAAAAGTTCAAAGTCAGTAAAAAAAAAAATTAAATTACGTATAAGATGCGCAACCAGATGCATCATTAGTATTTTTATTACACAAAACAGAAATTTTCTTTTCTGCAATAGATAAATTTTCCGCGATGTAACAATCAAATTCACTGCCGCGATATCTCGAGCAAAAGTTGGCGAACTGAACTTTTTTTTTTTTTTTCATTACGATACATATTTATGATATCTGCTGGTGAGTATCGAAAGTTTCATCAAGTAGACAGAAAATTTTTACGGTTCCGCGAGAGATATCATGCAAATGTATTGCCAGCCGCAGTATTTTTTTTACGGTGCGTTATTTCAACAGATGTAAAATTGGAGCAATGGTAGAAGAGTCGAAGTGATAAAAGTGGCATAAAAAATTTATCTACAATCTCTCGACCAATTTTTCCTTTCAAATGTTTCACTGTCGACGAGAAGAAGTTAAGTGACTATATAGTACTTATCGCGACTGAAAAGCTTCGAGGGAAAGTACGCAAAGAGATCGCGGGGCCTGCGGCCATTTTGCAGTTTTGCGAAACAAAAGTACCTAACAATCGCGTTAGTTTTTCGCACGATGAAAATATCGCTGTGTTCAAAGAAAAAAAAAAAAAATTGAGATGAGAAAAAGCGTTGAACGTTTCTGTGGCGTTGCGCGCGCGAACGGGTTATACGCGACGAATAAAATCACCTCAAACGCTCGAGAATATTATGATACGAGAGTTTCGAAATAGCCCGCCAATGTCCCCGGTAATATCGTAAGCGTTCACAATTTAACGATCCTCTTGTACAGTAAAATTGATTATTCCGCGGGTGAAGCGCGTGGAAACTGAACCAAATTTCGGAGGTTTGGACGGTGAGGTCGAAACGAGAGACGCGGTTGTGTGTATTCGCGTTGCTTCGCTTGTGCACAAGCTGTTACGATGCGGGAGCACGTCACCCACGATTATGGGCGAGAATGACGCTAATACAACGCGCATTTCGCGATACCGTCGACGAACGGACCCGCTGTGACGTTGGTCACCTCTCGATCTCATACAATTTCGCATATCCCGAGCGCTCTGACACAATTCGTCGGAATTATATTAATGAACGTTGCACCGGTGCAAAATCGTCTCGTTTACGAATAAATTTCACCATTTCTCTTTACATTCAACATATTTAATCTCTAACCAATGAAATTTGTCATAATGTCAAAAATTTGCCTTTTATTTACGCTGCGGCGCGGTGGGATGCGGTGCGGTTTCACGATGATGAAATAAAAGAGAAAATATGTATTTATTTGTTTTGATTTTTCTTTGATGAATTGTTAAAAGGATAATGGGAGTAAAAGTACATTTCTTTCATTTTTTTTTTCGATTTGTAGCGGTTAATCGTACAATTTTTTGCGAAGTCTCTAACGCAAAAGATCGACTAAAAAAATCAACAATGCATAATGAAGACTAATTAGTTTGCAGTTCCGTTAGAAAAAAAATTGTCTTTGACGCAAAGAGTTGCACGCGCTCCCGTTAATCGTTATTCGATAATCGTCAATTATCGATAGCGAAGGTTGAAAGTTTAGCCGGTCGAATTGACGAGATTTAACGCAATCTCGCAGACGGTAACTTCCGGCTTCAGGTCGTTTAGCCGCATCCGTGATATTCGCGGCACGGAATTTGCCTTCTGTTTTTCATAGGACGATCGATAGAGAGAAAAGAAAAAGATCGGAAAAAAATTATGAAAAAAAAGAACATATAAACCATAGTATGAAGTCTAAACGCGAGGGATTAAGGCGGATAGATCTGCTATTTAGAAGGCATGAGAGCGCTTCTTCCTTTTGACTATCAGAGGAGTGCGCGCACTCCGTTCGCTACAAATCAGTAAAAGCGGAAATTGATGTTTGCCTGCGTGCAATTGGGAGTGCCACCGAGTAGCTGAGGAAGGCGCGGCACGTTGGTAACCCATATCCGAGAATCGATCTTCGCTACATGCTAACGGGAAACACACTTTCAGGGCATCGCACTTTGCAAAATGTCAAGATAATTCGAAAAAAAAAAATAAAAGATACTGAAACACGCGATTTTTTTTTTTTTTTCAAGAATTTAAGTATAATTTTGCTATACGTAAAAAAAAATTGAAAAAGTGAAAAATTACGGAATCAATTTTTTAAGAGGTTACACCTAGTAATCGAAGGATTTGATAAAATATTCATTTTTGAAAAAATGGTCGGCGATCGAAAGTGAAAATCTAAGTTTCGGTGAAAAATCGACTTCATTTTCCTTTATATAAAAAAAAGTATGCGTCGAAAAAAAAAATCCCTCGATTAAGGACTGCCTTTTGATATAAAAAAAAAGTGCGAAATTTCAAATAAATCGGTCCACTCGTTTTTGAGATATCGTGGTCACCGATTTTTGGCTTTTTTTGAACAGCGGTCCAGGAAATATATTATATCTGCTACATTTGTGATTTTTTTTTCCAATAAAAAAATTATGAAACATAGTCAAAGATATACCCTTTACTATGAAAAAAAAAAACAGTTCGAACCCTGCAATCATTTTCCCAAAAAAAATTCACAAAAACACGACTTTTTTTCGGCCGCCAACTAGATGTAACGCCTTAATACGTCGATATTAAAGCGAAATAAGGATTTTGAATTGATAACAAATTATTTTTTTGAAACTTTTAAAAACATCGCAAATAGTCTGCTTTGCATATAATTATTAAATACACATGTGTCGCGTAACGAAATTAGCGAATTGAATACCCTACTTTCGAGAAAAACGCGACACGTTATATCATAAAATAATTCAAAAAGTTTTCCAATTTCACCGTTGTGCAGTACCCATGGCCTGTACCGGACTGTGCACGCAGGTTGTCTAACGCAGTGCGCGGGATACCTCACTCACAATCTCTTCCTCCATTCCAGTCTACCAATTTCTGTCCGCTTCCTCTATGAAGTAACTCCATTGCGATATCTCTCTCGGTGTCGGGCGGATTCGAATTCTCTACTCGTCGCGCCCTTCGCCTCCCCGGAGAGAGACAGAGAGAGGCACTGCGCTTTTCGCTTCTACGTCATTTCCTGCCTCGTGGCGTTTCCATTCGCGGATCGCTGTTACACGTTTCTCGTCGAAAGAGGTGACCAAAAAGGACTGTTAGATAGACGAAAAAAAAAAAAAAATCGGAACGAGAGACCCTTTTTCTCCCAGTCGCGCAATAAAAAATATTCTTCATTCGCAATGGCAAGCGAGCAATTTATTATTGTTATAAAGACCCTTAAAACAAAGACTATTTTTTTGGAGAAATGACTCAATTGTTTGATGAAAATTTTTAACTACGAATAGCTTTCCGTTTCGAATAATAAAAATTTGCAAAGTCCCGGGTTATAAATTCGTACAAATTCTATATTGCAGTGGGATATTTGGGTCTGTCAAAGGACTCCAAACAATCATACGTAACGCACGGCAATAAATACGCGTGCCGAGTCTTCCTCGTTTTTTTTTTTTTTTTTTTTTTTTCACCACTCGCGTCATACCTCACAATGGGAGACTCTGCGAATGCGCCCTATTCGTTCGACCCCTCTCGACGGGGGTTGCATAAGCTCCGTAACGCGTCTATATATCTACACAGTTGTTATAGCAATACGAATGCGTGAGACATAAGGCATTTTTTTACATAAGTATACGATATATTTTGCGCATATTTTCTCGTTTGAGAATATACCGGAGGGAATTGACGTTTGGAATCGATGCGTTCCCCGCACAGGTATTAGAATACGTAATACAATACTGTGAATCCAACACGCGCAATTTACTTCTGCCCTCAATCCATCGGTCGTTAAGGACAATCGATATATCCACAACACACGCGACCTTTCTGTGGGTTGTTTTGTTGTTGCTATTTCTATTTTGCTTCCTCAAGAAGCTTTGTTATCGTAAAAAAAATGTTTCTTTCAGATTTTCATGTAAACGTATTCAGAATATTCCAAAACGTCGAAAAATGACATCTCCTTCTTTGGGAAAATTTTTAGCAAAATCTATGCAGTCGTTCAGTTTATACGCCATTTTGAATTTTTTGAAAAATTGGTGATCGTCTAACCGTAACATTTTTTTACACCTAGCAATCCTAGGCTAACATTTCGTACAAAGTTGGACTGGTATAAAACAATGATCGATATTGAATTTGGACAAAATCTATGCAATCGTTCAGTTTTTATGCCATTTTGAAATTTTTAGAAAATTGGCGGTGGCGCTCTGGCTGATGCATTTTTTGAGATACCGGGTTGAAATTTGGTGCAAAGTTGGACAGTTATAAAATAATGATTGGGATTGAATTTCGGCAAAGTTTCAGGAATTTCGTTCAGTTTTCAGGCCATTTTGAATTTTTTGAAAAATTGGTGGGGGCGTCCTAACTTCCATATTTTTTGAGATGTCTGGTTATAAACTAGCAGCATAGCATTGATAAAATATTTACGTACATTTTGAAAATTGAACGTCATAAATTGAAAAATTAACCATTCAAATAACGTATCACAAAACAAAGCTTCTTGAGCTTCAAAGTGACACACATACATTTCTTAAAAATACAACTGGCTGTAATAATAAAAGAAAGAGAGGAGCAATATCCCGATGTCCAGCTGGCAGATTTTTTTTTACTAGGAATGTGGTCAGTGTGGTTCCTCAAAATATTAAATGAATAGAATATTTAGATGGATAGTAACCTTTCAAAAAAAAAACTTTCTTGCGTAAAATTGTCAAATACGGATCTGTAGAAACGGGGAAAAAGTGTTTATTGAAACATGCAATGCCGAAAATCAGAATTCATCGTGATTTATATGGCGCACGCCTAGGGATTTATGACGCAGCCAAATGCTGCAATATGGAAAAACTCTTGTGATTGTGTATACGGGTATGAAATTTTTTCTTTTTTTTTCCGAGAACGCGTTAGACTCTTAATAGTCCCGAAGGGTGTCATTTCGTTTTACTCTGAAGCATAGAGCATAGATTGAGGGTGTATCAATGACACGTGCAGCTGGTTGGTCTACACAGGGACGACCTTGACGACACGTCTAACGTATATCGGGGGGGGGAGCCGCCGAGTGAACACTATAACATTTATTTCGCATTAGTCCATGGGGGCGGGTTTTGCCGGTTGCTTATTGACGCGGGGGTTCTCGGCTTTCCGACGCCAGCGTAAAATTCCACTCGCATATATTGCCGAAAAATCAAAACCCGTCACGAGACCCGCTCGCCATTTCCCACGAGAATATCGGATAAAGGTTCATCGTTTTCGACTCGTTGAAAGATGATTCAAGAAGTCATGGATTCGAGAAGCGATCGATAACAGTCGACATGCACAATGCTTCAATCTTCTATCACCGCACAATTGCGTAATCGGCAACTTCGATACAATTTTTGATAAATATTGTATCAGAGTTGTTGCAATGAAATGCGATTCACGATCGATCGTCTCTGTTCCAGAACACGCATCAATTTAACAAGAATCTAAATCGAACGATTTGCGGTACGGAAATGAACCGGCATGACGTGCTGTAATTAACACGCAGGCAACGCATTGCGTGTAATTGCGTCGTCGAGTGAAATGCACAGCGACCGTAGATCTTCAAAGGTTACCACGCTTGACTACACGCTTAGCTCTTCGAATTAATATAGCTGTGGCCTATCGGTTTGGAAGTAATTGAAATTCCTTGGTGTGCCCTTTGAGTCGCTAACTCATAGCGGAATTCACGGGCTTAATACACACAGCATCGATCATGCAATATTTGATAATGACGTTATTGCATCGAAAATCCTCAACGGATCGATCATAGAGGGGAACTTCGATTATCCGAGGTCCAGTTATGCAGTCCCTTTCGAGACTTGTCTCGAAATGTTGCGCCACCCGGATATTTGGATAAATCCGCGAGATTCGATTCACATTTATAACAGAAACCCATATAATAAGCATTACATTTTTAAGAGATGTTCAATTTATAACATGTTTTGTTTGAATGAAAGACTTTCGGATGTACTGACGCCGAAAAAATGCTTGCATGTCGGCTACTTGAACAAACCGCGAAAAATCGACATTTTAATATTCACTATAAATTGAACCAAAATGGAAAGTTAGGGTTGTCCTTTTTTTACAACTTTTCGGGGTTCTCAATGGGGAAACCCAACACACCTCAATAAAAATGCCATACTGGAAAAAATTTTTCTGAATTACTCAAAAAATGTTTATCCAGGAAAACCGCCTTTGTTGGTTTATTCTGCACCGTTATTGATATCGATATAACAAAGAAAATGTGTGCAATTGAACGTTCGTACGCAAGTTTAGTTCTGTACAGTGTACAGGAAGGTAACGCGATCAACTTATCTGCTTACGCCTAATCGGATCAGCTGCTGAAGCGTTAACTTATCTGATCGTATACTGTATCCGCATAGGAATGATACACAACCGAAAATCAGCTTTAGGATCACATTATCAACTAATCAATGCAACAAAATCTCTGCTTTCAAAGCCTTAAAGGCTATAATTAATCGCATTTTTTAAATGATTGTTTTTATCCTTTTATCTTCGTTCGGTAAGAAATAATACGCGCTAAGTTTATGCTTGTCTATTTCCTGTGAGACTCTCATATAGGCAGCGTGGCCGAGCGGTCTAAGGCGCTGGTTTTAGGCACCAGTCCGAAAGGGCGTGGGTTCGAATCCCACCGCTGTCAATATCTTTTTTTCTACTTTTTTATCATTGTCACGCAGGGTAATCAGACTAAAAGCTATTCTAATAATTTTTTCGAAAAAGTATCTCAAGATGATCACTAATTTATAATCGTGACGCTGGCTAAACGATCGCGCGACTGGTATAGTTATATCATTAGAAGGTTTACAGTAATACGATACGACGTTGAATACAACACAATATTGTCATCAATCTATCCAAGTGTAACCTTCTAATGTAATTAAAATAGATGAAAAAATAACTTATTCTAATTCTTTATTACACTGTTGGGATGTTCCATACTGCACCATTTTCACTTCTAACGCCGACTCCTTTCACGCCAATTCCTTTCAGCTGACACTCCTAAGCGTTGAAATTCTACATTTGAACTCCTTAACTCGTTATTCTACTTCTGTGAAGGAGTTTCAAGTACAGAAGTCTCTCGTCCACCAATGTAATTAAGGATCGAGCGATGTATTGTCAGAACAGGCCGGAGGCAATGTTTTAATCTACAAAAGTTGATTCCTCTTGAAGCTAAATAAGCGGGAGCATCAAATTTTCGTAAAATCAGGAACCCTCGTTGTTTTCTTCAATTGCTCTCTCATGACGTTCCCGGAGCTCTTGTTCCTTCCTATTCCATTGTCGCCAGAAGTCGAGTCTCGTCGTTGACACAAGCGTGGCGCGTATACTAAATTCGAACGAAGAATAAATTCGCTTTGTTTCACAACGATCTCTCGCTCTCTTCTACTTCCATTCTACTTCTCACCGAATTCGTCTAACGATCCTCTCTTCTGCCTCTTTTGTTTCATCGTCTTTCTTTCGAAGATATACATATATGTATAGACCACTGTCGTTGCGGTTGGCTGCGGCCTCGTGTTTTGTCGGTTTTGAGGCTCTTGACTATCGGCTGGCAGTTTCTCTCTTTCCGATTGTCGGTTTATGTACACGAAATTCTGGGGCGTTGAATGCACCGAGGGGTGAAAACATCGAGCCGAGTCTCTTTCATTCGATTCTATTCATCCCTCTTCGCTCGCGTGTACGCTTTCCGTGCGGGGGGCTGTTTCTTTTTTATCTTAACCTCCGGCCTCACCCTATAATCTTGGATCAAAATCGATCGGCATTCCTTACCGACGACTTAATTGAGAGGAAAGCCATGCGAGTGGCTTTGATGGGTCTATGATGCGTGATACCAAAAAAGGAATTTCGAGAATTCATGATATTTAGGGGCGGCACGTAATATCGGATATGGTATCGAGCTGTCGCCAACAGTTCGGAGCTATATACGAAAAGAACCAGCGATTCCGAATGGAATTCTATAGGAAACCTTATGAATTATTATTGCAGACTATAAAGTGACTAGAAAATTCCAAACGAAGAAGCATCTCGAGTATCTTTGAGGTCTATTGACGAACAGGTTGAGAGTGCAATTAATATGCAAAGAGAATTGTGTCCCGAGAGTTTATTCAAGAACTCCAGAGCTAAAATGGTCTTTTTTAGAAATCTTCATTGTAAACATCTCGTTGTTTCGTTCGTCATTTGACTATTTAATTGGTAATGATATACAGAACTGGGATACTTGGAATTCGTTGAGAGTTTCGACAATAACGAGATGCCACCAATTATCATTTCCTTTTGTCTTAAACATGCAATTCTCGGAATTGCCGCTTTCAGCCATTTTCTCCATTCGTGGAAATGAGGGAATAATTATTTACCCAGGAAGTAGTCGGTCGCGGCAAGAAGAATGAGTCGATTTTACGTATATGGGGTGAATTCAGTTCGAGGGCTGTACCCGGGAACATATGACGCTTTCCGAGTGCACACTCATTGCTTGACGCATGCAGTGTGGCTCTGTCCCACACAACTCGATGAGTTTGTCGTCGAACGATCGAGCAATGTAGAGCTTTACTATTTAACATTTATACCCGCGTTTGTACGTGTCGAATACACTTTCTCTCGGTTCCCTCGGATATCGGACCGGCGTTCAAACTGTCTCCATCGATCTTCTCTTTGTCGAATGCCTATGAATGTCCGGATTTCCTTTATTTTACTTCGATTTTCATATTTGATGAGAAAATACGCTCCGGAAGGGGAAAAAATTGTTTTCGTTCTGATTGTCAGTCGATTATAAAATAACGATAGTCGACTACTCTTTATCGGCCGTCCATCTCTATCAAAATTTAATCCCATTTCCGATATACTTTTTTCTAGAATCTCCAATTCATTTCCCTCACAGTTTATTCATCGATATGGAAATACACATCGGCAGTGCAAAAAAGTATTGGTATGGTTACAGTCGATTGAAACAACCGATTCTTTATCGCCTATGTGCAAATGTTATTTCAATTTTCATGTATTGTATTTTGGAAATCTCCATAAACACGCATGTTTTTCAGAATTTCCATCTACACAACGGGGATTCGAAGTGTTGGTTTGGTTTTCGAAGTATTTCCAACATTTGAGGAAAATGTTTTTTTTGGGACTACTTTTCAGGACTTTTTTTTAATCAACTTTTCTCGAACATAACCTAATTGTTTTTAAGTTGAATACTAAAAATATGTATTAATAAAAATGAAAAAATTATAGTTTTTTTTTTAAACCTCAATCTCGATTGTGCCTTCCAATTCCGGGGGTGCTGACGAAGGGTTAATAAAAAGTGAAATATTTGATTTAGAACTATCGTGTTGAAAAATATGAGATTCGCGGTGTTGGCAATAACGATAGTTGATTAAATGTGGTGCAGGGCATTGACTAATCTATTCCACTGACTAGTCTATCGCCACTTCCATCTGCGTTGTTAGGTTTATCAACTCTATCGTAGTGTTCATTACAAAAAAATCCACGAGAGGGTTTTCTTTTACCGACGCTCTCGTTAGTAAAACAACGTGAATAAGCCGGTGTAGTAAACCGGTTGCATCACAACTCTCTCTCTCGCCACGTGACAATTGCTAATAACACCGAAGCGCGCGCGTGCCGTGAGCGTGCCTCCCACCCCCTGGCTGCTAGACTACTTTACACGGCAATTGAAACAGCTGCCGCGTTATTTATCAATCGCGTGCCGACGAGAATCTCTCGTATTCATTATCAGACGAAATTGTTGCGAGTCTCGCATATTAGGAAGCAGATTACTAAAATGGAAAAGAAACTCACCGCCGCAATTCGGTAAACCAAAACGCGTAGAAAAAAAGTTTGAATTTATGAATTTATAATGGACGAAGGAGAAAGTTGTTTCACGGACGAGAGATTTTCAAAAATTCGCTTTTCGTAAAACCAAATCCTTTTTTTTATATTTTTGAGGGACTTATTTCAGTTTTTCTGACAAAAGAAACGCTAAGGTAGAATCGATAAGACAAAAATTCCAACTACTGTTTTGTCGTCACGCAAAGTCGCGTGCGCGCGGCACGTGCTTTTGCCTCTTGGAATGGGTTTCTTTTTTTTCACTTTTTTTTACATTCAACTCACTATGCATTTCACTGACGTCCCGTCGCGCCTTTTCCCCCTCTTCCCTGACGACTCGCGCTAGTAATTACTTCGGCGGTAGTTCCACAAATCAGTCACGACGATCGGTACTCGAAATCCCGTCGCGAGCACGCGGTCATTAATGGTCGTCACAATAGCTTTTATTTTTCAACTGGTATCATAGCTGTAATACGACAGTTAAGTACCAACAGTACCAACAGTCCTCAACCCATTAAGTGATTTTGCTTCACTGCAATTTCATTTTGCGCTCCGATATGTATTTCGTGACGTATGAAAAGGAAAAATTCTGCAATTTTTCCCCCGGCAATCATGTTTTGCTTCCTTTGCACGTCATGTTAATTTTCTTTAATCGTTCCGCTCTGACGTAACAGATTCTTTATTACTTCCGTGTTTAATTATAAATATATTGCATGAAAATTCCCTAATAGAAAGCATGCGAAGCGTTAAATTGGACGAAGATAAAAGTTTCGATGCCGTATCCGCAACACTTTATTCTCACGTTTTTTACGTTCCGCTTCTATTTTCCGAATAAAAGTGCTCTATCCGTCTCTCGGGCAGGTAGACTAGTGTCAATAACGCGCAAAGAATTAGAATACAAAACGAGTTGCAAAGTGAACGAGACACCCCGATGTTATATATGACCGGAGCGTCGAATAGCGAGAATAGAGAGAAATGAGAAAGACAATAAAACAAGCGGAAAGTACAGAAAGCCTCGAGAGAGTGTGAGAGTGAGTGAGCGAGGCCTTTGTAGACGGATCAATAATTCCACGAGTAAAACGTGGTGCGAGCGGACGATGGTCTGGTCTCTCTATGGGTTCATGGCAAATGTGCCATGTCGAAGGCCTTCACGTGTCCCCCGTTCGCTCGTTTCTATCTTTCTCGAGTTCTCAGTTCGATGCGTTTAACTTTTCAAGAGCGTGACTGGAAAATTTTTCTCTTTCCGTTCTTTTTTAGTCAACTATTGCCCTATTCCCTTGACGCGAGCATCGAATGACGTTGGTACACGAGTAAACGTATTTGGCATCATACAAAGTTGAGATGTTGTAAAACTCTCGCGTTGCGTCTATGGCACTCTCGTGGTAAAATGAAAAGGGAAGTTAGAGGTGAGTCGAGATGAAAAAACTCAATTTCCGTCGGTGTGGAGGATCGACAACGCGAAGCTATAACCCTCCCAAAGCCGCAACGCAACTCTGCTCGTTTGGAAGCGGGAAAAGCACCCCGCCAGCAACGAGCCCTTTCGACTCAACGAATTCAACGATGAAGCGCGGCGGCAACGGGGGTTGCGCAGCCACTGCTTCTGTTACCTACCCCCACGAAATTTGAAGCAACCAGAGAGCAAAGCGGAGCCCACAGAGTACTCTCTGCACAACCGTACGCAACCCTTCTCGTCGTCATAGCGACGCCGCTGCAAGATGTGTCACGATATGCTAAATCGGCATCTCTCTGCTTTTAGTTTCACCACACGAGCGAAGGTCACAATCTAATTGCATCACGAATCATGGAAAATCGGCTATCTCGTTCGAAATTGAAGGTACGCACCGTTGGAATTGCCATTGCCGCGACGACCACGAGACTTCCGGTTACTGCTACACGTCCGAAACTTTGTTGGCGATCGTTATGATTAAATTGTCTATAGTTTCGACGGTTTTCAAGTACGGTAGACCTCGTATTTGGAAAGGCTTTATTAACTTAGGCTTCAATATACACTATACACGATCTAACGTGCTTCTCTCACCGCAACGGTAGACTAATGATTTAACTCATAAAAGTAGGTTACTGTTACAGTTACAGACAAAAAGCAAAGTTTCTCTATCAAATATTATCAATAATTTTTTTTATCATTCTTTTCACTAAGGATCAACATAAATATAACTGGTTCAATGTACAGGGAAAAACGGAGCAAAATGAGCCATTATCAAAAAAAAATTCGTGGAACATGCTAAAAAAGGAACTAATCTTGAAAAAGTCTTCATACGTTTAAAAAAAGTTTTTTCAAAAAATGATGAACCTAATCTCAAGTTGAGGACATTGAGACATTGGAATTACGATGTTCGTCGAACTATTTTTAACAATTTCAATAACCGTTCATTTTGCCCCGCTTTTTCCTAGAAAGCTTATGGGTCAATTGTTGAATTGGAAAAAAATAAGTTTACTCTAAATTCGTAAAGACATGTTTATCTATTAGGTTTAGGTATATTTAGACATGTTTAGGTTAAGGTATGTTTAGACATGTTTAGGTTTAGGTATGTTTAGACATGTTTAGGTTGAGGTATGTTTAGACATGTTTAGGTTTAGGTATGTTTAGACATGTTTGGGCTTAGGTTTAGCTATGTTTAGACATGTTTTGGGTTTAGGTTTAGGTATGTTTAGACATGTTTAGGTTTAGGTATGTTTAGGTTTTGATTTTGATCGCCATATTTTTACGTTAGCTGATAACAGATGTGAAATAATACGAATGGAATGGTTCTTTGTATTAATTTTTTTTTAGCCCCAAGAAGAACTCTACATTACGAAAAATCGATTTCCGTTTGCGCATACAACTTTTTTTCTTGTAATCTATGCATTTTCGCTGGAATTGAGTTATGTAAACCAGATAATCATGCAACAAATCGGCTTTCCTGAATTGACAGAACTTTATGCCAATACGAGTTGACGTATACGAATGGTGTCCGCACTTGTGTATACCTTTCCGTATATAGCTGCACTTCCGTTATCGACGGTCAGATAAGGTCTGTGGGTCAATGTTGCAAACGCCGCATTGAACGTTTGCCAACATTCCGCGGGTTGACCCACTAAAGCTCCTCTCTATCTCTGCCTCTCGTATAGTAGTACAGGGAGGAATGGGATGTAGTAGAAGATCGACGCTGGTACTGCGTCAGCCTCTTCCATCGTGTGCCACCCGGGACCCGGTAGCAGCAGCTCGCGCGAGTTACAGAGATTCCATCTTGATGCACTTTTAGTTTGCCTTGCAAACTCGCCGTCTTAACCGAAACAATGCAAACCTATTGAAGGTTTCTATCAATCGTGGAGCGGAAAACAGGGCAACTGCCGAACAATTCCCCAATCGATGCGAAACAAATTTGAAATTGATGCTTTCTTCCACTATATTACTTGGAAGTTTCAATGAAATTCTTATTATGAAATTAAAATCTTCTGTGGAAAGATACATGTACATTTTTTCCAATTACTGTTGCAATTATTGCTGAGTAGCCATCCAAGTTTAATTTACAAGTCATTGACCTCCCGGCGCTTCCAGCAGCTAACTCCATTTAATTAAAATCTACCTACATCCAAGCTACAACATCGTTTCCAACCCTCTTCCGGCTCAAACGATAAGATAAGTTCAACCTCACGACAAGTTTCTAGAATAAAACTAACGAAAACACTCACTCACTCGTGTTTTCATCAACGTGTAGCTTAAACCCCTAACAGAAATTAAGTCATTACGAGAGACTCCCTGTTTCGTGTAGACAAGCCTTTCGCAATGTACAAACTCGATGTAGACATCTTGATAAATGATTATTGAAATTGTCTAGTCATCGACGCAGACCCGAGGTCGAGTCTTTCACAGCTGTGCTGCTGGTTTATGGTATAGTTGGAGTACCATGGTATCCGAGTGGCATAAGGGAAGTTCTACAACGGGAATTGCACTTCTCTCTCTCTCTCTTTGCTGCAACCCACCCTCTGCGACCTTCCCTGCTGCTGGCAGCTTGTTGGGTGCGTGCAGACGTATTACACGTATATATGCATGTATAGGGATATGTATTCTACTGCATATAGCACTCTATACAGTCTCATGTTCCATATGGATGCATAGATGTAAAACGATCACGTGCATCGCCACCGACAGAACGTCGCGACGCCACTTACACACATAAATAGACACGCGCGTGTACGTAGGTAAATCGCTGGATGAACGAGTAAAGAACAGAGGGCGAATGAACTCTGCACGGAGAGAGAGTATCGACTGGACACCCTCGACCCGTTGCGGGGTTCAACTTGCACGCACCTGAACCTACCACCTACACTTAAGTGCACCCGAACGACTTATCGAACCGGTATCGAGGCGGATTCGACGCACTGATAATTGCAACTATTATTGCAATTATTAGAAAAAAAAAAAAACAGGAGCTTACCGATGTTTTTTGCGGATTCACGAAGGTTTTATAATGAGTACGGTTCGAGCTTCGTAGGGGAGAGAGGGGTACAGTGAGCCACTTGAAATTTCTCGTAAGTTTGAAGTTCATAAATAATGGTTTTTTTTTTTTTTTTTGTAAGCACTGAGCTAAATTGACATTACTCGAAGGTAAATCAAAACGGATGAGATTTTGTGAAAAATAAAAAAAATCGATTTCAACCTTTCAAAAAAAAAAATTTTCCCCTTTTATTAAAAATGTAATATCTAAAAATTATATCTCATGTTACGTTCCATTTCGGTCGTAAATGATAGTTCAACGGCGACTGCGGTGCTCAGTGCCAATGTTTTGTTCAATTTAATTCGAGAATTAATTATTTTTCGTTAAAAACTATTTTGATTACTAGGGGGGTAAAATGACCCATGTGATTGCAATCGTAGGCAATTATCGTGTCACACGATAACATCACTTTTCGAAGCATTGCAATTGTTCGGTTATACTTCGGTATTTTTTAAAATTTTTGAGGACACTTTTTAGGACAGTTTCATAAACAATTATTTTTAATAAAATATAATTATTCATCAAAATTTCCTCATTTAAAATAGGTGGTTTAACGTACCCCACTACGAGACTCAACATACCCCGCCGGTGGGGTACAACGAGCCATTTGTTAAATTATTTTCATTCAAATAATTTGATTATATTTTATTTGTTTTCAGCAACCATTGCAGCTGTTTTGGATGCCCAAGTGTCTATAAAAACTAATTACGAATTTTATATTTTAATTATTACCGCCTGAATAATTCGTAAAAAAAGTAGTTCACTGTACCTAACCTTCCAGTACGCTTTTCGCTTTTCTATCTCATATTTTCTCATTAAAAAATTATTATTCATTCATTTCTACAGTTTCTGTGTAAGTTTTAGGCATTATTTTGTAATATATTTTTTTTTAATTATTTTTAAATATTTTTTATTAAAAAAAATTATTATCGCGTAAATTTTTTTTTTTTTTTCGAAGTTTTTGGTGATACAATTTACCCAATGCCAATCGTTGGTTGAAAACAGACAAAAAAGGTCTCTGGAGTTATCGAAGGGCGTAGATTGATGCATTCATGTATACAGTGTTTGCACTTTGCGATATATGGCTGATGTGCGCTAAGATACGGGCATCTCTCCAACTCTGACGGGGGACAAGCCAACGGCAAATATTTGTTGACTTTCAACGGAACTGACTTCCGCTTGTGCGAGAAACGACGTAGAGGAATTCTCCCCTTTGCGTTATTCTCGACGCGATATCTATCAATGACAGTCGTACGCGGGAGCATCGCTAGTTTCCCTCTCAGCCTATCCTACGTACGGACACATATTACGCTGTACAGACGGCGGTACGAAAGCCAAAACCTTCGCCCCTCTTCTCTATCCTCCTATCCGCGATTGCTCGTAACTTCGAAAAAGCCCCATAAGAAATCAATCGAGTGTATCGTGAACTCTGCACACAGGCAGCACGCGACTACCGTCTCGAATAACCAGAAAGTCGCCGAGCGGAAACGCGTCTGACGCTGCGGTAGAGAGAAAAAAATTTCTCCGCTTCCCACTGTTCTCTATCGCGAAGACAAAGAACAGCTATGAAATTGTCATTAACGGAAAAGCGCCCGCCGGAAATGGCTCGTTGATTGTCTCTTGTGAAAAATTGAGGTCAAAGAAAAATCCATCAAATTTGTAACTCGAATTAAATTTTTTTTTTTTTTTCGAGAAAATGAATACGCTACGAAAAAATGTAAAAAAGTCACCTATATTACGAGTTTATTGTTATTATTTTTATTACAAAAGGTATTCCTATTGTACCTGAAGAAACTATGCCATCGGAAAATTTGATACGATCCCTTTTTTTCCGTCGCTATCGCCTCGACGTCAATATAGACTTTTCATGATAAGGGGCTTTTCATGCGTCTTTTCATCTGCCTTAGTTCGGCGTATTCAGTTGCGACTTCACGTGTGCGTTACGTTGGTGACGTTTTCGCCGTTCTCGATCTAAACTCACGTGTCGATACAGATATAGATATGGGAAGATGAAAACTCGAAAGAGAAATATGTCTCTCACGATGTTCCCCCTTCGATTCGCGTCAAATTCATTCGCGACGATAGACGGATATATAGAGCAGAACTCTCGCGGCGTGTTGGCATGTTCATCTTTCATAGGAGGACTGCTACCCCTTGCCTCGCGACTCGAACCATCTACACAGGCGACCTGCCAATTGAATATAGAATATCCCCTTATCGAATCGTCCCGCGTTCTCGTCGTCACGTACGTTCGTGGATTCTCGAGATATAAAATGCGATAAAGTAAAAAAATAATAAAAAAAAAAAAAAAGTTTACTAGTTTTCTACGCCATTCAACTGTAATACGATGTGACGGAAGAGACTCTGCTTATTATACATCATTCATATCGAATGGGCAAAAAAAACGGCAAAGAAAATTCACGCCGAGAAATGTATCGAAATGTATCGATGTATATTGTTACCGTTTTATTAAAAAATGGAGAACGGAAGTCGGAACTGTTTATGACGAACTTTTCTTGTAGAATTTCTCGAGCGACACATCGAATGCATAGATCAGTTGCAGAAAAAGCGTTAATTCCGTCAAAAATTTCTACGGAAGTCCTATCGCCCCGAAAATATAAAATCAATTGGTTTTTCCCAATCATCGACATTTCGCTTGACTCGCGAAAAAAAAAAAACTTCTGAATTCAAAATTTCCGTCGGAGCAATTGTGATAGCGATGTTTTCTTGGCGAAAAACATATTATTTTACTTTCTTAAAAAAAAAAAAAAAAAATTCGCGGTTCTGCGAAATGCAGCGATGTATTTATTTTCGCTGCACGCGTATCCGTTTCTTACTTCACATCGACATTAATATCTGTTACGGAATATTGTTGGGAAAAATATTGTTCTTTACCGATAGACGATAAAAGACGTTGGGGAATGAAATATATGGTTTCATTGCAGTGGAACTTTGTACGAGAAAACATTCGCGTTACGGTTTCGTTACACGAGAGAGAAGAAATGAATCATTTTTGTCGCACCGCGGAAGAAACTTATACGAGTACAAGGATCGTATTTTCTCGTGGCGAATGATAAGAAGGCAAGTGCCCTGCGGATCTGCACGAAGAACACGACTGGCCCTTCCGCCGTGTATTCGAATCGCGATCGATATTTAGCGTCAAGTTTCACGAAAGCTCGCGGGACGCCGCACCAACCGCCATCGGTTGCATATTTAATAATATCGATACCAAGCGTCTCGCGAGGTACGAACGAAGGAAGGAAAAGTGGGGAGAAGGACGTACAACAGACAGAGAAAAATGAGTAAAGGATAGAATAGGACAGAGAGTAGCGCGAACGAGAAAGCGAAGCATATATATACGAGAAGAGGGGTGGTTGCACGCGAGGGTAGTTTCGGTGTCACGGGCGAGCGGCGGACGGTCCCGGCAACCCTCGCCTTGCCAAAGTACACTTTAGCTTTTTCCTGTTGGCCTCGAAAGAGAGCAAAAAAAAAAAAAAAAAAAACGGAAATCGACGAAAGTTCGACAAGACGCGACAGTCGCAAATTTCATCGCTCAAAGAGTACCGTAACTCAATTAAAATTATCCGGTAATGCGACATTACCGCAAATTACATTTCTTCGAAAGTCAACGCTTACAGGAGTAATTAACGTTTAAACTTTTATTTTTTTTATTCTCGTTCATTTTCCTCTCGAGAGAAAGCCGCGCAATGAAAAACTTTAGTTATTCACGGTAAAACGTAATTTTGACCTGAAGCCGCGCACGTGCGACAAAAAACCATTTTTTCACCCCCAAAACACGAAAAGATCCCGAGATATATTGAAAATTGTCCGAGCGTGCGGAGCGTGCAGAGGTCGAAATAATAAAGAAAAAAAAATTCAAAAAAATAAGAAATTTATATTTCGTGAGGCAACAGCTCCGTTTGCACTTTGGTCAAAGGCCAAAACATCCCCGCGATTTATTTATAAATGAAATAAAAATTTCAGTAATTGAAAAAACGAGACGAAAATATATTTAAAATTCGTGAAATCGTCTGCGCGATGGATTATTAAGGGTATACATAATATGCAAATACATCGAGGCTAAGGGTCTTTCGTCGATGAAAAGCCATGTCGTCGTTATACCCCATTGGGAAAACGTTGTAGACAACGCCGTAAAGCGCAGACGTACTACAAACCAGAAGCAAACTGCGAATAGCGTCGTAAACTTTGACGAATTTAGGGGGCGGGAGAGCATACGATGAGAGGGCGAAACTGGGAGATACGAGATACGCGGCGCTTGCATACGAAGCTGCAGGTACCAAAGCCAAGCGCTTCCGTACATCATAGCTATCTATCTATCTATAGCTATGTAGATACGCATCTACATTGCCATCTGCACTTCGATATATATCTATATATGTCTATAGTGCCCTCCATCTACGTGCGCAATATTTAGTTAGCAGCCTCCGCGTTCGCGATACAAAATTTATGCATATAACCAACAAGTGCAACAATTACGCACAACGTTCGACGGCGCCTTTCGCGATTCAATGGAATTCATCCAACGCCGCCACCCCCGCGCCGCGCGTGTGCCAAATTTTAATAAATCGCATCGTCGCATACCTACTTGACCTAAAAAATAAAAATCCACGTGTACGCGGGAGCGAAAAAAACCGATATGACCTTAATTGCGCTCTAATAACGCGAGCAATGCGACAGAATCGGCGAACCGAAAAATTCGCCGAAATTACGAACGCAGTCGAGAAAATACATGTAGCCTCGGGCTCTCTACGAGATTATTACTGAAATTTCATAAAACACGGTGATCATGTTTTACCGGAAAATTCATCCCTTAACGCGAATTTTTTAAAATCTTTTCGCGTTTTTTTTTTTTTTTTTCTCGCTGCTTTTGCGGCGTAAAGGTTTTAACCCTTTCGTTCGAGTTTTTCCAAGGATGCGGGACTGCTGGCTTGCATTTTCTTTGAGACAAGATAACCGCCCCTGCGGTTCAAAGCGCGAGATGCAAAAACGAATGGGAGAAAAAAGATACGAGCGAACGAGACGGAAGAAGCGAAGTTTTATCTGAGTTGGAAACGAGGTGTAAAAAAAAAGAAGAACGGCGTGCGCGCGTGCGCACCCCCGCGTATTCTTAATGACCCGAGTACTACCGCATGTAGACAAATATAATCTCGCGGGGGGCGGTTTTCACACGATGAAATACAAAAGGTACACACGAGGGCGTCGCATACATGCGCTGGTGGTTTTTTTTTTTTTTTTTTCGTGTCAATCCGGGTGGGTCCGGCACGCGATCCCCTCGTTCTTAAACACTTCGCGGCACGACATCGCGCTGCGATCTTCTTATCGGACGATAAATTATTTGCATTCTACTTTTCTCTGCTCTCGATTATTCTGACGCTAGTAGAAAGGCTATCCGCCTGGAAAGGCTATCCAACTTTATATCGTATGTTCTTTATCATCGAGATATAGATGATTGCAAGAAGGAAAGCGCGGGCTTCGCGAACCAACTACGAATTAATGAGTTTCCGTCGATTCGATATATAGGCACCGGTGCTCATTAGATCGTCTTATTATTTCATCTGCAGTCGAATAAATAATTTCAATGAATATATTGTATTGAAAAAAAAAAAAAAAATTGATAAAAAAAATGTAACGCGATGAAAAAAAAAATCTCGAGAAATCAAATCGTCGGAGTGCACATTATTTTTTTTTTTTTTTTTTTTTTTTTTTTACGATGAAAAATGCTATTTCGATATCATTTTTCGGTGCAATATCGAATCGACTTTTGCCCCCATGCGGGAGCTGCCGCTCGCTCATAATCACAAAAATTCAATACTCTTTATTGACGATATGAATCGAGCGCCGGTAGAGTTACGTATGAAAAGTCGATTCGATATGGAATTCCACGCTGGGAACCAAAGTGTAATACAAAAAAAAATATGTATTTCACGTGCTTCGAGTTTCGCGCACATCATGTTTCGATGAATAACTCGCATGGCGAGCGATGTGTATAGGGGTAATGAAAATTTTGCAAAGATTTTTTTTTTTTTTTTTTTTCTTTTTTACCGCGGTGTTTTGATATTGAACGCGTGGGAGAACGGGACAGGAAAGGTCGAGAACGTTCGCAATTCTTTTGAGAGACTGTAAATGAACTTTTAACGATGTACCCAGTCGCGACCCGTGAATTATGCCGGGAGGTACAATAACGCTGAGAGGACACGAATATATTCCCGGGAATCTTCATCACACCCTCGCGATCGCACGAACCTCGATATTATCTTTATATATTTTTTTCCCCACCGAAATACCCAACTCTTCCCGTTATTCAAGCGCCGGGAGAAAATTAGAGATTGAAAAAAAAAAAAATGTTTTTTCGCGACAAGAACCGTTAACTATCGCGAATTCAACGAAAAAAAAAAAAAAAAAATTGTTTGCCACCAGAACCGTTAATTATCGCGAATTCGACGAAAAAAAAAAAAAAAATTGTGTGAAAATTACAATTTGCATTTCATCGTAATATACTCGTGTAATTATACATTTTTGTACCTACAAATGAGAAACAATCACCGAGTCATCGTTTAAAGTTATAAACATTGGTTATAAAATATATTTCGCTCGCAGCCTTTTATATTAATCGTGTAGTTTAATTTCACGATTCAGTTATCTAATTTATCTTTTCCACGATAACACACCGTCCCTTACAAATTGCGCAAAAATGTTTGCCTGCGCGAGAAAAATAGAAGAGAATCATTTTTTTCTAGTCTCGCCGACGCGTGGCTCATGTTTTTCGGGAAATTCGTTATCAAATTATCACTCTCACGACGAGTTGAATAACACACTTCCCTTTCAGTCGCGTGTTAAAAATAGAAAAAAAAATGAAAAAAAAAAATTTCAACTCGTCGGATTTTCGCCAATTATACGTGTCCCTTTGTAGAAAGAAAAAGCGTAGAACAGAGATCTCTGTGTTGTGTTTAACTCGTTTTTTTTTTTTTTTTTTCGTGTCTCATTACTACTGAGATTTCAGTAAATTCTGCACCCCTCTTGTAGGGTTCGTGTTCCGCGTTCAATCCTTCAGATTCTTTTTAATTTTCATATTTCGTACGAAAAAAAAAAAGTGTTGTGAACTTTGAATCTTTCACTGTTATCTTCAGTATTCTTGATTATCATTTTTTTCCGTTCGAACAATAAAATTGTACGGAGGATTGAACGATAATTCGATCGTCAAAAACACATTTTCGCGGGGTGATAATTTTCTCACGTAAACGTACATTGCGGTCTGTCGCCGCAGTACATTTCGCAGTTCAATCGGAATCTTTGCAGAACGAAAAAAAAAAAAAATTGATTATCGAGAAAAAGAAATTGAGAGGTGCAGAAGCGAGAAACTCAACGACACGCGAGAGCGAATCTTATTTCATCTATACCGTTCCGTCTCTGCGAAGATTACTTACGCTTATATCCTCCACCTGTATAGTCCGGGAAAGACGTACGTTTTCTTCGATTTTTCATTTTTATCCTTTTATTTTTATACTGTGAGAGGGAATTTCTTTCTCTTCTCTCGGTTTTACGACACCCGCGAAGACAATTGCCGAGGGGGACACCGGCGTGTCTGATTTCCCGTGCGAGAATCACAGAAAACTTCTCGAACGCCATTCTCCCGACATAGTTGTATTTTTCCCATATTTTTTTTTACTTTTTTTCTTTTCTTCATCTCCGATTTTCGTCTTTTTCTCGAATGTGATTTTTCCAAATACAATTTAAAAATTTTTCCACCTATCGTTTACGTTTCTCGAAACTATCACAGCTCTCGAAACGCAGTGAAACGATGTCGCGAAGCTGTTATACGATATAAAAATCACTGGCAAAGTCTTGCGAATAATGCGATATAGAAATGTCCGAAAGAAGTCGAGGAACGCGGAGAACGGAAGAATAGTCGGTAAAGAAGTATGCAAATTTATTCTATCGCCGCGGGAGAACGTGAAAGTATGATATTCGTCTACGTGGCTTTTGCGACGAGAGAAGACGGAAGACGGAAGTTATTGTTCATTCGACTCGAGTTCAATTTTTACATCGCGAAGCAATTGCTCGTATGGTAACGTCGACGGGGAGAGGAGGAACCGATGCTAGTAACAGCCTTTGCCTCTCTATTTTTCTTTTTATGCGGTTGTGTGCGGAAGGGAAAGAAGAACCTGCGGCAACAATGCGACACGTCGCTTCATCGTCGCCGCGAGGAGTTCGCGCTATCAGACCGACAGCGGGAGACGAACGTAACGCCTTCTATTTCCAAGGCTCGTACGTCGCTCTTCTCCGGTTCCGGCCCCGGTTTAACGCACCTTCTCCCCCATCTCCGTTCCATTCTTTTATTCTCGCGATAGAGATGGAAACTCTCGACGCAACTCTATACCTTTGCAACGCGGAAGTCATATGGATGAATATATACACTTCGCTTTATGTACTAAACGCGTCACGAACTATGTGCCAATGAAGCAGACGGAGTGATGTCTTCCGACAGGCAATTGTTTCGCGGGAATTTTAATTAACCCTTTGGCTGCTCTAAAAATCGCATTTTCTCGACGAAAAGAAAACTTTTTTTTTTTTTTTTAATTGGAAATTCCACTTACCACGTGCCGATAAAACAGGATTTTCGACAGGCAATTTATTATCCGATGCAGATTTCAATTAACCTTTTCTATACTGGTAGAATTTTTTTTTTTTCTTTCGTAATCAAGTGATGCAAAAAGAACGATTAATGGATAACATTTGTGACGCTAAAGCGCGGCGATGAGACTTTAAGGGTTTCCACGACGATAATAACTAATAACTTTGGAAGATTTTGAGTGAATGCGCTTTCTCATCACCTGTCCGACGCAGGTATATCAGTTATATACATTAACTTCCGAACTTAGGCGTTGCGCGCGCTCTTAGTTTTCGAGGAGCTGAAGAGCTTCCCGTACCGCCGTTCTACCATCCTGCCAACTGTCCGTCTGCCCAAACTATCGCGTTAACGACGAAGATCGTAATTAACGAACGCAGAGACGATTCGTATAGTAATTAAGCCGGAATAACTTAGACGACGAAGTTTATACGCTCTCCGGTTATATGAGGAAAAGGAAAGGGGCGAAGGGATGGTGGAAATTTGCCATGAAGCATCTTCCGTCTCTCGCGTGTTTTATGCACACATATTAAACCCCCACGCGCTCATTTAATAATAGAACGGAGCAAAGTGTCGTACGTATCGCGTAAGCGTGTCATAACATCGCGTATTAATCAACGAGACTCTGCGAAGACAATGTCTCAATCTCGTTTGCTCATTAATTGCGAAACTCGAAAGGTTGGGATCTGTTTAACACCGCTGCGTCGTCGACATATTTTTTTTTTTTTTTTTATATTCAAGGGAAGTAAAAACTGTTGCATATTCATGATTAATAATCGAGAAGAAAAGAAAATACGTATACATCGATGATACGCGGAAAAACAGTTTTTTTTAAATCGGTTTTTTTACGAGAATATCGAAATAAATCGAAAAAAAGGATGAAACGGTCGATCGAGTGACGGAACATTTTAACCCACTTTTCCCCGCACCGTTCCCGGGTGACAAAAAAAGCCGAAAAGTATAATAAGATGGGCGCAAATAGCAATTTTTCAAATATAAACATTCGAGAATTCAATGAATATTCTGTACACCGTATTTTCATGTATTTTTTAACATTTTATTTTCGATGAAATATCCATTTTTCCCCAAAGTCAAATAGATGCATTGGTGGAGGCAAACATTTTTTTCAACGATCGCAACGAAAGAGAATTTTTTTAAATTCATAGTCTTCGCAAATATGAAAAATTTGTAAAAATGTGTGAATTCCGAAAACTGAAGTATTATACTTGCGATGAACGAAAAATTTGCGGGAAATAGAAAAAAATGTCGATTTTAAAAGCTTCACGTATGCGAATGGCTCGACGGTGAAAATAAAAAATTTGCCGTACAGATATTTTTTTACTCTTTATTTCGAACGTGACGAGCATCGAACCGATGGAAATGCGCCCGAAGCTTCAATAATTTTTGAATCGACGAAAACGTGGGCGAGAGATGTCCCTCTCTCGCCAATTAACGCAGTTGAACTCCCGATACATCATCAGGAAATATCCTCGAGAATCAAAGCACGTCGCGGGCGTGCGGTGGAGCATTAAGTCAATATATACGTTACGGATAAAAGCGACATTTGGTTACCATCGCGGAAACTTCGGTCGCTACCAACGCCTGTATCGCGATGTTTCAACGTTATTTCGACTCCGCAACGAGGAATAGAGGGCTTAGGAAACGTTTGTATCCGTCTTGGATACCGTAGAAAACCTTCACCCCTCATCCCTCATCCCCTATAATTTCTCTCCCGTTGCATATAAACTCGCGACGCGTACTCGCGGTACTGTCCTCTAAAGCTCATCTCGCCAAGAAATTCCCGCGCTTCTGCATCTTCGTGTTTCTCCCCTTTCGGTATCTCGTTCGTCGTACTTCGCGAACCGGAAATTTGTGTATATAACGTATACGTTCGCTCATCTTGTACGGTATAACGAGAGAGTGGGTAACGAAGATGAGGAAACTACCATAGTGACGGTCGTCGTCGGAACGTGAGGAAACGCAGATTGCTCGGCTACAGCAGTTTTCATTCGCGAAGGAAAGACGAGACGAGATTGAAAAGTGTGTACACATATTTTATTATTAAAATCTCGATGAGACCCGCGCTACATGTTGAACCAACAAAATTTCATCGATCCACACTTTGCCTCGACGTTATGCTAAAAATTTCACGCTGTAGGATAGCGATTAGCAATTTTTGAATATGTAAGCAATTTCTCGATTAAAAAAATACCTTCGATCTTTCATTTTTTTTATCATTGTCGGTACATTTCTTGCGATAGTTGGATACGTCTCTCGACCCGGAAATTTATTAATTTTGTATATCTTATTTTTTTTTTTTTTTCGTCGTCCCGCTGCATATACATCGTAAGATTTTTTTTTCTAAGTTCTAAGGATCGCGTAATTTTTTTTACCAACGATCTTCAATTTTTTTTTCATTATTGATCCATTATTTTTTACCCTTAAACTTTCGTCCCGAAACTTAATAAGCAATGAATTTTGTATATTTTGTATATTTTTTGACACCGCCGCATATACATCGAAAACATATTTTATTTTTCAACATTCGATGGCGCGTGAGATTTTTTTTTTTTTTAAGTCGCGATCTCCATTTTTTTTCGTATTATTGACCAATTACTTTCAGCTGTCAAACTCTCGACGAGATATTGATACACAATGAATTTTGTATTTTTTGTTTATCGCCCTCCCATACATCGCGTAAACATCGAAAGGACATGACGTTTTTTTTTTTTTTTTTTTCAAAGTTCGATGGGTCGTGTAGTTTCATTACCATACTATATTATTCATGGATGGAGTGTATGATGCAGTGGGAGATTGTGCGCAACTAAGTCCTCCGCCGGAAGCTACGAAGCTACGTAGTCACGTTATACCCTCTACCGGTCAATAGCCATTTGCGTTTGACCAACAGCATCATCGATCCGTTTGTTCGACGTTTCGGCATATGATTTTCCGTTCGCCAAACTCGCGCGACGGCGCATACACGCGCGGTATCCTATCTCTGTATGTATATTAATGTTATATACATCGCAGACTTACGCACAACCCGCATATATATACATATGCGACCCAATATCCTGACTAATGTACATAGCATACGGTTTGTCGCCCGAATACTGCGCTAATCATGTGCCTTCGATTTCGCGAAATTCTACGATCGCATATATTAATAGACGAAACGTCTACTGCGCACGTAGATCATTGTATTTCTCCACCGTATTCCTCGGTAAATTTGCATTCATATGCCGATGTATATTCATGCAGAAGTGGACTGTAGCGTCGAACAAGCATACAAACATCGTACGTATCTCTCCCGCTTCGGTTTCCTGCATCATCGAGTTAATTCCGCGATATAACAACTTCGGATATACGTTATCGAAATCTCGTTAAATAAACAAGTAACTGTGAGAATTTCGACCGAAATACCTCAGCAAGACAAACATCGATAAACATCGCTGTTTTTTTTTTTTTTTTTGCGAATCGACGAGAGGATATCGTGAAATTCGAACGATCGTTTCGATTAATCGATTCGTAACTACGATACGTAACTACGTAAAAAAAAAAAAAAAAATTGCGGGAGTCTCGATGATAAATAAAAACTGTAACGTCACCGACATTTCTAAATGCAATTGAAAAAAAAGCGTCTCGAGAATGCGTTCTAAACGAGAACAATCGCAACGAGCCAATTATCCACGAGATGAAATACCGTTGCGCCGCTGCCGATTAATTATTATTCATGAGACATTCGGAGGGATCGAAGGGGAGTTTAGTAATTCGATTCGTCGAAGAGGTTTGACGGGTTTTCGTCAGGTGGATTGTCGTCGTCGATAAATTGGAGACGATTGGGAAGCTTCCCTTTCGGTTAACTTTTATTTACTTTTTTTCGATCATTTATTTCGTATATTATCGTCAATCGGACGATAAGCGATTAATGAAAAGTTGTCGGAGACGATTATGCGTCGTGATTAACGCGACAAGTTCCGGTTTCGTTCAGACGCCATTGTAGGCGAAAATGGAGAGTTCCGAATTTACCGGAGACACGGTAACGCGCGGGAGTTATGTGTGCACATCGACTACAGGCGGCGACAATGAAGCCGTCGATGTATAGCGAAGTATAGTGCGCTATAGAAGGGAAGTTGCGTAGAGAGAAGCGTTTGTTCACGAGACTGAACTACGATGGAGGAGTAGACCCCGAGAACTCTCGCGTAATCGCGTTAGCGACGTCCACCACCGGGAACCCATTTACCGCGACTCTCCGCGATATGATAATGAGCGCCACGGTGCGAAGGCCGCAATAAAGGGACCCAACTACCACCCATCGTTGTCCTATCCTTCGTTCGATCTTTTTTACTCCTATACTTCGCTACTATCTCTCGCTCCCTTTTTCGCTCTCAGTCGCGGGGACGAGAGAAAGGCGAATAATTTTCAAATCCTTGCCGCCCTCTCCCCTCCCACCCCCTCCTACCCCCATTGTTCTTTGTTGGGAAGTACGAGTACCACGCATACGCGACGTTAATGCTGATGTACTTAAAAGTATTGTTACTCTAAAGCAATCCTACGCTATGTGCCGCCAAGTAGAAAAAATACGAATTTATGTAGAATATTTTTGCGTGATTTTCGTTTTTTTTTTTTCGTATTTAATATATTTTCGCTAAAATCGAAAAATAACGAATATAAATTGAGATAAATAATAAATTCGGCAAAATATTCCGTTAATTAACGCGATATTTTACATAGTTATATACTATATATGTGTTTTTTGTTTTTAACGAACGAAAATTAAATTTTTCGACGACCGAAAAACGCTGAATTTTATATGGTTAGATGAAAGTTTGAAATATAATTACGTACGATAATTTAGTTGCGTTTTTCAAACTTTTAATTAACAACGCAGGTACACGGTGTCGGTCATCGAGCAATGAGATTTTCGTTCGTTCAACGTTATTTTTCTCAGCTTTTAATTTTTTTCTTTTTTTTTACGAATTTTTTTTTTAAGAATTAATCATCGAGTTTGTAGCTTTTTTTTTGTTTCTTTTTTTTTATTATTATTCAATCGCTTCGCCGAGTGACAACTTTTTCTCTCGAGAAATACGTATAAATTGATGCAATTTTGTCACGCGCTATAGATGAAATCATAGCACGAAATTAAAGGACAGTATTTCTTAGCAAATTTTAACCGACAATCCACGCGAATATTTCCATCTTATTGCACTTGAGTTTTCGAGTTCTCGTTTCGCGTCTATGCGCGGTATACAAATGTATATATGTATAAAGAGGGGGGAGAGAGAGAGAAACTCGAGGTAAGAAAAAAGTTTTCCCTCACCTCGGGCAGCTACTTTCCACGGGCTGTTTCTCGTCTACGGATCGCCGAACTCCCAGTTAAATTAAAAACTTTATACGGTACCAAAACTCACTTAGACTCTGTTTCTATACCGATACTTCTCTCTCATTGCGCCCCTTCGTTTCCTTCAAGCAAAACTCACCTCGAAATCTGCTGCAATCAGTTTTTTTTTTCTTTTTCCCCAACTGAAAGCAACGTGTCTCTCTCCTCGTGTCTCGTCACGTTATCACGAAAGAAAAAAAAAAACAATTTTTCTTTTTATTTTTTTTTAGGAATAGAAGATCAACGGGAATCACAACAAACTCATCGAACTTTGCCGAATAAACTGTACGAAATGAAATTATCACAAACACGCATTCCGAACACTAATTTATTGTTTATATCTTCTTTTTTCGGTTTTTTTACCAAAAAAATTTCGACACCCAACCTAATCGCGTTCACTGCCGCAAACTATCCGAACACATTTTGTTTTTTTTTTTTCGAACGAATTTTTTGTTAATTTTTTTTTTTTTTTTTCGAGAACTGAGATTAATTAATTTTCGATCGAAATAAACGAGAATTAGAGGTTTTTGATTGTTTATTTCGTAATTTATGATCAACCGGCTTTTTGGTTTATGTACGCGAAGTACGAAAACCGACACGAGACGAGAACGCACCGGTTGACGCGCGAGTCGCGACGACACTGAAGAGGGTAGAAAGCACCACCCCAGTCGAAAGCAAAGGGGGCCCCACTCCATGGAAGTTCGCGAGGGCGGCGAGGCTGCCGGCCGGCGCCGTGTCGGGAACGCCGCTCGTGTTCTTTCGCGAGGGGGCGAGCAGTTTATGTATATAGCATATATACGTATATCGAAGGGACGAGAGACTACTACTACTGTTGTCTACGGGAGGGTAGATGCTTCGATGAATGAATGAAGACTATACTTTTCCTTTTTCTCTCTCTCTCTCTACGCTCTCTCTCTCTACGCTCTCCTATAATCCATAGTCTTTTTTGATGCATTTTCGGAGGGGGCGGATGGCGTTGGGGTGTCTATCGGGACTCCCGATTCGAGGGTTCGTAACGATAAACTCCCGAATCTCTCGACGGCACAGAAAGATATCGAAAAAAAATGAGTGCATATAAAAATTTGCCTAAAGCGATTTTCTGAATCTTAACCCTCGTGACGCGCAACTCTAAAGCGTCACTAAACGCTGAATTATCGTTTCGCGATGGGAACAAAATATGGAATATAATTTTCAACGAATCGATGCTGTAAATGCGAATTACGAAGTGAACGGATCGAACATTGTATAACAAATTATCTTTTATTAGAATGTTCACTGTAAAGCGACTGGAATTTGCGATTAAAAGAAATGTTAAATTGGAGTAAAAAAAGTTTTTAGTTCAATGAAACGAACAGGTAAATCGCGTCGTCAGTATATTTTCCGAATTCAATTTTAGTATCCATTCAGTATCCAATTGATTTACATTCTGTTTTTGTTTACTTCTCGTTGAAAACTATTTTCTTTAATTACTTAATGGCTTCGGGAGATGTTCGCTCAATGAATTGCGCAAAGCTATTTATATCTTAAGGGGATCGCGGAGAAATCGAAATTTTTCTTTGTTTCATATATCAATATTATAATGCTATGTAAAGATGATGTCGTCAAATTTAATATGAAATTCTTAAAATTGCGGACGGGACAGCAAAAAATGTACCGCAGCGCACGCCTAGACGCGGCGAATAACTTCGCGCGGTAACTGTTTCACACTTAAAATACGTATCGACGGTGAATATTAAAAAAAAATAGTTCGAATATTGAATCACAATTATCTCGGATACGGTGGGATTTTTCTCGTTCAAAAATGTCTTCGGAAGTGAAAAAAACGAAGATTTCAGTTGCGTATGAGCGATCAAGATGACCGAAAAAACGACGTTCCTCTGCACCGACACATTTTATTGGTTTTTCCACGATATCTGGAAACTGTTTCTATATATTGTCTTGAAATTTGCACTGGAGTTGGATAATATCATATTCTTTTAACTAAACCTCAGGCTAAATGCCATTTCATTTTTTTTTTTTTTTTCATTTTACACTAACAAGTATCAAAGTTTTCCATTTTTTTTGTTTCTGAGTTCGCCATTCCGTGAATTTTCTTCAAACATTTTTCTTTTCAGGTTCAGTCGATAAAGCAGGATGTTGGAAACAACTTTGATCGTTATGATACAAGACGAATTTTCTGTTCTTTTCCTGGAATAGGGGTGATGAGTGAAGAGCGCTTGTTTCGTACAAACAACAATAACCATATTGTTTCAAATAATATACAAATTTTGAAGTTATCTTCTGATTAAATAATGTTAACATACATACTACTAACTACAGCACAGTCCCTCTTTTCTTAACTCGACGGGACCGAACAGCTTCACTATTCTGTATTTCCCCTGCAGTCCCGTCTCCCTGTTAATTGTTGCCGATAGGGGTAACGAGGAGTAGACGCGTCTGTAGATACAACCAATTAAATTTCATTTCATGTTTACTGCGCATTATTTTTTAATTAGTGTTTATTTGACTTAATTTTAAATCGAATTTCTGAAAAATATGAAGGATGCGAAGACATGAAAGTGATTTGTAATAAAATATAAATTGCCTAAAATACGAGTCAAAATGAACGATAACCCGAATCGATGTTGTGGTCGCTATGCAAATTGGCCAATCGCACGATAATTAAAATAAATATTTCGTATAGCTTCGAACAATTCGTCCAGCGAAATGATCGATCGTCAAAGGCCCTAAAAAATGACTCACTGATTTTTTTTCTCGAGTTCCTCGGGAGCCCCCGGCGAGTCGGGAGACATCAATGGAGTACCGGATGCCTCCCCAACGTTACCCCCGTTGAAAGTTTATCTGGTACACCTGTTCGTTTCTATCTGTGTGCCCTGAATATCTCTCATTGTATCATAGATACTTCGCAAACTGTAGTTATTTTAACAGATAAAAAATTGCAAACAATTACATTTATTGTTCTGCTGCACATTCTCTGAGTTATGTGTTTTTAATTTATTCTATAACTTCCAAAATGTGTATCACATGTAAATATTGTCCGATGAAAAATAATCTGAATAATGTATTCATATAGGGAAACGTATAATCGTATTTATCTTAAACGTCCCGAATAAATTTTGTTTTTTTTAATCGATCTAAAGAAATATTTGATCGAATAATTACATTGCAGTAATTACATTTTTGATAATTGAAAAATCTGTTAGCGTTAAAATTATAGACGTGAATAAATAATTTCGAAAAATAATGTGGCGAAATGATGAACATAATAATGTGAAAATAAATAATGTCTATGCAACACGATATACGCGGAACGCTTTCCATCTCTCCTGATTCCAAACCCATTAATCTCGTATCGCTTACCGCCTCTACCATGTTTAGGGTTTAAAAATTTTTATACCAAAAACATCGCAAATATCGCATTTCGCATTTCATCGCATTTCGAAAAAAATCATCGAATTCAACTACAATAGTGTAGAGATCCGTTTCAGTCAATCGCTGAAGAATACGCTGAAAGTGGGAACAAAAAGATGGCGGCAAAGCAAAACTCGAAGAAAAATCGGAAAAAATCCAAGAACTGGGCGCAATTTTCTGTTTACGAATTTCGAAATACGCTAACAACAGATAGAAATACTTTTCAGTTAAAAACAGTTTTTATCAGAAATCATGCCGACGTGAACAAAAAAAAAAGAATTTACGAGGAACATAGATCCTCCGTCATAGGTACGCGCGGTAAGTCACCGTGCATTGTTGCCCGACTTCCTTTGACGACTAATCCATTATCGATGTTTTTTGACAAATCGCGCATTAAAATTATTTAGTCGGAATGAACATTGGCAATTGAAATTACTAATCAAACTTTAGGGTTCGATATTATATCGCGCAATATCTTAGACAAATAAGTTCATTTGATAAATAAAATTGGTACACAAATAAACTTTCGTGAAATCAACAAGGCTCCACAGCGCGATTTCATTGGCGTATTACGTGAAGGAAATAAGCGTAGAATTACCTAAGAACGAAGCTGATTATTACGTCTTGACATTTCGGAAGATTTTGGGATCAAGCTGGATTACATTATTCACTTGACAACAACTTTTATACAATGTCCGACTGTAAATTCGCGAGTGTAAAAAAAAGCTGTGCCACCGGCGTCCCTGATGGCGAAGAAATGACACGAGCAACAGGCGTGTGTTGCGCAGTACGTTACTGCGCATGCTTTCCGACAATCTGGAAACCTCTATTGATTTGACTTTTCGCCAAACCATTGTATTTAATGTATATGAACGAAAAAATATTGAGTAATTACGATATTACATGAACAGATACCGTTCTTATCAATTTAAAGTCGAAATTAACGATAAAACATTTTTCTCTCCGACGGTCACCGGTAATTGACCGGAAGTAGTGCTGTGAGTCCTGCTCGGTGCTGCCGACAAGCGGCGCAATCGCGAACTCAACGAAATAAACACGTGCATCGTACATGTGCATCGCTAACCTTCGCGTGTAAATATTTTATCGAATAACAAATAAAATCTTATCAAAATCGTACAAAATGAAGATAAAAACGTTGCGGAAGAATCCTTTGAGTCGTCCAAAACCGAAGGACGACGAAAGTGAAGTGAAAAACGAGGAAGACGAGGCTGAAACTAGCGGCGGCAGGAAAGTTAACAAAACACATTTTCCCTCCGACAGTAATTTCAATCACATAAAATGCAAAGCCGTTAGGCATCAAAAGGCCCAAAAGCTCAAAAAAGAAAAAAACAAAGCGAAGAAGGAAGCGAGAAAAGAGCGAATTAAGGAAGGCGCACCAAAAAAAGTTCCCCACACAATCGAAAGTTTGCGAGAAAAAGACGAGACTACGATACAAGGGGATTTGGACGCCGAGGAGAACGCCGAAGTGAAACTCGAGTTTGACAACGACGAATTCGCGTCTTACTACAGACACGATTACGAGCCAAAAGTTCTCATAACTTACGCCGACAATCCAGTGAAAAAAACACGAATATTCGGCAGGGAATTGACGAGAATAATTCCAAACTCCATATCGCTTTATCGCAATCGCTCCGGCGTCAAGAAAATGGTAAAAGCCGCTATCGCCAAAGGATTCACCGATTTGATAATTATCAACGAAAACATGTCGCAGCCCAGTATCCTTTTTTAAAGCGACATCCGCTAAAATTTTCGTTTTTCTATATTTAAAAAAAAATGTAATAATTTTATTTTTTTATTTTATAATTTTTTTTTTTTTATTTTATAATTATTTTTTTCATTTTATAATTTTTTTGCAAAATTTTTCTTAATTACATAATTTAGACGGAATGCTTGTCGTCCATTTGCCCGACGGCCCAACAGCGCAATTCAAACTCAGTAACGTCAAAATAACGCCGGAACTGAAAAGAAATCATAAAGAGATAACAGAACATCGTCCTGAAGTCGTATTGAACAATTTTACCACCCGATTGGGTCACACGGTTGGTAGAATGCTTGGTGCACTTTTCCATTATCAGCCGGAATTCAAGGGTAGAAGAGCCGTAACTTTTCACAATCAGCGAGATTATATTTTCTTCAGACATCACAGGTAACAAAAAAAAAAAAAAAAGAGAACGAAAATCCTTCAAAAACAACGATTACCTATTTTAATCGATATTTTTCATCGTTTAGATATGAATTCAATTTGAAAACCGGAAAACCAAGACTCAGGGAACTCGGGCCGAGATTCACCCTAAAATTGCGATCTCTTCAGCACGGAACTTTCGACAGTAAACACGGAGAATACGAGTGGATTATTCAGGGACGTCGTCACGCGATGGAGACGAGCAGAAGGAAATTTTTCTTGTAAAGTTTCGCTTACTTTTTTTTCTTTAAAATCAATTAGTTCGATGATAAATGATTTACAAAGAATTTTTTGTGTTTAGTTTCTTTGATATCAACCAAAATAATCGGAAATTTTCGGTTAATCGGCAGTTCCGTTGCAGAAAGAAATTCTCATTAGTCTCATTAGAAATTAATCTTTCGTAAAATTCCATCGTTTCATTACGTAAATTCGCAGCAATCGTTAGCGGAGCGACTTATCCTAAAAAGATAATTTTTCATTTTTCAAAATCAATGACTTTTATTATAAAGAAAATGCGCACAATGCTCAAGTCAATGTTAATCAGTCATCGATGACTTTGGGTTCAGCAACAGCCGCGTTATTGGAACGTTTTCCCGTCGGTTTCGATAAAAATTGTTCGTACGTTAAGTTTGTTCGCTTCAATACGTAAACAGCAGCGTTTAAACCGCCCATATTGACGCCAA
This sequence comes from Cryptus viduatorius, assembly GCA_964006125.1. Lineage (NCBI taxonomy): Eukaryota > Metazoa > Arthropoda > Insecta > Hymenoptera > Ichneumonidae > Cryptus > Cryptus viduatorius. Next base: position 565,303 of record OZ023229.1, read on the forward strand.
GCATTTTCCCGACGCGGAACAAGTCTCTCGACGCCTGCAGAGCCTATAATTGTAATTTAGAAAAATTAATAATCATCAGTTTTATTTTCGGAATTTTTTTGTCGGAATTTGTAACTCACCACACTGATACTCCGCCGATCGTAAGTCAGCAGAACTAATCGACCGCTCTTTAGCCTCACAACGCGCGCCAATTCGATTAGATACTTTTTATAGAGAACTCTATTATCCGACATCGATCCGCTGCGTTTCCCGAATGGCTGTAAAATAAAAAATCGGCTTTCAGATACCGCGATCGAAATTTTCTTCCAAAAAATCGCAAAAAATTTTACGCACCATATCCGTGACGAATACATCGATGTTGGAATTTTTAAAGGGCAATTGCGCAACGCTCCACCTTAATAAATCAGTTTTATAATTTTTCGAAAGTGCCGCGATATTCATTCGCGTTCTCTCGACGGCCTTCTCGTGATTATCTCCGCACAAAACGTAAGTTTGTGGGAACGTTAAAGCTGCCTAACGAAAAAAAAAAATTATTTCACTGATTATATGTTTTCGATCTTTTTATCGATCTATAGTAAGGAATCATTTTTTTTTTTTTTTTTTTCATAAAATTTTTATTCGTACAAAATTTTACCTCTATAGGAATCGATCCACCGCCGCACATCGGATCGATTATAACATCTCCAACTTTCGGTTGCGCGAGTCTCAAAAGATTGTAACATACCGTCGCGCGGAGTGTTGTCGGTCCGAAATACGCGATGTTTCTTCGATGCATCGATTCATGAGTTACGCGCAAATTTAATACCATTTCGTCTAAAAATGTTATTAATATCGTTATTTTTTCGGGAGGCGGGATTTTTACATAGAAAGGTAAGTAATACGGTAGTTATAGGAAGACGAACCTTGAGTCACTTTGCAGACGACTTCCAAGTGATACATCGTTAAATCGACGATCCAATTATACTTATCCTGCAGTTCGCCACCAACCGCCGTCGCTACTTGACTCGATTCGAACGAATGTTTGCCAGTTCTTTCGCACGTTACCCTGTAAGAGAGAATACTGTGATCCCCGGCGAGAGACGGATCACAGCCGCGTTTTCGTCCCTTATTACGAACTTCGTCGTGTTCTTTGCTATTATCCTCGTCACCAGCGCCCTGATAAAATTCTACGGCTCCCTTCCATTCCTCCGCAGTTGGATATATATTGCCGGGAAATCGCGTTACGACTTTCCACGCGTCTAAGTACTTTTTAAGATCCATATCCTCGATAACCGTTTTCTTCAAAAGAAGAAGATCCGATTCTCGATCGTCCGATGTGAATGGATATTTACGCACGTCGCCGATTATAAATATATTGTCGATCGATCGCATTTCTTGCACCTGACGCGTCGGAAAAATCGTATTTTTTCGTCAATAAATAGTTCGCGGAACAAATTATTATGATGATTATTATTATGATTTTCGTTAGTTTCGGAATATTGAATTGCGATTACAAATCATTAATTACGATAAGGGAAGCAAAAATATTAAATCGTATCGATTTAATCGATCGATCGAAAAAACAAAATCGTAATCGTTACTTCCGGTCGCAACAACCGGAACAAATACGAAAAACAATGGAGACTCGTGTGTACCTTGTAAAAATCGTGGAGTGCAACATTGAAAAATATTTTACCACGTTCTTTGACAACGCGAATTCCAGAATCCAATCTTTGTCTACACTCGTCGACGGCTTGCCACTCGAGACCTGCCGCAACATCGTTCGAAAAAAAAAAAACGGCACAGCGCACAATTTAGGTTAAACATCGATCGAACGTTTACGCGACAAAATGACACTTTTCATACCCGTGTCCACAGTTGTTCCAACGGTCAAAATATCGTTGTCGCCTTTCGTTTTCTCGAAAAGCTTTATCAGCTCCGACTCTCGTACTTCCGTCATTTTTCGAATGAATAATTTTGAATGAAACGAAAATAGTTTTTTTTTCAACACCATAGGTAAACAACGAGCGGGCGATCAGCTGTTCGACGAATGAATCTTTTTTTTTTTTTTCGGCGTTCGTCGTCGCGTTGCCACAGCAACGCCAATCGGTCACGTGAGCTTCTGCCACGTGTAACTGTATTGTCAACGTAAATGAAAAATGTTTTATTTTTTTTTTATTTATTTATTTATTTTTTTCAATAAAAATAATTTATTTACACGCACGCGCACCTCGTATTACATACCTGTAACGCAAATTTATCTCATAGAACACGATAATCGCGTTACAAATTATTTTACCAACGTACACCATTTTTTTTTTTTTTTTTTCGTAATTTCACTTAAATTTTAACACTATCCACAGTACAAAGAATACACCTATCGAGAATAAAAATAAATAAAGAATGTAGTAGTTGTGACCGGCTTTTGCCATTCTGATTACTCGCGCAACGGACGACGTCAACGAACCGCCTGTTCTCTCAAAATCTTCGTCCTGAAATAATAAAAAAAAAAAAATTGATCGCCACAAATTTTTGGCTATCGTTCGGAATTATTTTTTTCCTGCGAAAATAAAAAATATACCATGTCGGAGAGCATTTTGTCTTGATATTTTATTTCCGTTCCGATATCAATGGACAGCGATTTCAGTGCGTGAACTTTCCCCTGAAGATCCTCCGCCATTCTCTCGTTTTCCTCTTCCAGAGGGTCGTGCGATGTACTGGGCAACGGCTCATAGCTGTAACCAGCTGCGAACAAAATCGCAGCATTAAAAAAAAAATTTCGCGATGTTTTTTTACGATCGCCACAAAACGCTCACCCCGCTCACCCGAATGAGAACGCCTCATCTTGCTGTCGTTTGATTTCGCCACAATTTTTCGATCAATGGAATAATTAAATTTTCATCATTCGCAGCGACAAGTATCGCCGGTAACACCGATTTCGGTCGAAAATTAAATTTGGCAAAACATTTTTTTGTTTCGTCAAAAATGCTGCTTTGTCGAAATAATTGACGATTACGAACAAATATACTCGTCAAATTGGCGGATATGTCATCAGTGACGTGTTATACACACAACAATACAGAATAGGTTAGTTCTGCGCGAATGCAACTGTCCGAATGCTGATAGCGACTTGAAAGTTAGCAAAGAAATCGCAGAATGGGGATCGGGAAAAAAAAAATACGATGCGATGAGCGCCCTCTGTAATGAATTTCTCGAAACGTGCAAAAGCGTTTTAAAACAGATGTTGAGATGACGAAATTGTAAGCGAAACTGATTAAACGAATAAATTCATTGGGAAGAAAAGCTGTTTTTTCATTTTTGGGTTGTTCGGTTGGTTGTTGGTTGTTCGGTTTGGTTTTGGTTGGAATTTGTTCATATGCAGGAAAATAAGGGCGGAGGGGTGGGGGTCATTATATTCCGAAAGATTTATTAAACATTATTTTTTTCAACAAATATATCGTTAACTTTTTGGAATCAACGAAAATAACGAAATAAAAAATAAAAATACTGTGTGAGATAGACGAATGCGTGCGAATAGCCACATCGTTTATTTTAATAATCATATAACATGTTACATGTAAAGGCACAAACAATGAGAAAACATTTTTTTCTTTCTATCCTCTAGTAGATCTCTAAACATCATTTCATCTCTTTCATTCCCAATCACTTTCTCCACGAGCAATATATATCGAGTCATTCATCGTATTTCTTTCGTTAACATCGCATAATAATGGTATAGATTTTGTGTACTTTTATTTATCGGAATAAATTTCTACTCGACTCCGTTGAACCCTCGAGACGCTCCGACGATCGAAAGTCTCGCGAGTGAACTTAAATAACTTAATTTACTATTCACAACCCTCTAATCGTAAGAAAGTTTTTGATATCGTCGATAAACGATCGACGTCCACATGCGCGCCGTCGATCACGAGAGAAAAAAAAAAAACTACACACGAAGTTTTTCTTTTTCCCCTTTTCTCATTCTTTCAATTGACGCTTTTTTTTCGTTGACACTGTCAACTTGATTTTTTTATTTATTTTTTTTTTTTCGAATTATATCGCCTCAACGAATACCTGTATCGCATTATTTCGGTACACGTGGAAACGCGTACTCGCGAGTTCTCTTTCTTTTTATAGACGAAAGATAGCGTATACAGCGCTACCACGAGGTTACTTATCCGTTTACAACATTAACATTTTCGCTAATACGAACGTTTCCTAACGTTGTCCTTATCGGGCGTTTGATAAAAAAAAAAAGAAAAATTTCTTCATTATACGTGTTAAACTGTCTTCTCTACGAACTTTCAAAAATCTCTGCTTGTTCCCCAATGTGTGTGTGTGCGCGCGGACAATACCTTTAGGCCTCTGTGCTCTTCAGACTTTAAATTCATTTTTTTTTTGTTCGCGATAAATAAAAAAATCGAATTCGTAGTACGCATTTGGAATGTTCGCTGTTACGTTTGCACGAAATAACGAAAAAAAAAAAAAGGAAAAAAATATCGATTAGCCCGACGATGTGTGTGAATTGCAATCGATCGAACGTAATTACGATCTGTTCAGCACCTGCGAGAGAAAATTTTTTTTTTCTATGCTCACCAACGTTAAACCGATTATTTATATCCGTTTGAGAAACTATCGTTTATAAAAAACTTTTAAAGTACAAAGTAAACGTATGTAGAAAAATAGACGTTGATGAATTAATTTGCGAACATATTGTTTTTTTTTTTTTTTTTTCATTTCTACGGTAATATATTCATCATGTATATATATAAAACACACTGGTTACCTACGATCTGACGAATTCCAAACGCGAATTACCTATTTTGTTTTTCATTTTTCTTCCATTTTGTAGAACTGCAGCACCGTTTGTATTAACTTTCTTTCAACATTGAAAAAATCGACAGTTCCCGAACGGCAATCACTATATATGTATAATCTCAATATTTAATCGAAAATTTATGCTATTTCTCGGCCTTCAAACGCATCAAAGGAAAAACAAAAATTATCGTAAATAATTCGCACATAATTCATGTAAAATCGTAAATTTTTTTTTTTTTTAATGACTATATATGAATTATATATGATAATATTATTTCCGGATTTTCTATAATATTTCGAAAATTCAAGCCATCAATGTCTAAACAACGAATATTTCTCTCTTTCTCTCTTTCATCAACGCTATTATAAATTGAATCACAGAATCGCCACGATTCCCCTTAATAATAATAATGTCTCGCGGTATCGTTTTTTTTTTTTTCTGATTGTTGCTGTTTTTTTTTTTACTTTCCCGTATACTTTGATGTATTGAGAGAAATCGTCGAGGAGTTGAATCTCCGGGAAGGCGCGGGACTGACCGGTGCCGAGGGTGACGCACCGGTCGGCGTCGTCGGCTTCGAACCTCTGCGACTTCTTCTCATCGATGAATACGGCGACGTTCCGCGATTAACGTGTTCGTGAGCATAGAGAAGTACACCTATATCACGATTTCCCGCTTCCAATGCGATTTTCAGTGCGGAACTTCCGTCGACGTCGACTATCGACGAATCGCAGTCCGGATGCGCCAGCAGAAGTCTTACGATGTCGGTGTGTCCGTGTTCCGCGGCGCACATCAACGCCGTACTTCCATCCTCATCCTGGATATTCACCGCTGCTCCGGCGTCGAGAAGCAGTCTCGTCATATCCTTGCGACCGTGAGAAACGGCTAACATCAACGCGGTCTGCCCGTGCTGCAAGGATCGAGCGGTGAGCAAACAGTTTTTTCGACATACTTTTCGCAATATTTCGAAACATAAGCAATTTTTTTCAGGTACAATAATAATTCTATGTTTTATAATCAATATTCGTGTGTTTTGTCGAAAAAATTAGAAAATTTGAGGAATTAGAAAATTTTTTACAAATTTTTCGATATTTACGTAATTTTCGTCGTATTTTCGACATACTTTTCGCATTATTTCGAAACATAAGCAATTTTTTTCAGCGATAATTATAATTCTATGATTTATAATCAATATTCGTGAGTTTCATGGAAAAAAATTAGAAAATTTGAGGAATTAGAAAATTTTAAAAAATTTTTCGACTTTTGGGTAATTTTCGTACCGCGTAAATTTTGAAAATTCCGAAAATTATGGATAGATGACGAGATAAATAATTTAATTTTTGCGGCGTTTCGTTTGAAAAGAAACAACACCTCGGGGATGCTAAATTAATTTTTGTCTGTGTTGTCGCCAAAAAAATAATTTAAATACGAGAAATATTTTCAAATTTTTGTTTTTTTTTTTTTTTTCGTTTTGCTTAACGCGAATTTCAGCTGCGCGTTTAGAAGATACGATAATCGGAAAAATGGTTAAAAATGAACAGAAAAATTACCAATTTCGCTCGAATGTTGACGTCGGCGAGTTGAAAGAGTCTGTTGGCTACAGATGCGTGAGTCGAATTTCTTAGATCCGCGAGTGCGGCGAGCATAACAGCGGTATAGCCGGCTACGTTAGCTTTGTTTATGTCGCACACTTTGGAGTCCAAGAGTATCGATACAACGTCGAAATTTCCGTGGGAAACGGCGTAATGCATAGCCGTGTTGCCGCTGGAGTCAGTCATGTTGACGATGTATTCGATGAGATAACTCGAGAATTCTTCGAAGCAATCGAGATAATCTTCGACATCGAGAGGATTGGCGGTCGCTGTACTCGAAATTTTGAACCATTCTTGTTGTATGACGTTTGCCGCGTTTTTCGTCTGATGGGAAACGTTTTTGCTCGGCGATTTTTTAAGATTATCGTTTAGCACCTTCATCGCCGCTCGCATTTCCTTCGTCGGCTCGACCTTCTCTCGAGGTTTGTCTTGTATCGGCTGAAACATCGCCGAGTCCGGCAACGCGTGTTTTTCCGCGGCGTCGATCTGTTTTTCCGGATTACTCGGATCTTTGGATTCTTTCTTCTCGTTTCTATCATCCTCTGCTTCCAACCTGAAAATCGAAAAAAAAAAAAAAAATAGATAATTCGATTACTCCAAAAATTTTTTTTTTCTTTTAACATCGCAAAAAAAAAAAATTAAAAATAATTTTCAATTTTTACTGTAATCGGAGTGTTTATAATTAATTCGAAGCTATATAGTTGAAAACGGAGTATATTTTGCTCCGTTAACTCGTTCCATCGACGAATGACGTACAGACTGACGTCATCCATCTCCGCGCGATTACCGTCATTACCGTTCACCAGCAAAGCAAGGAGATTCGATTCTGATGATATCCGTGCCATTCGAGATACGACAGCTGAACTGTTGCCGTTGAAGCATCGGATGAAATTTTTACAAATGTCGCGATATTAACACGAAACATCGACCAATTCCGATATATTTCTCACGATTTCACGCGTCTCACACGGCGCACTGACGGAGGAAACAAAAAAATTAAAATTTTTGCGAATGCTTGAGAATCTATTGCGTGCAACTAATCGTTTCGGGATAAACACGATCCGAGGAACAACCAACAACAGCTCTCCCGTTGCGGGATACATGCGCGTAACAACCGCAGTAGACTTGTACTGCCTGTGCGCTCGGACGTCCGCGTCCAGCTGCCTGACTCGCGATTCTATAGAATTATCGTGCAGCTGTCGTACCGCGCATGCTTTTCGAGCCCTTAAGCCCCCTTCGGACGCGCGCGAGAGTTTGAGCGGCGTATGCAGAAATCTCGTAAACTCTCGTTGCATAAAATATTCACGTAAGAGACGCGATGCATATCCGGCGGGGATTCAAATTATGCCAATTTTCAATCTTCTAACAGTTCGAATATTAGCAATTTTTTCCAAAAAAAAAAAAAAAAAGATCGCAAATTATATATCATCCGAGATATAATTAAGGAAATTCGTGCGTCAGATTTAACAATTATTGATGGTTATCGGCATTTCTTTTTTTTTTTTTTTTCGGAACATTTGCGGGATATACGAAAATTGACAAAATTTCTCGACCGATCGCCAAAGTTTGGCTTTTGTTTTTTACGGAAATTAATATTCAAAATTCTTGTAATTTTTTTGTGAAAAAGAATTTTCGATTTTTCATTTTTTTTTTTATTTACCATTTTTTTTAAATTATAGATAAAGTCAACGAATTTTTTTTTTTTTTTTTCAAGAAATACGCGGAAAAGAAAATAGCCGATAAACTTACCGATTGTTAGTTTCGTATTGATCCCTGTTATCGGCATCGTATCTGATGACACCGGAAGCGGGAATTTTCGTGTAGGTATCCTGTCGCTTGAACTGTCGTCGATAATCCGGTGTGTTGAGATTAATGTGCGAAGGTCTCGGAATCCTCGAGACGATATTAGTAACATTAGCATTTTCCTTGTTGTAAGTCGCATCCGAATTATTCGAAGACATTTGTCTCGCGAGATTTTTAATCGTTTCTTTGCAATTATCGCAATAATTGGCAGCGCAAGATATGGCGATGTGAGGTTTCAAAGAATCGCCGACCGATACATCGACGAATATTTTTTTCATCGGCGAAGTGCCGAATTCGCGTTTCATCGGCGCTAAACCGGAAGTATCGGTACTGCGAGCGGTCGTTCTCACGAGACCGTCGGTAAAGACGCCGACGGTTTTCGTTGTTTTGCGCTTCGGCTTCGTGTCGCCGTAATTAAACGAATGACTTCGCGAGTTCATTGAATTCAATGAAATCGGCTGCGTGCTGACGGGATCCGGTCCGACGGCGATCGATCGCGTTCCGGGTCCGGGACCGACTTCCGTTCCGATCTCCGATGTTCGCGGCTTCACGTTAACGCCGATGTTGCATCTCATTTTAAAGGGTTCCGATACTTGAATCTGTTGATCTCTTTTCTGAGGTATTTTCGGCACTTCCGGGTCGCACTGCGTCCCTTTCGTCGCCGTAGTTTTCGCAATGCTTTCTCTATAAATTTCCAAAGCGTCTTCGACGATCGAAGCTATTTCGTCGGAAGTTTGAATGTGTTTCATGCTTAACTCCGTTTCCGTTCCGAAACTTCGCGTTTTCACTTGGCGTTTGATATCAATCGGCTTTTTTGCGAGGGGTTCCGGCAGAATTTCGTCAAACCGGAAGTCGCTACGCTGAAGACTTCTGGGACTATTTTTCTCGGTGTTCGTACCGAAATCTTTGCTCGACGAACGCGTGCGATCGCCATACGAAAATACGTCCGGAAGTATCGTCTCCATCTGTATGGGACTCTGTTTGAGATTTAGGGAATTTTTTCGTCGCACTTCCGGTGACGATGTTGCGCTACGCGACAAATTTGATAATTTTACCGGACCTCTGATGTAACACGGTGCCGCCACGTGTTCTATTCTCGAGTCTTCGCGATCGTATCTTCTCGGATTTAGAGCGCTCGACGGCGTTTCGTAATATGTGAAATTTTTTGGATTCAACGGCGTTGTCTCGTCGAGAACAGAATCTTTAGTCTCGTTGAATCGCGGGAGTGGCGTACTTGTTATCATTCCGACATCGCGGGTTCGCACCTGAAGAAAGAAACGTTATTTTTAAGTACAATGTTTCAGGTAGAAAGCGAATAGAACGATAATTTTTATCGTTGAAAACCTCCAGCGGCGCAACTTATACAATAGAAAAGAAGCGGCGCGATGCACGCGCTTGTAAATCAATGTCGTAATAGGGCGTAAAAGTCGAGGAGGATGAAAGTTAGAAAGTGATTAAAACGTCTCGTTACTCGCGATGTGAACTTCTCACACTATTCTCGAACCCTTTGTTGTTTTCCTCCTTTCGTCTTCCTTTTTTGATATGAAGTACGATATTCCGATTTTTTTCGATTTTACAGTTACGTTAAATTTTTTTTTTTTTTTACGATCGCGTAATTTAATTTACAATTAACGTATTTCGAGACAAAAATAAATAATAATTGGAAAAAATTCGGATAAAAATATAATAATTTCAAAAAAAAAATAATTACATTACGTTTTTCGAATTGAAAAAATGCGACACACATTCAATTTTTAATTATTGACGAGATAATAAAAAATAATTTAAAAGATCTTTTTTGAAAATTGAAGAGATTGAGAAGAAGAGATTTTAATATTCTTTTGTAATTTTTCTAAATAAAAAAAAAATGTAAAATCGAAAATTCTTTTTCTCTCAAAAATTCAGAATTTTGATTATTAATTTCCGTAAAAAAACAAAACCCGAACTTTGGCGATCTATCGATAAATTTTCTGAAATTTCATATATCTCGCAATTTTAATTTTTCGTAAATTTTCGATGTTTCGAAAATTTGAATTTTTTGAAAAACACGACTTACCTGTTGATGGGAAACGCCAACGTCTCGAGTCATGACGCCGCACATAATTCCCATGTCTCTCGTCGGTACCGCAGTTGTCTTTGTACTGTCGTCAAACTTTCGTTCTCCGGACAGTGATGGTCTGCGATGACCGTACGACGTTAATTCCTCGTTTCTCGTTTTCGTATGATTGAGTTCTTCGACTTTACGCTGAAGATTACGTTTCTCCTCTTTCAATACGGAGACTTGAACCTGAGAAATAATTTTATACAATTTATCGGCCGCTCGTTAATCGATCTATTAACATCCCCCGACATTATATCGGCCGGCAGAATTCAAGCCGATCGCTAGAAAGTGTATCGTTCACTTGAGTTTCGATTTACGCGTCGAGATCCGTCGACGTGCGACGCTTAGCGAGGGAAGCAACGATTATGTCGGAGTACAGAGAACAAGTGACACTCCGAGAGAGAATTCTCTCGTGGGTACGAAATTTTACCACGTGTTGCCGCGCGCCCCTTCTTCCAGGTAATACACAAAATTTTCGCTACGCGCCTCGAAGACCCATCAATGAAATTTCGCTCTGTTGTCGTAGTCGTCGTCCGTACGATTTTGGGGATTTAATCGTTCGTAAGCTTCGGGGAAACTTGTAAAACCGAACGATTCTCGTACCTGAGAAATTTTCGAGACCATTTCTTTCTACCGATCTATCGGTCAGTCACTCTCCAGATGTTTAAACCGTTCGGAAAAATTTTGGGTAAATCGAAAGATTATATTTTTCTCGAAGTTTACCTGCAACATGGGTATTGCCTTCACTTGTTCCTCGAGTTCTCTCATCCTTTCCAACGACACCGCCATCTGCTCCCTGATGCTCTGCGAAACAAATTATAGAAAATTTTATCGAAACGCATCTATCGCGAGATTCTCCAATCGCATTGTTTGAAACTTTGTAAAAAATCAAACAATGCGTTCCTTTCTCTTGCGAAGTTTTATCGCGAAACTTTTGCAATGAGATTTTATCGCTGTTTTATACGCCTTAATGTCGATCTTCCGTAATATTAAATTATTATTCGTTTTTTTTTTTTTTTTTTTTTTTTTCGGAGTTAAAAAAAAAAGTTACATACCTGCAGAGCACCTGTGCTGAGATTCGAATTTCCGCTGCCGATGCTCGCATTGTCAAAGTCGCCCGCCAGTTCCGTTGGTACGTTGTTCTGTGTATACGTCGCCGGGTTGATGCCATCTGCGAACAATTAATTACAAAGTTACCATTAATAAATTGCAGGTTTTTTTTTTTTTTTTTTTCATCGCAACCGTTACTTATCCATCTGCATTTAGAGCAAAAAAAAAAAGAAGTCTTGTTTTGTGCGACTGCTCGTTACGTTTCAGATGCTACGGCATGCGAAATAATTGTTTTGTGTAATTGTTTCGCGATTGCATAATGAGCGGTTGGTGGGAGAAGAAAAAAAAATATATAAAATGAACATAGCGTTCGCGTGAGACTATGCGTGGCGCGATTACCGCTAGAAAACACATAGACACGTATTATAATTATTTTTGCGCGATGAGCCTCTCTTCGGGTACCAACACTCTAATTTATTACCGCTCTCATCCTATATATGAATAATAAACGATATAAGCATCCGTGAAATTCCGCTCTACGCTCTTAAACTTCCATTCTATTCCTTCGCGCGATGTGAACATGTGGACTGACAAGATAATAATTCATAATCGCAAAATAATTAAGAAACTCGATCGTTAGATATGCGCTCTTGTTTCTCGGCGTCGTGAAAGTTCGAAACATCGCGCAAACGTCTTTTTATTTTTTTTTTTATTTTTTTTTTTTTTTTTTTTTTTTTTTTTTTTCGTGATAAAATGCGTTGTTGTTGACGTTATCGCACAGTAGGAATGTTCGAACGATTGTATCTGATCCTCGTTCCATTATCGACTGTCGAAGGCAATCGAAAACAATACGGAACATGTTATTCTTCATTTCGCGATTAAAAAAAAAAATGTTGAATAAAAAATCGTATAATTTTTAGTAAATTCCCTGTATTACCGGCTTATAATTTAATTTTTTTTTGCAATAAAATGAATTTTGCGTCTACGAAACATTCTTCGTATTAAAATTTCGTGTGAATATAAATTATTTCGCAATATATATAAATTAATATATTTTTTTTATCGAAAACGATGCGGAAAATGTTATTTTTCATTTCGCTATGTAATTTTTTTTTTAAATCGAAAATCGTATAATTTTTAGTAAATTTCCTGTATTACCGGCTTATAATTTTTTTTTTTACAAATAATAATTTTGCGATGCCGCAACATTTTTTTTTTATTAAAATTTCGTGTCAAAATAAATTATTTCGCAATATGTATAGATAAATAATTTTTTTTATTTTGACACATTTTTTGCTCCGTAAAAAAAAAAAAAAGAAAAGTTCGTTGAGGTCAATCGTCGACGGGAAAACAAGAGTGTTCGATAATGAATTCTGCTTGTTTGACTCGAGAGATAAAACTCGCGGTAAAGTTAACTTTGCCCTCTCGGTGACGCTGATGGAATAACGAGGCAGTGCAGTGCAACACATCCGACATGGCATCCTTTGTTACTTCGTGTCCAGCAATCAATTAACAAAAGCATAAAGTACGACGGAGAGAGTGAGAGAGAGTCGTAAATATATTATTTATTATCGAAAATATTTTGAAAGTGTCACACGTCTCTTTAATCCTCCGGGCGTCTGAGAGAAGCGTATTATTACGCGATATCACGAGCCGCGTGGCTTTATCGCATATTTGATTAGACACTCGCGAAGCAAGTTGTGATATGTAAGCAAATTGTCCCGCGGAAATTTTTGGCTCAACATCATCCAAAGTATTAAAAATTTAATAGCTAAAAAAAAATGTTAACGCGATCGGAACTCACGGTACTTCCTCTTCATCTTTATCTTGCAGAAGGGCAATCGCTTCATTATAAACTTTTTTACACCCATTTTGACTGTTTTTTTATTTTTTATTTCCTCTTTGTTAATTATAAACTATTATTTAAATAATCGATGAAATATCGGAGTATTATGAAATGTTTTGTTACGAAGGAACACTCATTGTATTATCACTAATTTTTTCAGACTTTTACATTTTTTAATTTTTTTTTTACGATTAGGAATGTTAAGTTTTTCGATAATCAAATGAGTTTATCGAATTTTAAGTCTTTCGTCACATTTTTGCGATTTTTTTTTTGTTAGTTTACCGTTTTGGGGGTTTAAAAAACAATTCGTATAATTAGCTTTTTTTTTCGGAGCGAAGATAGTGTTTTACCGTCGAGCGGCTGCGTTTGACTGTGACGCGAGACCGGCAAAACTATAGGAGAGAGACTTCATCGAGGTGAAGGCAGCGATGGAGGAGAGGGAGTCAGAAATGCCCCCCTTACGATCCGACAAGCTTACTGATATACCCCCCTCGTTTATTAAGCGAAAAAAAGTGTAGCATCGCCGACGCCTCGGCGTCAAACGATGTACCGAGAGAGTGTCTTTGCGGCTCTGTAATTCGCGACAACTTCGAAAATTTTCCGATTTTATTTTTTTCTAATTTTCTTCGCGATCTCCCACACGAATTAACCCCTCCAAATTATCCGTAAACTTGATAACCGTGAATTCGCGATCAAAACTTCCGAAGTTCAACAGCCTCGCGATCTATTTATATTTCCTTAAAAGTACAAATATAGGCGCGACACGTGCGAAACTTTTATCAATTAGCAATGAAGTCAAACAACTCGACGCTCTACATTAAGCCGCTTAGGAGCAGAAGTATCGTTTTCGTTTTTTTTTTTTTCTTTCGCTCGGCGCGCTTCTGAAATAGTGGCAGTTGCGTGATCGTTGGGCAGCAGGTGCAACTCTAACGCCATATGCGGATCACCGGCCCCAACAAGGTTACTCCAAAATTGTCTCGAATGATCTCGATCGCTCGGAGCATCGACTTGTTTGTTTAAACTGCGAGCCAATTTCGAAGATCTAATATCCTCGACGAAACATCGATGAAATTCCATCGATTGAAAGTAAAAAACGCGAAGTATACTAATAAGAACTTCAGCGTTAAAAAAGATCGAAACAATCGATGATTTTCCGTGAATAGCAATCGAAGAATCATCGATACATCGCATAGAACTCCATTCCTCGGATATTTCTCTTCGCGAAACATTTTTGTTTGAAGAGATTCTTTAGTTTCTTCTTCTCGCTAAACCGGCGAAGGTGTACTGAATTCGCAAGAACGGTATTGCGGTTTCACCGCCGCCGTTGATCCTCGGAAAAATAACTTCCCTCGACCGTTGCTTACGGACGGTGATTTCCAGTCTTCTGGAACGTCGGTTCGGTTTCAACGGTTTCGTTTGCGCTGTACGAAACGGCGGTTTCGTCCGAACCGCGAATCGATTCACGACAGTTGAACCGCCGGTCTTTTAACGTTTTCTCGCAGTGAAATTAGTGGGTGGAAGTCGGGAGTCGGTGGTCTGGAGTCTGGCGGTGTGTGGAGTAGTAGGGAAAGAAGGAAAAAAAAAAAAAAAAACGTATAGGGACGGCGGACGACCGGAAACAGGTGGTTCCAGCTACGCACCGGCGATCCCAATGCGCTCCGCGAAACGCTATTCCTTTCGGTCTCAGCGCATATAGCACATTTCTATGAAGGACCCGCTATACAGTTACGCATAACCATTATCATCCCTGCAGCCGGAGGGTTAATAAAAATATTCAACCTGTTCGTTAATAGGGTGAATAGATTTATCGTCATATCTCACCGATCTTTCTTCGCGTTTAAAGAGAATCGTCGAGCGTTTCTCATGATTCGTACGTTGGAAATAAAAATTAAACATTTTTTTACTTTTTTACCATTGGCGATGCAAAAAAAATGGTGGAAATAGATAGCAGAATTTTTCTAAACATTTTTTTTGCGGAAAAAAAATTTACGTATATATTAATAAAAATATGGTTTTTTTTTTTCGAGAAAAATCGGCGATTTTTTTCAATCGGAGATTTGAATTTTTGACGACTTTATAATAATTTCAGCAGTTTCGAAATCTTACGAAATTGAAATTACGGCAAACAGAATAAATCAATATTCTCAACTTCCGGTTTATTAATTGAATTTAAAGATATCGCCGATACGCGTTGCGCATGTTGATAATTTGGCGCGATCGAGCGAACGGTTCATTTGAGTAGTTAATTAGCATTTCCGAAGCAGATAACGAGGGATAACGATCGGTGAGAGTCCCAACGAAACGGGAAATCGGCGAAGTTTCGCGCTACCCGACGATTGTTTTCGCGTGCGAAGGGAAGCAATCAGCTGATTTTAACTGCCGTGTTGCTTCTTCGTGAGAGTCTTCGCGAGTATAGTTTCGAATCAAAGTATCGCTGAATCAGCGAGATTGCCGTCGTTATGAGAGTTTCTCAAGGATAAGTAGTTGCGATTTCGTGGAAACTTTGTTGAACGGCGCGAGGATTAAAAAAAAAAAAGTAACATCAATCTTCGCGAGAATGGCGAACGTTGAGAACGATCCGCGTCTTGGATTTATAATAGGATACGATAAACTCGACTCCTCGGCATCGCTGACGGTAACGAAGAGTAACCCTTTCGACAGAACACGAGTAGTCACGAGACTCCGTCAAGGTATCGGTCAGAAAACTCGTCAACAACCTTGAAAATGATTCAACTGCGTCTTTGCTTTCCATCACAGGAAATTCTAAAGAATTGCTCAATCCATCGGACGAATTTACAACTAGAAATCCGAGTAGAAAAAAAAAAGAAAATTGGAGACTCCACTGTTCGGAGCCACCGATTCACAGTTTTGTTTTTTCTTTTATACGCTTCAAAGCCACTTTATCGAAGACGTTTCTCTTTGTTGAGAGACCGAAGTTCAGCCAAGTGAAACGAGCGTGAAATTAAAAGAATTCCGGGATTTAGCGCGAAGAGAGCACACACGCGTGAAAATAATGTTTGAAAAATTTTATCGAACTCTCACCGGCATACTTGCCGATAAAAGAGAATCTTTCGAACATATCGTTCATTTTTCTTAAAGGAACCGTAGAATATCGTCTTTTTCAGATAAATGAAAATCTTCTATTGTCAATTTTGAATAACACAACATTTTTAATAATATTTTCGAAAATTTTTTAACGGGAAAAAATCGACTGTTTTTTAACAGAAGAAAAATCGGCATTTTTTTTTACGAGAAACAATCGACTATTTTTTTTCACCAGAAGAAAATCGGCATTTTTTTACAAGAAAAGGTCAACTGTAATTTTTTTCACTAAAAGAAGATCGGCATTTTTTTACGATAAAAAATCTACTGTTTTATTGACCAGAAGAAAATCGGCTTTTTTATACGAAAAAATCGACTGTTTTCTTCACTAGAAGAAGATCGGTAATTTTTGTACGAGAAAAAATCTACTGTTTCATTCACCAAAATCGGCATTTTTTTACGAATAAAAAATCGGCATTTTTTTTTTACGAATAAAAAATCGGCATTTTTTTACGACTAAAAAGTCGGTATTTTGTTTACGAATAAAAAATCGGAATTTTTTAAACCATTGACATAGTAGTAGTTATTGAAAGAGAACTCACCGATTTCCGTCTGATTTCGTCGTTCAGTAGATTTCGATGGTTTTGATAGACGACGCAATGTCGCTTCAAAGTCGCCAACAACATCGCTGAGGTCCAGCGCCGGTGAATGTTGCACGTTCAACGGTCTCGTGTGACTCGACCTCGGTAAGGTCGTTACCCCGTTCCCCGTTACGGATTCTTGAGGTATTTCTGGCAATTGCGTTTCCAATCCAGCGAGAACGGGATCGACCTGCGATAATTAAAGAAAAATAAAGAAAAGAGTGTCAATTATAAGAAATCGAAAAAAAAAAAAAAAACACACACACAAAAAACAAAATGCAGTAAAACAATCGGTAAAAATGTGTACAACGTACCAAGCCGAGAAGAATCTCCATGGACTGACATTGTCTTCGTCTCTCGCGTTTCTTTCGCCTCTCTATCGTCGATCGGTCGGCCGAAGTATCGGCGGCAACGGCCTCGCAGTATCTTACAAAATCCAAGTCTATGTGGTAACCATACGGACAACAGAGACATTTTGAACCCGTGGAACCGGAAACGAAACCCTGCTTTCCCACTAAAAAAAAAAAAAAAAAAAAAAAATAATCGTCGAGTTCATTAAAATTCATTATAAGTACGAAACGAAACAGGACTCGTCTCATCTGCATGTTAATCGACTCCGCGCGATAACGTTCAATGTTTTTATGGCGTAAGAAGCTTTTTAGTTACACGTACGATTTTACTCACTGTGTAAGAGATTTTACGTGAAATTTTGTCGTCATCGGACGATAAAAGTACACACGGTAGTGTCGAGACAAACTTTATGACCTGTTGGATAGCGGCCTCGTTTCTCTCTCATTGCAGATAACGAAATCGTAAACGCTAGAGTTACTCTCGTAGAGCTTCAAAGTTGTTTCTATGAGTCACGAACGTTGCCATAGTAAAATGCATTGCTCCAATCTCGCATCGTTGGAAACGATTTGTTTGATTCAACTAAATTCGTTTGAATCGAATGAATTTTGCTTGTTTCGCGTATTACATCGAAAAAAAAAAAAAAACGATACCATGCTAATTTTTTTATTGCATTGACTCAGTTTGGGTAGAAAATCGAAAATGCAGCATCTAATAAATTAAAAAAAAAATTTATTACCCAATTTTTTTATTATTATTATTTTTTTAAATTATTAGATGCTGCATTTTTGATATTCAAAAAAAAAAAACGATACCACGCTAATTTTTTTATTGCATTGACTCAGTTTGGGTACAAAATAAAAAAGGCAGCATCCAATAATTTTTTTCGAAAAAAAAAATTTATTACGCGATTTGATTTTTTTTTTCGTTTTTTTTTTTCAAGTATATCAGACAAAGTGCGTAAAGAGAAGTATAAACGAAGTCTCGGTGATTCTTCCCGAGGTTAACGACCATCCGGTGCGGTTATAAAGGAAAATATGTTGTAACCATTGGCGACTATCCAGGAGAGTCTGGTAATAATAATCCGGCAAAGTTCGTTAGCCGGTCGAGACACGAAGATGTTCGTTTACGCGTCACGCAGCTTCAACTCGGTTATTTGCTCTCATAATGCTCTTTCCGCGAGTTCTCCGCGCAGCCCCTACCGAAAGACAGAGGGAATGAGCAAAGAGACTCAACCATATGTATACCCGAGTGTACTGTACGGCCCGTTGCACCGACGAATTCGTTATACAAGTTACGCTGACTCGCGATCCCGTGACGATTAGAATCTCACGCAATTAAACCTTCCAAGGGTTTCCAACGTTAAATTATCATCGAGAATCCTAACAACGGCGAAATTATCACGCTTCGCTGAATTTATAGTTAACGCGTTTCGTTCTAAAGATTGTGAAATCCTAAACGGGATTCTCGTGAAAACGATTTATCGCCAACGCAATACACGTTACAAATCATTGACCATTTAACGCAATTTTTTAATTAATTTTCTCTCGCTAATCATGAATTTAAATTATTTTCTTCATTAAGAGACGAAAAATAAAAAAATTCACTTATAACAATATTTATTATTATTAAACATTTTTATTTTCATTCGTCGTAATTTGTCGTAAAAATGATAAATTATCGACCACTTAACGGGTCTTTTTCTCGGATTTCCGCTCACTAATCGGCTAATTAAATTGCATTTCTCATCGTGGATAACAATAGAAATCCAATAATGTTAGTTAAAAGGATGAAAAAAAAAAAATGTATAGAATATATTTTTTTTTTTTTCGTATTTTTTTTTTAATTGCTCGCAATTTTTTTTTCCTCGTATTCATTACATAATTTTTTTCTGCAAACTCACCGTTTCCATTGAAAACGCGGGGCGAGGATACGGTAAGCGCCATTTCGTCACGTTTCAGGTGATTGCGATTATTCGTTTACGATCTCATGCCACAGCATCTGAAAATACAAAAAGAAAAATCTTTAATTAAACGATTTGTTGTCGGGATCGCGAAAGATTATGGGGTTCGACCACCAGTCGCGCTGATGAATAATTCGATCGTTTTCTTCTTTTTTTTCTTCGTCTTTATCATTTTGTACCGTTCTATTTCTCGCGCTCGGTGTCTTTTACGGTACCCCCGCAGTATTTTCTACTCTATGTCACTCTCTCACAGCGCAGTGTCTAATTTCGTAGTCCGGATTTCTGGTCTGACGACAGTGCTTCGCTCTCTCGACACAGCAATACCGCTGCTTCTTCAGCGCCGTATCTCGTACTCTTCATCTTCTTCTTCTTGTCTCTTCTTTTCACGCCGTTTCCCTACCCTACGGTCACGGAGACACGCGTTTCTTCCTTTTTTTTTTTCTTCGTTTCGTCTTTTTTATGCTCTCTTTCGTTACGACTAATTTACTTTCTCGGCTTAAGGGCAATTAAAAAAAAATCGGTCTTTTCCCTCTCGGCGAACTTTTCAAGCCCTTTGAAGACTATTTTTGCAATTAGAAAATTTTTTTTTTTTTTTTTTTTTTTTCGGACTTTTTAATCGAACGACAGTCGATGAGAGAACTTCTTTTTCCTTTGCATCGAGGATACTGCTGCATGCAATGAACGACTTGTGTTCTCACGAGAGATCGAGACGTACTACGAGTCACGTATGTAATGACTGCGTAAGAGTTTCTTGTCTTCGTTTGATCTTAAAGTTTAAAACAAGAGGCAGTCCCTCCGGCAACTCCGAGTAATAAGGTTCCCAACCGACAAAGTAACTAGTTACAAGCTACTCACGTATAAGTACGATGGCCAACGGGCGGGTTTCGTTGAATGGAAAGTAAACGTCGGGAGTCTTTGCTCTCCGTTGTACAGAAATCCATGGCCTGATTTCGCGTGGGTTACCCTCAGTGTGTGTGATTGTTAGTCGTATGTATGTCGGAAAAACTGCGACTCTTCGTACGTGAAATTCTGCGCGATCTTTTGCCGCGGAAAACGGAGTCTTCTATGAGGAATACGCGGAGGACAACGGTCGCGTCGAATTCAATGGTTAAATGTCAAATCGATCGAATTTTACGCTCCAGTGGAGCAGATAAGAGTTCGTATCTGATAACAAATTATCAGCTATGACTACGCCGTAGTTCGCGGACAGACGCACCTGTTATATATTTATTGATTAAAGAAAATGAAGGCTATGGCTAAACGGCCCTTCGATTCTATTTCCATAATCGATATTTCGTATTTTTTACTTCGATCGGAATTTTAATTTTTTTTTTTTTTTTTTTTTACTATGTCTTACTCTTCGCCCAGTTGTAGGCGTGTCGAATACACTCCCCGTATGTATGATCAAACATCAAATTACTTCACCTCATTGTTGCGTGTCGCATGCAATATCACTCGTTTCGACCTAACAATGACGTCACAGAGCCGACGAGAACATTGTTATAATATGCTTTTGCAGAAAATGAAGAAGACAAGACGTTAAAATAAATTGGTCTCGAAATATATGCGATGTCGTAAGAAAAATAGATAAAAAAAGATTGATACGGATATAAATTGCCGAAACATCGATCGAAATTGAGTTAAAATTTAAATTCCATTCGAGATAAAGAGACGATATTTTTTTTTATAAAATTTAATTGAAAAAGAAAATACATCGCGAAATATATTTTTCTCAACAAATTTTTTTTTTAGGATTTATTACGAAAAATATGTTGCTAAATAACAAATTACATGATTATTATAATAATTATTTAAAAACGCGGAATTTTATATCTTTTTTATTGATTTTTTTTGCATATACGTTTTTCGATGTCGGATTTTTTTTTTAATGCTTTTTTTCGATGTATTCGAAAAATGTTTGTTGCAAAGTTTGCACTCGTAGATACGTGCGAATGTTGGGTTTACGTTTAGCAAATGTATTCATCGCGCCGTTGTTTTGTTCCGTAATCTGCTATCGTAAAATGCAAATATTAGCATCGCAATGTTGGAAAACTCGCGTGAATATTAGTTCCGCACCGGTTTTACTTTACGTGATTGTATTGAGGCGCAACGCCTGTTATTGTTGTGGAGATGCAAAGGGGAGAAACGTGCGCGTTGAGGATTCTTGTTCCCGCGGCTTTTGATACTCAACCGCCGCAAGGACGTTACAATGGCTCGCGAATAACGCAGCAGCAGCAACATCGGAGGTTTCTTTGAGAAACGTGACACTCGTTCTCTCTCTCGTAATAATATTCCGACGACGGAATCGCGCAATTTGTCAACGTTCACTGGCAACTCTAATCGTACGTCTATTGTAACTATATGTCCATAACTGGTGGTACATCAATGCAGCAATAAAATTTGACCCCTTCGCGACTGAGGTGAACGTCTCTTTCGCGAGTATCGGCGCGCGGCATTTCACGTCGATTCGTATTTGTCTTCGAATCAATAAAAACGATTTAATGCGATGGAAACGATTTTTTTTTCGATTTCATCCATTTTGTTTTTTTTTCGATTTCATCCATTTTTTTTTTTCGATTTCATCCATTTTGTTTTTTTTTCGATTTCATCCATTTTTTTTTTTCGATTTCATCCATTTTTTTTTTTTCGATTTTATCGATTTTTTTTTCGATGTTTTAGGGTTATAAAAAAAAAGAACTGAAAAAATGACGAATAAGAAAAGCGAAAAATTTAATGACTGAAATTCCCGGTACTCGACACTCGAATTGTGTGTCTCTGAGACTAAACATTGTCCGGAAAAAGACGCGCGATCTCTACGCCGGGAGAATCACATCACGCGATACTTACTCTCTTTCTCTGGTATATTTTCTTTCGGCTTTCTCCTCATTCCCCAACAGTTCGCCCGGCAGTGGCCCGCGAGATTTTAATGAGTCCCACTCACGATCCGCACAAAAATAGTGCAAGAAGCAAAGCGAGACGGACAGAAGTCGAAAACGGAAGAAAAAAAAACATATCTAAAAGACTAAACTAGACACGCGAATCGTAAAACATCTTTAAAAACTCGACTCCCGATGTCCCTCCTCCGAGAAACATCCGCGAGGAGGAAAATATTCTTTATCTTTAGAACGATTTTTTTCTTTGAAAAGCCGCACGATTTTTTTTTTTAATTTTTTACTTCTATACTTAGAATTGTCTCATCAATTTTTATCCCTTTAGGAGCCGTCGCGAGTTTTGAAAAATCGCTTAATCGTCGTCAAAACGTTGACAGGAAGTGTATATATGAAAAGTCGTAAATACGTGAGCGCGTTGAATCAAAAGGGTTGTATAAGTGTCCCAAGCAGTTCACTTGGATAGGTCGTTAACTCTTCATCTTCTTTTTTTTTTCGTTTTTTTTTTTTTTTCGTCTTTTTTTGTCACATTCTAAGGTCCACGAAAATACCATCCGGAACCGGATACGATAAAAAATTCATTCGTATTTTCGTCACCTTCGCGTCGAGAGATCGCGGAGTTCGCATACGACTCCGAGAGATTCTCTCGACGCTGAGCGCGAGAATCTGTTAACTGAAACAGGAAGACGAAAGTTCTACTCTCGCTTTGCTACTGTGCCAAAGCAGCTTGGAACTTCGTAGGTTTCGTTACGATGCAGCCTGACTTCCGTCTAAATTTAGTGCGCTACGATTGTCTTAGGTCTGTCGTTGACTAGAAACACTCGTTGCCGAGTTGAGAAGTCCATTCATTCCTAACTGGTGAGCAATCATTATTCTTTCCGATGTGAACATGAAGACAGTTTGTTTGAAATATCCTGTAAATTCATCGATTTACCCCGTTTACCCTTCAAAGCCCTTTAATTTTTAAAGGTCATTATCCCAATAATTCATCCGCTGAACCGGCTGTGCAGACGATATTAACCCCTCGCGTTTCGGCAACGTAAACATACATTTCGAATTTTTTATCACTATAACTTCGAATAGTTCGTTTAACTATAAAAAATTGTTAAAAAAATCTTCTCCAGCAAACATATACACGTATTTTTCAAACATTTGCATTTTTTTTAATTTTAAAGTTACGTAAAAAAAAATATATTTTTCGAATTTCGATTATTACTCGAAGTTTTAATAATCATAATCAACATTTTATGCGCCGATCGATTTTTTACGATCGATCGAAGTTCTAAAAAAAAAAAAAAAATTTCTCCTATGCTTCCGTTATCCTATTCTGATCACGTGCTCGTTGCTTCGTCTGCTACTACCATATACACGTGTTTCTCAAATTGTCACCTTAAAATATCTATCATAGATCCCTTCCTGTCTCTCCTAATAACGGTCTCGTCGCGATTCCACGTTTAACGTAATTGGTATGCAACGCGATATCCTTTTTTTTTTTTTTTTTCGAAGCGTGTAGAAAGTGTCTCTATATAGTAGAGTTCGTCGAAGAATGCCCTTCGGGACTTCACGTATCCGTTAAGGACGCTGTTCTATAATTCATCCACGTGTTCTACGCACCTCGTGTTTATAGTGTGAACGTTCCTTCATAAATGTTATCCTACCGTAATATCGCCTGATGCAACGGCGACCCTCGAGAAGGCGTTCATCGCGTAGGCGTATTTCTCTTTCCCGTGTGCGTATAACTTTACGTAGTATATAATAATAATAATAATAATAACAACAAAAATAATAATAATAATAACACTGAAACTACCGTAACATCGATATCGAACGGTGACCGTGTACGAAATATGAGCGTCGAGCGAGTGTGTGGGCCCCCGCGGGGCACACGTGGGCCTCATACTCTCTGACCATCGGACCCCCGTCGCCCACGCATCTACACTTCTCACGCACAAGCGTATATATAAGAAGTCTGCAATCTCTCGAGCGATTCGTTTCACCCACCGGTAAGAAACATTGGTTTATCGATTTATGATAAACACGACTCGGAGAATATGCAGATTTTCATTTCAAATGCGCGATCTTTTTTTTTTTTTTTTGCTTATATGGACGTAATTTTAAAATGATTTTTTTTCTCGTTAATTCCGCGGAGTTTGCCACTTTTCTTCGAACTTTAAGCGAATTTAAAACGAAGAGCAACTATATCGTGCCGCTGGCTTTGCCTTCCCGACGCTTTATCTCTCTTCGTTTCTCTCTACGGCGCATTTTGCTTTCGCACTCTCCCTTTCTCTCCCTTCGCACGTGTGAGACTCCGGAGAAACAAGATCGAGTCACCGTTCCGGCGAGAGGCCTCTCACGGACTGGTTTTTAACACGTTTTCCCATACCTCCGGAGGATCGAGAGAGACGGCGTGCGAGAGAACTCGACGAACTTACTGGACGCGCAGGACGTACGAGTTTCCGGACTTTTCTGTCTCGTCGCGAATAGCACTAAATCATTCTCTCGGTAGAGAATTCAACGAGGTTACGAGAACTCTTTTGTACAATCGGATGAAAAAAAAAAAAAAAAAATTACCATCGGGATATGACACACTTTCCATCACTTCCGGAAACGAGAAATGAATTCTTCTCCAATTAAAATTTTTATCTCCGAACCGAATAACAAAAGTTACCTTTTTTTTAAATTTGGTTTCGCGACAAAATTCGCGATCTTTTTTTTTTTTTTTTACTATTTGATTCGTTTTAAACAAAAATTTACGAGCGCTGATTACGCAGCGTTGATAATGAACTGATCGTTTTTTTCTTGAATAATTCTCTGCTCTCGACTTACGCAATTTAACATCGACGTGCTCTTCGATAAAAAAAATAATAACAAAGTCTTAATAACGATCTCGTTGATTATATTATTCGTCACGCTCGTCGCTTGTAGTTTTTTTACATCTCGAACTCGAGACGTGACTCTTATCTTCGAGTTGTCGAAGCTGCGGCCGCGATCGTCGGGTTCGTCAAAGCCTTCAAAGAGTCGTACAAATAAACCCCCGCAAGGAAGTTTAACACTTGCAGCGTCGGTAAAAAGTTAAATCAACGGAACGTCGAGGGCGAGTCGCGAGTTTATGCAATTAGCTATAATTGTTTGGTCAAATCGCGTCGATAAGTGTACAGCGCGAACTTAGATATTCTAACAACTCGCTAATCACAGGAACACGTAACGCGTTTCTGCTCATCGGAACCTCCAGCATTTATCTCGATTTTCTCGAAGGCTCCGGTGAAAAGATCGAAGAACGTCATTTGCATTGAGTCAAACGATGCAAAGTTGCAAAAAAAAATTCTTGCCGTCGTTCTTACGGTCGGAAAACTAACGACGGACTTAGCATTACCGATATAGCAACACTTTTTGCCGGAGATGGATGGCATGTGGGTAAAGAGCGATTTTGCTTGACGCATCTCGAGTCGAAGACTACTCACTGCCCGTCAGTTAACTGTAACCCACGGCGCAATTGTGTAATAACGAAACTCTCGCGAACGCGAGCGCACGATCTTAAACTCCACTACGGTAAGGTGGTCTTCAGACTCGACGAGCAGCACTCTGCCCACTTTTTTTCTCCTCATTTTTTTTTTTTCTTTTACTCAGCTCTTTCCTCGTCGAACTACGACGTCGCCTTGTATAGCCAATATATCGAAGCGGCGATCGTTATTAATAAAATTCTCGATTTTAACTAAATATTAATATCGAAAGGAGAAAATTAAATATCGAAAAAAAAAAAAAAAATTATTGATCGCGAAGTATCGTAAAATTTATATCGTGAAATCATAGCGCTCGATGATTATTTAAACAAACAATGATTTAGAGAAAAAATGTTGCATCGGAAGATGAAATATTAAGCATTTTGTTTTTTTTTTTTTTTTTTCGGCACTTATTTTTCGGTTTCTTATCATTTGTGCGCTTTTAAAGGTTCTAATGAAACTTTTGTCGCGATTTTCATTGAATTTATCATTACGAACGCTTGAGTAGTAATGATGAAGAGACGGCCATTTTTTTTTGCGCTTAAGTACCATTTGCGCGATGTTATAAGAAAACGATTATAAGCAATGAACGCACGTCTCGCCAGCCGCGGCGAGTGACCGTGAAGAGCTACGATTCTGAAAAGGTGTTTCGCTACAATTATCCTCCGTCATCAGTTAGGCGCGTCATCTGTATTTGATTCCCCATATGACCGCACGTTCGCCATCCTTAGAATTTTAGACGGAGGAATTTTTATTTTTTTTCTCGACTCCAAGAAACAGAACTTCGAGCAGCTGACGATTTTGTTTTCGCGAGTATCTCGATGTTTCGTCGATAGATAGAATTCTCGATCGCTAATAATTACGATAATTACGAACATCCGACGATACATCGGATAATTAAGGGTTTACGAAGTGTTCGTTTCGCGTTGAACACTGAATTCTGCACAGCAGCGAACGCGTGTTAATGACCGTTCTCTCCGAAGCCAATCGCGAGGATAATACAGAGGAAGAGATGCGAAATCCTCGTGGAGTGAAAGTAATGCGACAATTCGCCCGTCGCGACTCCTCAACACGGTGCAACTCCGTCGGTTGAGAGGAAAGGAAAAAAAAAGAAATAAAAGATTCTGAGAGATGAAAGTCCTCAGGGATATAAGATTACACGCGAACCGGAGTATAATTTATACGTCGGGTAAACTCGAGTACACAGCGATCGGAGAACCTTGAGACTCCGTACGGATCACGAAGGAACTCGTGTTACCGAAAATTCGAATGGTCCCTGACACAGAAAGATCAACGCACCGAAAACCTTCTCTCTGTGTTAACAACGAGCATACAAAACAGCGTATAAATATCCTCTGTTTTCCCCTTAAGAGTGTTACCGACAGAGCAAACTTCCTTGATAATCGCCCGCAAGTTTGACAATAGCGATCGTTTATCCGAAAGCACATAGAAACCGTTTGTATTCATAAGTACCGCGAGATAAGAGCGAATGGGTTACGCGTTCGGATTTTTTTTTTTTTTTTTTTCGAATCAAATTTTTTTTAATTTCCTATTAATATTTCGAAATAATTTTTATTAATATTAATTTTATGAGTATTCAGACGAAAAAAAAAAAAAAAAAATTCTGAAAAATGTTACTTTCGTTTTTTTTTAACGCGAAATCAGTGCAAATGAAATTTACACTCAGAAAAAAAAATGTAATCTTCGAATCTTAATGCTGATATTACGAATAGATTTTTATTAATATTCCGATGGAATTGTAAAAAAAAAAATTATTCCGATTTATTTTAATGTTTTTTGCTTGCAACGCCGATGCTAAATCGGATGCTGCGAACGGTACTCGAGAAAACAGAGAACACGTATATACGCACGTGCGGTTTGATATTTCGCGAGATGCTATTCGCTAACATAGGACACCTGTGTTCTCCTTTGAAAGACGCTTATCTCGAACGTACGCCGTCGCACTTCCTGCCGTTTAAGGAGGAGTCTCCGCTTATGAATTCACTTCCGCCTTTACCGGAGTCACTAATAACGATCTAACGACCCTATACACGGTCGATCAGCCATTACTACGTTACACGTGAAATTTTTACTCCAAATTTGGCTCCGCGGATATTTTACAACATTTTTTTCACACGCGTTTCTTCCATTTTTATTTTTTACGATTCTTTCGAATTGCGCGAACTGAATTCCTCGTAAATCGCGATAAAAATTGTACCGTTTTACCGGCACGTATTTTTCTTTTTTTTTTCTCTCCATTCTCTTATCAACAGTTTACGCGAAACACCGAGGTACCCGCGTACGGTTGCCGGCGTTAATGTTTTATTCAAAAGCCGATCTACAAAAGACGTCACAGTGCGTTCCGCGAGTCTCGTACAGCGTACACTTTGCGATATAACTGGGGGCCGTTTAATCGTCAGATAATTGTTTACAATTACCTACATATGCGACATATGCGGCAGTTCAATTGAGACGAAGATAATATTAGATCGCGAGCTCGTTGATCTCTGTTCGCAGTCATACATCTCAACTCCGTCAACTATCGCGAAGTACACGGAACGCACACGCGATCGTTCGCGAGCGACAAAAAACAATTCTTACCCATTATAATTTGCGAAAAAAAAATTTTTTAAAAATCGGTGAATAATTCAGTCGGTAAAAAAATTTGGTAAGCGCGAAGTCTCGGCGGCGACGAACGTTTGACACTGACTTCGGAAAGAATTTGAAGCGCTTGTCAATCGCGAAACAATTGCGAAATCGCGACGCCCCCACCGGAGGAATGAATGTGGGAGGTTTTGAAAATTGAATGACTCGATACTTTTGTAGGGTTATCCGTGTGTATATGTGTTTGACGAGTCGAGTGTCGCGCACTCGACACATTTCATTCATGAATGAGCGCCTCGAAATGGCAAAACCGCAGGAATCAATAACAAAATCGATCGATTTAATCGATTTATCGAATATTCAATGATTTCTCGGATTACCTATACGGTTATACGATACTATGATAGATCTCAAGAAACTATCGGGTTTCATGCTGTAATTTTCGATCTCTGAGAAACGATTTTCCGCGCGTCTAACAGCGCATATCGTTACATTGAGGAAGCGATGAGAATGAAAAAATGACTGAAGATAGTATTTAGCGGAGTAATAGTTGAAGTTTAGACGTGACTACGGATAGAGAACAGTTCATCGCAAAGCCCCGTTAGATAACTATTATCGATTTAAATGGACTGTCGCACAAAGCGATAGCCTATATAACGCGAACAATAGCCATTGCAATGGGAAAAGTCAATCGGTTGATCGATTTTTGCGTAAAGGGAGTCAAAGAGATCGCAAATTTTGAAAAACAAAAATATTAATGGCGGAGAACACCATACATTGATCTGCTAAACACGAGACGTTACAAGAAAATCGATTTTTTTTTATTTCGCGTTTTACGTTTTTTTAAAAAACGCGTAATTTTGCCGATTTTTAATATATCGATATTTCGCCGCGAAAACATCTTCCTGACATTCTGACCTTAAGATTTCGCTAAAAATAAACTTTTAAATATGAATTTTTGGCAAAGTTTCGTAAGAATGACGACATCGGGTTAAAAAGGCGCAAAAATATGTGTCGTATTCTCGGATTAATCGATCTGCAACGCCGCGTTAGGTTGAACGCAATAATTTATTTCCGGAAACTCCGTGTCCTTCGTGGATGAAATGAGATCATCGTGGGTGTTCGATAAACAAGCCGTTAATGGAAGACATCGTAGGTCTCGATGAAATGGATTATCATCGTAAAATAACGATAAGAAATCAGCGATTGCATTCCGATTTTTTTTTTCACTCATTTGCATTCCCGCAGTTTATCATATTCGCAGTCGGTAACGAACCAATTTTTTTTTTTTTCGTTCAACGTTTATCGAAATTACATGAATCAAAGGAAAATTGTATAGGCATACAAATTGAAGAATTATCGCCGTATAATTGCGAATATAAATCGTATATGCAGCTTTTTTTTTCGTGATTCGCATTTATTACGAAGAAACGTCTGCATCAGCGTAAAGTTTTTTGGACCAAACAAAAATTTGGATTAAATTTTTTTTTTTTTTTTCGAAAAAAATAATTGGCAAATATTCGTTTGAACTTTTTCTCGAGATCGTTAACCCCCGTCTCGTAGCTGATAATTAAAATTTTTTTTTTTTCACGTCCCGAATAGCCACATGTGCTTTAATCAGTACAGATAAAAGTTTATCCCAAACGCCCACATCCCGACGATTCTACTCTCACCTCAGTTGTCCGTCAAGCGAATTTTTTATTATAATTTAAAAGGCAACTGGCGTTGATCGTTTGTCGTCTAAATAGCCAACCAACCGCTAAGCTCACACGTGACATCAGCGAACACAACCAATTTGCATATAATCTTGGTAAGCCCTGCGCGAGCGGCTCGAGTAAAGCAGTCGATGAGTTGAAAAAAAAAAAAAAAAAAAAAAATGAAAGGATACAACACACGGCACCGTGGGTTATGGGACAATTCCATTCACGGGAGGTCCGTAGAATGCATGTGCGTAGAATTCAAGGTCGCGGAGATTACTACGAATAGATATATAATAGATAATATCCATTGCGCGTAACAGGATGCCGATAGATCATCGATCAGTTGTATTCAAATTTATTCCTTACATCGTTCGCATTAAACAT
This sequence comes from Cryptus viduatorius, assembly GCA_964006125.1. Lineage (NCBI taxonomy): Eukaryota > Metazoa > Arthropoda > Insecta > Hymenoptera > Ichneumonidae > Cryptus > Cryptus viduatorius. The sequence continues at coordinate 595,560 of OZ023229.1, forward strand.
CGAAACGGCTTTTTTCATGTTCGGGACGCTAAATCTTATTGTCAAACAATTGTCAACGCCGAAAATAAAAATTTTGAAAAAAAAAAAAATACTTATTATCCCGATAGTCTTCTCGATATCTTCTCCGATAATTTTTTTTTCTCGGATTTTGATACTCAACATCCCGAACTGTGTAGTAGTCAAACAACTTTTTAATGCGACGAGGACACTAAAACTCGTTATCGAACTATTATCGATGTTGTAAATTAAGTAAATATTTTTTTTATCTTAACATTAATTGTCTTTATTGAAGAAGTTTCTTCGATTTTTGGTTTTATTATTCGCTTCGATACGAAAAAATAACATATATATATTGTAAGAGAACAAACCTGAGCCTCGATTGTGATGGGCCGATAGAAGGATATCCCGGAGCCCCATGACCGCTCGTCCGGACTTTAATCAACCCGCGTCTTGCACCAGAAGTGGGGGGGTAAACCCAGCGGAGTGGGTGGTTCTCCAAGCGTAACAATAACGAATCTCGCGATGTTTTGTTCCGAAGTTTCTCTCCTTATCTTAACTTTTTTCTCGCACAAGAATCACCGGAAAATTGTTTAAAAAAAAGTTCCCTTGGAATAAACGAAATTGCACTCTCACCCCCACGAAAACGACGCGGAGTGTTAGTGGTTAAAGCGCGACGTTTCGACCCTCCGCGGTTCACGAACACTCGAAGAGTAGACTGTGGATTCTGAGGTCCGGTCGCGAGGCTCCCGGTACCAAGGCAGAGAGAGACCGGCCTGTTTCGCCGCCCCTCCTCGTCGGAGAACATTTCTCCCCCACTCGCGAGCGATACGACACACAACAGCATCTCGAGAGAGGAACTCCGGAGGCTGCGCTAGTCGCTACAGAAACGGCGACAGCATCGGCATCGCAGCGGGCAACACACCGGAGCAGGTTGCTGCTTCGTTCTTTTGGCTCTTCGTCGCTTGATGATCGACGAGAGAAACAGAGGGGCATTGGGCAGAGAGAGAGATCGAAGATTTCTCGGTGGGAGCCCCCACATCGGGCCCAAGGTCCCTCGGATCCACTGGTCGCCGGTCAGGTAGGGTCGAGCCCTCTTGTCCCTCAAGGATCTCCGACAACCGAGAATTCTAAAGGGGGGATTTTTTTTTTCTTTACTTTTTCCAGGTAGAAACGGCACGTTTTGAGATTTTACCTCGAGAAATCGCATTCACTTTTGGCGCAGGTGTTTCGTATTGCAATTACACGGCGCTTAGCCGTTCGAAATTTTGGACCATTTGGTACCATTTTTTTTTTTTGTTTTCTTCGATTTTTATACGAAATTGGCGAATTTTTTTTTTCAAATTTAATTTAAAACGAACAATTTCGAAAAATGATTTATTATTATTATTGTTTATTTTTATTTTTTATTTTATTCTGTTACCCGAAGATCTGATTGCATGCGATGTTTTGAGCAGAGAACGAAAATTAGACTCACGAGTCATTCAAGATATCAAAATTACTGTTTCTCGTCCCCGTTTCTTTATTAGATCTCGTAATCTACCATCTACCTACGTAGGACCGCATTTTTCCGGCGTGTATCACTCTCCTAGCGCCGGACTTCTGTTTACATTCGAAATAAAGATTCGAAATTCTTGTTGCTTCATTTTTCTTCGTAATTTAAATGAGTAACTTGCATCATTTCTTCTATATCGACATTGCGTGGTAATATACATCGTTTTTGGGTCCCGAAGTTTCGATTTCATAGCAAATGAGTTTAAAAATATTGATTTTTGGAAAAATTTCGTAAGAATTGAGATATCGTGTCTTTCCGGAGCATATGTGACGTTAAAGAGCTGCAACCGCATCTGTAGCGTTTGTTCGGAGGTAAAAAGCGAACTTTTCTCTGCGACTGATGCGCGTTGTCGGAGACGCGCTGAGGAATTTATGTCCGCGAGTAGTCTGACCACAGGTCGTACTCCAAAAATCTCGACGGAAGACTCGAAAAAAAAAGAATACGCGGCTACAAACGCTTCGGGATCGAATGAAAGAGCTCACGGATCTGGTATTACGATGTCCCGAAGAAACATACATAAAAAAGAGCACGTGCCCACGTGCCCGGCGGCTCTTTACGTAAAAAAAAAAAAAAAAACCCAAGAAAATGGACAATGACGGAACGAATCCCCGCTACCGTGAAGGCATGTCAAGCGACGAATTAAAATTCCTCGAATGAAAACACGCGTGGGTAAGCGGGGGAAGGCTTATGATTTTCTCTGCTCCGACAAAAACAACTTCCGGTCGTTCCAATTGCAAATCTATATATTGTAACGATCGAGCGAATGAATAACACGCGTATTTGGTTTTGGGGCGGATATTATTAATTATAAGAAACGTTAATTATCCCGATCTCGAAATGTCACACGTCCGCTCGCTTTTAAAGTCCCGTCCAGACTTTCTTGTCGTGACGATCGATATCGTATCGATCGTTCGTACGTTTGTCTATTGTCAACCTAACTAATATCGTGTGTCTTAATAAATAGTCAGCTAACATTCGTTAGCTAGTCAGCTATATTCGTTACAATATATATATATATATCTATCCGATGATATTTCTCTGCGTTTCATTTGCGTAAAGTACGACGCGTGGGCGTTATTTATAGAAAAATTTACGATTAATTCGCTCTTCAGGTGAGGCGAACCACAAGCCATTGAGAGCCTCCGCTATCGCGCGGCTCTCTTCGGCTGTTCGGGAAAATAAAATAGTGTAAGTGATCGACAAACTCCATATCGCGGAACTCTCTATCGCGTCTTTTACGAGTGCAAAAGTACATTTGCTTACCAGCTGCTGCACTTCTAAACGCCAACTGGCAGATTCGCCGTTGTATTTTAAGATACCACTTGTGACTTCGCCGTCTCTCGTAAGACGCAATTATACAGCGAAATATCCGACCCGTCGGTCATGCACCCGTCCTTGAAAGAAAATTGAAAGTTTACTCGACGATCCCAGGTATATTACTCCGTACCGATCTCCTTTCTTGTAGACGCGATCGTAAATTGACCGGATACTTCGCGGATCTCCAATTATGACAATATTTGCGCGATCGCGAAAGCGAAAGATTCGTTTTGCGCGGTCCTCCCCCCGTCAATGGTCAATGGGAGTACAAAAGGAATTTCTTGTGGGTGGACTCGTTTCTCCTCTCCGAACATCTGGGTCTGTTACCTCCACACACTCCACACGATCTTCTCCTACGCGAGGAAAATTACATAGCAACGTTTGAAAAATTGTCGCCATTTTTTTTTTTTTTTTTTTCGTATTTTGATCATTAAATATTGAGAATGGCGTTTTTATTTTACTTATTTTTTAAAAATTTGAAGATTTTTTTTTTTTTTTTATAATAAAATCGCAAATTAAACGTTGAGAGTAGCGATTTTATTTTACTTATTTTATGAAAATTTGAAATTTTTTTTTTTTTATAAAAAAATCGCAGAATGTGTTTTATAATCGTAACCTTCAAAAATCGAGTGAATTTTTTTTTTACTCGACGCATTTTGAAATTTTCCGATTTTTTTTTATTACAAGAATTTACGGGATCGGGTGTTCGGTAAAAATTTTTTAAATAATTGCTAAGCTGTAAATCACTGAATTTTTTTTTTTGTTTTTTTCTGCAGATTTTTTGATACTGGTGTAACTTAAAATTCGGTTAGAATAAATAGGCAATTTTTTTTTCTTTTTTTTACAGTATAGTACTCCGATTTTTTTTATTAAGCTCAAAGCTTTCTGTGCACATATTCCTAATTAACGATCACTTGTATAACAATATACTGATATTGATCGAGTCTGAGGTATTCGATATACAACACGGTAATATACATACTGTAATTTACAATCAACTTGTTGCTTTTTATTTCGAAGCATATTTTTGTTTTTTTAACGCTCCTTCTGTGTCGGCAATTTTGAACCAAACACCGGAGTCATTTTTCTTAGATTATAATTTTTTTTTTTTCGTATATTTTTTTTTTTTTTTTTTTTTTTTTAGAGAGAAACAACGACCGAAATTTTTTTTTATTTCCGTAACGTTCAAATTCTTTTGTATCAATCGAAATAGGATAAACGACGTTGAAATATCGAGAATTTATGTATTTGGAGAAAACGTACAGTAATTATGAAGGGATAATAAATATTTATCGGTTTACCGTGGAAGAAGATTGATAATTAATCGAATCGTAACCTGTTGACGAAACGAAACTCCTCGATGGCAATATACATTCTCGTAAAAAATCTTTCGAATGTATATATCGTATGCAATATAAAATGCACTCATATAAAAATCGTCTTCGTCGGCAGAGTTTACCAGAGGAATTAAGTTATTTATTTTTTCATTTATTTATTTTTTTTTTTTAATTCTTCCGACACTCAATTATCTTTTATCGCCTATAGAGACACTTCGCGATCTATAAGAGAATTTTCAAGGAACATTTCTCTGCAGTTTCAATTTCTCTCTCTGTTGTGAATTTCTACGTTTGTATTTCCTTTTTTTTTACGATCCCTAAAGGTCCTAAGGGTTTGTCGCAGGATGAGGAGACATAACTGCAGAAAAATAGTGGGAATATAAAAAAAAAAAAAACAATAAAAAAAAACTCATAAATTACAAATAAATATAAAATGTGTATTTTAAATTAAATGCCACAAGATTGTTCATGTTTTCTGCAACTTTTTTACGATTTCCGGATGAAGCGTTAAATCGCGTAAAGCTTCACCCGCCAAACAGACTCAGTTTTTTATACAATAAAAAAAAAACATCGCATGGAATTAAATAAAAAAAAAAACAAATCGCGAATACGTTGAACACAGAGTAAAAAAATAAATGTTAGAATTTCCGCGTCTTCGGACGCAAACTTGACGGGTATACGTAATACGCGCAACAAACTACACGTTTTTCCTTTACACACAATTTTTCTTTTTTTTCTTTGTTTTACGATTTTTTTTCTCACACATCCGACACAGCTATTTACACAACACTTCCATTCTGTAGGTATTACGTTCGCGTACCTAATTAAAAAAAACATACAGGTATTTAGGTACTACGGAATCGACGGTAAACGCAAAGTGAAAAACTAATTGTAAAATCGATAAATGTGTATCATCTCGTCGCATTATTATTTTTTTTTTATCATCATCAGTCTACTCGATTAGTTTGTTTGTCGTTTTAATTCTTATCTTATACTAGTCGTAGATATACAATTATTTGGAATCGCTTATGCGTTCGCGCGACTTACGAACTTCTAACGCAACGTCGCCGTCTTCTTCGTCGTCGTTCTGTGCGGCGCGCGTTAACAAGTTTTTCGTCGAGGCTTTCGTTACTTCTTTCTTTTCATTGCCGCGAATTTTTAAGTAAAGCTTTATCGTCGAGACGATTAATGTATCAGCGTGTACACGAGCGCTTTGCTTTTTCGTCGTCTTATTTCGTATCGTATATACGTATCGCTCGTATTTATAGCCGAAGGATTTTCGTCCCTTAAAAAAAAAAAAAAAAAATGATCGATTGGCAGAGTATTCTATCAGTACGCTATTATAACTGCAGTAATTACACACTTGTATAATACTTTTTTTCTCGCTCTCACGCGGCATTCAAAAATTTCCTTTTTTTTTTTTTTTTCGGAGAGTTAAACAGGAAGCACGACATTTCGGTACGATTATTACACAGTAACAAGTATCGAATTCGCTCAATTCATCACCTAAATTTCTACTATCATCGACTCCTTTTTCGGCTCTCTTCGGATTTTTTTTCTCGTATTTTCCTCTAATTTCTTCGTCGCGGGAAGAATCGTGCGCCAATTTTACATATATATGTATATATATATATATATATATATATTTTTTTTTTCTTGAGCCCTAATTTTACGCACGACGGTACCTAACTAAACTTAATTTACTTGTTAAATATCACAATCTATGATAAAGAGAAAAATTCATTCTTTTCCCGATACCGATGTCAGTATCGGCGTCGGGAAATCGCATTCGCATCACGGAATACACGTCGATTATGAGGCAAAGAGTATCGAGGTATTTGGAAACCGAGGTTGTATAGAATATTATTAACATTCAGATATTCGCGCGATTTTCGATTTTTTTTCTCGCCATTTTTTTTTTTTTTTTTTTTTTCGTTCCTTTCCTTACGGTTAGACACACCCATGTTGTACACATCACACGCACATACGTAAGCGTACGGAGAATGCCATCGTGTCCAGTGTCCGGGGATTTTTTTTTTTTTTTTTTTTCAATTTTTGTTTTTCTGTTTTCCATTTTTTTTTCATTTTTGTTCCTTTTCTGAATAACTGGCCACAACGTACAGAGCAGTCTTAGGATTAATCCGATTAACGGTTATTATTATACAACGTTATACACGAAACTCCGGCGAAACTTCAGCCCCCCATCCCTTACGGTTTATACACACGCATTCGTCTTGCTGGCGACATTTTTTTTTCTTTTTTATCAACGCAACGAAACGCAGGAAGAAAATCAACTGTTTAGTTTTGTTATTATTGTTACTTTTCTTTCAGCACTTCTCGGGCGTCGATATTATTGCCATTCTTTCAAAGTTTCAATTGAGCAGAGCGTTGAGAAGTACAGGAGATACTCGATTCTGATTGGCGGTAAAATATTATCGATCGTAATAATCGTTTTTTTTTTTCGACGCGTTGGCAACATAACTATGCATTGTAATATCCAAAATCGAGAGTCTGCTGCACAAAGGTTGAGAATTTCTTGTTTATGTTTCTCCAATTTTCGTTCTTTTTTTTTTTCCTTCTTCGTTTTTTTTTTTTTCTTTCGAGATCCATGCATGCGGATCATTGTACAACGTTCCTCGCAAGAAGTACTAATCAGTTCTTACAATATTAATTATAGATACCACACACGAGAGATATCGACGGGACGTCGCTATTTCGACGATAGTTTTTTGTTTTCGTTTTTTTTTTTTTTTTTTAACAAATGTTCCTTTAGTTCGGTAAAAGAGCGACGAGAAACGCTCAACTCTCGTGTGCGTTATTTTTATGAATTCACAAATAATTTACAATTTTTTTTTATACTGATACTGGAATCCAACGATATGATCTCTACACTCCCCAAGTTACGTCGTCGTTGACTCTTATGGTTAGGCAAGCGTTTGTTTCTTTTGGGACTATAATTAATTTTTTTTTTCTTCTTTTTTTTCTTACGACAACGAGACCCATCTGTTTATTTCATCGATAAATTATAATCTACGGTCGAAATTTTCGCGATTATTTACGATTCAAGATATTTTTTTTCTTCAACTTTACTTTTAATGCCCTTTAAGTTACTATTGCGAAATGATTTTCAAACGAAGAACAATAAAATAAAACAAAGAAGTAAACATCAGATGGGAACTCATCGATCGTCTAATACCCGTAATTAATATTTTTTTTTTTACGATTCGTTACTTTGAACATTTAAATATCAATAATTTATGTGATAAATCTTAATAATATTCGTATACGCGGAAAAGTAAGAGATCCATTGAACGGTTTTGTTTTCTAACAATATATATAAACGACGCGCAATTCACTGCGATTTTTTTTTTAGTGAAAAAATGTCGATGAATTGGAAGACTAAAAAAAAAACAAAAAAATAATCATATTTTACTTCGATAGATTCGCGTCGGCGTCAACTCAATTTGTAATACTAAAGTCGTTTGCTATTTACAATAAAAAAAATTAAAAAAAAAAATTCTAAAGATCGTCGACGACATTACCGTCGCGACGCGGCTAATTATTTTTTTTACTTATTTACAAAATTACTATTAATCGAATCGAAACTTTGACGATGCAACTTAAGATTGACGAACAGTTTCATCCCCGAGTTGTCTTATAACTCGACAATTTTATATTATTTACAATTAAATCCCAACGTTGTCTCCTGCGTCCCCGTTAAGAACTTTTTTTTTAATTTTATTTGTTAGGCTACGAGATGAGTTAATTGGCGATCCGCGATCAAAGAATCTTTAAAATCGCAAAAAAGATCGTTTTTTTTACTCGCCGACGAAAAAAAAAAAAAAAAAAATCCGTGCAATTTGATTACTGAAAATATCTGTGTATCGCGTGCACTCCGCACTGCAATAATCGACAAAATCTAATTGCCTCGTCACACGAGTAAAAAAATATCTACTCGCGTTTCGCCAGAAGATGAATCGCATAAATTCGGCTTCAGCGTAAAACAAATAAGAAAATAAATTTAAACTCATCTCCGGTCTTTCAACTTTCTCTTTTTTTTTCCTCTACACTTGCAAAGCAAATTGGAAAAAAGAGTTTCGGCAATGAAATCTCGATATCTCGAATTTTAATGTACCCAACTCTACAGGCTTCGGACTCTTTAGCGTTGCGTTTGCGTAAAAAGAATATAAAATAAAAAACAGCAAAAAAAGAAGAAAAAAAAAAGGTGTATGCAAAATGAAAAAAAAGTTGAATCGATGACGAATAAGTTGGAGCGGCGGGTCGTTTGCGTACGATAATAATATGTAAGAGTCCTCAGCCTGGAGTTGGTGGGGTTTTATGTCAGTGAATGTTAAAGTTGTATTGCTTACGGTTGGATGTAATGCGGAGCCATCGGCTGACGGCCAATGGTTCCGGATGACAATTGGACCACGCGATGTCGCTAAAATGTGGATAAGGCGTCGAAGTAGTCGTAGCTTCGACCTGTATAGACGTCGAGAATTCTTGACGAAAGTCATGTTTGCTTCTCTTCGCATGGCGACTTATAGGACTCAAAAGAACGCTGTGACTGTTATTGAGTCTTTTTCCATTGGCTATTTGTTTCGCATGCTGTTGCTGTTGTTGCTGTTGATGTTGTTGCATCTGCGGCGATTGTTCGATTTGTTCGACGGGTTCAAAAATACTTAAACTCGGCATCGACGCCTGCGCCGCGTAATTTCGCGGCGATTGTATTAAGTTGTTGCTTCGCGGTATTTGGACGACGATCTGCGATTTGCTGTCTTTGTAAACGGAGACCGGCGAGTAGAGAGTCATACTTTCGCCCGTGTCGACGTCGACCGGTATCTCTCCTTCGAGAACCGTAGCGGCTATCGAATGGGCCGCTGGCTGTGAAGCGGGAATTACCGGCACCACAGGAGAGATGGTTGCAGGTATAAGCGTCGCGACGCTGGCGGCTTCGCTGCTCGAAGTTATCGGCGATAAAGACGGCAGAACAACCGATATCGGTGCCATCATCGATTTTGACGAATTGCTTCCTCCAGCGTTTGCTAATGCCGATTCCAGTCTCAGCTCTTCGTTGACAAAATCCTCCTCCAGTTTTGTCTTAAAAAAAAGAAAGGCATTCGTATCGATAAAACGATCTCTGTTGTGTTCGAATGAAACACAACGGAATGTATTGAAAAAAAAATTAATGAAAAAAAAAAAAAAAAGGCGGATGGGAACTTGAGATCCCAAAAGAAACCATGCCTTACAGGTTTAGTGGAGCCATGCGGGGCCAGACACCGATAAAGCAAATCAACGGCCTGTAATAACAAAACAGAAAAAAAAAACAAGTATCAACGAAAAAATCTCATTTTTTCTTTTGATTTTTTTTTTTATCGTTAAGTGAACAATGACTCGAATGGCTCGGTAGCATTTTGTTTTCGGTGTCTGTTTCTTGCGTGTTTCACTCTTTAGCACACAAGTAAGGTGGACACTTCGACGATCGAAGAGACGAATTAATATCAACGAGAGATAAGTTAAACTTTGGAAGAAATTCCGGATAAACTACAGGCAAACTGAAACGGGAAAAGTTGTTTTTTTATCACGCGATATGCAGAAGTACGTTTTTTTTAGTAGACGAGCTTATTATTGGCTCTTCTTAACTCCATTTTCGCGGAGTCAACAATTTTTTTCGACTTTTTACCTTTTTTTTATAACATCGAAAAAATGGCTAATTTCGAAAAATTTCCAATTTTTCTGCGAACGACGGAATGTAAAATTAAAAGAAAAACGCAGTTCGATGATTAATTCTAAAAGAATTAACGAAAAAACGAAAATTCGTTGGCGAAACGTCGACAGTTCTTACCTTCGGCAGTGGATAAGTATCGGGCAGCGATAGTACCGGCGGGGAACCCGGCGCCGGATCCGATTCGCTCGCCGATATCGGAGTGCTCGGCGCTAGAAAGGAATTTACGAGTCCCGATGCGCCGGCCGTCGAGACCGTCACGGTACCGGTTAACGTTACTTTCGACGTCCGATTCGGCAGCTCCTTCGCAGCTCTGTGCTCCGCGAGGAGTTTGTCGAAGGTTTTGCTCCGCCCGATGACCGTCCGTCGCAAGGAGACGGTGTGAGCTTTGCACGTGAGGGAACGAGTACATGGCTTCCCGGTTTCGTCGTTCCACACGCCGCAGTGCCGATCGGGATCGTACTCCCGATCCTTGAGAAGCCCTCGATCGGCTTTGAGTCTCTTTCTCCGCGGTTGGCTGCTGTTCCCGGGACTTTTAACCGGCGACGACGGCACCACCGATGAATTCGACGATTGTACGGGTATCGACTCGAGAGGCGATCGCGGCGACGATAGCGACGAGATACTTTGCAAATTCGCCTGCTCCGCCGAACGCTTTATCGACGTCCCCGCCGACGTTGCTGACGACGTCGACGATGTATGATTTATTTTACTAGACGATTGTATCTGACCGGATGACTGCGTTCTCTTGAGCTTCGAGACTTTGCAATACGGAGTTTTAACGGTCGGCTTTACTACGGGAGCCGGAGGAGGAGGTAAATTCACCGTGCCGGAAGAATGACGACTTTCTGCAACATATCATTAACGAAAGTTACGAAAAAAAAAAAAAAATCGGAAATACGATAAAATCGTAATAAAAATTGATAAGTAATTTTGGGTGATGAAAAAAATACGAAAAATGCTAATAACTTACCCATGTGCTGGATGAGCGCTTGAGGCTTGATAATCGCATTGCATATCTCGCATACAACGCCGTAGAAGGTGTCCCTCTCGGGACAAAATCCATAGAGATCAATGTCTGAAATTAAACGCGTATTTTATGTAGCGGAACAATTTTTCTCACAAAAATAAAAAAAAAAAAACACAAATAGTTTTGTATCATTTATGTTGTAAACATAACGGAAAAAAGTTACGTTACAACATTCGTAAATTGTAATGAGTTTTCTACTGGAATATTTTTTTTTTTCTTTGAATCGGTGGATTACGAAATACGAAAGTTGAATGAAGAAAAGATAAAAATTAATTTACCATCGGAGGAAAGACGAGTAACGGAACTCGACGGTTCTGCCTCTGTTTCCTCATCGCCTGTAACACAAGAATCGTATATAGCGCTGCGTCAAGTCGAATCGACGAATGACTTTGACGCCTCAAATTTATAATTTCGCTTAATTTTTATTTTTGTTTTCCGTCGAAAGATGCAACATAAATAAAAACACAAATTCTGGAATTAACGAATAAATTTATTATATTCATAGATTTACATTAACGTGGCGACTAGAATTATAATTTTGAGCAGAATACGCATTCGCAGCGTACGTTTAAAGTATATCCACAAGTTCTACAAATTCGTATTTGAGAATTTTTTCGACGGTAAAAACATTGCTGTATCGTGAGCCTAAAATTTCGGGAATTTTTCGTACATAAAAGATATCTCGATATAATTATGTAATGGGGTGGGTCAAAATTTATGCTGCGAAGTTGAAAGTTTCCTCGATTTAATATTTTTCAAATCGAGAATTCGTAGTGAACGACTTCGTCGAAATAGCGAAAAAAACATCGATTTGGGCATTCGACGCAGAGCTCGAATTCGCCGTTTAGGTTCGCTGCTTGGAGGTCCAAGAGACAAAGAATGCCTCGCGAAGATTGAGGTTATGTTAGCTCGGTGGACGCTCGGCGTTAAACACCCAATAAAAATTCGATAGTCGTGAAATTTCATGATGCATGAAATTTTTCGATGCTTTATCTTAACGTTTGGACGCACTTACTCAGTGGCTTGTCCCTTCCGATTCTTTCGATCCAGCTGGACCACGGTTGACCGTGAAAAAATGTTGGGCTGTCACTCCCCGACATTGCCACACGGTGCGCGTAACGAGAAGTGAATGAGAGGTGAGAGGACTATAGTAGAGAAGAACGCAAGAGAGTGCGTTCTGTTGTGGGCTCTCGTTTATTAATGAAAACTTTCGATGTTTTTTTTTCACACCGTTAATTATTCAATAAGTCGATCAAGGATGAGCACGGGGCCCACGAGTAGGACACTCGCTCACCTCGCGACTTCACGACGATTTTGTATTGTCGATTTTTTTTTACCGTTTTACCCCACGATTTTACGAGCAGAACAACTCTGGCCGGCTCCGCACGCACGGGGTTGGAGAGTTCTGTAATGTTTGCCGTGGAATAACGGCTTCTAGCTTACATGAGTTTAAAGACCCAACGATCGAAAAAAAATTATTTGCAACGTTCGCTTTGCAATTTCAATTGTTTTTAGCATAACGACTCTATCGCTATTTCGCGTGGACGTTACTTGAAAAGCGTACGAATAAAAGCTACCAGGACATTTAAAGTCCGCGTGTGATAAACGATATCTCTCATGTATCTCCTCGCGGCAGTAGAGCGTTCGTCACGATGGTTTCCTGTTAAATAAATAGTAGGGAGAGAATTGTTTTGTTTCGACCCTCGAAGAGCTCCACCCTTTTATTTAGGAAACCCTGGAGGGACCTAATCGAAGAAGGAGCGACGACCAGACATCATTGACCGTGTGGCTCGTTGTTGCTTCGGCGGAGGCTCTTCGCCGCACTACCTTACAGCAACATCGGCCCACGCTTGCGTACATCTGCCGTAGAACCCTCTCTTTCGCGTCAATCCAAACATCCGAAGCAATATACCTATAAGTGCGCGAGAGTGCGTGTGCGCGTTCTGTTCTCTCTGTCTCTCTGCGTTCTCGTGTTTGAAAGCTTCGATTGGCTTTTAGCCGAGGATTGCCGAGCTGACGTAGCGCAATTTCGAGGCATCACGGGTAGTTTCGCGTAGCACCGACGCGCCGGCTGAACCGGCTACTTTAATTCTCCTCGCGCGCCGCCGACGAATACGATCGACCAATCACCGACGAGGTTTCCCCCGTGACGCATGGGTTTAACCAGATGTTTCGCAGTGGGTGTTGTCCACTCGAGCGCAGGAGATCGTATTCAGCGGTGTTAGACAACGTCGCTGCCAAAACATTTGATAGTCACACGTGGCTTTTCCGCATCAATGGTTACGCAATGATTGCTTTTAGGTTCGAAAAATTACAGTTCGTATATATATATGACTCATTTTGTATGTTGTATATATCAATGGATCCTTTATTGTCTCTATGATCTATAGATCGTTTGTTCTACATTATTTATAGATCATTCACACTCCGTAATCCGCAGATCGTTTGTTTTACATGATTTATATATCGATTGTTCTATATAATCTATAGATCGTTTGATCAATATGATTTATAGATCATTATTATCGATCATTCAATGAAATCATAAATATTAACGGAAAAGTTATTTTTTCGTTACTTAGGATTTAAAAATGATAAATAAAGTCGAAGTGTAGAGTACCGACGATCTTTTATTATCGACATCCTCGCTGTGAAAATAATCTCGTTTTTTTTTTTTTTTTTCGCTTTTAGATTTCTCGGTACTGATACCATAAGTACAGTGATTTATTGCAGTTGGAAGTGACTAGCAGTTTAAATTTGGATGTATAGCTTATTTCATCTATGCATATATACGTACAAATCTATATATATATATATACACTCGTCAAAAAATTGATATCACCGTATTAATCGTCGAAGTACATGGTGCGTTTATCGCTTTCGTTTTTTTACGTAAGTGGGTTAACGGGTCGGCAGGAACATTATTATTGTCGCGTAAAATCGGTAAAAAAAAAATTTTATCGGCGACCCGCGTAGAAAGATCTTCCGACGGTTGCGGGACGACCGGTAAGTCCGAGGTGCTCCTGGATTTGCTTGCGATTTATGTACCAAAAGGGTTGTTTCTCCACCGGCCACGTCGCTATCTGATCCAAAAGTTTCTGGTCGTTGTAAGGATCGTAAGGAGCGTAATTCGGCGTTGTCGTCGGAGCGTCAGCACCATCGACACCAACACGCGGTCCAACTTGCGTTGTCGCATCAACCTGATTTGATGTTGACGGAAGATACTGCGGCAGGACCTGCGGATACCGGTTCGCGCTACCTGCGTACGGTGGTCGCTGCGCATAAGACATCACCGCTACTGTTGCCAAAATTATAGCGTATTTCATCTGAAACGAAAATAAAAGACGAATTCATTAATTAAACGTTTCAAGACTATCGATTATTTTCCCAAATATGAAAAAAATGATATAAAAAAACTTATAGATAAACAGGAAATCGCGTAAATGCGATTTTCGGCCGATACGTAAGTATATCTGACGACATAAAGTAAAAAAAAAAATGAGAGTAAAAAAATAAATTACGAATTTAAGAATAATATGTTCGTATTTTCTTAAAAACATATGTTGTCCCATATAATTCTATATAATAACTCGCGAGGATTACAATATAGTTAAAGTTGTTAATACAATTTTATTTTACACGGCTATAATTGTTCTCTCGAAATATCTCATTATTTTAATATTATAAAAAATTGTAATAATAAAAATTGATTTTCACCAAAAATATCTCATTTTTACATACAGTATGCAAATAATTCGAGAAAAGATAAAAAAAAATTTTTCAAAGTTAATTCGATTGCATTTCGCGAAGTAAAAAAATACGGGTCACGCGAGTGGTTATAAAGCACTTGATAATTATGGATCTGGTAACAACGTTTTCTGCTCAAGAAAACAAAGTACCGTTGTCCAACTCTTCGCTACAACTCAATTGCGTATAAACAAGAAATCGATGTATTCTACGAGAAAATAAAAATCACGACTTTGCGATCGAAACGAATACGTCGAGAGGCAAAAATCGCGAAGATATATAAAAAAAAACTCACCATTTTCGTGTCGTGAGTAACTTTCACAAAGTTTCACTGTAACCGTGTTATTTTATATTTTTTCACAAGTGCAAAAATCTCTTGAACTGTTCACGCCGATATTCCGGTTCGTATTATGCGGCTTCGGAGCGGCGAGTATCGTCTATATAGCCGAACGGCCCGTACATCGCGCTCTTCCCCCACTCGCTGCTCACTCAATCCTTCGAGACTCATACCGGGGGAAATTTTGCCGTCGCTCGGGCTTCACCTGCTCCTGATATCGATGGGGGTTCTCCGCGCGTAAAATCTACGCTTCATTATTATTGTTGAATAATAATACAGGGAAACACGCTTCTCATACGTAAGCGTGTCATTGATCGATTTTGTGAACTCGACGGTTGTATTTTAGCGTTGTGGCATTTACTCAGCCTGAATTCAAAAAGACGTTTAATATGTGCGCTAAACAGCGCGACACTTCTTAGAAGACATATACATTGTCTTTTTCCGACAAACTTTCCGTTTGACACGTGTGTCTTGCATTTCGTAAAAAAAAAAAAAAAAAAAAGTTCTCGAGAAGACGAAAAATCAACAATAATATTGTACGTCGTTTTTTTTTTCCTCAATTAATAACGCATTCATTCATCATTAATTACTGAACGCATCGCAAACTGGAGCCGAAAATGTGGTAATAATTTTTTAATCTCAAAAATCATTATTATGAACACTTCGGTGCTCTTCACTGCTATGAACGACGTAACCGCGATGTTTGGTGTTAAAAAAAAAAAAAAAAAAAAATTATCTCGTTAGGTGGCGAGAGTTTTTCTATCGAATTCCGCCTCAATTACGGGATCGGCGATAATTCTAACCTATCATTGTAATGTGCATATTGGCGACTACGAGGAATAAAAGATTGAGAGATATTTACACGTGTAGTTTAACTAAACAAGTAGATGATAGGTTCGGTGTAAGACGCGAACTCTGCAATTTTCTTAAGACGGGTGCTTCCCTCGGCGAAACCAACGATTATGATTATCGATGGTAAAAAAGACGATAATCGTTCCAACGTATCGAATTTTTTCGTTTCGAGGACATAGTAAAAAATAAATAAATCGGTAACATTTGCTCGGTGAAAAATGTTACTATTTACGGTAATACGGGGTTCTGGAGTCTATCAATGGCGAATGCTGTGGGGCGTGTCGCGTCGACTATCGTCTCGTGATAATTATTGCTAATTGGAGTCCGACATGTGTTGGAGTCCATCAAGCCGCAGCTTAACGTGTAATCACGACGATTACCGTTTCAACTCGTCCGTTATGTATCTTTGTATTTATTTTGTTTTTACGAAAAAAAAAAAAAATTGCACAAAGCGTGCGTAGATCGCGAGTCCGTAATTAATTTTTATCCATCGGCGAATCTACGTGTCGCTTGTGGAAGCAACAATCGACATGCTCGACGTGATCGGAATTAATTGTCATACCACCATCAATTATTCATGGTCACGCGGGCGCGAACAGCGTGTTTTATTGTACCACGAAAAAAAAAAAAAAGTAATAAAATAAATAACAGACTTTTGTCGGTGGCCATCGGGAAGAAACGGACCGAATTTACAACGAGAGGGTTTTTCCCCGAATCCTGGGATACAAAATGAAATTCTTATTCGCGACTGTTAATATTTTGTCTCCGGCGTTCGATGAGCCGTTTAATTTATTGCACAATGTTTCTTTGAACAGCTGATACGCGAAGTACTCATTTGGTAACTAGTAAAATTCGATCATAAATCATTTTACTAGTAAAATTGTTTCCATGTGGATGAATTGAGATATTTCTCGATAAGATTCACTTATACTGCTTAAATGACATTTATCGGTTGTCTGCGAAAACGAATCTGAAGTCTGTCGACATTTCCGTTTTTATTCGGATTATTAGTAAAATACTCCGATAACTAAATTTTTATTCGGATTATTTTGGGTTTTTTTTTAACCTCGAAATTGAAGACATTTTCATAGAAATGTATACGAAAAAATGTGAAAACCGTAAAAAAGGTAAATGTAATATACTGATATTGGACGATTTTATGGTACATTAAATTACGTATATTGGTACATTTGTACATTAATTTTAATGTACAATAGTGATAAAAAATTTATGTACTTTTCCATTAAAAATGAAGTTCACTGAAAAAATTATTTTCAATATCGGCATTTGAAGCTTTTATACATTGATCGTATAATATATATCAGACAAACGTATGTTGAATTTTTAAAAAAGCTTTTTCCAATATTTGAAAATTTTTGTCATTTACGCATAATTTATTTTTTGTATTTTACGAACGTTTCGTAAATTTGCAGAGTATTTTAATCTCCGATTAATTTACGATAATTGTTAATATTTTAATTTACAGGTACCGTTTTTTTACCATTTTTTTTTCAGAGTAAATTATTAAAAATAAAGTATTGCTACGTTTTTTAATATACCGAACATTACTTTTTTTATAACAATTAAACATTAAATTCAATATACCAAATTTACAGGTACCATTTAGTAACGATTTTTTTTTCTCGGAGTAAATTATCAAAAATAAAGTAGCGCTACGTTTTTTAATATACCGTACATTACTTTTTTATAAAAATTAAAAATTAAATTCAATATACTACTTTACGCATAAAAATTTCCCGTTTCAGTACATTATAATTCCAGAGAATATTTTTTTACCGTATACCGCTCTCTTCAATGTTCATTACTCGTTGTTAACTCTCCCCGAGGCGGACAAAAATTCTTATTTCTTCACCTTTTTATAGTCGCTCGTTATTTCGCATGAATACGCTGCATCTCCATTTCACAGAAGACGTTGCAGCATCCACTTTGAGGATAAAAGTATCTTTGATAAAATATGTCCGGTTCGAAGCTAAGGGACGTAGAGCATGACTTGCATTTTTTTATTTCATCGGTGTCTCATCGGTTACACCCACGCGGAAGCGACAGCAGGACATTGGAAATCGGGAGATCGCGCGGTGATGTGACGTTTTTTTTAGTAAAAGATTTTTACATTTCGTATCCACGAACTTGTAATATGGTAATTATTTATGGGGAAAATTGAGTCGCATACATCGCGATCGGGTGTTTTCCACGGCTCATCGGCCGCGGGATAATAATAATGACGTTTGGGTCTCACGAAGAGGCCTCCTTCGCGATAACGAGAATCAGTGACGTAGTCATGCTGGTAGTATACGAATGCGGAGATACCCCGTCGTAGTAGTCACCTCGCAAAACCTCGAGGTAACTTTGATAAAACTCGGCGTATCATCTAAACTATGACGAATCGGATACCACAGTCTCCTGTTTGCACATCTTGGCAATTATCTTCAAACCGAATTTCCTTTCCATTGAAAAAACAAAGCGGAACGATTGACTTTAAGTACCGATATACGCTATATGGGTCATCGTTTATCTCTCTTGTTTTTTGTTTTTCCGTCACCAATGTTTCTTCAATGTAATAACTTCCGCGAAGCATCGTCAACTTCATTGTTGCGTCTTCCAAACATTCGACCGCGAAGATTGACGTCATCTTATTTGCACAAAATGAAACGAGACCATTGCGATGATTATTGCTCTAATAGCGAAATTACGTCTCATCCTTTGCCATCAACGAGATAAACGCTCTCTCGTCTCGAAGGTCGCGGGCAGCGTAACTACGCGACTCCGTGTTTCCTTCGTGCCGTCGTTTTCCGAGAGGCTTCTTCAATCACTACAGAAATATCTGCATTCCATTATGTCTGCACACAAAGATGTATTATGACTGCGAACTTTTATTCATCGGCTGATTTGAGGCACGAGATTCACGACAATTTAATTACTCGCGGAACGGAACGGTCTATCGAGGTCTCTTCAGAAACGTGTTTTACTCGTTGAGGAAAGTTAGACAAGTGACTATATTTAGCTGTTTAAAAATCGTTTCTCGGCCTTGTTGTGCTCATAGAAAGCGCCGCGACGACCCATTTTTTTTATTTCGCGATTCCGTACATCACTTCGCAGAATTTTCATCCGCTTTGAAACAATCGATCGAACGATTTTTATACATTTCTACATTGACGAACCGCTTTCTCAATATTTCACGACGATTTTTTCATGAATTTTTTTTTTTTTTTTTTTCGTCTCGAACACTCGTCGCTGACGCGAATAATTGAATGCAAAAGGCGGAATTATACAGCTTCAGGGTCGAGCGAATTATTTAGTAATACGCGCATCTCGCTGACTAAAGAAACGATCTTTACACATATTACTTGGTAAATGAAGCGAACGAACATCGAGATATCGATGCTTCGCGCAAATTGAATTTCTTCGTCAAAAAGTGATGAAATTACGATGAAAAAAGGGAAAACTAAAATACGACAGTTTTCACGATGACGATAAGCGCGACTTAGTCATTTTCGTTTTTGAAGCGAAATTTCAACAATACGCGTATCTATTAACTCTAAACCGAGCGGCAGTTATCTTCAATTTCAATCTCCTGGACATCGTACATTTGACCGTATAAAAGGAGGTTCAGGGAATGAATGAAACGTAATTCGCTCGCGCAACGTCGAAGCAAGATGTTGTACCAACTGCTGCCGTTCTTCTTAGGTTTGTAAATTTGTACTGATAAAAGATTGTTTTCGTTTCACGATTTTCGTAATTTCGTCGTTAAAAAAATGCACGAAGCCGGCGAAAAAAAAAAAAAAATTATTTGTACGTTCTTTACGCTATGCGCATCGTCGTCAATCGCATCGGCTTAATTGACATCCCGCGATGTATTTGAACAGCGGTTCGAACATCTGTAATCAATGACACCTGGAAGTACGGACCGGAGTACACATTTTCCGGTCACGCGAAGACGATAACGGATCTCGAGATAGACGAGGGTCGCTTGATGGGCAACGAAATGATTTTTAACCTCGTATGTCGTCCTCGAAAGAACGACACTCTATATTGCCGCGTCAAGGATGCAAAGATCGCGAAGATAGCACCGACGTCTTACGACGTTTCCGGTAGCGCGCCAAATGAAGAGTACAAAACCTTCGGCGTGCGTAAGGAGCCATTCGAGATAAGATTTAATGAACGGGGTATCGATGGCTTTGTGATTGAAAAACCCGATCCACCTTTGCTCTCGATACGCTTCGACATGACGCGACTTATCGGCAATCAACTAAACATCGGCGCGAAGATCGACAGTATTGCAACGTCTTTCCGAACTCTCGAGAATTTTACGACCGGTGAGTGCGAAGTTGACTTCACCGTTAGTCGGCAATACGAAAAATTCGATTCTTCCGATGGCGATGATCACGGATTCGAAGTGGCGCCACTTGGAAGTATCGGTAAGTTGGGTGACGAAACTATTGAGATTCTGAAGAAACGGGATGTCGATGATTGTCTTCGCTGCACCGATTATTTCTTCGGGACGAGATACATCTTCGGGATCGTCTACAGAGACGTCTTTACGAAACTCGTACGTTTAAAAAAAAAGTTCGATCGTCTCGAAAACGAAGGTATGAAGCTTTTCTTTTATTACAGAAAATCTCGATAAGCCGATTTTTCGTATCTAAGACGATTTTTACAACGGAAACGACGAACGACGTCGAATTATTTAGAAACGATCGAAAACGACAAGGCAGAGCTCTGGACCATATAATGTTAAAATTGAAGTCAGTTTTGCCGGCAAATGAAGAAATGCCGATTTTTCGTAATCCCGTTGACATCGAAGTGATCGCAAACAGACCCGGAACTCTTACCATTCGATGAAAAATGATGAATAATGTTTTTCTTTAGAATGCAATCTTTTCAACAGAATTATTATTATATTCTTTGATTCACGCAAACAATAGCGATGAAGCTATATGCCGAAAGTGACTGTCGATGTATTCTCGCAAAATAAATAATATGGTGACAAATTGATTGGCCAATCGATCAGTACTTTGCATCCTCTCTGATGAATCATCGTCCTTGTGGCGCGCAAAATCGGTGTGCCGTTTTGTCAGATGAAAATTGGTAGTTACAGCGGTCAATGGCGTATTAATAGGAAAATGCGTGACTGCGTCTAAACCGGAGTCTTAACTCTTAACAGCTGTAATCTACAGACAATTTCGTCTTTCAGAGACGCATAATTCGCCAAATCACGACCCGTTCGTGTTAGGAATATAGAAGCGAATCTTATAAAAGGAGCAACGTATCTCGAAGATCCTTTAAAGCGTTTGTTACTCTCGTTACAAGATGTTCGTCACTCTGCTGCCGTTGTTTCTCGGTAAGACGATGAATCGTAGTATATAATAATTCAATTAATATTTCATTTAAAAAATTGTGTCTGCAACAATTTTTTTTTATTAATTCCGCGGGTTTCCATATCGGATATTAAATGGTGGATAAGTGATGACGAAAAATACATCGAATGATCGAATGAAAATTACATCGAAAATTACAACGACGCGAGATACGATTTTTTTACGACGAATTTTTTTAAAGTTCCGATTTTTTTTTCGGAATATTGGAAAATCAGTCGAAGTATCGAAATTTCAAGACACTTATTTCGATTTTTTTTCGGAATATTGGAAAATCAGTCGAAGTGTCGAAGTTTCAAGACAGTTATTTCAAATTATTATAAAGTGATGACTAACGTCGAAAAAGGATGATAAAGGATGCATTTTTTTTTTTTTTGTGAAAAATGCGAAAAAAATGTTTTTTGGTCTAAAGTTACGCGGAACATTACAGTGATAGCAAAAAAAAATATTTTGTTCGATAGCAAAAAGTACTAAAAATCCACCGCGTATCGGTTTTAGCGGCAAACGTCGCCGTCAGCGACATAGATTGGAAATATGGTCCAGAAGTTGTCTATAAAGCGCAGATCAACGGTACGTTAGACACTCATACATATAACGCCGTAGTGAAGCTGCTGTGTCGGCCGAAGACTGATCTGATTCTCAGCTGCCATTTCAGCGATTGGGACTCCAAGTTAAAGGTATTCTAATACGAAGCCAATGAGTTAATTAAAGAAGAAAGGGAAGGAAATAGCTGAAATGATCGCGTTGCAGACATTACCAAATGATTACTTCGAATTGAAGTTTAATCGCTACGGCATTGAGAAAATCGTCGTTGCTTCATCAATCATACGGGTGAAACTCGACATGATAAGAACTTTGATTCTTCAATTATCCGTCGGTACAGACCTAACGAATCAATCCATGAATTCTTTCGACGTAATGGAGAAATCAGCAGCAGGGAAGTGCAGAACAACTTATGTTTCGGGGATGAATGACGTTGATGAAAATCATGTTAAGGGTGACGAGAAGGAACCTTACGAAATCGTAATGCTTCCCGGTTTCGTACCGTTGTCCGGGAAAATTAGACAAATACAGAGAACGAGACACATCGATGATTGTCCTTTTCGTATCAATTATTTCTTCGGAAGTCGAGAAGCTTATAAGGAAAATAGGACCATCGATGCGACCCTCGTGAGTAAATTTTTTTAGCACTTTTCTCGGTGATTAATCAACAATTCTTTATTCGGTGTCCATTTCAGATATCATCTATCAGTCAAATGGACATTACGAAAAATACTTTCGAATCATTTACCGATAACACAGTGCATCTCAGAAACATCGGATTTCCAAACCGTTGGAATGCTTTGGTCCACGAAAGATTAACCGTAAGTTTGATGGAAATCGTTCCAGCGAGCGGTCCATTGCCAAATATCAATGATCCATTGAACGCCAGCGTATTTCCAACGACTCAACTTACCATTCCTCTTCGCGAAGAGGATTAACTTTAACTTAAAATTAAAACTTTAAATAAAAAATTAAAAACGAAAATTTTTTAATTTTATCGATTACATGGAAAATAATGAAAAAAAGATCACTTTTTTGCATATCTCGAAAAACAATTAGAAAACTGCAATGACGTATATAAATTTCGTTTAATCGCGAAAAAACGAGACAATTTGAAATTTATAGATCAATTGCATTTTTAATTCGGCTTGTACTGCAATTTACTTTATATTCGTAAAAAAAATGTCGGCGATCATAAAAAATATTTAAAAAATAAAATTACGATCGATAGTTATAGTTTTTCTTCATATTTGCAGCGTTTCATCGAATCACAGTAATTTTCTTATTATTAGTAACTATAAAAAAAAATCACCTGAATCACTGTTCAAAAATCACGTTGATCACTGTAACTCGTGTAATTAAGAGTCGACCATTTTTCATCTACTTAATAAAAATAATTTTCCAAATGAGACGTAATTTTCAACGGTTATTCGATGAAACTTTAGATAATACGGAAAAGAATATTTAAATTTTAGATCGCAATATCACTTTGCATCGTTCCCATCAATCGCGCAACTTAGAATTCCATTCCGTCTGAACGAATTCACAGTCACCATTTCGTACTTATTTTTCAAAATTTATTTCACCCGCGATGTATCAATGAACAACGCACCTTAACGAATGGCGAATTTTCTGATGACGAGAAGAGCAAAAAACCTCTATAGCTGCCGTGTCATACGTCTTATAAAAATTTTAAATGCGAATTTTTGATGCATGGCGCGTATTCGTGAAACAGTATCTCGAGGTAAACTGCTGCGATGTATTGAAAAAAAAAAAAAAAAACCTCGACTGCAGGGACTTTCAATTATTTCTTCGCAATGAGATGCAATGAAATCGACTGCTTTTCATTGTTAAATACGCAATGAATTCCGACGACGTTAAATCGAGTTTCACCGGACCTTTTCTTCTCCAATTATAACTTTGCGATCGGGCGGATAGAGTGAAAAACGAGACGGTAGAGTTTTCAATCGTACATGCAACGGGTGGTTCGGTTCTCATGCTTCTTCGTAAATATGCAACGAACCTGCGCCGTTGGTGCCGAATTGGGATGAGCTCTGGACAACCAGCGCCATAGGTAACTGGAAGCATTTATACTCAAGTAGACAATAAGCCGGTGATAAGGATCTTCGCAATACCGATTACATTTCATTTTTTTTCCGCGTGTTTTGTAGCGAAGAACGATTATTAGCTTCAGAAAGAATAGACGAATAATTTCCCGATCTCTCGATACAAATTGATCAATTTATCAGCAAATGATCGCTTCGCGTTATGGGTGCAACTGAAACACATCGTCTTCAAGGTATTGAACGATATTTTACGAATTGCTCGAGTTTCGGGCGATTTATCATCACGGGAAACGATTTATAAACACTTGCGAAACATCATTGTTGCGTCACAGTGTTCCGCCGATCTTCACGCAGCTGCGGCTCTCTACTCCTCGTGATTAATACGAAATCCTTAATGCAAATTCAACGTTTTTTTCTCCAGATCTGGAATGGGCGATAAGTACTAATCGTTGGAGTCTAAAAGTTTGCGGGGTTTGGCGTGACAATGATTATTCTCGATGTCGCAATGTTTTCGCGAATATGCTGGTACCGCTGTACGCGATGTTCATATCGATTTTCGGTCTTTTCCCGCAAACTTTCGCTCTGTTCAAAGTGTGGGGCGATCTGACGTTGATGGTTGAAAATCTCATAACTTATCTGCCGTTTGTCGTGACGTTGTGCAAAATTGTGACTCTTTGGTTCAAGAAAGAAGGTATTTTTCGGTTCTTCTAATACTTTTTTCGTAAATTTCATTTCGTTTCGCGTTGGTTTCGCTGTGATTGGATTGGTTTCGTTTGGTTTGCGAAGGAAGGTATTTCTTCCTTCTAATCCTTTTTTCTTAAATTTCATTTCGTTTCGCGTTGGTTTCGCTTTGATTGGAGTGGTTTCGTTTGGTTTTGTTTCTTTGGTTTAAGAAGGAAGTTATTTCTTCCTTCTAATCCGTTTTCGTTAATAGTGATCGAGAATACCGAGAAAATAACAGAGATATGTTTCTTCAAGTGATCATCGCGATGATGAATTCCGTTAAAGAAGATTGGATTAAGTTGAGAAACAAAGAGGAACGCGAAGTAATGATTAAATACGCGCAAGTTTCGCGACTAATAACGTTTGGAGGATATTCGGTGATTGCCGCTACAGTTCTCGTTTATCATCCGCCT
This sequence comes from Cryptus viduatorius, assembly GCA_964006125.1. Classification (NCBI taxonomy): domain Eukaryota; kingdom Metazoa; phylum Arthropoda; class Insecta; order Hymenoptera; family Ichneumonidae; genus Cryptus; species Cryptus viduatorius. The sequence goes on from OZ023229.1 coordinate 620,595, forward strand.
GTGATATTCGGCATCGTTTTGCGCACCCTGTCGAATTTAACAGACACCGGTCATCGGCCTCTGGTACTTCCAGCGATATATCTCATCGATGTTTATCAAACACCGATTTATCAATTGACAGTCATTAGTCAAGCGCTGAGTTGTTCAATCGCCGGCTTTTGTTACACAACAGTCGGCGCTCTCTTCGGGGTTATAGTTCTTCATGTTTGTTCGCAATTGGAAAATCTCAAGATCAGCATCGAGCGGATGGTGAATAGTGATCGAAAAAATAGAAAAAAATTTCAAGAAGTATTGACCGCCAATGTGCGGGAACATCAGCGGCTTATTAGGTTTTTTTTATAAATTTCTACATATAGGGAAGATCGGGGCAAAACGGACCAAATAAGGAGTTTATAGTCTGTTTTTACGATTTCGAAGGTAAGAATTGACTGTTTATTACCAAATTAAATTCATAACAAATTGTTTATTACCAAAAAAATTCATAACGTTGAGCTTTTGAGTAAAAAAAAATAGTTCGCGGACACCTTGCGTACCCTCTTAGTATCGAGCATTTCATTATTGACGCTTTTCGACTTATTAATTTAAAATTCAAACTCAAAACTAATATTATGGCGTTTAGCAAGGATTTCGGCGAAAATGGATATGATAGTTCGCATTTTTACGAAAGTTTCAATTTTTTGAAAAGTTACTGAAAACGGTAACTTTTAGTTTTGCGGTTGTCGCGTATCGATACATCGACGTTGCTTTCGCGCGGTCTATTTTGCTCCGGTGGTCCATGTTGCCCCAGTCTTCCCTATTTTCCATGGTAAATCAGGCGATACTGATTTTTTTTACATCGCTGTTTTCCAGATTCGTAGATATGATAGAAAGCACATTCAGTATAATGTTACTGATGATCGTTCCGGCGTTTACGATAACATTTTGCATACAGGGATTTCAATTAATCAGTGTGAGTTTTCGTCGGATTCCTCATCTTTATTATCGTGTAGTAATCACGATAATACGCACTTCACTCGATAGGCTCTCGAAGGTGACGTCGATATACCTGCGATTCAAATTGTTTTCTGCATCGTATACATGACTTTTGTAGCGTTCGTAATGTTTGTGTATTCTTCGGTTGGTGAAATTTTAGTTACGAAGGTAAGAGACTGAAAAGAGTCGTATGCGGATGTGAAAAATAATTTATTTCTTACTGATTACACATTAATAAATAAAGAGTGCGGCGATACAATACGCTGCTTACAACTGTGAATGGTATAATCTGAAACCGAAAGAAGCCGCTCAGTTGATAGTAATACTAATTCGAGCTCAACGACCGCTCAGAATAACGGCTGGAAAATTCGTCCCTCTTACCCTCAGTACATTCGCTACCGTAAGTCAAGTCTAAAACAGGGAAGATAACGGTTTATATTGTAAAAAAAAATGGTTTTTCAGTTATTGAAGACAACGGTCAGTTATTTATCGTGTCTTCTCGCAGTCCACGAATAGATTACAAATGCAATAATTTACGAAACAATTATCAAACGTCTACGGAGATCGTTGAACTTCTTTTCCGTTCAAAAATTACTTATCGATTTGTTCTCATTTAATTGCAATTCTTAACTGCGCAATAAAAAACGATTTACAACGTTTCGCGTTTAGAAATTATTTTTCTTGACTGTAGACATAAGAAATTGCGTAGTTAAAAAAAAATCAAATAGGAAAAACATGTGAATTTGTTGAGTCAACCCTGTCGGCGCCATCGACCGCCTTCCGATCGATCGGTAAGTATTTTCCCTGAATTCGTGAGCAAAACATTAATAAAAAAAAATACCATAGACGGGACTCGAACTCGGAACCTTCTGACTTCTGGCAAATCGCTATTCACTGATAAATAATGTCCATCGTAATGCTATTTATATTTTCGGCGGATTTGTAATAAAAACAAGAAGAGTGAATGACTATCGAAAAACAAGAAAAAAACAGACAACAAATCGCTATCGAAAAATAGGAAAAAAACAGACAACAAATCGCTATCGAAAAACAGGAAAAAATAGATTGCAAATCGCTATCGAAAAACAATAAATCACAGCAAATCGCTAGAAACTGCGATTATTGGACAGTTTACAAAAGATGTTTTAATAACCTGTCGCTATGCAGTCGTTTGGCGGTCAATTTTAGGCAAAAAACCTATCGGTAAAGTTTCCAGTCGAATGGTAGTCTGGTCGCTGATACCAACAGGGAATGAATTATTTGTTTGGTCGACTTAATTGCTCGAAGTGCATTTAAGTACACAACAGGATAGAGTACCTGATTGTTTTTCTCTGCACTGCAACGCAGAAATCTTCTGACTCACACCTTTTCTACGAACGTCAGAATTAATCAAATGTCGCGTCAGTCGAGTTACGAACAATTTGACGCTCTTGTAAAAGCTGCAATGAACGCGGAAAGACATTTAAATTGTGGAAGATATCCTCGTGTCAACAAGATCGTTACACCGGTAGCGTTGTATGAGTAACATAACCAAATCTAATCATAATAATTCGTAGCTATGATTAGCCGACAAATGCCCCTTCCCTCGAAACCTAAATTGATCGCATTACGCGTGATCCGAGTTACGAACAATTGACGGTTCTTATAAAAGCTGCAATGAGACTGAAATGAAATTCAAACGGTGGTGCATACCGGTGGTGCAATGCTCGTTACTTTGGTGCCGTTGGTTCTCGGTAATATATAACAAAATCCAATCGTAACGATTCACAATTTTAATCGTCTTTTCATCGATCGTTTGTAATTTTAGCCGCGAATATATCGGCGAATGTGGGCGATTGGAAATACGGTCCGGAAGTGATATACGATGCGAAGATCGATTATTTCCTCGAACCCCAAGGGTACTTCGAAAAACTTACAGCACACGGTAATATCACGTTAAAATTCAAGTGTCGACCAAAAACGGAGTTAGTACTGAGTTGTCACATTTACGAACCCCGCGTCTTGTTTACCAAAATCCATGGCGATTCAAACGATAAGATACCGGTAGTGGAAGAACTATCGGAAATTGATGACAAACGTCACAGCGGTCCTTTCGAGTTGAATTTCGACACTAACGGTCTCAAAGAAATCGTCGTTTCATCAGCTCTTGACTCAGTAGTCGATACATGGATAGATTTAGCGAAACTACTGAACTATGGTGAAGTCGTGACTACAATGCCGATAAGTGTCTTCGATATTATGGGAGACCCCACTACCGGTCGATGTAAAACTCATTATACTCAAACATCCGAAAGATTAGTTAATGATGACGCAAAAAGAACGTACGACATCCTGATGATACCTGCGATGAAGGCACCGAAGGGAATGGTGAAGGGAATTAAAAAATCGCCACACATGAGTGACTGTTCTTACCGATACGATTATTACGAAGAAGGTCCGCAAATAGTTGGTCGGTTACTCAATGGACGTACGGATATGCCAGAGATCTATTATGAAACGGAACTCGTTAGTATATTTTAGTGATTGCCAATTGTTCACTAACTTAACAATGATCCTCTCTGACTTCGCGGATGGTGTTAATGATCGATTATTGCAGAAATCGTCGAAGAGCCAAATGGTCATAACGCCGAAAAAGTTTTTTTCTCGTGCGATGGAGGAAGCGATTCTTAAGAGAAGGGGAAATTTGGGTAAAAAATATTATTATCCAGTCGAGCGAAAGAAGGTAATATCAATCGATTTGCTCGACATAGTCCCTGCTAAAGGTCCTTTGGAGAAGATCGACGATCCCACAACAATCAGTATCTTTTCGGTCGAACAGCGTGAAACTTACGACAGCTCCGAATGAGTGGAAGTTTACGATTTTTAGATTTTGGAACTGACATGGTGACGTATAGTACATTTTTTTTTTTTTTTCATAATTCGCGATCTGTTGCCGATTGTCCGATTCATTTTTACTTTCGACGGAAAATAGCAAAATGAAAAATAGTACGACGGGAAAAATGGTAAATACACGATAATTGATCGAAAACTAATGTTGTCCTTTATATTTTACTCATGTGTTCACTTCCCCGAAGCTTCCCTCGAAGACAAACGTCGAAAAAAACGGATTGAAATTTGTTGAAAAATTAATAAAACTTATTTACCTATAAGCTACGAAGTGCTTTAAAAATTTATTAGGAATGTTTTCAACTTTTTACAGCTCAGTGAACTGAACAGTGTTATGGTATATTAAATTTTATTTTATAAATCGATAGACGTACAATGTATGTATTATACATGCGCAGATCCTTGTTTAGCATGTGAGTAGCGATTAAATGAGATCGTGACCTCCATATGTTATCAACTTGGGAGTATAACTGGTAATATGATAGTCAGCAGCTGGTTAATGGGCAGAATAGTTCAGGGTATCCGAAAAATCACGTGCTTTCCGAGTCATTTTTATCGGCGCGAACAATTTGAATTATAACGACAACCAATATGTTTCCGTACGTCGTATCACTGAAAATATCCCATTACACTTAATTTTACTTCATTACTACCCATCACTACTTCGACATAACGACGAACAAGGAAACTTCACGAAAGTACGGAGCTTCTAATGGCGACGGGAGCAAAAAAGATCCATAGCTCTTATATCGTGTTTCATATCAAAGTTATAATCGTGAATATCTGATTGCCACAGCTTGAACTCACGATAATAGCAGCTTCGGATAGACGACTGTAGAACATCGAAAAAAAAAAAACTTCAAAGCAGCTTGTTATTTTCTACCCGCAACGAACGAGAAACCAATGAAAATGCCCGCTTCGTTATAAATAAGCAATGAATCAAGATGGCGTCTCATAGAGCTTTTATGAAAACTTTCGTTCTCGAATTATAACTTTGTGGTTAAGCCGAAAACTGGAATCAAATTATCCTGCGAGCAGATGGATATTTCGGTCGTATTTTCGACGGGTGGTTAGCTTCCCATGCCCGGTGTAAATATGCGATGAACCTGCGCTGTCGGCGCCAAATTCGAATGAATTGTCGATGAGCGGCGCATATGGCACCAGAAAAGTTTACAATGTTTTTATACTTCTGTCTGCGCAGAAGGACCAGTTGAATAGCTAATAGATTTTATGATGCGAAGCATGCGCCGTCGAGACGGACGACTTTACGGGTGTCAGTAGGGATTTCAATCTCTTCGAATCACAGCGATATTTATTAGCGAAGTTATTAGTGAAAATCTGCTTCGCAACATGGGTGCATCTAAAAAACAACGCGTTCAAGGTGTTCGAAAGTTTTAATCTTCATCATACTATCATCAAGTCATCGATAGTCAAACTGCATTAAGATTTAACGAGTGCAATAATTAATTTAAAATCATTGATACGAATTCGGAGTTTTCGTAGATTTGGAATGGGCAGTGGGTACCAGTCGTTGGAGTCTCAAAGTTTGCGGAATTCTGCGCGAAAATGATTACTCTCGATGTCGGAATATATTCTCGAATCTTCTGATTCCTTTCTACGCGTTGATAATATTTACGTTTGGACTCTTTCCTCAAAGTTTGGCACTTTTAAAAGTATGGGGTGATCTGGAATTGATGATCGAAAATCTCATAATTTCTATGCCATTCGTCGTCGCTTTGTGTAAAGCTATCACTATGTGGTTCAAGAAGGAAGGTACGAGGCGTTTATTTTGTAATAAACTATTTTGATGACTTCAAATTTTTTAAATATTTAAAAAATTACAATAAGTAACGAATAAAAAAAAAACGAAACCATTTTTGTGAAGTGATCACGGCAATGATGAATTTCATTACGGACGATTGGTCCAGAATAAGGAGTGAACGGGAACTGAAAGTTATGATTAAATACGCACAAGTTTGGCGTATGATAGCGTTCGGTGCATACTTTTCGATTGCATCGAACGTTATAATGTATCATCCGCCGATAATATTCGGCTTCGTTCTGCGAACGGTGACAAATCTTACGGATACTGGCCATCGGCTTCTGGCTCTTCAAACGGTCTATCCTATCGATGTTTATCAAACGCCTATTTACCAATTAACAGTCATCAGTCAAGCGCTGAGTTGTTCACTCGCCGGCTTCTGTTATACGACGGTCGGCAGTCTCTTCAGTCTTATAGTTCTTCATGTTTGTTCGCAATTGGAAAATCTCAAAATTAACATCGAATGTATGGTGATGGATCATCAAATAAATGGCAAAGATGTTCAACGCGCCTTGACATCGAATGTACGAGAGCATCAGCGCCTTATTAGGTTCTTTTCTTTTTTATTTTATAGATCAACATACATTAAAAAAAGTGAACGATGGAAAATTTGTTTCTTGTCTCCATTATGTAGATTTGTAACTATGATAGAGAGCACATTCAGTAGCATGCTACTCATGATCATTCCCGCGTTTATGATTACGTTTTGCGTGCAAAGCTATGTGTTAGTAACGGTAAGTCTTCTTCAAAATTCGTTTTTTGATAACTTAATTACACTTTTATTGTTGGTTAATAATCCCGATATGTAGTAAGCACTTATCTCGACAGGTTTTCAATGATGGAGTCAATGTTCCTATGATTCGGATTGTCTTCTGTATATTATTTATCATTTTTATAGTATTCGTGATGTTTGCTTATTCCTCCGTGGGTCAAGTTCTGGTGACGCAGGTGAGTCTGAGAACAATAGTGCATAGGTATGAAAAAATGATTTTTCCGTGTGTTATCAAGAGACGCCGTGGCGTCTCAACGCCAAGTACTGAAAAAAAAAATTTCTTCCTGAAGAGCGAAGAAATACAATACGCTGCTTACAACTGCGAATGGTATAACCTGAAACAGTCAGAAGCTACTCAGTTGATATTAATATTAATTCGATCGCAACGACCATTAACAATAACCGCTGGAAAATTTGTTCCTCTCACAATCAGCACTTTCGCTTCCGTAAGTTAACTTCAAAAGAAGAATTGATAACAGTTTCTAATATTAATGAAAAATATTTTAGCTTTTGAAGACAACAGGCGGTTACTTATCATGTCTCCTCGCCGTCCAAACCTAATTACAGCAAATATCATAATTAACGTAGCGATATTAAACTTTTACCAGTAACACAATTCTTCGATCTATTATTCTTTCTCCTCTTAAATTATTTATCTTCTTACTCACAATTTATGGCAATTGGTGACATAACAATTAAAAAATTGATATATCGCGTAACAATAATTCGCTAAATGCGCTGTAGTTTTCAGTACCTGTCGATTAACCCTTAAATAATTACGAAGAGAAATATTTTTTTCCTCACGTCGTATCGCCGAGAGTATCTCTGGTCGTATCGTCGGTAACAATTGCCCGTTCTCGGTAAACGCACAACTTAGCACTCACAGCATCGGCACAACGCACCTACGATGAACGAAATATCTTCACGAAAGTACAGTGCTGCTAATAGCAAGACGAGCAAAAAAGGCGAATAGCTCTTTTATCCCGTCGCATATCAGTTACAAATGTAAATACTCGAAGTAATTTTTTTCCAATCAATGATCAGCTGCTGTTCAAGTAAACGTTAGATAATAGGGAAGAAAATATTTTTCCGTACGTCGTATCACTGAGAACATCCCATTACACTTAATTTTACGTCATTACTACACATCACTACTTCGACATAACGACGAACAAGGAAACTTCACGAAAGTACGGAGCTTCCAATTTCGACGAGAGCAAAAAAGATCCATAGCTCTTATATCGTGTTTCATATCAAAGTTACAATTGTGAATATCTGATTACCACAGCTTGAACTCACGATAATAGTAGCTTCGGGCAGACGACTGTAGTACATCGAAAAAAAAGAACTTCAAAGCAGCTTGTTATTTTCTACCCGCAACGAACGAGAAAGCAATGAAAATGCCCGCTTCATTATAAATAAGCAATGAATCAAGATGGCGTCCCATAGAGCTTTTATGAAAACTTTCGTTCTCGAATTATAACTTTGTGGTTGTGCCGAAAACTGGAATCAAATTAGCCTGCGAGCAGATGGATATTTCGCTCGTACTTTCGACGGGTGGTTAGCTTCCCATGCCCGGTGTAAATATGCGATGAACCTGCGCTACCGGCGCCAAATTCGAATGAATTGTCGATGAGCGGCGCATATGGCAGCAGAAAAGTTTACACTGTTTTTATACTTCTGTCCGCGCAGAAGGACCAGTCGAATAGCTATTAGATCTTATGATGCGAAGCATGCGCCGTCGAGTCGAACGACTTTACGGGACTCAGTAGGGATTTGAATCTCTTCGGATCCCAGCGATATTGATTAGTCGAGTTATTAGTGAAAATCTGCTTCGCAACATGGGTGCAACTAAAAAACAACGTGTTCAAGGTGTTCGAAAGTTTTAATCTTCATCATACTATCATCAAGCTATCGATAGTTAAACTGCATTAAGATTTAACGCGTACAATAATTAATTTGAAATCATTGATAAGAATTCGGAGTTTTCCTAGATTTGGAATGGGCAGTGGGTACCAGTCGTTGGAGTCTCAAAGTTTGCGGAATTCTGCGCGAAAATGATTACTCTCGATGTCGAAATATATTCTCGAATCTTCTCATTCCTTTCTACGCGTTGATAATATTTACGTTTGGACTCTTTCCTCAAAGTTTGGCACTCTTCAAAGTATGGGGTGATTTGGGATTGATGGTCGAAAATCTCATAATTTCTATGCCATTCGTCGTCACTTTGTGTAAAGCTATCACTATGTGGTTCAAGAAGGAAGGTACGAGGCATTTATACTGTAATAAACTATTTTGATGACGTTAAATTTTTTAAATATTAAAAAAAAATTCAAATTTTTTACACATTTAAAAAATTACTTATTTAAAAAATTATTATTATTACTATTATTTTTTAAAAATTAAAAAAAAAATTCAAATTTTTTAAATTTTAAAAAATTACAACAAGTAACGAATAAAAAAAAAGTGAAACGATTTTTGTAAAGTGATCACGGCAATGATGAATTTCATTACGGACGATTGGTCCAGAATAAGGAGCAAACGGGAACTGAAAGTTATGATTAAATACGCACAAGTTTGGCGCATGATATCGTTCGGTGCATACTTTGCGATTGCATCGAACATTATGATGTATCATCCGCCGATAATATTCGGCTTCGTTCTGCGAACGGTGACAAATCTTACGGATACTGGCCATCGGCTTCTGGCTCTTCAAACGGTTTATCCCATCGATGTTTATCAAACGCCTATTTACCAATTAACAGTTATCAGTCAAGCGTTCAGTTGTTCTCTCGCCGGCTTCTGTTATACGACGGTCGGCAGTCTCTTCAGTCTTATAGTTCTTCATGTTTGTTCGCAATTGGAAAATCTCAAAATTAACATCGAATGTATGGTGATGGATCATCAAATAAATCATAAAGATGTTCAACGCGCCTTGACATCGAATGTACGAGAGCATCAACGTCTTATTAGGTTTTTTTCTTTTTCATTTAATAGATCACCATACATTAAAAAAAAGTGAACAATCGAAAATTGGTTTCTTGTCTCCATTATGTAGATTTGTAACTATGATAGAGAGCACATTCAGTATCATGCTACTCATGATCATTCCCACGTTTATGATTACGTTTTGCGTGCAAAGCTATGTGTTAGTGACGGTAAGTTTTCTTCAAAATTCGTTTTTTGATGACTTACTTACACTTTTATTGTTGGTTAATAGTCCCGATATGTAGTAAGCACTTATCTCGACAGGTTGTCAATGATGGAGTCAATGTTCCTTTGATTCGGGTTGTTTTCTGTATTATATACATCATTTTTATAGTATTCGTGATGTTTGCTTATTCCTCTGTGGGTCAAGTCCTGGTGACGCAGGTGAGTCTGAGAACAATAGTACATACGTATGAAATAGTACATTACGCTACAAGGGAGGAAAATCCGCTCCTCCCGAGTGGCATACGATACTTCTTTTCCGACTACGTTGAAAAGACCATATATTTGACCACTTTTACCACTTTTCCCGCTGCGGCGGAGCGGAAAGAAAAGTGGTGCTTTTCTGCCCGCAGCAGCACTTTTCTTCCCGCTGCTGTACTTTACGTCTCGCTGCTTTACTTTTCTTCCCGCTTGTCAAAAATCTGCTACTTTCCACCCGCATTGCACGCATGGAATATGGACTTTTTAGCGTAGTCGGGAAAAAAATTATTTTTCCGTGTGTGGTCAAGAGACACGGTGGGTTCTCGATGCCAAGTACTGAAAAAAAAAATTTCTTCCTGAAGAGCGAAGAAATACAATACGCTGCCTACAACTGCGAATGGTATAACTTGAAACGGACAGAAGCTACTCAGTTGATATTAATATTAATTCGATCGCAACGACCATTAACAATAACCGCTGGAAAATTTGTTCCTCTCACAATCAGCACTTTCGCTTCCGTAAGTTAATTTCAAAAGAAAAATTGATAACAGTTTCTAATATTAATGAAAAATATTTTAGCTTTTGAAGACAACAGCCGGTTACTTATCATGTCTCCTCGCCGTCCAAAACTAATTACGGCAAATATCATAATTAACGTAGCGATATTAAACTTTACCAGTACTTTACCAGTACATAAACTATTTCTCCGAATTTCTATCTTTCTATATTCAATAATTAAAATCAAAGCACCGGACATTCCTTCTCAAATTACGGCAATGCACATGTAGTCGCGAGAAGGCATACGTATTTCCCACGAAAGCCGTGCGACGAACTTCGCCCCTCAATTCCCGACATCACGCGATTCTCTATCAGCATTTTTATTCTTTTCATTGATTCCACCTTCCCTCTCTGTCTTCACATATTCTTTCTCTCTCTCGTATGATCGCGCGTGGATCGCGATCTCAGCATTTTCGGCCGCCTCGCGACGGCCAGTAGAGCAGCGGGACTAGAAGTGGTACTTTCCTGATAGTTGATTGATAATTAGTTAATATTTTTTCAAAATTCGTAAATCAAATTATAATCAATAATTCATTAATTAATCCGCTTCTACATTCCCGCTGCAGTTTCTGTCGTAAAAAAATGAAATGTAAAATTCAAATCAATAAAACAGAAATTAAAAAATGATTATTAATCAATTAACTCAATAAAATTGACTTATTAATAGAGAAATGTTTTGAATTCGGCTTACTTATAAAATTTATTTTTTCCCGTAATTTCATAAAAACATTTTGCTTGCGAAAAAAGGTAAAAAAACGGCGCCAAGTACCATGAATGTGGTTGTTCAAAAAAATGTTTAAATAAACAATCCAAGTAGGATAATTTTGAAAAAATCAAGAAAATGTATGCTTCAATTCGAGTTCGAAACTTTGGCGGTTGATTTCAGGGAAAAAAAAACATATAAGTCGCATTTCCAGTCAAACGGTGATCCGGTCGCTGATACTGACACGGAATGATTTAATTGATTGGTCGACTTAATTGCTTGAAGTGCATTCAAGCACACAGCAGGATAGAGTAACTGATTATTTTTCTCCGCACTGCAACGCAGAAATTTTCTGATTCATACCTTTTCTACGAAGGTCACAATTGATCAAATGTCGCGTCATTCGAGTTACGAACAATTTGATGCTCTTGAAAAAGCTGCAATGAACCCGGAAAGACATCTTAATTGTGGAAGATATCCTCATGATAACACGACCGTTACACCGGTAGCGTTGTATGTGAGTAACATAACCAAATCTAATCATAATAATTCGCAACTATGATTAGTCGACAAATGTCCCTTCCCTGGACATCTAAATTGATCGAATTACGCATGATCTGAGTTACGAACAATTGACGGTTCTTATAAAAGCGGCCATGAAACTGAAATGTAATTCAAACGGTGGTGCATACCGGTGGCGCAATGCTCGTTACTTTGGTGCCGTTGGTTCTTGGTAATATATAACAAAATTCAACCTTAACGATTGAAAAGTTTAATTATCTTTCCATCGATCGTTTGTAATTTCAGCCGCGAATATAACGGCCAATTTGGGCGATTGGAAATACGGTCCGGAAGTGATATACGATGCGAAGATCGACAATTTTATCGAACCTAAGGGGCACTTGGAAAGACTTGAAGTACAGGGTAATATCACGGTGAAATTCAAGTGTCGACCGAAAACGGAATTAGTACTGAGTTGCCACATTTACGAGCCCCGGCTCTTGTTTACTACAATCAATGGCACTTCAAAAGACAAGATACCGGTAGTGGAAGAACTCTCGGAACTTGATGACAAACGTCACAGCGGTCCTTTCGAGTTGAATTTCAACAATAATGGTCTCAAGGAAATCATCGTTTCATCCGCTCTTAACTCAATAGTCGACACGTGGATCGATTTGGCGAAACTGCTGGACTATGGTGAAGTCGTAACCACAATGCCGATAAGTGCCTTTGATATTATGGAAGACCCCACTACCGGTCGATGTAAAACTCATTACACGCAAACGTCCGAAAAATTAGTTAATAATGATGCAAAAAGTACATACGACATCGTGATGATACCCGCAATGAGGACACCGACGGGAATGGTGAAGGGAATTAAAAAATCGCCATACATAAGTGAATGTTCTTACCGATACGATTATTACGAAGCAGGTCCGCGCGTCGTTGGTCGATTACTCAATGGACGTACGGATATGCCAGAGATCTATTTTGAAACGGAACTTGTTAGTATATTTTAGTGATTGCCAATTTTTCACTAACTTAACAATGATCCATGATCAATGATTAATGATCGATTATTGCAGAAATCGTCGAAGAGCCAAATGGTCATAACGCCGAACAAGTTTTTTTCTCACGCGGTGGAGGATACGATTATTAAGAGAAGGGGAAATTTGGGTAATAAATATTATTATCCAGTCGAGCGAAAGAAGGTAATGTCAATCAATTTGCTCGACATAGTCCCAGCGAAAGGTCCTTTGAAGAAGATCGATGACCCCAAAAAAATCAGTATCTTTTCGCTCGAACAACGTGAAACTTACGACAGCTCCGAATGAGTGGAAGTTTACAAGTTTTAGATTTGCGAACTGACCTGTTGATGTATAGTACATTTTTTTTTCATAATTCATGATTTTCGAAAAAAACTGATTAAAAATTGTTCAAAAATTAATACAACTTATTTGTGTATAAGCTATCAAGTGCTTTAAGAATTTATGAAAAATGTCTTCAATTTTTTACAGCTCACTCAACTGAACAGTGTTATGGTATATTTCATTTTATGTTGTAAATCTATAAGCCAGTAATTTATGAATTATACATGCGCAAATTCTCGTTTAGCATGTTGAGTAGCATGTTGAGTAATTCAGGGTATCCGAAAAATCACGCAATTTCCGCGGAATTTCTATCGGCGTGAATAATTTGGAGTATAACGACAACCGACTCATTTATTTTCACAGTTCGTTCCACAAAAATCGGACTGAATTGTTTCCAAAAAATAACCAGCAGCTGTTCGAGTAAACGTTAGATAATAGGGAAGAAAATATTTTTCCGTGCGCCGTATCACTGAGAATATCCTATTACAAACGTAAGGAGTTTAAAAATAAAAAATTATTTTTAAATAATTTTTGAACTACTTGGCGACGATTTTTACACTTTTTGAAAAAAAAATGTTTTTTTAAATTTATTTTATTCTTCTTTTACATTTTTTTTATTATTGATTTAATATTATTTATTATTAAAGAAAACTGTTTCACTTTGCAACGTTAAAAATCCGTACGAAACGATTTTTTTTGTATCACACGCATATTTATTAATTAAAATCACCACTCGCCTGCAATTAGTTCGTACAATTTTTTCAAGACGCTACCGCATCTCTTGATTTGCTAAATGCGCAATAATTTCTAGTGACTGTCGATTAAAACTTCGATAATTACGAAGAGAAATTTTTTTTTTTCCTTACGTCGTATCGCCGAGAGTATGTCTGGTCGTATCGTCGTTAACGGTGAATATTGCCCGTTCTTGGCGAAAACTCAACTCAGCACTTACAACAGCATCGGCGCAACGCTGCTACGATGATCGAAATAACGTCACGAAAATACAGCGCTGCTAATAGCAAGAGGAGCAGAAAAGGTGAATAGCTCTTGTTTCGTGTCTCATATCAGTTGCAAACGTGAATATCCGATTAACATAACTCGAACTCGCGGTAATAGTAGCTTTTTACGTAAAAGCGTCTTCAATATATCGAGAAAAAAATGAGGTTTGGGTAAAAGCTACAAGTACCTACGTGGTATACGTAAGCAATTAATAACTTGTTGGGCTGATTGGTAGGTACGGTATTCGTGGGGAGCTCCAGTCCTCGCATATTAAGCATTCGCGTAACTTTTTCGGTTGCTATACTTGCGTGTACTCCGTAGGTACTTATATCTTTTGCTCAGCTTCGAAAGAAATAATCTCTCGAGGGAGTTTTTTTATTATCTGCTCGCAAGGAATGATAGCGCAACAAAGGCGCTCGCTTCATTATAAATATGCAATGAATGTCGACGGCAGTCAATAGAGTTAGTCCGCAGACTTTCCTTCTCGAGTTATAACTTTGCCATTTCGCCAAAATACTGGTACATAAACCGATCCGAGTTCTCAGCCGTACGCTTAACGGGTGGATAGATTCCCATGCCTCGGCATAAATACATAATGAATCGGTACTGCCTACACGAAATTACGACGAATTGTTGATGATCGGCGCATCTATGACCGCAAACGAGTATACTGGTTGCGCAGAAAAACCTTTGCAATATCTATTAGATCGCGTATTTCCAAGTATGCATCGCGGAGAACAATACCAGACATCAGTAGGAGTTTAAACGTCTTCTGATCAGACCGATATAGATTGACAGATTTATTATAGTGAATGTCTGTTTCTCGAAATGGGTACCACTAAAGTTCAAACGGATCAAGGTATTGGGAAGATTTAAACTTCATAATGCTATCGGCAAGTCATCGATCGTCGAAGCGAAAAACGATCAAACGCGAGCGATAATTAATAAAAAAATTGTTGATACGAATTAGAAGTTTTTCTAGATGTCGAATGGGCAGTGGGTATCAATCGTTGGAGTCTCAAAATATGCGGTATCTTGCGCGATGAGGATTACTCTCGTTGCCGCGATCTATTCTCAAATCTTCTCGCGCCTTTGTACGCATTGATAATACTTACACTCGGAATCATACCCGCAATGTTAGCACTCATCAAAGTATGGGGTCATTTTGGATTAATGGTCGAAAATATCATCTTTTCTTTGCCATTCTCCGTATCTTTGTGTAAAATCATCAGTATGTGGTTCAAGAGGGAAGGTATATGGCACTTATTTTATAATGAACGGTTTCGATGATTTCATACTTCAAATATATTTAACTGTATACTAAAATATATCAATCAAGAAAAATAACGAAACGTTTTTTGTATGTAAAGAAATCACCGAGATGATGCATTTTATCGCAGAAGATTGGTCCAAATTGAGGAGCGAAAACGAACTTGAAGTTATGATTAAGTACGCGCAAGTGTCGCGTATGATAACGTTCGGTGCATACGCTATGATTGGATCGTCTGTTGTTACTTATCACCTGCCTTTACTGTTCGGCGGCCCTTTGCGAACAGTGACAAATCTCACGGACATTGGCGATCGCGTTCTCGCCCTTCAATCAACGTATCCCATCGACGTTTATCAAACACCTATTTACGAAATAACAGTCATCAGCCAAGTACTCGGGTGTTCAATCGCGTCATTTTGTTACGCAACAATCGGCAGTCTCTTCAGTCTCACAGTCCTTCATGTTTGTTCGCAATTGGAAAATCTCAAGATTAGCATCGAATGTATGGTGAAGGAACATAAAAAATCATCCATCATTAGCAAGAATTTTCAACGCGTCTTGATCTCCAATGTGCGGGAGCATCAACGTCTTATTAGGTTTTTCTTTTCACTTTTCACATATTCTCGTGCATATGAAGTGAACTATTGAAAATAGATGTTTTATGTCTGCATTATATAGGTTTAGCAATATGATAGAAAATACATTCAGTATTATGCTACTGATGATTACTCCAGCGTTTATGATAGTATGTTGCGTACAAGTATTTATGATAGTGTCCGTGAGTTTCCTTCAGATATTTCATTTTCAACATTAAACTATACTTTGATTGTGGCTTAATAATCCCGATATACGTACTTAATTTAATAGATTTTCGAGGGTGATGATGATATACCTGCGTTCCAACTTATCTTTTGCGTAGTATTTACACTGTTCATAATACTTGTCATGTTTGCTTATACCTCTGTCGGTGAAGTCCTAGTGACACAGGTAAATATGAAAATAATCATATACGAACACAAATAGTACATTGTGCAACAACGGCGGAAAAATCGACGATATTTTTATGCCTGCAACGGCTTAGCGGCACAAATTAGCGATAAGAGGAACCGCGTCTTAGGAGCGGTCCTTTGATGCGTATTTTCTATTAATAAATAAATTTGGAATAAAAAAATAACCAAATTTAAAGAAAAAAAAATCGAAAAAAAGAAAATGATTCATTTTATTTTATTCGCGACTACTATTATTTTTACTCTCGCTGGTCAAGAATACCTAACTTTAAATACGCGTTGCAGGCGTGAAATATAAACTTTTCAGCGTAGTCGGGAAAAAAGATATTTTTTTGAATCCACACTACTTAAAAAATGTTTTTTTTTTTTCTGTAATTTCCTATTATTATTATAAGCCAAAAAATGAAGCTAGGATCGGTTTATGGTTGCTATACGTACTATTAATGACAATACTTATTCAGCAAACGGGACGGGGGTGGCGGGAAGGGGGGCTTCGGCCCTGGACCCCAATTGCCCCTATAACTGCAGCTATGAAGTTTGCTGTCGCGCCGTTGCAGGCATAAAAATATGGTATTTTCAACGTAGTCGGAAAAAAAAATCGTATGCTACTGGGGAGGGGCGAACGTCACACTCGGTACTATTGTATACGGTTGTTATATTGAAGAGCACGGAAATTCAACACGCAGCATATAACTGCGAATGGTATAATTTGGAACCGACAGAAGCTGACCAGTTAATAATGCTATTAGTTCGAGCGCAACGCCCTCTCACAATAACTGCCGGAACATTTGTTCCTCTCACACTCAGTACATTCGCCAACGTAAGTTCATTCCAAAAAAAGTAAATAACTATTTCTATTATTAATGAGAAATGTTTTAGATTATGAAAACATCGCTTGGTTACTTGTCGTGCCTCCTCGCCGTTCAAAATTAATCAATGTAAATGCAATAATTTACATAGCGATATTAATTAAGTAGCGATCGCGCGGCACTTCGGGTTCATGTATTACCTTTCGTTGAACGACTCTACATCGTAATTTTCTACTTTTCTTTTCTACGACTCTACATTGTAATCTACTACACTTATTTGTGTTCTAAGGACTCGCCAAGTTTTTAAAATTTATTTTTACTTGGCTCATATCATTCTTTATTTTTTTTGTATTTGCAAAAAAATATTTATGTATTATATACAATATTTATTTTATTTTATTTAAAAATTTTAATTTTTAAACTACTTGCCGACGTTTTTAATTAATTTCATTTTTTTTTTACATTGATTTAATATTATTTATTATTAAAGAAAACTGTTTCACTTTGCAACGTTAAAAATCCGTACGAAACGATTTTTTTTTATGACACGCATAATATTTATTAATTAAAATTACCACTCGGCTGCAATTAGTTCGTACAATTTTTTCACACACATAACCCTTTTTTAACCACGAAAGAACTTTTTTTATTAATAGTTTTCGCGATAATAAAATTATAAATAATCCCTCACTATTTAACCTCTATTTCGATGACTCAGTGCGAGTGTATTATTCGTGGATCGTAGATACGGACATCACGAGTTGCATTTTTCACGAACTGTCACTTGAAGATCGGTAACAGTTGATCGTTCGTTCCGCGTATACCATCGTGTATTCACGGCTCACGTATGAACGCACGGACGCAACACACAGGCATCATGGGACACCGGTCAAACAGCTGACAATCGAAAAAATCTCTGAAGAATAATTTTATCGTGAAAGTGACGGTTTTTCGGGAGGTTTCGCGATATCTCATCTTTTCGTGCACCGATTGGGCTGATTCCAGGCACATTTTAAAGCTTGTATTCGATTCACAGTATGAAAGTGTCTAGAATTTAAATCCCATATTTCGTTTCCGAGAACAAAGCTGCCAAACTTTAGAGAGCACGATTGGCGTATAAAGACACGGTAGCACTCGACTTTTTAAATTACTTGGCGTCGAGACGCTACCACGTCTCTTGATTCGCTAAATGCGCTATAGTCTCCAGTGACTGTCGATTAAAACTTCGATAATTACGAAGAGAAATATTTTTTTCCTTACGTCATATCGTCGCGAGTATGTCTGATCCAATCGTCGTTAACGGTAAATACGGCCCGTTCTCAGCGAAAGCACAACTCAGCACTTACGACACCATCGGCACAACGCTACTACGGTGATCGAAATAACTTCACGAAAATACAGCGCTGCTAATAGCGAGAGGAGCAGAAAAGGCGAATAGCTCTTGTATCGTGTCTCATATCAGTTACAAACGTGAATATCCGATTAACATAACTGGAACTCGTGGTAATAGTAGTTTTTTACGTAAAAGCGTCTTCGATATATCGAGAAAAAAATCAGACCTGTGCGAAAGCTACAAGTACTTACATGGTATACGTAAGCAATTAATAACTTAGGCTGATTGGTATGTACGGTATTCGTGGGGAGCTCCAGTCCTAGCATATTAAGTATTCGCATAACTTTTTTGGTTCTATACTCGCGTATACTATGTAGGTACTTGTAGCTTTTGCTCAGCTCCGAAAGAAATAATGTCTCGAGAGAGTTTGTTATTATCTGCTCGCAACGAACGATAGCATAACAAAAAGGCGCCCGCTTCATCATAAATATGCAATGAATCTCGACGGCAGCCAAAAGAGTTTGTCTGGAGACTTTCCTTTTCGAATTATAACTTTGCGGTTTCTCCGAAATACTGGTACATAAACCGATTCGAAATCTCAGCCGTACGCTCAACCGATGGATAGATTCCCATGCCTCTGTATAAATATACAATGAATCGGCGCTGTCTACACGAAACTACGAAGAATTGTTGATGATCGGCGCATCTATGACCGTAAACGAGTATACTGGTCGTGCAGAAAAACCTCTCCAATATCTATTAGATCGCGTATTTTCAAGCATGCATCGCGAAGAACAATACCATACATCAGTAGGAGTTTAAACGTCTTCTGATCAGACCGATATAGATTGACAGATTTATTATAGTGAATGTCTGTTTCTCGAAATGGGTATCACTAAAGTACAAACGGATCAAGGTATTGGGAAGATTTAAACTTCACAATGCAAGTCATCGATTGTCGAAGCGGAAAAACATCGATCGCGAGCGATAATTAATACAAAATTGTTGATACGAATTCGAAGTTTTTCTAGATGTCGAATGGGCAGTGGGTGTCAATCGTTGGAGTCTCAAAATGTGCGGTATCTTGCGCGATGAGGATTACTCTCGATGCCGCGATCTATTCTCAAATCTTCTCGCGCCTTTGTACGCATTGATACTATTTACACTCGGAATCATTCCTGCAATGTTAGCACTCCTCAAAGTATGGGGCCATTTGGGATTAATGGTCGAGAATATCATCTTTTCGTTGTCATTCTTCGTAGCTTTGTGTAAAATCATCAGTATGTGGTTCAAGAAGGAAGGTACAAGGCATTTATTTTATAATGAACGGTTTCGATGATTTCGTACTTCAAATATATTTAACTGTATGCTAAAATATATCGATCAAGAAGAATAACAAAACGAATTTTGTATATAAAGTAATCACCGAGATGATGCATTTCATCGCAGAAGATTGGTCCAAATTGAGAAACGAAAACGAACTTAAAGTTATGATTAAGTACGCGCAAGTGTCGCGTATGATAACGTTCGGTGCATACGCTTTGATTGTATCGTCTGTTGTTACTTATCACCTGCCGTTACTGTTCGGCGGCCCTTTGCGAACACTGACAAATCTCACGGACATCGGGGATCGCGTTTTCGCCGTTCAATCAACATATCCCATCGACGTTTATCAAACACCTATTTACGAAATAACAGTCATCAGCCAAGTACTGGCGTGTTCAGTCGTGGCATTTTGTTACGCAACAGTCGGCAGTCTCTTCAGTCTCACAGTCCTTCACGTTTCTTCGCAATTGGAAAATCTCAAGATTAGTATCGAATGTATGGTGAAGGAACATAAAAAATCATCCATCATTAGTAAGAATTTTCAACGCGTCTTGACCTCCAATGTGCGGGAACATCAACGTCTTATTAGGTATATTTTTTCACATTTCACATATTCTCGTGCATAAGAAGTGAACTATTGAAAATAGATGTTTTATGTCTGCATGATATAGATTTAGCAATATGATAGAAAATACATTCAGTATTATGCTACTGATGATTACTCCAACGTTTATGATAGTATGTTGCGTACAAGCATTCATGCTAGTGTCTGTGAGTTGTCTTCAGATATTTCATTTTCAACATTAAACTATACTTTGAATTGTGACCTAATAATCGCGATATGCGTACTTCATTCAATAGATTTTCGGGGGTGACGATGATATACCTGCGATCCAAGTTATCTTTTGCGTAGTATATACAATGTTCGTAATACTTCTCATGTTTGCTTATACCTCTGTGGGTGAAGTTCTAGTGACAAAGGTAAATAAGTTATTTTTACTCCCACTGGTCAAGAATAGCTAGCTTTAAACACGCGTTGCTGGCATGGAATATAGATTTTTCAGCGCAGTCGGGAAAAAAAGTTATTTTTTCCCGGGGCGGCGTGGGATGGGAAGTCTGAAATATTCTAAGTCCTTCAAAGGGGGACTTAGGATATTTTTGGCCGAAGGAGCAATGGCAAAGGGGGCGTGGTGAAAATTATTCCAAGTCGCTTTAAGGGAAAAAAAGTTATTTTTCCCCGACTAGCGGGTGGAAAGTAGCCGATTTTTGACTAGCGGGGAAAAAAAGTGCACGAAAAGAGTCGGAAGAAAAATATTGTATGCCACTCAGGAGGGGTGAACTTCCCACTCGCTATTTTACTATTTTATACGGTTCTTATATTGAAGAGCACAGAAATTCAACACGCTGCCTACAACTGCGAATGGTATAATTTGGAACCGATGGAAGCTTACCAGTTGATAATGCTATTAGTTCGAGCGCGACGACCTCTCACAATAACTGTCGGAACATTTGTTCCTCTCACACTCAGTACATTCGCCAATGTAAGTTCACTCCAAAAAAAGTAAATAACTATTTCTATTATTAATGAGAAATGTTTTAGATTATGAAAACATCGCTTGGTTACTTGTCGTGCCTCCTTGCCGTCCAAAATGAGTCAATGTAAATGCAATAATTTACATAGCGATATTAATTAAGTATGGATTGTGCGGGACTTCGGGTTCATGAATACCTTTCGCTGAACGACTCTACGACGTTTTTTGTAAACCCGATTTCCTACAGAATCAATTCAGACAACAACAGACATAAACTAACTACGGTCTCGACAATGCGATAGTGACCCACAACGTTACGAATTTCAGCAACGGCCTTCCCGATAATGGTAATTATTTATTGTAATGACATAAAATAATAATCTCCGACAGCGGTGGATGCGCGGTCGGTGCGTGTCTCCGGCGATCACCTAAGTCAAGCAACTATGTTGGCTGGCAGTACTTGGATGGGTGACCGCTTAGCTGCCCACTAGCTAGCGCATTCAACGTTGAGCGGGAGGCTCGTTCTTCGGACGCTGTGGTGTTTTCTGTACTTCACACAAGTGCAAAAGATATCATAGAATCATTAGGATATGGCCATTTGTACCGACACAGGTTTTCCGCAGTTTTTTCGTGTCCTCGCCAAATGCGGTACAGTGTAGCTAAGCCGGCTGCGGACGCACAGGAAAGGTTAGGTAGATTAGCTTGGTGCGGGTAGGGCACATTACGGGGGGGGGGCACCGTAAAAACCCAACAACATATACGACGGAACGACGAAAGGGAATATCAACCTAACCTAACCATATAATAACAATCTCTGTAAATCGTATCGTATTGTACCTCTATAATCTCTATAAATCATTTACAAATGTATTATTTAATAAGAGAGAAAACTCCGTATTTGTAGTTGTTGAATAAGAAAGTTTTTATGTTTCTTTACCGTCAAATTTACCCCTATTTCGTTTGATGTGCTTTCTAATCGTATTTTTATAAAAATCTCCGTGACAAACTTCGATCTCTCCATAGAATAACAGTAACTCTCCAAATAAGACATACTTTCTAAAGACTAATCAATTAAACGCGACTTTGATATAATAGGACGAAAAATTTAGTTATTATATATCCTGTTCGAATCAATTCGCATTACCTCGTCGATGGCAACAGGCGCAAAAAAAAACGCATAACTTCTGTATCGTCCTTCATATCAAAGTTAGAAATGTGCATACGCGATGAGTACAACAAACAATAACATGGAAATAATATCGCACAGCATCCAATTCGACAAATTGAATAATCTTCTGAAAATGCTATAAGGTCGTATACACGTTTATTCTGATTACATTTGATAAACGTGTCATATGCCTGTGATGAACCGCTCGAATTTGATTTGATTAAACTACGTGGTCAAACGGTTCATCAGTGCCAATTGTCGATCGTATAAGAGATGATTCTTGACGAGGTGAGGATTTATTCGTGTTGTCGCAAGTGAGGAACGATGTTCAACCGGGTTGTGGTGTCGATCATTCTCAGTAAGATTTACCAGTGAAATTTCGAAAAAAAAAATCTTTAGGTGTTATAAAATAAACGAATTGTTAACTCTCATTTTCGTTTTATTTGCCAGGCATTGTATTCTCGGTACTCCTCCCTGCTTATCCTCTGACAACTAACAATGACGAAGCTATCAGCAATATTCAATCCGTGTACAACGTCACGACGAAAATAATGGACGACGTTAAAGATTCCACTCTGACAATAAAGTTGAAATGTCGTTTTCGTACAATCGATATACGTTCGTGTAATCTCTACGATCCTCAGTACCAAACAACATATCATAAACCAAAGTGTGTAAAGCCACCCTGTGATAAATCGAGTCTCGTCGAAAGTGATCATTTCGAATCCGACAATTCTTATGTGGGTCGTTTCGAGATAAAAGAACGAGGCTCAAGCGTTGAGAGGCTTACAGTGAGTTCAGAAACTTCGTTGAAGCAATTAAGCTTTTACAGAATAGTGGCAAGTCATCTTCTTCCCGGTGTCGACGTGAGCGGAAAACCTGAGGGTACTTACTCGCTGATCGAAGAGTCCGTTTACGGAAATTGCGAGGCTCTCGTCAAAATTGTACGATCGCAGATAAAAAAAGATGGTCCTGATGACAAAAGACTCGTCAAACTCGTGTCAAATGTTCAATACAATAGTAACAAGACTTCGGGTAATTCGACAATCGTTCATGAGATGTTGAGTATTAAAAGGACGAGAAATTTGGAGGCCTGCTATCCCGTTCAGGGTTTGATGATCTTTAACAATTTCTTCTTCCATCCGACGATGACTCACATTCATTACGATATCGTTAGTACTATTTTTTTTTCGATACCGATTTCTTTTTGTGAAAATGGAAAGTACAAAGGATTAACGTATGTGGTGTTGAAAGAAAAATTGTCAATTTCAATTTTTTTACTTGTAGAAATCATCGGTCAGTCGACTGATCGTATCGGACAGAGCCTTCACTTCATACACTACTGAAGACGTAGCTATGAAGAACACGGAAAAGGGAGGAAATACGACTATGATGCACATCCGTACGACTGTGACATTGCATTCCATTGATAACGTTGAGGATAAGATTCCACGTATTTCTAATCCAGTGAGCGTTGAATTGCCTTTCGTAAAAGATTTAAAACACGGAAGTCGGAAGGAATGATAACTGTAATAAAAGTCATTAATGATACGTTGCCAACTGTTATTGTTATGTATTCTAGATCGCTTTGTACCAATATGTATACACATATTTGATTTAGAGTCCTTAGAACACAAATAATAATTATTTCACTCCTTACTACAATACGCTACTTCGCGAACGCTTTGCTGGCACAGAACGCGGGACATTCCGTGCATGAGTTAAAGAACGGAAATAATAAACCGGGACACTTTTAAGTTTGCACTTGGCTCCTTATATGTGGGGTTACCCGTCGGTATAACAAAATTAGGTACGACGGGGGTGGAAGTGGGAAAAAAAAAAAAAAAAAAATGTGGGGTTACGCAGAATGAAAACCAATGTGTTGACTGAGTTTAGAATTCTTTACATTTTCATTAATATTAGCAAAAGACAGCGTTTTCCTTGTAAGTTTTTCAAAGTTTTGAAAAAAAGTTGTATACTCCAGTCGGTCAAAAATCGATGTTCATGATGGATGCCTGTCACCCTCGAGTGCGGAATCGATATCAGTCGAAGCTTCGGTTTTCCTTTGTGGCGGCCGAACAATTCCGCACTGGATCACATAGACGACTGTGGCTTCCAAAGCGGTATACAGTTGCCCTACCATTATCGCGAAGTCAGTCCTATAATACCCTTCGATTCTTTCATGCAGGGAATAAAAATAGTATATCGCAAATAGCAGTGATAGAAGTATATTTCTTCGAAAAATAATGACTATAAGCTCGAAGTTTTCGCGGCTTTACAATGTCGTGCAGCGCAAAATGAACCCTCGGCTAGAAGTCACCCAACGTCATTGCATGAAAGAATAATTGCATTGTCTATCAAGGTCTGATAACCCCGTTATTATACGTAAATGTATAATAAGAACGAAAGACTGGAATATGTTAGAAACCAAGCAACCAACCCTTCTAACTTATGTTAGAAACCAACCCTCGCTTCACGCTTGAAAGGTTCAAAAATGAAATAGTATCTCTAAAGAAAGTATCGATGGAGGTTGAAACGACGGTGGACGTGTTGCAATGGCGATATTATAGATTGAATAAAATGTTCATGAAACTATTGGGGCAATGGCCATATCAGAGTACCCGTATTCGTATCGTCATAGTCGGGTTCATATTCTTGATTATTTTAACCTATTCATTACCGGTGTTAGTGGCTACAGCGAAAAATCTTGACGATTTCAATGTCGTCGTGAACGGCTGTGTGGGCTTGATTTTCATTATTTTCTGCATTACCAAGCAGCTCACCTTAGTGACCAAGACCCAGAAGGTCTGTAACAAATTTGGCAGTATGTAGAAGTGCATAATACTTGAATTCAAGATCGAGGACATTTAATTGTTATTTGCGGATGAAGAGCGGTTCGATATGTGCAGATTAGATTGTTGTTACATCGCATATGTACCGATTGGGAAGTTTTGGCCCAGGATTGCGATCTTGACATTTTACACGAATACGCCGAAAAAGGCCGAATAGTGACGATCGTAGACGCAAGTTCGTTGAGTAATATCGACCACCAAATTAAAGATTTAATGAATTGTTAATAAATTGAACCATATTGCGGTACAGTCTTGACTTGTATAACCTCTACTCTTTACGTAATGCAACCGATGATACCAAAGATCGTAGACGTTCTATTGGGGAATGGTACCAAACCGGGTCGATTTCCTGTACCTATCAGTTATTATAATATCGACATGCAGAAGAATTATTTTTACATTATTTTGCATTCATTCATGACTGTGTCTTTGGGATACTTGACCTCAATGTCATTTAACTGCATATTCGTAGTTAACATCCAACACAACTGCGGATTATTTGCGATGTTGGGGTGAGTGTTATTATAGGAGTATTATATCGTAGTATTATTATACGTAGTATTACTCGTAGTATTTTGGGAGTTGTTTATTACGTTCGAGCTTTATTGTGGCGAGGGGAAAGTGAACCGCTAGCTGACATACTTGGAGTGGTGAAAAAGGGCTGAGGGGAAATACAATTAAGGAAATCCGTTGCTATGGTAACGAGTTAAAGTAAGGGAGCAGTTAAGTTAAGGGGAGTTAAGAATACTGAGCGTGGACTGTAGCTAATTTTAAATCCGCGTTGCAGGCATGAAATATGGTCTTTTTAGCGAAATCTTAAACCGCTGGGCACATAAATAAACACGCTAAGTTTTTTACGCGCTTGATCGATAAATTGTTTCCTATATACCGAACGCAATTTTAACATTGTTTGTTTTTTTGTTTTTTTTTCCGTACTAACGTCTTTATTATTTTTCTGCGTTTGTTCTATTTCTTCATTTTCACGCGACCATTATTTCTCATCTTACTAAACTGCTCCTAACTTAGGTTATTTTAATAATTTCGACCTGAAATTTGGTGTCTTGGTATTACACAATATGTCCATTTAGAATTTTTTTTGTTACTCATTTTTTTTTATTCTTAGGTAACTCAGCCCCCTTAATGACAATAAAATAATAATATCGTTTTTTGCCTGAAATCGATTGACTGTCCCCTTTTATATATCGTCAGAATAACCAAAATGTCAACTGCATTTTCAGACGGAAATTACAGCGGTTCAGAAAATATCAAAGATCAAGAGAATCCGGAAAAATCATGCGTGGATTAATAAATCCGGACGCAAATTTAAAACAGCTAGTGTGGTGTATCAATAGACATCGCGATGCTATCGAGTGAGATTGTTCGGAAATTTATGGACAGAAATGGATCAATGGTCCTGTCGAAATCGAATGTTTTTAGGATTTTAAAAATCAATTACTTATAGCTCGTCCGTCAACGTTTTATTAATAACTAATAAATTCACTCTTGCCAGGTATGCTGAAATCATCGAGGCAACTTACTCGTGGTGCCTCTTCATTGTCATGGGTACCTACGTTTTCATGATGAGCCTGGCAGGAATTCAGGTACATTTCGCGACGCACGATAATCTTTTTAATTCACAGACAAAATAGTTAACGACTTCAGATTTTCAAGAGAACGGCTAATGTCCAAAAAACCGTTCGATACATAACTGGCCTGATCCTTTCTCTGGGGCATATATTCGTCATGAACTACATGTCGCAACGTCTAATGGATCACAGTGTTAATGTTCATCATTCAATGTAAACCAAATGATTTCACGAAAAATAACTAATGCAGCCTTACTGAAAGAAAAACCTTGTCTTGCTAATAGAATTAACAGCGAATGGTACGAGCTACCAGTGAAGACTCAAAAACTATTGCTTTTTATGATGATGCGTTCTAGCGTTGCTTGCCAATTGACTGCGGGAAAAGTTTTTATTCTTTCCACCGAAACTTTTACCGTGGTAAGGCTATTATTTCTGTGAATGTATCCGATGTCCGCTGAATATTGCCACTCGACAAAGTTAATGAGTCCATTTTGTATTACAGATTTTGAAGACATCAGTATCGTACTTTACGGTTCTGAATTCGGTTTTGAAACGTTCTGACCAAATAAATATAGGATGAAATTAATCACATAGTAAAGAAATATCAAGAGAAGCTGGTTGACGACAGTTATTGTATGACCCGAAACTAGTTTCAGAACGGTTCTTCATTGTTGCCGTACTTCCATGTCTATGATGCCGTGTATAAACTAAGCAGACATTCAGCGGCCGCTAATTAGACTCATTAGCTTTTCCATTTTTAACCGCCGACTGCGACGATCGAGAAATTTCACCTTGATTCTCCGGCATACATGTTTGTCAAAACGACAAAAAATGTCTTTTTTCGTATAGAGGTTCTATGGCGGGAAGGTGATACATACGTCCATGGATTTTTGAGATCCATTGTGCCTCCGGGGAGATATACATCTTTAAAAAAAGTTATAAAATTGCCAATTCGTAAATATCGCTTTTGACCACAACGTTCTTACGACTACTGTATACGTGTGTGAGCCTATCCTAACGTGGCGTCTATTAGTTCAAGTTGGAGAAACAGTTTAAAAATAATAAAAATAATAAAAATTTAATCGTCTATAAAATAAATTATATTTACCATTTTTTATTCGCAATTTACCATTTTTTGATATTATTTATTCGCACTTTACAGTTTTAGTTGTACATGTGACGCAAAGCTGAGATACAAACACCAAACTTCATGCAACAATGATTCGGAGATCGATACACCCGAAAAGTTCAAGATATAGTACTGTCGCAAGAGCTCGTCTATATTGCATTATTTTGTACCTTTCCCTTCGCCGCTTTGATAGATTCAAGATTGACGCGTAATACTTCAAAATACGGAACAAATTCTTCGCAAACACCACATTTAACATCATCTGATGCGTATAGATGTCCAGTATTTATCGTGTACGCGCTGAAGCTTTTTTTGCCCAAATTAATTCGGTTTTCCGAAGACAACTGAAATCACAAACAATAATCATTATTTATCAATACAATTCCGAAAAAAAAAAAAAAATCAATCGAAACGATCAAATATACATACGATTTGCGTTTTATTTTTATCGACTACGCCTTTAGCATAAGGCGCGTCGATAAAAGCGGGAGATTTCTTCACACAATTATTCAAATTTCTATGCTTATTAATAACGATCGGCTTATCGGAATTTCTTCGCTTGAATAAGGGAACATCAAAACTATATCCTTGTATCACTATTTCGGGATTCCAGCCTCTTTCTCCTTTTTCTATTTCGCTCCCAATACTGATTTTCGTTTTGCAGGAACCGATATAAGAATTATCCACTAAATCATAATTCTCGTAACTCATATCGGACAGATCAATGTTCAAATTTGCCGTATCGACTATCTCACGGATTATTTCAACTGTCCAATTTGTACTGTCGTTCAGGAACCGAATGTGGTATGTTCCGTTTTCGTTGAAATCGACTTGAAAGATACTACTCTCGAGTGCTATATTTTCTGTATACATAATCGGTGCCGAAATTTTACTACCAGTGTCAGCGTCGATAATATAGGTCTCTACGCTCGGAGATTCTATTCGGCACTGAATCAAAGTCGTATTTATCGGTTCGCACGGCATATATAAGTCAATATCAACATATATCGTACGTTTATTTTCGCCCATTTTCACGCGCATCTCAACCTTAAAGATGTGCTCCGGTCCGTATTGCCAATTTCCGGAGTCGCTAGCATTGTATGCAACTGTTTCAATGGATTCATTGAATTAAAAAAAAAATGATAAATGGATTACACGTAAATAAAAAAATTCGTTGGTTTACCAAGATACGGAATTAGCCAGTAGATCATCGTTGAACGCACTTGGATTATCGCGAACTAGTAATAGCGCTGAGATATTGAAAACTCCGCTTATATAAGAAGACGGCGGTAGCCTCTCGACGATAACTCGTTTATACAAGAATATAAAATACACGGAAAGTCCGTATGCGTCATCATCGAACGCTACTGTATAAGATCGACGTCTATATTAGTTTCCTGAAGGTTTCAATCAATATTTGTGGGATATATGGATCGATCGAAAATACATCGATCCTTTAACTATATAAATTGAATAGCAGCTTCAAAATAAGCGTAATATCGATCGAATAGATCGATGATATTATGAAACGATGAAATCCCCTCAAAATCTTGCACTGTGCCAAAAATTTTTACGGCTATCCAATATTCCGTGAACGGCACAACTCCTGTAGCGCTGTACCGGAGAGCCGCGCATGCGCGTTGCGATGTCAACGAACCGGCAGCAGTGCGCATTAGGCACGTAGCGAAAAATTCAGTTATTGGTAAAGACTGTTGTACACGTCTGTTCCAAATTTCTTCGAACAATTTGCGAATCTTTATTCCATAAAATGAACCGTAAGCGACGTAAATTAAAAAAAATATTTTTATTTTGTTTTTTATCGGAAATATTTAATAGAAATACATCAACAAATGCAAAACGTGCGCAATGGTTTATTCTCTGCTGCAGATACCACTCTGTTCAAAAAAATATCAGGATTTCCCCTTTAACACCTCATTAACAATTATTGAAGATATAATCTCAATACTTCGGAAATTTAAAATTCGCGTAAATTCCGATCCTCAAAGTAACTCTCCACTGAAGCTTAATTAAAGAAGCCGCGCGCTCTACCAACTTTTCGTATAAATCGCAAATAAAAAAAAATACTTTTTCGTCGAAGATATTCTCTTTGATATAACGCCAAACTTCAGGATTTTTAACACTTAATAATCGCAATAATTCGCTACAAATACTTTTTTGAAAAATGATTACATGTAAAATTTAACTTTCGATTCCTTTCTTTCCGGCCACGGAGTTCCAGGCACGTAACCCGCTCCAGTATTTGCCAAATTTCCAGTATTTCGAAGTTCTTCCTTTGCCGGTCTGATGGCCACGAGACTGAAGCGTATCGAATCGTCGGTCTTTATAAAGCTTTTCATTGTTTTCGCTCGAGTTGAAGTAAACTGCACAGTTCCAGTGTTTCTCGTATGCGCGCTGAAAAACCTTTCTCCCAAGTGGATCCGGCTTTGCGACGATGTCTGAAATCGAATCGTAACATTAAAAATGTCTTTTTTCCACTGTAATCGCGATTGCTAAGAAAAAAAAAAAAAAAAAACGAACGAAAATACGTACGACAACTATCTTCGTTTCTAACCCGTGTTTCTCGTCCCATACTTCGTCTTCGTCACTTCCGAAGAAATACGGTGTATTCTTCGAACATTTATTTATATTTCTATTTTTTTTAATGACGATGGGACCATCACTCGATTTCCCTTTGAACGCGGGAACGATGAAGCTAAATCCATCGATTTTCGTCTCCAAATTTTCTTCTTCGGACGATATACTTCGGCTGATATCGAAAGTCGTTTCGCAATTACCGATTATAGACTTTTCTACTGAAGTGTGTCTTTCGTATTTTTTCTCGGAAAGATCGATTCCCCAGTTAACTGTACTGAGAATCGCACGAATCATGTTGAGTCTGTAGCTTCCATTCGTATTCAGAAACCAGAGCTTCGAAATTCCGTGTTCGTTGAACTCAACTTGAAAGACAACATTGCCGATCGCGAATTCCTCGGGAGGGTGAGCGTCCGAAGGGTCCTCTGAACCGTCGGGTTCAACCCTCCAATTCTCTATCATCGCTGATTCCGTTAGGCATTGCATTAAACTCGAATTCATTGGTCTGCATGCGAAAAACATGTCGACATTCGAATGAACTCGAGACGAGTCATCCAGTGTCGCGAATGTTCGCGCTTCTGCTTTAAAGACGTATTCCGGTCCGTGTTTCCAATTATCCAAATTCGCCGCATTGTAGGCGACTAATTAAGTTAAAAAAAAATTTATTAAATTAAAATAAATTTTTTAAAATATATATATAGATCGATCGATCGGATAGATCAATCGATACTAATTACACAAATATATACGTAAGTGTTACTGATACTTTACCTAAATACGGAATCAGCCAGGCGATCATTTTTGTCGGCACTTCTCTTGTTTATAATGATGAAGTAAGAATTCCGCGGCTCTGCAAGCTCTTCTTATATACCTCCGCGTTGTCCCTTGCAGCGAACGAGCGCGCGACAAAGTGCGTCACAATTTCAATAACAAGAGACTCAATGAAGCGTCTGAAAAGCTCGTTTACTTCACATTCCACGTGACTCCGTTCGGAGAAGGGACTCCGCTAAATTGAAGTTACCGAAGCAACGGCTCTCGTACTTTATTCACTAATATACATTTCTGGCAAACGAAGCAGAAGAAGCGAAGCTCCGTGCGCGCGGTTACGGAAACTCGCGGCCATTTAACAACCGGAAATTCGTAAGCTCGTGCGAGAAAACTCAACCAATTATTCACTTAGGTAACTTAAATTAAATAACTCGCCCGGCGTATCTGTGGATCCGCGGAAAAAACAGAATTTATTGCCGTCAGTGGTACACGAACCTCGTGAAAAATACAACATTCATTTTGACTGAAACTGCGAATCGTCAATGAAGAAATGTCGAGCGATAGATCGCGATTACGATTTTGAAAAATTCGAAATTTTTTTTTTTTTTTTTTTTTTTTTCATCCTTGAAATAACAAGTTCCCGCATTCCATCGAATCCAATTGCCGTCCCACACTTCCCCTGCCGATCGGATTATTTCCCAGCGCCCTATCAGAGGTCGAACGTGACAAAGTTAAACGGAGAACAGCCACAGCGTGTGTCGCACGTTACAAATCTCGTATCGCGAGCTACAAACGCAAACCGTTGTTATTATCGAGTAAAATATATCCCCCAAGTGACGATCAGCAAATAGATAGTAGTCGGGAGCGCGCGTCTAGGATGTTATAAAAGCTTGCAGAGCTCTCGTAGACGAGTTTAAATCGTCCGGAGCAACGTAGGCGTCATGATCTTCTTCGTTATACCGTATCTTCTGGGTCAGTGCATCTTTTCCTCTAATTCAACTGCAATTTATCGAACAATCAGTGCAAATCTCTGTTGTTACGTTATTTCGCAGCGATCGACATCGTCGTGCAGCAGGGACCGTGGGATTTCAAGCCGAGTTTCGAGTTCGCTGTTTCGGTCAATTCGAGCGCCGAACTCGTGAATTCCCCGGGAATTTCAACGGGTTACAGACTCGATGCTGTAATGAGCTGTAAACCGGATCCGATAAGTCTGTGGTGTTGTTTCAAACAAGTAAACGTAACGCACAGACAAAGCTTGAAAAACTTTTCCTCGACGACTATCGTACCCCCGAGCGGCTTAATGTCCGATGTGAATTACATCACCAACGAGCCGTTTCTTCTCGAATTCGACGATACCGGCGTTAAAATTTCGCAGTGCAACGAAACTTCCGAACGTTCCTTACGAATGATACAGAAAATCGCCGATCTTTTGAACGTTGACGTCGATTTCGATGGTGAAAGACGCGGAGCTTCGAGATTGGAGACGATTACCGTTATCAACGATTGTCCGGTTACTACGAAAGCGAATTATCAGCCGAGAGGAAACAATTCGACGACTCCTGGTTACTTTAAACTTATGTCACATCCGGACGAATTTGACAAAACTACCGAATGGACACTCGAAGTTAATCGAACGCGAGATATCGAGAATTGCAAACATTTTAATGGATACTTCTTCGGCAGCGCTGGAGAAAAAGATACGTTTCACGGAAGTGAACTCGTATCCAACGTCGTGAGTATAATTCGTATATTTATTTTTGACTACTTCCGGTTTGTTTTTTTTTTTATTTGAATTTTACGGAAGTGAAGTCGTATCCAACGTCATGAGTATAATTCGTATGTTTATTTTTGACTACTTCCGGTTTTTTTTTTTATTTTTTTTTTAATATTAATCATTTTTTTCGTCTCCCAGACTTCGATGATCAACAACATCAATATCACGAACGACAATTTCGTTTCGATCGGAATCACCGAGGGGACGATGACGTCGAGAACTATGAAATTCAATGTCAAGGATACAATCACCGTGAGCATCGGACTCGGCGATATATGGGTTCCGAGGTGCAAAAATTCGTTTTGAAAGTTGTAAAAAAAAATTGTGACGAAAAATGGTACCAATTACGATAAAATTCTGTACCATTGCAGGATGCATGTGAGTCTTCGTTCGGAACGCGAACTACTGGACGATATTTTGGAGAAACAGCAAAGCGATAAGTCCTAAACGTTGCAGTGGCGAGTCGGTGAAAAGACGACGTTCGGTAAAAATGGCATCTTGCGACGATCTTCGCGACGTTTGTAACGAGTTTCGTATTTATTAAAATCATATTTCTCGTTTTGTTTTTTTTTTTTTTTTCACTCGTATTCCCAATTTTTTCGATTTTACAAAAAGAATATAACGTCCATTTCTCGAAAAATTTTCCGTAAAAAAAAAACGAGAAATTCAATCCCAACGAATTAGCAGAAATCGATTGTTTATTTAATTTACGATTACATTAAAATTAATTACTAGAATTGAAATCATTTACATGTTCTCTTCGTTAATCATATCGGTACGTAATGTTTTCTACGTTACAGGAATTTACTGAATCGGTATCATCTTTTTTTTTTATCTATTAATGTGTTTTCTTTTTTTTCTTTTTTTTTTATCGAATAATGAAAACGCTGCGATCGAAATCGCTGCTTCGATATCTTTCTAACTAAAATGTATATCTATCTAAAAGTCGTTACCTACTTATCGAATGACTTTTATCCACTTGCGTTACTTTCTCTCTCTCTCTCTCTCTCTCTCTCTCTCTCTCTTTCTCTCTTTTTCTCTCTTTTTCTCTCTTTCAATCGTTTATCACTCTTTTTTCCGTATTTTCTCATTTTATCGATTCGCCTCTAAACTTGAAGTGTAAAATTGCAAATGCCCCGAGCATCGGGAGGAACCGTTGTGTCTAACATCGTCCCGGTCGCTCGCCGAGTTTCTCTCGTCTCTCGCGATCGTTGAGCGCTAAACGCCTAAGCGAATTACAATATTCGATTCTTAATTGCAAAGATTATCTTGCGGTAAAAATTAAGTGCGAGAAAATTGATTAACGCGCACACCGTTCGTCGAGGAACCTTTGCGTCACATTCGTCTTCCCGTTTCTTCAATTACTATTATTATTATTACTTTTTTTTTCTTCGTACAAATTGCGTGTATATAAATCGATGTGTAAACTATATAAACGACACGATAAGAAAATCGCCCATTTGACTGGTCGATCATTAGTTTCATTATTATATATATATATACGATATATATATATATATATACCTTAAACGTTAAACGATTAAATTTGTTACGAGAAAATTATCGGACAGTCTCACTCACTCGTTCGCTATCGTACGTATCATCCGCATACCTTAGTGATTATTACCGAAAAAAAAAAAAAAAAAAAAAAAAAAAAAAAAAAAAAAATTATACTTTGTCACGCGGCTTTTACACACGAAGCCTGAAGCGTGAAAAAATTCTTTAAGTGCAACTCGTTTTATCTATCAACTCTCTCAATGGCACGTTTGATAATACCTACAGTGCGCGCGTTGATCCGCAACGAGTCTCCACTCCGCTCCCTCCATAATGAATCATCAATAAGATTGACGAAGAAAAAGAAAATAAAGAAATTAACTACTCTCGTCCCATAGAGAAAAATCAAAGGGCTGACGATCCGAGTGCATTATTCGCGTGCAATGCAAAACGGTCGTTGTATATAATGTGTGTATATACTATATATATATATGTGTATATCGCCCGCGCAACGTTGTATAGAGGCGTCTACGCGCGTATATAAACTTCGTATAAAATTCGATTGTTTGAAGTTTGTAAAAAAAAACCAAATTTCTTACAATTTCTCTCTTGTCGGGTAGGAAAACTTGGAATGTTACTTTGTCTTTTTTTTTTGCTGTTCTTTTTTTACGTTGCACTACGGGGACGCATTACCGAAAAAAAAAAAAAAAAAAAAAAAAAAAAAAATGTATATTTTTACGAAGGGACAATCCGCTTGACAAGACAAGTTTGTCGCGCACGATTTTGGAACAAGCTATAGGTATATATACAATTATTACGTTCGCGAAGCAAAGTTTCTATACGATTCTTCTCCTTTTCGTATTCTCATTCCGCTATTATTATTGTCCATTGTTGACGTTGTTGACGTTGTTTACGTTGTTTACGTTGTTAACGTTGTTCTGCTTTACGGAATCCATGTTCGGTATGTAATCCATCGCCATTAGACAGGCGAATACCGTCATCACCATTTTAGGCTTTACTTCGGTTATGTCCTCTGGTAACGCGTATACCCTCGCGCCGCATCTTCTCGCCAATGATATCGCGTATTTCGCGTTATCCAAGTTTTCCTGTGAGAACAAACAATTTTTTTTTATATTTAGTAACCACTTTTTTCGTATTCATTAATCAACAAAGTAAACGCGTAAAAAAGAGTAGAAAAAAAATTCGCGTTATCAAGTTTTCAAGTGACGACAAAAAATTTCTGACGATCATTTATAAAAAAAAAAATTCACGTAAAATTTGATTGAAAAAAAAAAAAAAAAAAATCTTATCAAAGTTTTCCTGCGACGGCAATCAATTTTTTTATTTACTAACCATTTTTCTGGTATTCATTAATCAAAAAAGTAAACAAATCGCGTAAAATTTAATTGAAAAAAAAAATTTCCTTATCAAAGTTTTTCTGTGACGATAAACAATTTCTGACATTCATTTATGAAAAAAAAAATAACGTGAAATTTTATTGAAACCAAAAATGTCCTTATCATAATTTTCCTGTGACGATAAACAATTTCTGACATCCATAAAAAAAAAAAAAAACAAATAACGTAAAATTGGATTGAAGAAAAATTTCCTTATCAAAGTTTTTCTGTGACGAAAAAAAAAAGAAAAAAAATTGAATTGCGTAGCAGTTGAGTGGAAAAATGCTTACCGATTCGGTTCCTCCTTCTTTAACGAGATCGTAATTAACGGTTCCGGGTTTGATGGCGTCTATGAGATCGATAAGAGGCTTTCCATCGGCGATAGCGTAATCCTGAAATCCTTTGATACTGCTGGTCTTGCCGGCGGCTTGAAGCTTCGAATTAACCCAATGAACGATTTCCTTGTCGACCATACTGCTGCCCGGTGTTCCAGCGAGCGATGTAAGCAGCGACAGTGTATAGGATCTCATCAATTGCCAGATCAGGGCGAGAGTAAGGGTCGCATTGCCGTCATTGAGATCCTGTCCAGCGATGCCGACGAGCGAGAAATTCATTTGCTTTCCCAATTCGACGGCGTAGTTGCAATTTTCCAAAGTTTCCATGAATTTCCGAAGTTTCGTAAATTTTTTGTGAACCTTCGGCCACTTGACGGTACCGGGTTTGATGATATCGTAAAGTTGGAAGATTACGAGACCGTCAGCGAGATCGGAGTACAGCCAGTTAACGTGCGGCGCGACTCCCATGGAATTCATCCAATTTCTGTACGTTTTTTCTTCGCGAGTTTCTTCAAGTGATTCCAAACCCTCGATATTCGTCTCGGGTTTGTCGAGACCCGGATAATTATTAAACATATTCGCGACGAACGCCAAATTCAACTTGTAAATACCATTAACAACATCGCTCGGCGTTACGAAGCTTCGGCATCCCAATTTCGATGCTTGCTGCAGCATTATCTCCGCTCTCGTCATGTGATTCGGTTCCATCAACGCCTCGAGCGTTACGCCCGCTGTGTTCGGAGCGATTTGCTTTATGAGATGCGTATAAATCTCCGAATCGGTTATATCTGATTGGAAATTGTTGCATCGTCTCTTGAGACCCGCGTGTTCGAGATGATGATTGACCCATCGGAGGAGAATAGCCTCCGGCGAGAGTTTCAGAAGATCTTCGATGCGCTCGCCGTCCTGCAACAGTGTCGCGAGTCCCGGACAATTTTCCAAAGTTATCTGGTTGAAGAGACCAATGCGAATTATCTGCCAAAGCAGTCCGAGAACGAGGTGAGGACTTCCTTTCGTCAAATCGTGAGCGTCGATGTTAACGATGTTGCAACCGATTGCCTGAGCGGAGGAAAGCGCCAAAGTCAAATTTTCGTGCTTCTTGTAGAGCGTTAGATTCTTCTTGTTTATCGTTCGCTCGTCGATCGTATCGGGACACGAGTGATTGATTATTTTGCTGAAAAATAAAATTCAACAATTAAAATAAATATAATACATTTTGTTTGTTTTCTATCGTTAAGAGCTCATTTTAGGGTTAATTTTCAAGAAATCTTTTTACACTCCGTATACACGTTTTATACTCTTAAAAGAAGAATTTTCAAGCTATTCGTCTCAGATTTGGACACAACATTTTTTTTTATTTTCATATTTTTTTAACCGAAAAACTGTCGAAAAAAAAATAAATTCGACTTTTTTTCAAATCGCCGCCATTTGGTTAATTTTGATCGAAAAAAAATGTTCCATAGCGCGATAGCGGCTTTCATATTGATTAATCTTTTTTCAATTTTATTTTAGACAGTATTTACAATTAGCGGAGTGTATAGCATCAGGAGACAATTTATTTGCAAACCATTTTCAACCGCTGAAAAAAAAGAAAAACGTTCCAAAATATTTTTTTCTCTTTTTCATAAGTGTTTTGATTTGACATAAAAAAATTAGAGTGATCAACGTATTTTATCGATCTACAAAAAAAATCGTGAAAATCAGCAACTTTTTGGCCCGTCGCACTAGAATGATTTCTTAATAAATCGATAACACCGTCAGGAGACAATTTTCTTACAAAAAAAATGTAAAAAGATGTTTACAATTTTTTTTGTAAAAAAAAAAGTTTACGATTTTTTTTGTAAAAAAAAAAGTTTACGATTTTTTTTTGTAAAATAAAAAGTTTACGATTTTTTTTTTTGTAAAAAAAAAAGTTTACGATTTTTTTTGTAAAAAAAAAAAAAATTAACGATTTTTTTCGTAAAAAAAAAAATTAACGATTTTTTTCGTAAAAAAAAAAGTTTACGATTTTTTTTCTGTTCCTTATGAGTGCTTTGATTTCACATAAAAAAAATCAGAGTGATCAGTATTTTTTATCGATCGAAAAAAAAAATCGTGAAAATGAACTATTTTTCCCCCACCGCACTGGAATGATCTCTTAATAAATCGATAAGTAAAAAGATCGAACGGAATCTCACCAGAGTAATATGCCATCCTTGACTTTGTCGTATAGCGTTTTTCCCTCGGGATCGATCGGCAAAAGATGTTTGAGATCGGGATCGTGTCCGAGATTCGTGTTTATCCAATCGCTGAAGGCGAGTTGTTCCTCGAGTCTCACGGAGTGCGTCGTCCCCTCGCTGGACGCTTCGGAAATACCGCCGAGAGTCTCGAGATTTTCCTTCTTCGAGACTACCTGCTTGAACGTCGATCCGAGTTCGTTGGCTTTGAGCTCTTTGCAGAGTTTCTCGAATTCATCGAAGGACAAGCGACCCTTATGCTGAAGTCTTTGCTTGTCGTCGTACTCCTCGATCATCTGGCGTACTTTGTAGCCGGGCATCTTGAAGCCGCATACATCGAGAGCATTTCGCAGCTCTGTAAGATCGATGAATCCGTCGTGATTCGCATCGATCTGTGGAACGAGAAAAAAGAAAAAAAAAAAAAACAATCAAACAATCGCACTCGCCGTTGAGGTGATTCGCGTCGATCTGCAGAACGAGAAAAAAGAAAAAAAAAAACCAAACAATCGCAACTCGCCGTCGAGGTGAAAATCGTCCGGAGAAATCGATTTCTCCGAAAATCGTTTCGGAGAAATCCTATCGCGCGTATTGATTGATAATAAGTTTGAAGAACAATGAAATCAAAGAGATACGAATGCGATAATATTGGGTAGAGATCGAGTGGAGAAGAAATTCTTGGCGGAGTGTGCAGCTAAATTGAACGACGAGCTTTAGCTGCGTAACAATGGGAACCTTTGTGAAAGATGTTTAACGATAGAAGTGCTATACACCGCTCTATCGAAGGGTGCGGAAGAGTAGACGAGAAGTAGACGTACTCTCGTGAGAAAGGACGCCAATCAATGAAGAAAAATAAACATCGATCACTAGGAATGATTTTTCTCAACGCTCTCGTAACGTGAGAAAGTCATCGCACCCGCGAGAGCGGAAAGTCTCTCGTCAATAATATTGAGTGCTTATGAATTCCTCTAATATCTCGAACTATATATCTCACGTGAGTCATTCCGCGAAGTCTATCGACGAACACAACGATAGAGTTTTGGAATTTGAAAAATAAAAAAAATTCGAGACGAAATTTCATAACGGAGTAATTAATTTTGAAATCGCGTGAAAATCGATCGTTCATCGCGAAGGCAATCGAAATCGCGCGCGAGGAACACAACGATCGAGTTTTCGGATTTGAAAAATAAAAAAAATTAGAGACGAAATTTCATAACGGACTAATTAATTTTGAAATCGCGTAAAAATCGATCGTACATCGCGAAGACAATTGAAATCGCGCGCGAGGAACAGGGCGTTAGCTGGATAAGTTTGCGGATTCGCTGGTACGTTAGACGCGAAAAAAATGAAATTTCACTCACTATTTCGCAGAAATATGAAAATTCTTTGAAGTACTCCTCGATAGCGTCCCACTTAGGCATATCGTGAATCTCCATTTCGTTTATTTTAACGCGAATGACAGTGAGACAGGCGCGCGCGCGGGTCGAAGAAAATTCGCGGCAAGGTTCGACTTGTTACTGAGCAAGTCGACTACGATCGCTTATCAAGCCTTATCGAGGCGCATATAGCGATCGATAAAAAAAAAGTCGCGTTAGCTGAAAAGTACGAGGGTCCGCGCGATTGTATGGGTTTGATGGTGATAGAGAAACGTTCGTGAGACTGCAAGCTATTCGAAGTATGCGGCGCGTCTGTTCTTCGCGTTTTTTGCGGAAAATCCGGAACGAGTTTACGTTTTTTTATATTTTACAACTTGACGCAAAAATCCGATTGCGCTTAGTGCCGATGTATGTCGATCGATAATTCAAAAAAGATCGATGTTTTTAGAGATTTCAAAGAGCGGTTTGGACGCGTACTATTCAAATTTTGTCCCCATTTTCTCGCGACTACTATTCATTGTTCGCGACAACTCGGCCGTGTAAAGTCTGCGGCTTATAAATAATTACTGGCGACTTACGCGATCACAAGGCGGTTCATTGTACGAGATGATCACTTTTCTCTGATGATATACTCGATTAAAACTTAACTCCTCGATTTCGTTTTACGAGTTTCCTCTCTCCGCGAACGTTTTTCATAATATTCAATAGAGGAAACGTTTCTTTTGACGGATTCAGAAATGAGCGAATCCGAGTTAATTGAATCAATTAAGAGCAATCGGAGCAAAAATAGCTATAGATAGGCTTTTTTTCATTTACTGCGTAACGCAACTGCGGCATAACAAAATTTCGTCATTTATACGAAATAATGAAAAATATTTCGTAAAAAATTTTACTAAAAAAAAATCATGAAAATAAGTAATAATTATTATTATTATCTTAATTTTTTTTTACAAAAATAAAAAATGAGGAAATCATTATAATTTTTTTTTAATAAAATACGATATTATATTAAAAAAAAACTGAAAATGACGCCTTTTTAATGCGTCTGAAACAGTTTTCGATTACTTTTTTTCGAAAAATTTATTATTCGATCATTAATAATTTTAATACGAGTATTCGTCGAGTGTAGAGACGAATAAAAAAAATGGTCCAAGTCTCAATAAAATTGCCGAGTCTTGTCGGACATTCGGAGATATAGTCACTTTTATACGCGCGTATTAATATATATCGAAGATTCTACGAGATAAATAATAATATTATACGTTGAACTTGTCCTCGATGAGGCATCGATATATATCGTCGTGTGAAGAAGGACGAGAGTGTCATTGGATACATAAAAGAAAGATAAATTGCGCGTGCGTTATGCGAATATAACTGACGACGTTTTCTTACTCATGTAATCGCGTTGGCCTGGTTTTGCATGAAACTCGCGTCACCGGTTAAGGCCGCTGATTGCGCGGCTCTGTGTGTGTGTATCGTTCTCTACGATAGTCATCCAGGAATTCTTCCGTCCTTCGTAACTGTACGGTACAAATCGCGGATAGATTTCGATAGATCGCAAATTCGATAGATCTATCGAAACGATAGACGACGAAGACGCCGATGAAGACGCGGATAGATTTCAATCCATCGAATTTTCGATCTATTTCGATAGATTTCGATCTATCGAATTTTCGATCTATTTCGATAGATTTCGATCTATCGAATTTTCGATAGATCGAAATCTATCCGCGTCCTCATTGATCTTTTTTCATCGTCCAGATAACAAATCAAATTCGAGCGCTACGCTCGTTACATCGCGAAATTCGAAGTATGTAACGATTGTTATTTCCTTTGGAATCCGGAAAACAATGTCGGCAAAATAGAATCGGCGTTTCGCATGAGACAACGGCTCAATCCCTTTCACCCGAGAAAGCACGAGGTATGCATGCCAAGTCGAGTGTGCAGCGTCGTAGAAAACATCGACTGTGCGCGCCGCGCGAAGGAAGTGCCGACAATATTTATACGCATATGTATATATATATATTTTTTCATACTTAATTATCATTATTAGAAAAACGGAAATATTAATCATACGTGGGTTGAGAAATCGTACGACGCGAAGTAATCTCGATGTTTCGATGTATTGTAAAATATATGTTTCTTTTCCGGAGTTTCGATCGAACGAATTATATTGGAGTGAAAATTCGCGACGAATAATAATCAAACGTTTCATTTTTTTTTTTTTTTTTAGTGATGTTTAGTAACGGAGTGATGCAAATTCGTGACAAATAATAATCAAACGTTTCATTTTTTTTTTTTTTTTTTTTTTTTTTTTTTTTTTAGTTTGCAGTATTCCGTGGGTGCGTTGTGTATTTGCGTTTACAGGAGTAACGCGGCGAATTAAAATTCAAGGACGAGACGACACGATTGTGAGTAGCTACGAGCGATGTCCTCGACTCATTTATGACGACTCTCCCACGTGGTTCACGGAAAACCGTGCGTGAGTTTCATGAACAGGTAACGCACACACGTAGCTAACGTTAGAAACGTACCTCTCTGAGGTCGCGACGTGCACGCGGCGCAAGAACGAAGTATTTCTTGAAGAGGAATATTACGTACGCGAACTGTAAGGTATCTCGAGGAGATGCGTCTCGATCGCTCGACCTTAGCCTTGACTCGAAAAATGTATTCAATTGGACTCACAATCGATGGTATTGATTGAAACTAACTGCGAATAATCTGCGATCGTTCTGTCCGCCGCACTCAATATTTTTTCGTTTTATGGGTTTCTGTATGTTTGTTATATATATTTCGCTCGTATTTTGGGGAATAATCTTATCGAACGAAAAAAAAAAAATTTATAAAATTTTTCGAAAAATTCGTTTTATTTAGCGGGTGATTTGGGAAAAACTCAAAAACACGTCAAAAATTTGGAAATTTTTTTTTATTAAATTAGCAACGTGCCGCGTCATTTTTCGGTAAAATTATAA
The DNA here is from genome assembly GCA_964006125.1 of Cryptus viduatorius. Lineage (NCBI taxonomy): Eukaryota > Metazoa > Arthropoda > Insecta > Hymenoptera > Ichneumonidae > Cryptus > Cryptus viduatorius. Next base: position 663,522 of record OZ023229.1, read on the forward strand.
TCGAAAATGTATTAATTAGAAAAATTATCGATATTTTTGATTTCTAAAAAATTTTGGATGTGAAAAAAAGGGTTTGAAAAAAAATTAAAAAATTTTATTTATAGCGATAGTCGATCTATTTTTCTCGCTTACCATGAAGAATACGTTAAATAATTAATTTCTCGATCCATATTTGTGAGAAAAATTCCGCGCAGGAATTTGAAGAAAATATTGTTTTTCGCGATTATCATTTTCAAAAAAATCACAAACATCGATAATGACAATAATTTTTTTATATCGTGGATTATTTTTTTTGTTTACCGCGTAAATAAAAATGAATTTCCGGCTGAATAAAGTCTGTGAAGGTCACAGATTTTAATAACGCGCCGATCACGATTCGTCACGCACATTACTTCGATGAATTGTAGAACGAAATATCGTGGATTCGTGCGTAATACAGCTGCAATTTCTGTTGAGGCTTTTGGGTTATTCAATGTTTTCTCACGCGGCAGGAATCCGATTCATTGTTTACTTTTATTGTTAACCGCTATCGTCGGAAGAGTACAATACTATCGCAGATTGTTGCTTTTGCTATGGTGAATCGATAAGCCTTTTAGGTGGACTGATAAGAAAGAAGAATAAACAGGGTGAGAGGGAGTGATTCACTTGAACCACCCACTCGCGTGCGGCAATCAAGAGAAGCAGGAACTCCAGTGTCTCGCCGGGAGTCTGATAAATGGCGCGCCTATTTTTTTTTTTTTTTTTTTTTTAATACGCGTAAATTCTCGGGACGCTATTTTCATCACTATCGGTCATAATTTCCTGCATTCTAAAATATCCGAAGCATTTTTTCCATTTTACGTAAAATGGCAAAAAAATATCGTTTTAACCCCTAAAAGACGCGATTTTCATCACTATCGGTCACAATTTCCTGAGTTCTAAAAAATCCAAAGCATTTTTTCCATTGTACGTAAAATGACAAAAAAATATCTTTTTCACCCCTAAAAGACGCGATTTTCATCACTATCGGTCACAATTTCCTGATTTCTAAAAAATCCAAAGCATTTTTTTCATTATACGTAAAATTACAAAAAAATATCGTTTTCACCCTTAAGACCGATAATAGCGCTGGAAAAACAAATGTGAGATAAAGAAAACGGGTCTTAGGACTTTCCAACTTGGTATTTAAAGAATTTCCCTATCGCGGTATACCACCGGCTTCCTACGTTCCGAACGACTCGGCGTTGCGCAGTTTAGAACAATTACGAGGAAAGAGGAAGCAGCGTAAGAAAAAATCGAGGCGAGAGGTAGGAAATTCCCAGGACGTTGAATTGCCGGGGGCAAGAGACACACTTGATTCGCAACGGTGCAACGTGAACGTGACATTCGAGACAACTACACAGTCCGCGAGATTACAGTTATACTCTGTTGCAACGTGTGTTTAAGAACTCGAGACGCTTATAATATGTATATATATATATCTATATATATACTAGAGTTTCCCCGGGCTCGCGCGCTACGCGCGCTCGCTCGTCAATCGTAAAATATTTTGAGTTAAGACCCATTTGGGGAATATTTTTGCTTTCTCCGCCGCCGACCACCGCGGCTGCCTCCTTCGAAACGCCCCTGGAGGGGGGACTTAGAAGATTTTTTTCTCCCCGCCACCCTGCTATGGCGACCGTTGCTATGGTGACCGTTGCTATGAGGACGGTTTCTATGGGGACCGTTGCTATGGCGACGCTTACTATGACGACGGTTGCTATGGTGACAGTTGCTATGGTGACAGTTGCTATGGCAACCTTTGTTATGGCAACCGTTGCTATGGTGACCGTTGCTATGGCAACCGTTGCTATGGCGACCGTTGCTATGGCGACCGTTGCTATGGCGACCGTTGCTATGGCGACCGTTGCTATGGCGACCGTTGCTATGGCAACCGTTGCTATGGCAACCGTTGCTATGGCAACCGTTGCTATGGCGACCGTTGCTATGGCGACCGTTGCTATGGCGACCGTTACTATGGTGACCGTTGCTATAGCAACCGTTACTAAGGCAACCGTTGCTAAGGGGACCCCCCCTCCAGGCAAAAATATTCTAGGTCCCTCTAAGGGGGACTTAGAATATCCCCCTCCCCCGACCGCTTCGACCGAAAATATTCTAAGTCCTGAGCGAGCGGGAGCGGGGCGGCAGGGGAAGGGTCGAGCGGGGCCAGGAGAAGAGAAAATATTCTAAGTCCCCCCTTAGACGGACTTAGAATATTTCCCCCTCGACCCCATCGATTGAAAATACTCTAAGTCCCCCTTAGACGGACTTAGAATATTTCCCCCCCGACCCCCTCGACTGAAAATATTCTAAGTCCTGAGCGAGCGGGATCGAGGCGGCAGGGGTCTCGATTCCTGACACGGCGGCGGCGGCGGCGGCGGCGGCGGCGGCGGCGGCGGCGACAGCGGCGGAAACTTTATATATATAGAGAGATATACGCGATATAAGTGCATCAAATATTTATGATTCATCATATTTACAAAGCAAAGCTCGGCACTTCACTTTAATGCGCATGCGCACGTGTTAGTGCGCGAAGAGAGCCGGCAACGTCCGAGTAAATGTGTATACGTAAGCCGTCGTCTCTTACACTCGCGGGACTTCTTGAAATTGACTCTTCGCGGTTCTTACTTACAGATTGACCCCCGTAGAGAGAAATTTGACGCCGATTTGTCGCCTCACTTACTTATTGCCGGTTTGCCTTCGACTCCAAAGAACTTCTAACCCTATGGCCCGGTAAAACGATATCTATATCCACGTATGCTGAGTCATCGTTAACACGATATCTTATGCGGTGCTTCTGCCAAACGACTATTTTAATAAATTTTTTTTACCCGAAAAACTATCGTAACAATAATCGTCATTTTGGAGATTTCCCATTAAAACGAAAAAAAAAAATTTCGATAAAATTTTTCGATCTATTATTGTATATATAGTACAATATTAATTATTAATTTTCGAGAGACAGTGAAGAATTTTTTTATGAATTTATTATTATTTTTTTTTTACAACACGTCGGGGTTGCTGAACTTTGGGATATTTTTCGGATAGTAGAAGCGAATAATCGCGAACGAAGCCACGAAGTTTCTGTGAAGGAAGTTTTTTTTTTTTAACCCGATAAACTATCGTAAAAATAATCATATTTGGGAGATTTCCCATTAAAACGAAAAAAAAAAATTTCGATAAAATTTTTCGATCTATTATTGTATATATAGTATAATATTAATTATTAATTTTCGAGAGACAGTGAAGAATTTTTTTATGAATTTATTATTATTTTTTTTTTTTTACGACACGCCGGGGTTGCTGAACTTTGGGATATTTTTCGTATAGTAGAAGCGAATAATCGCGAACGAAGCCACGAAGTTTCTGTGAAGGAAGTTTTAATTATAAGTACGAAGAGCGTAATAAGAAGCTGAGCGTGGGACACGCGGACAAAGGGGAAGTTATGCCGTATAAGAGAGCGCATACGTGAGAATGATTTCCCAAGTAGGTATTGTATCGGTCTGCTGTGAGAATGAAGGAACGACGCGTTTTTTTTTTTTTTTTTTTTTTTTTTTTTTTTATGTACGGAACTTCGTTTCCATGCGCAACTCGAGAGGATATATAGTCCCGAAGGTCCTTTTGCCAATAAATAATTAATAGTATTGTTCAGAGGGACACTGATTCAGCGATTCTTCGTAATCGTTTTTGGTATCCGACGTATATAATGGTTTCAGTCGGAATTTCTCGGTATGCCGAGAGATCTTCTATCAGCTTTTATGTTCGTCACGAAACTGCGATTATGCAGTAAGATTACTCCGAAACTGACTTCGTAAGAAAATTTTGATAAGACGTAAGAATTATCGAAACTCGAGTTACGCTGATCGTAAAATGGGACAATGAGATAAAAGTTATATGAGATTAAAATCGATCGCATAACGGGGACAATTTTTTAAATGATCTTTAATCCCCGCGAGCGTATCGTTAATTTGTTGGAATTAATGAAAAACTTTTTTTCCCGTTTTTTTTTTTTTTTTTTTTTTTTTTTAATAACTCACGAGACCACCCCGTTGTTCTAAAAATAAAGCGAAACATGACGGAGAGACAAGGGAGTCGCGTGCCACCGCGACGCGACGTCGCTCCAGGGGTCTGTGTACACGTGTCCGCTCTCCATACTCTCGTAATGCAAACCCTTTTATTTATAAGTTACTTTCCGCCGAAGCGTAAAGAGTAAAAAGCGAAAGAAAAGCGCGCTTCGCCGCGTCAGAGATTAAAGACCAACGAGCCAACGATTTTTTGCTTTTTCCACAATTTTCTTACAGTCGTAACGCGCGTTTTAAGTTTCCGTCGCTGTGGAACAAGGAAAATTGCTTCTCGGAAATAGTGATTCATATACTTCATATAAAGACGATTCCATCCCAATTGATTATCATTTATGAATCACGGAAATCGCGTGACCGCGGAGTTTAGTCATCAGGACTTTGATCAAATAATGAAGCAATTATCGAGCCTTTGCTACGAAAATGTGAAAACTTTATTAGTCGTAATAATTACGATTTTTTTTTTTTTTTTTTTTTTTTAATGCTGTTAATTGAAAACGATCGTCAAAAATAACGATCGACTTACAAATCGTTTGATTTTTGCCTGAGAATTATTTAACCGGAAGTAACGCGAAGAGTGCAGTTAAGACTCAGTGAAGATCGTTGTAAGATTGGACCACAACGATTTCACAGTTACAAGCGTGAAATTAATGCAGAAACGCGAGCCGTAACCAAGCGGCTTGGGAATCTCGATGGGTAGAAATTTTAGTCCGCCACTTTGCGCTGTATATGGAATTACACGAAGAACAGGTGCGGCGAACTTGAATCACGTATCGGTACTGACTACGTGATCCGATCGCACCGGCAGAAGTGTACATCTAGTCGCTAATTATTGCAAACCCCATCTAAGAACGAATTGTACAGCGGCACGTAAAAGTTACAAACGAATAACGCAATCAATATTTTTTTTTTTTTTTTTTTTTCAAATTGCGTCTGCGGAAAATTTGGTTAAATATCTCGAGGAAATATTTCGATCGAAAAATGATTATTATTATTATGTATGTGAAAATTGAATGAATACGATATCGAATACGATTTGTTAAGCGACGTGAAAATTTATCGATGTGTAATAAACTTTCGTTTTGTTTATCTTTTTTTCTCGTTCGTAGAATGAAGAAGAAACGCGATGAAGAAACGAGGAAATGGGCGGTGGCGCGGCGAGAGGGAGAGCGTTGAAACTACGGGCTTTTCGGCACTATCACTTAAGCACGTTGCCGCATTTATCATTAATATCAAAGGGAGCAGTAGCAGTACGCAGGAGTAATGGATAGGCAACCCGAGGGTTTCGTGCCGAGCAACGATTTTCCACTTTATTCCACTTTAAAAACACACCGGTTACATTCAACTGCCTGTACTCTTGTTTTTCTCGAGCAGAAATCACTCGACACGCCTCTCTTGCTATACCTACTCACGTGTCTTCGTACTCTTCATTCTCCGAAAAAAATTTCGAAGTTTTCTGTATTCATATATATATAACTTTTTTTTTTTTTTTTTTTTTTTTTTTTCCGATGTATAGCGAAGATGAAAGACCTCGCGAAATCGCCTACACATTCTCTGCTTCTCGACTTCGAACCCAATGTTTACGTTTCTTCCTACGATAACCAATATTTACTATGAATCATCATATTCTTAACTGCGAACCTATTCAATCGTCTTCGCAATATTGTCATTAAGATTGAAATCTAAATAAAATTTTGTCACATTTTATCGAAAGATAAAATTACAATTCCAATATATAAAATACAAAATCAAATTGTATTAAAATTTTTTAAACCGAAGAAAGTTTTGTCAAAATTTTATTCGCTTTCGAATTATTTTTTTGGTTTTTTAAGATATATAAAAAAAAAATTCCGGATTTTTTTTTTACCGAAAGCCGAAAAATCAAAAAAAAAAAAAATCTGAAATTTTTTTTTTTTACCGAAAACAGAAAAATCAAAAAAAAAAATCCGAATTTTTTTTTTTTACCGAAAACCGAAAAATAAAAAAAAAATCCGAATTTTTTTTTTTACCGAAAAATAAAAAATAAATCGATTTTTTTTTTCGGTTTCTAATTTTTATTTAATTTTTTTAGCATATCGCGAGATTTTTAAACTGATTCAACGTTATATTACATCGTTTTGCATTTACGATCGGTAAATATCGTGGGAAGATGTTTGCGCCTATCGTCTTTGAGTTTATGTGCCCCTCGAGAGCTCCGGAAGATAGCGAAGGCCTTGAGATTCATCGTGGAGATAGAGGAAAGGAATAATCACAGGAGAAGAAGGCATTCGAGAGGCTTTTGAAGGGACCGGTAGACACTCCTCTACGATGCACTCGTTCCAATTATTTCCCAACGCTATGGCCACGCCGTTTAGTTGTGCAATACAATGCGGTAGAAATACATAGCGAAGCGGGCGAAGTGCGACGTCAAGGTATATGTAGAGAGAGAGTGTGAGTTAGTAGACGTATTAAAAAAAAAAAAAATTATAAAAGCTTCTTGCGTAACGTTCTTTCGCGACTGCGTCGTTCGAGCGTCTGCACGAGCGATAATCTAACGACACCGAGAGGGGAGATTGCAATTATGGAAATTATTTGAAGCGGAACACTCTAAACGACTGTGCGAACTCTACGAGTTATAGTACTAAGAAATCTTTAAAATTTTAGCGAACAGATTCGAAAAATCTGCACTATTAAAAAAAAAAAAAAAAAAAATTCGACGGGTAAATTCGAAAAATCTGCGGTAAAAAAAAATTCAACCCGTAGATTTGAAAACTGCATTATTAAAAAAAAAAAATTTCATCGAGTAGATTCGAAAAATCTGCGTTATTAAAAAAAAAAAAAATTCAACGAGGCGATTTAAAAATTCTGCATTATTAAAAAAAAAAAATTTCAATAAGTCGATTTGAAAATTCTGCATAAAAAAAAAAAAAAAACTCGACGAGTAGATTTGAAAACTGCATTATTGAAAAAAAAATCTCAAACACGCAGAATTACTGCCGCGAACACGAGACTCCGAGGATGCGTTCGACTTCCGGAAACCCGAGTATCGAATTGCCGAGGGGGGTATCGAATACGCAAAAGGGGCGGACTGGTTTCTCGTTCATCGGCTAAACGTGCGTTCACGATTTACCGTTATATTTAATTAAAAAAGTAAAAAAAAAAAAGAAAAGGAGCGAAGAATCTGCCGACTCGACGGAGCAAAAAAAAAATTCTTCAAATTTAATTCGCACGCAAATTTTTTTTTCCACTTGAAATATTTCAAAAATCGTGTGTTCGATGTTTCCGATTCAAATTTTCCTTTTTTTTTTATTTTTTGCTCCGAATAAATTTTACCAGCAAAACGTGTCGAAGAATGGAAATTCATTCGTAGCGAAGGGTCGACGAGAGGCGTTTATGCAAAACTTCGCCCTCTTTCGCGATGTATCGTCATCATCATCCTCCACCCCAACGCATTGAAGGGGCGCGTGACTACGTGTGCGATAAATAAAAACTATTCCTACAACGTTGCCACGTATTTTCTCGGGTTTTTGCTCAACCGGAAGTTGTACCGAAATGTTTTCTCGTAAAATGTAATAAATTTATTATTTTTATCGAAGTATCGCTCGTCGTTGACGGCGTCATGCAGACAGCAGTCGGAAGTTTCCGAAGGGATTCGCGGCGTTACCGTGACTACGCGGGAGTCCCGGGGAAATCGACAGACGCTACCGTCGCTCGTCTACTCCACCCTCTCCCTCCAGTTAACGTTATATTGCCGATGTTAGGCCTCCGAAGGGGTGGCAAACCATGTGCGGTCGTCGAAGAAGCGATAGAGCACAGCAACCAAAAGCGTTTCTTACAGACGTAGGTATCCGCTTTCGCGTTCTATCGTCTTCTTGCGTCTGTATAGCGACGCTGCAGGATGTCGGAAAGGGGTTCTGGATTTGCCGCGGCAAAGCCGATCAATAAGATAATTGAAGACTTTCCTCGACAATACACCGGCGGATGGAAGTAATTTCAGCCCCAACCCCCGGTGACTGGTGTTACGAGTGTTTCACCACTCGAACAGACAAACAACGTTATTGTTTCAGAGTGCACGACGACACGCCATCGTCATTCCCGTCGTCATCTCACGCTTCTGAGCATTAAATTGATGTGAGAGCGGCAGACGAGTAAAAAAATCTTTGAAACGTAAATTGCCGAAACTTCGAGAACTTTCGCGTCTTATTGTGCAAAATAACGAAAAAAAAAATGGATCGCTACACACGGAGAAATTTTTTTATGCAAAAACTGTGCGTTGAATATCATCGAAAGATTTCGTGTATTTTGGAGTCCGAAAGTTGCGATCGCGAAATAATAAAAAATAAAAAATTATTATTTAAATTCTATTAATTAACTATTTAAACGGAAAAAATTTGAAAACAAATTAAAATTCAAAAAATCTTCGATTTTTTAAAATTTTTTCGGAGTTTTTTTTTTCAGTTTCGCGATCTAATTTTGCAGGAAAATAAAAAAAATTGTTTATTGCTTACGAACGAATTTCGTTGTACAAAAAATATTCATTGTTTGAAAAATCTACCAATTAAATAACTATTAGAGTCTAATAGCTAATTAAGTGGTTTGAGAGCAAAACTCATTATTTTTTTTCTAAGAATAGCGGACTAATGCGTATCCGTAATTTTTTTTCTTCGAAGTATTTTCCGTTTCATCTAATATCCGAATTGCGTGCAGTTGCGAAGAAGCCAAAGTATGTATTATAATTTCACGTGAAAAAAACTATCGTCGTATCGTTCATTCGATACCGTTAGCGAAATCCTAAAGCGAATTATGACGTTATGACGCCCATTACGAGGGTTTATGTCGAATCGAAACTCGATATCTCCATTGACTCGATACCGGCATCGGCCGGTTCGATCGAAAACCGGTGATTTATCGTATTTTTTTTTTTTTTTTTTTTTTTTTTTTTAACATCGATGTTTATTCAAAGGTTTGTAAAGACCGAACGATAATAACATCGTATAGACACAAATTTCATAATACAGCGACAGTTCGGGTCGATGAGGCGTGACGCGGTTTCCGACTCTCGCGAACTCTATTTGATCAACTTGTTCGAGAATTCGTTCGCAAAAACCTGCTTCGTCGGAAAAAAAAAATTTGTAAACTCGGATAGATTACTAGTTAAGGCGAGTCGAAGTGTTCGCAAGGTGTGGTCATGCGGCGAAACGATACCGGCGATCGTTCACTTTCCGTTTTGCCAAAACTTACGAAATCTCTCGATCGTTTGAACCCGTTGAATGAGTTTGTTCCTCTCTCGACTGACGCGAATGTTTGCCGTGCAAAAGCATCATCACGGTACATTGAGAATTTCTTTTTTTTTTCGTCACGCGAATGACTCAGTGCGCGACGCTACGGTGTCGTAATGACTCCAACGGATAGCGCGCACGTGTGTCCCCTCCCCGAGTAATTCATACTTCGTATAAAAGAAAAAAAAAAAAAACGTTTCTTTACTATCACTATGTACAGTCACGAGGAAGCGAATGTCACGAGTTTCTTTTCACATGTGCGTTCGCCGACGAACGAAAAAAAAATCATTGCGTTGATTAAAATGCTTTTACAGGGAAACTCATTTGATTATTATTAATATTATTGCGCTCGCGAAAAAAAAAACAAAGTTTGTCTCATTTATTTTCTCCGTAACCGTCTTTAATTTTCTTACTAATCGTCACGAAATAACTGTTAAAAATGACGAAATAACCTGAAAATATTCGTAATTTCGAGCCGAAAAAAAAATTTTCTTTTTTTTACGAAAATATTGCGAAACACGTTAAAGAAAAGAAAAAAAAATTATTTCGAGGAAAAAGGGCGGTGACACCCGGCATTCCGCAGTAGCCCTGTCCACGCGGCTGTAGCGTTTTAAACGTCGAGAGAGCGGCATGCGATAGTGTTCGGATCGATATAGAGAGCGAAAGAGACAGATAATCCCCGGTGTGGTCGCCTAGACGCCGCCTGCGTCCCTCGTGTCAACCGAACGACAGGCGTCGAATCAATTGTAATCCTCGCGTTTTCCGTTCTCAAATATTGTCCCGACTTCGATATAAAACGCACGTGTAAGACTCACCGCTTGAAATTGTTCCAAGAGTTCCTGCCGGTCGTCTATAGCGGTGGCCATGTTGTCCGAATAATCCTTCCGTGATCTCTGGCTTCTTCCTCTCTTTTCCTCACTCTCCACGCCCCGTCGTCCTCTGCGGGTTGTATCTTCGTCTCTCGCAACAAACTCGTCTCCTCTCGCAGCTCCTCGGGGCCTCGGCACTTGCTACGTTCGGCTTTTTCGGTGCACAAGTTTTCGTTATATTTTATTTAACACCCGAAATCATTCACCGCGCACTCGCAGTTCCGAAATAAATTCGACAGAAAACAAAAAAAATAACAATCGTTACACCGCGTTCGATGAAAGTTTTTCGAGTGATGGGAAAGGAAAAATAATTAAATTTTACAATTCCGATCGACGTTTTTTAGATTTTTCTTTATTTTACGACGTATCGTTCCTTAATTCCAAGTATAACATTAACGTAACTGGCGAAATGGAAAAACGAAGATTATTGTAACGCGATGTGACAGTGGGGAAAAAAAAAACTGTCGTACGTCTCGACGTTGCCCAGCCGCAGCGCACACTGAACAGCGTGTGGCTTCCAAACACCGTAGGAGCCGCGGAACACGGAGCTCGGCCAACCGCGAGCCGAGTCACGACGAGTCACACTCGCCGACGGCTTTTGCCCTCCTCGCTGTTCCCCTCGTCGCCGCCACAGTCGGCGCAACTCAAATGAGTATTGTGACGTGTTACACATGGAAAACAGTGTATGAGCCGTTCGTATTCTTAAAAAAAAAACAAAAAAAATGGAGACAATAAAAAAAAATCATACAAAGAAAAAAAAAGATCGAACGGTATTCGAACGAAAATGACTTCGCCGTATTTGAATTAAGAATTACGTGTATAGTATTTTATATTTAAGATGTAAAAATAATAATTATTACAAATAAATTTGCGAACGAGAAGAAATATCTTTCGGCGACTTTGTTCAGAGCGCATGTGTCCAAACGTATATGACGATTCGTTGTATAGTGGTACCTGTAAAATCGACTTGAGAATGTGAGAGCAACTCGCACACTTGCGATCAGAACTGAAAGAAGGGACACGAACACCCGCTGGGTTTTAGACTATAGGTCGTTGGAGTCAGCCGCGCTACAGTGAATTTCAAAGGACGTTGGTACCCAGTCACCCATCTACACGACGAGAACCTTTTCCTTTTAAAAATGGATTTTTCGAAAATCGATTTGTTGGGTTCGGCGATTTAATCGATTGTCAGGGAAAAATGTTTTATCGGCAGAGAAAACGCATTTTTTTCTCATTAGCGCGTAATTGTAACGTATCGTGAATAAAATTCCTGAGGCCAACACCTGGTCTCCGACGAGAGTGTAGCCACGCGTGTGTCAGCACTCCGTCTTAAGGGGGGTAACCAGTTTAAAGACTGTCGTAAGGTCGACGTGCTCTTCTGGTACACGCGACACAATGCTCTCTCGGCAGGCGAAACAATTTTCAGGTGCGCAGAAAATCCGAAGGGACGATCTCACGTAACGAGAAAGGAGATCGTAGCCGTAGTCGAGGGAATGCGCGCATTCACGTGTGTATCCTGTGTGCGATACACACTGAACTACGAAGCATTGACCTTGATGCCGGCCAAACGATTGTCTTTCTCTCGAAGTTCCCCAGTCTCTTCGTCATTTCATTTCTTCATCGAATCAACTTTTGCACAATTCACGGAAAACAGTCCATTCGGTAAAACGTAAGGAAAAGATCGAAAAAAAAAAAAAAAAAACATGGAGAATCGGGAAATAACGCAAAACCGCAAGGAATTTTCAGACGAAAAGCTTTGTCATTTTTCGTTTTGCACAATTATCGCCATTTTTAGCGATACCTCGAGTAATGATTGCGATGACTTAATTTACCATAAAAAAAAATCGTAACAAATAATTAATTGATGCATAATTTGAAGTTTATATCTCGATACGTAAAGTTTCTGTTCATAGGATTTATTTTTTTTCGGAATTTTGGTATCGGAAGAAAAAATAATAATAATGTGATTTTCGGGATAAAGGAAAAAAAACACGAGTTGCTATAACTTTTATTGACCACTAAAACAGTGTTACATTTATCAAAAATAACGTTAAAGAGTAATTCCCTCAGCGAAACGTTTTTCTCGAATCATCTCGTCATTTTATCACGAAGAGATGCCCGTTGAGCTGTGAGTAAGAGAAGGTATCAATCAATGAGGCTTACGTCAATATCGCGTGGCCACGTGTGTAGTTTAACCGGTTAACGCGTAAACGCGGGAATTCTCGTCACTCTTCTCCTTCCATACCTCCAACTACGATCATTTCCCGACACCTTTTTTATCTTTTTATCCTTCTTGGGAATGTCTCGATCTCTCTTTCGATCAGTGCATCGGACCGTTCGTCGAGCGCATTTCTACTTTTTCCGGAAGCGTCGTAACCGCGTGGGAGGTTTCTCATCGAATATAAAAGAGGGCCTGTCGCGATATATACAACGAAATATAAACTACGATGCGGGTGAGATCCGTTTTGGGCGTTCGACGACCCTTTGCACAGCTGGAACTCGAATCTTCGCTGTACACAAAACATCGTAGTCTTCGTATTTATTTCTTTTTCATTCAAACTCTCCGATGCGCCCACGCGGGAAAATATTAACGGGAATAAACGAGTTATCGACGAATTATCTGTTTTTATTCAACTTTTCTATGCTGGAAAAGAATTTAAATGCCTCATAGAGAAGCATTTCTGTTTGGAGAGATGCATATTTCGAACGTAACGCCACCCGACAATCCGAATATATAGTACGCGCATAAGACCTGCGGGTCGACCTACATTATTATGATCACTCTGCTCCGGTGCTCACCTCGCGTGTTTCAAAACCTCTTTCGTTGCTTATAACGAATGCAAACTCATTGCAACGCTCGATAACATACCATAGCACCGGTGTTTACGAGAGCCGCAACAGCTTCCATAACATTTGTTCATACAAAGCCCGCATGATACATAAAAACGTAACGCGACGCCGCGCACACGAAAATAATCATTGACGCTTAAGCTGTTTTTTTTTTTTTTTTTTTTTCGTCTGCGAAGACATTAAAATTGCTAAAGCGATTAACCATACAATCGAAGTTACGATTTGTCATATGGAAAACTAAACGGTGAAAGCCTTCGCGATGTATGAGTCATTTTTTTCGCGGCCGATCCTAAGAGCAAAGCGTACATACGAGAAAAAAAAACCCGTACTGTGAGTCATCCGCGTGTAACTTGGTGAACCACTGGGGATATTACTGCGTTTGTGATCAGAGAAAATTAACATTGTCGAAGACTGATCGGTAAATTATAAACTATTAGTTGCGTCAATGACGCAATTCATTCGTACGCATCGCGTCGTATCTCTTTACTGGAGAATCCTTTGCCATCGAACTTAATAGACGGAGAATGTTATAAAAAATTAATAAAAAGTACTTCCCAATTTTCTCCCTTTTGGTCCATCGCCTTCGTGTATCCACTCGCTGCTCATCGTTTTTTCTCGTCTCTCGTGCAGCGATCGCGGACGACGACCTGTTTAAAATATCGTTGCGGCGAAATTTGGAGGTTAGGATTTCGTAATGAACGACACGGATAATGCTTTTTCCTTTTTTTCGCATTAACGATCGCAAAATGCAGATCGCGGGGTACTGTCCTCGAATATTCATCGTAAGCGAAAGCAAAACAAATTTTTTTTTTTCGTATCAGTGAATATCTGATGATACACTTATACATTTAATATATTTTACCAGAAATCAATACGATATAATCTTACAAACGTTTTTTTTGTGTTTATCTCATCATTCTCTATAGCTACACTTCGATCTTTTTGTTTTGTTTTTTTTTTTTTTTTTACTTAAACCTCTCGTTTTATCTCTGTGTGATACGTAAATATCTATATATAATATATTTCCGTTTATAATGTTTGTTGGTTGTTTTTTTTTTTTTTTTTGTGGATTTGTTACGATAATCTAAACTATATTCTGTGTAGTATAGTAAAATAGGTAATTTATGCTGTCGACTGCACTATCTCTCAACATTCAGATTCAGTTATCAAGATTCATTTTTTTTTTTTTTTTTTTTTTTTAATCGCTCGTCGCGTCAATCAAATTCAGTCTCTCGAGAGATTATTGAGACTTTTTTGTCGAAAATTCAGTCACTTTTTTTTTTTTTTTTTATTAATTAAACTCGTCATCTCCAAGATCCGTTCAATCGAGAAAACGAAGCGTTACAGTCAACAGTTTACAGTCCGAGAGAAACTCAGTGAGTCAAAGTAAAATAAGAAAAGAAAAAAAAAAAAAAAAAACGACTATCAACGCAGAGAGAATGTTTCGATTCTTCCGCGCGTCCCGAATGAAAAAAATACTGGTTATCGCTTGCGCTGGTCGCGGATTTGCGAGAAATACGAGCGAAAAATAAAAAACGTTTATCTCGTTTCGTCGAAAATCTGCGCGCAAAAATTCTACTATAATTGGGACGACGCAGCGGCGCAGCAGCAATGGGCTAATTACTCGAATTGAAAAAAAAATCGATGTATTCTCAAACGCAAAATTCGGATAAACATAAAAAAAAATACTCCCTGTGGAGATACTGAAGAAAAAAAAAAAAAAAAAATTTTGGAGCGCCGCGTAGCAATCCATGCGTCCGTACGTAAGTATTTATTATTTTTATTTATTTTTTATTTTTTTTCGTCGATACGCGAGAAAACGTCTGTCGTCGATTCCATTAAAAATATCACGTCAAATTCTCCGTTGTTTTTTTTTTTTTTTTTTTTTTTTTTTAAATCTCACGCTTTATCAGACGCTTATACCTTTATCAATATTCATTATTATTATATATATATATATTTCACAGCCTGTTTTAAACGAAACCACGTATTTTTTTGTTTCAGGGTTTATCCTCGTATTTAAAACACACTGTGTGTCGTGTTCCTTACATCGCTATGGTATTACATAATATATATATATAATATGTATGTATATATATATAAATATATATATACTATACGAAGTTAACGTTAAGTTTGCTTAAAACTCAAGATTAACCTTTTTAACAGTTAATAATTGTACAAAGTTTCAAAGTGTCCCATGCGAACGCTTTTAGCCTAAAATAAAACATTATCATCTTAATTTTTCTTTTTTACTATATAATTAATCTTTATACAACGCAACAAGCCGGTGCTTCTGTCTCCATTTCTTTAAATCCTTTTCTCATTTTTTTTTTTTTGGATCGCTGCTTCGTCGCTCATTTTTTTTTAATTACACGAGATGCGCGAATTTTACGATTTCTCTCTATCGCGCAGCTTTTTTTTTTTTTTTTTTTTTTTTTTTTTCGTGAATTGCAGATCACGACAATGTTCCCTCTCTCCCCTCTCATTTATCTTCGATATTAATTAGTTAAATTAGTAAAGCGTCTGATCGCGGGACGTGAGAGTGCGTGTTATTTACATGGTCGGTACTTTAAGAAGAAAAAAAAAAAAGAAAGGGAAACATCCGCACCTCCTGTACAATACTAAACGACGACTCAACGAGTGGGAGATAAGCATTGATCGATCGAATTTCGCGCGAACGAAGTTCGATTGGAGTTGCTGAGTTTGTAAATAAATAAAAAAGAAAAATAAAAAAAAAAGAACGAAAAAACAAAAAAATAAAATGGGGAAAAAAAAACGAGACTAACCGATGAAGATTGAGAAATAAAAAGTAGAAACGGAAACAGATAAAGAGATGGGAGAAATCGGTACACCGTTTAAATGTTTCTCTCCGCTCCCGAAGGAAGTCAAAAGTATAAGTATAGTGTATGTATATATATATATGTATATATATTTAGATATGACAAATATATCTTCATAGAAACAAACAAAAAGAAGAAAAAAGAAAAAGCTACTCTTTCTCTCATTCTCGCTCTCTCTCATCATAAACTTCCACGCAATTTTTTTTTCTTTTTTTTTTTTTACCAACTACCGCGCCGGTTTACATCACACGATGTAAATCTTTAAAAACTAAATTTATTTTCTGTTTTTTTTTTTTTTTCATTTCTTTCTTTTTTTTTCTCGATTAATACATATTTACTTCAGTCTATGTCTGTACACACCACGTGGCGCAAATGAGATAATTAAGGCTTTGACGCGCCACAGGATAACAGCTGATAAAAAACATTTTGTCCACAGGACTCTCGCAATTTTTTTTTTTTTTTTTCATTTTTTTTTTAGTCTATTCTTTGCGCAATAGTTTTACTCTTTTTTTTTACGATTTTATTTTCGGTCGGATTCGAGAGAGTGAGATAGACGAACGGGTAGTTTAACACATTGTCCATTATCATCCCTACTCTGGTCATTGCAACACATGCAAGTTTTTCATACTTCACAGTTACGGTGAAAAAAAAAAAAAAAGAAAAAAAATTGTAGAAAAAAAAATAGAGATATCGTAAACGTCGTTTTTGGGGAGATGCGGAACAGCGAAGTCCTTGTCTTGGAAGTGGCGAGACGTCGACGATCGGCTCGGATCGACCGTCGGGGAGCTGTGCATTCGTTGCGAATGATTTTTCTCCTTCAGACACCGTCGGCGCTCGTCATGATGGTTCGAGAAGTTTGTGCAGAACTCTAACTGTGAAGTGCGGACTTCTTTTTGTTTCTTGTATCTTTTGTTGTTTTTTGTTGTCAAGAGCGGACGATCGACGGTGATCGACTAGTAGGTCCTGACGAAGGACGCAACCTCCTGGATTTCCGGCTCGGTGTCCGCGCTGTGGTATCCCTGGGACTGAGAAAGGGAAAGAAGTGCATCCAGGCCTAACGATTCCGCGAGCGGATCAGCAGCTCGCAACTATCGTCGTTGTCCAAAAAAAGAACAAAAATACACGCTCTGTATAAAGCCGTTATACTCGATTTCCGGACGAACGAAATTGAAAAAAAAAGAAAGAAAAAAAAAGATACCTTCACTTTTAACGTAACGTAACAGAGAATTTCGAAGATTTTCGCAATGAACGATATACCAGAATATATATTGTCTCTTCGGTTCGTTCGCGCGTATCACAAACTGAGCTGTTGTTTCGATCGCCAAAGCGTTAACGAGCGTCTCGCCAAATTGTATCGCGTAACGTAAGAACGACGATTAACAAAAAAAACTCACGTTAAAAAAAGTAGCAAAACAGCGAACGCAAAACGAAAGAATCGGAGAACAAGAAAAAACTATGAGAAGAGAGAAAAAAAATAAACAAAAAAAGAGAAATCGTGATAACAACCTTATGGCAACGTATTCGATTGTCACTGTGCGTCGTCTGACCGTGAAAACCGATTTTTTTTTTGTCGATTTGTTTAAACTTTGTCTTTTTGCGTTTTTTTTTGTTTTTTTGTTTTTATTATAAAACTCGATGCACTCTAATCCGAACTCTCAGCGGATAAAACGATTGCTCTCTTGAATCTGTAATTAAAAGATTGGAGAAAAAAAATAAACATCGGGGGAGAAACAAAATAAAATTGTGTGATAAATTAAACGCAAAATGTGTGTCGCGAGTTCAGAAAAAAAAATTAAATAAAAAAATCATTAAAAAAAATTAAAATCCTCTCTTGTCGCGTATAACAGAGACGAGACGCTGATGAAAAGAACACAGTTTCTCATATTCATACCGTTGCGTTTTGGTCGGGATCTTTGCAATTGCTGCATATATAGTCGTCTTCTTCGGCGATTTCCGTTCTATCGAGACCGACGCAGTGCATGTGGAACCATCCGTCGCAGCCGCCGTCGCACTGCACCCAATCGACTTCTCGACCTGAAAAGACAAAAAAAAAAAGAATATTTATCCCATTCCCCATACTTTACTAGACTTAATAATCGATCGCAGCGAAATACGAATAGAAAATCGAATGTAAATCCATTCGCAGACTCACCGCTCGGTCGCAGACAATTAACCGCGGCGCAGTCGTCCTCCTCGTCCGACGTGTCTTGTTTGGTTTTCTTTCTGTTTCCGCCGCGTTTCTTCGGTAACTCCTCTCCTTCCTTTCGTTTCATCTGTAATTTGAATTCAACTGAAATCGCGCTAATCAAAGTTCCGAGGCGCAGCCCCGTTATAGATTTCAATAGAACATTATCGCGATTGCGCTAAGTTTTATCGTTTTTTTTTTATGATTAAAGAAAAATGAATAATACCTTTCGCGGTCCCCGTTTCAATGGTCCGGCGGGCGCCGCGGCCGCCGGAGCGGTGACGATTTTTTTCTCCTTACTGATGAAACCCTTCCGTTTGACGATATTCTTCTCGTCGACGACCTTTTGCCTTCCGAGTTTTTTTGAAAGTTCGAACTCCTCGGATTTCCTCTTTCTTCCGCGTTTCTTAACGTCCTTCATGTCGCAGTTTAGGTTCGCCTGTACCTCTTCGAAGGCCGCGTATTTTCTCACGCTGCTCGGGCTATTCGTGTGGCTGAGAATTCGCCAGATGTGCTGAGTCTCGTCCAGTGCAACTTCCAGAAGATCCCCTTCCATCATCAGCTCCTCTAACCGCGTTCTCGCGCTCTCCGACAGTACTACGGAAGTCTCCGG
This sequence comes from Cryptus viduatorius, assembly GCA_964006125.1. Classification (NCBI taxonomy): domain Eukaryota; kingdom Metazoa; phylum Arthropoda; class Insecta; order Hymenoptera; family Ichneumonidae; genus Cryptus; species Cryptus viduatorius. The sequence continues at coordinate 682,237 of OZ023229.1, forward strand.
GTTTTGAGATTGCGATTTTCGTTGGAATTTCGATACTAGAATACAAGGGTAGAGTTTTTCTCGCTCACCTTATCGCCACACCTTGCAACCCATGTAACGACTCACAAATAAGCTAATCTAATTTTCCGGTCGTTTCTTTTCACCGCAAATAACTACATCTCTGAATTATTGATTTCTGTATCTCCGAAAAAAAAAAAAATTACCTTAACATTGAATTATTTACTTTTATAACCAGAAAATTAGATTCGCCATTTTTCGAAACGAGAAAACTAATTTATCGTTTCGACTACTTTGAGAAAAAAAAGAAAAAAAAAAGGAAGGAAAAACGGAAAATGGAGATAATTTTTTACTCACCATAGGAATAAGCGTGTTCGCTGCTGTTGAATGTGCTGCAGGTGGGTTCGTCGCCGTCGATGGTAACAACGTCGTCGTCATCTTCCTAAAGCAACAGAATGAAGCAATGTAAATTAATAAAAAAAATTTTAAAACACAAAATTATCAAATTTATTCTCATTGCTATTTGAATATCTCGCAACCTACCGCTGTACTGAGAACGCTGTCGTCCGAGTGAACTCCGCTCAATGGTGCGATCGCCTGAACTCGTTGATGAAGTTCCGGATTGTTCGCCGCTTTTTTCAGTTCGCTGCTTATAATTTTTTCCGTTTTTTCGCGCGCCGCGGCTTCGACGAGTTTCTGCGAGAGGACCGACAGCTTCGCGAGAACTGTGTTAATTTCGTCGGTCGCTAAAGCTTGTCTCGCGCGATCTTGCCAATTCATCGCTCGTTCGGTGAGACACTGCAGCGCTTCGCCTTCCGGTAAGCGAATTGGAATTTTTTGTAGACTGACGAGTAGCGCAAGAATCGTCTCTAGACGCGGTCTCCTCGATCTCAGACAACACGGACACAAGAATTTCGTTTCTCGGCTCGTCGGTACTTTGCCTTTGTACATAGTTTTCGGGAGAGGCACGCAGTTCGCTGTAAAAAAAAAATTACAAATTTTTTTAACATCTCAAAAATGACGATTTGCCGTTGGAAATTTATCGATTTATCGATTTTTTTCGGAATACTTACAGTGAAACCAATCCTTGCAAAGTTCGCATTGAAGCATTAAACCGAACCTCGGTCTTCGGCAAACGCAATACCTCGATTCGTCGAGACTCGCTTTGACCAAATTTCTCTCTCTCAAGTTTCTCATTGCCTCCATTTCGCGTTGTTCGGCCAATTTGAACGCCGCAACGACGTCGGCTGAATCGCTGCCGTCGTCGAGTTTCGTATCGCAAACGAATACCGCGCCTATGCTATCCTCTCCTTTGTTCTTTTTCGTTTTCAACGCCTGAACACCGACGCCGATCCGCGGAGACAGTGCTTCCATTAAAGTGTAATGAGAGTTCTTTCGCAAGAAAGTTCTCGCCGTTCGTTCTTTCCATACTTTCGCCTGCGACAGCGTCGACTCGAGCATCGGCAGTGCGTCGAGATGCAGCGGAATGTTACGACCCTTTCGGACGAGATCGTCGAGCGTATCGTAGTAAGGAAAATTTTCTCGCGCCTGAATTTCCTCCACCGTTTTCGTCCAATTTTTCGCCTTCGTAAGAATATCCTGAAGACCGTCGAGACTTGGGAGATACGCATCTATGTCGTCGGCTTCCTGTACCAATTCTTCAATAGCGACGATATTCTGTCGATTCTTCGAGTTCAGATAAACTTTCGCTTTCTCTTCCCACGCGTCGATACTCGTCATCAACGCTTGAAGCTTCGAGAGCATATTTTCGACGCTGAAATGCGGCGGTATCGTTGCACCCTTTTCCGACAATTTTGCGACATCTTCTCGCGTTATCGACTTGGAATCTTCCTGCAATGATTTCACCTCGTCGAGCCATTGAATTTGACTTAATTTTTGCTTAAGACGCGCCAATTGCGGCAATTCTATGCATATCGAGTCGCCGAAGTCTATGCACTTCTCAAGCTTCTCGATGTCGCAATCCTCGCCGTTCTTCGACTCGAGATCCTCGGCGTCCTTTTGAAATTGGACGACCTGATCGAGAATGTATTTTACGCCGTCCGATTCCTTGAGCTCACAGCATAAATTTGTTATCTCCTTGTAGAACAGTGTTAACTCTTCCACTGTGAGTTTGTACTTCGTATCGACGGATTGTCTTGTCCTGAAAAACCAAAAATTACGAAAAAACGCCGATATTAATAAAAAATAATGAAAAACAATGAAAAATTAATGATTTTATGAAAAGTCGTAAATAAAACGGCCATTTCTCGGGACAACGTACCTTGTGCGCTGTTTGTTGTTCAAAAGTTGTTGAGCGACACTCGCGCATTTTTCCGCGTCTTGAACAGCCGTCGTCAGCGCCGTTAAAAGTTCGCTATCCGGAAATTTTTTGCTCTCCGCTTCGCTCAGCAAATCCTTCAATTCTGTTAATTCGATTTTTTCGCCCTTTGGATCCATCGCCTCCTTGACCTTGGAAACCCAAGAGTCAAAAGACTCCGCCTTTAGTTTTAATTTTTGCAACATTATCGGCAACTCGTCGAGTGTATAACGGTAACGCAGCGTGTGCTTCTCTGGTGGGCAGCTGCAGAGGTCCGTGAAGTGTCTCAGGCAGACTAACTGAGAACTGTGACAGGAACACGTTACCGCACTTAAGAAGCACGTTGTTTTACACGCCTCGCATTGTCTTTCATCGTCCGGCAAAAGCTCGAAAGCTTCTCGCTCCGCTTCCGTGACGCCCTGCGCACACGAAAAACGTCAAAATTACGGCTTCCGTCGTCACTAACAACAACGATGGCGCAAAAAAAATGTGCCGCGACATGGAAAGGGTAATAAAAATAACAAATAAACCAAAAGTACACGCGATCCGTGAACTTGAATTCTATAACATCGATTTTAAGGTTATTTTTCGTTCGACAACTTTTCCGCCGTCGCTACGTTCCGATAAACGAATTATTAAGCGGCAAGTGTCAAAAAAAAACTTTGCCATGCGTTGAAAAATTGATGTAACACTGTATTGAAGGGATGTTTTCAGTTTTTAGCATCGCATCGTCTTCTCTAACACTCGCGATCGAACAAAGAACGCGATTTTTTGCGAAAATATCTCATCGACCGAAAGATCGAACCGGAAGTGCCGAAAAATAAAAAAGAACACGCGACGGCACGCGAGGATTTTGGAAAAACAAGATGAATCGTTAAAACGCGTGAAAAGTCGTCGAGATTCTGTCCAGCTGTAAGCGTTCGCGCATCATACGTCCGCGTTACGAAAAAAAAAAAAAAAAACGTTTCGCGTAAATATGCTCACTTTTCACGCGAACTCGTGTAACACTCGCGAGCGATGGAACGTCGAATCCAAAAAAAGATGTGACTCAACACAATAACCGACATTACACCAAAGTTCCACAGCTCACTTTCGGTTCCGTATATACGAGAAGCTCGAATATGGCTTTGAATAACATAACCTCATTTTTACTCACCGTTCAAAGTTACATAATCTACGTTGTAAAGAGAAGCGTGCTGAACGCGCGCGAACACTGAACTCCTCAAGGTCTCGATCGTCGCGCCGGATTTATGTTATTTTCGTGAAAAATTCGTTATTTACCACGATCGCAGCGTGTCGCGCGAAAAAAAAAAAAAAATAAAGAGTTTACTTTGCGCGACCGAACACATTAATGAGAAATTGTAACGTGGACACTGGCGCGAGAGACTGTGATGATGTCCAATGGACTGAGCGATGCATGCATCGGCACGCACACACGCGTGGCGCGAGCCGCCGCTGCCGTCGCGGCCTCCTCCTACTCCTTCGACTTCCTCCTTTGCCTCTCCCCGCGGAACACGCCCCCCCACCATCCCGCGCTCGCGACCGATCGCGGCAACTCACTAGTCGCCGAGACACACTCACACGTGCGCTCGGAGAGCCTCGTCGTTGTTCATAGTCTCTCGAAGCGCCCATATGGCATATAGAGTTGGGTGCCTCGATGGCATATACAGTAGTTGTCTCGAAGATATCAGCCTCTCACATTACAGTTTAGCGGAGTGAGCGCGCGAGATATTGACCGGGTACCAGTAATCGACGGGGCAAACTACCGTAATGCGTTCGATAAACGTTTCTAGGGTTTTATTTCACCTCGAGACAATATAATTTCGATTTCCCTATTAAAAAAAAAAAAATAAAAAAAAAAATAGCAACCCGAGTTACCGAACGATCGATCTTTACTATGTTACCAATTGTGTTATGTATATCGATAATAATGAGTTATACGACGACGACAATAGACGGTTTGTATTATAACGTCCAGCAACATACTTTATACCGTTAGCCATAATCGATATTCGTAGTCTCGGGGCACGTCGATCAGTCGATCAATTGTGACAATGAAAAAAAAAATATCAACGTCAAGTTTGCATCGCCATAGAGCTCCCGTTACTCACGGAATCTGACGAGCGGCGCGAAGCCCAATGCGCTAAATCGCAAACGAGATATTGTTTTCTATATCAAAGGATCGGCATCGAATTTTTTTTTTTTTTTTTCGACAAAAATTTCAAGACAAAAATCCAATAATTGTTTTGATTTCGAGATATATCTCACGATACGAAAATTTTACCGTTAAAACATCGCGCATTCCTCAAAGCTTTGACCCAAAATCAGCTACAATAATAGATTTTTCTCTAAATAGATCCGATAGATCCATACAAATGGTCTTTTTGAAATTCGTTGCCAAATAAAAGCCGCAGAAGTCGCGGAAATCGCGCAAAAAAAATTTTTTTTCTTTTGCTTTCGGATTGTCGCACTCACCCATTCGAGTAAATTTTTCCGCAATTTTTTCTCGTCGTCGACCATCTGCAACATATCCTGATACGTCGCCGCGGCGATACCGATATCCAGGCTATCGGGATCCAGAGACATCTTGCAGACCAATTCGTCGTGAGAAAATACGCAGAAGCGTCGAAGATTCGAGTAGTGAGAGATGCAATCACGTCCGATCTTAAGCTGCAACAAACGAGACAAATCACGTCAATCAGCGTTAGTAAAACGAAGAGAATAAGTAAGTCACGCGGCGAGGCGCGGCATTATTGCAAAAAGCCTTGTAGGCTCCTACGATCGTCGGCAATTTACCCAATCGGCGGGCGCGAAGTTCACAGCTTCGGCAAAATTGTATCCCTGATTAAAACCGGCGTGATAAGCTCGAGGAAACGTTACGACGAATTCGCCGGCGTGTTGATCCGTCCTGAAGACCGGAACACCTTTTAAAAAAAAAAGAAAAAATTAAATATTTTTTTCCGACATTTTTTTTCCGAAACTATCCGAAGATATTGTCGAAAAATGATTAAAAAAAATTAAAAATATTTTTTTTACCTTCGTTCGTAAGAATAGTCGGATTCATTATAGTAACGAGTTGATGCAGAAGATCCGGTTGACTGTGAAATAATTCCGGTGCCGCCGATTTCATAGAGTGTTCAAATTTTTCCGCCTGCGAACCCGGAACTCCGTACCAAGTTTTTGGCTCTCCCCAGTGGAGATAATTTATCGAATAGCTCCAGTGATCCTCGTTGTGCCAACAGAAAGTAGCGAAACACATGCCGACGTACATCCACGGAACTTTCATTCCGCTTATATCGGCGTTTATGTGTCCCAAAACGCTGTTCTCGAGAACCGGCAAGTTATTCAAGTTCCACGCCGATTCCGCGTATTCCTGATCGCAGGTGAAGAGATTTACGCTCGTCTTTGTGGGAAAACCGGAGCCGTGATCCATCGTGTGAAGATCGGCTCCGTATTCCACCGTCACGTCTTCATCGATCGACGAAACTATCCGCCAAAATTCTTTCTCCACAAGCGATGTCGGCACCATGTGCACCGGCATATTGAAGTAATCGCTTTTAAACTGATCCGCCATTTCGCCGAATTGCTGAAGTGTGTATTCCCGCTGCGCTTGTTCGAAGCCGAAGGCTTCCATTGGCTTCGATACCTCTTCGGCAACGCATTTGGGACATCGCCAATCGCCTTTTGGGATTTCCGTCAACGGCGGCAAAAGACAAAACGTGTGATAACTGTCGTCGCAACCGTCGCACAATAACATACTTTCCTCCATGTCGCCTCTTCCGCAATTGTGACATATATACTTCGCTAAGGGATCGAATTCGTACGTTAATTTTACTCCGCGAGTTTTGTTCGACTTTTTTCCACCGTCTTTGGTATTGAAACCCGCCATCTTCGGACCGGGTCCGTAAAATTGAAGCTTTTTCAGCTCTTTACTGTTATCCTTATCGGAGTCCGGGTCCTCTTTTTCTCTACGGAAATCCTTGCAGTCGGGATCCGAGTCGCATTCGTCTTTGCAATCCTCTTGTTTTATCGAATCCACCGACGCGTCTGCCTGTTTTCCCTCACCGGCGAAACGCTTCGAACGCCGCGAAAATTTTGCCGGCGGCGGCTTTATCTGCTGTCGCGATATTATCCCGTGAGGTTTGTAATCGCGATCCTTCTTCTCTGTCATCTCTGGATCCGTCTCGAATTTCTGGGGAACAATCGAAATACATCAGTGAAATTTCGATCGATATTCTGGCGACTGGAAACTGTGAACTAAATTTCCTGAGTTTTTGGCTACGGAATTTTTATTTTTAGATTAGTAAAAATTAAAAATTCATTGTGGAAATAGAAGTAATTAATTAATAAAGTTTGTAATTAATCGATATTTAACTTTTTTTTGTAAGTTATGGTTGTGGGAAACAATATTAATAAAACTAATGTATAGAAATTAATTACGGCAATTTTTTTTTCTTTTTGTTTCCAAAGTGTTTATAGCAAATATTTGACAACGCGTTTTGTCTAAAAAATGCCGGTTGCCAATAGTGCGAAATTTTGTTACGAAAATGATTTGTTTTTTTAACCATTTATTTTTATTGATTTATAATGCGTAATATTAAAAAAAATTGTTTTGCTTCATTTTTTTTCTTATTACGTACTGTGATTTATTTTTTCTGACCAATAAAAAAATTTTCTTATTTTTCTCTAATTTTTAGATTTCTCGTAATTTTTTTTTTTTTTTTTTTTTTCGTGGACAAAGTTTACTTACGATTTCGCCCAACGGCCCGAGGGTTTTTCCCTGTTTGAATACATCGAAAGGGTACAAAATTCTCTCATAATGATTTTTCAGTATACTGCCGACACTGCGACCCGACGGATATCCCATTTTGTTTGCAATCTTCGCCCATCTTCTTTCGCGCGTAACATGATCGATGCCTCCTAAAAGCGGAAAAAAAAAAATTAATTATCGTGAGTTTCCAATTTATTTGTCGATATTTAAAAAAATTCTAAAATCGATCGTAAAAAAAAAAAAGTATCGATCGTGAGGGACATACCTTCGTCGGTGACGATTCTGTGAAGCGAGTAAAGATCCAAAGCTTTTCGCTCTACCAACGGTATTTTAAGCGACGATCCTTGAAGTTCCCAAAATTTCGCTATTTGATCTAAAAAATTGAGTTTTATCCTCGTCTTCGCCTCGAGTTCGTTTAGCCTCTGTATCCTCGGTACGAATTTGAATTTGTCGACATCCACGGCAAACGGCGGTTGCCAATTCTACGACACAAAAAAAAAAAATAGAAAAAAAATCCACAGGTCAATGACCGATGCGACAATATTTGGTAGCAATTAAAAATTAAATATTTCTTATTTTAGTCGCGAATTTTCTCAGTTCACATATCCGGCATGCGATCGCACGTATATCTCGGTAATTCTCGGTATTCTCGGTTGGATGAATGAGTATTCATCCAACGATTAATGTTCTTTTTAATTCTGAATCATTCGCCTCACCCAGTCGCATCCTTTGGCGTTTCGATCGCATTTTTCTCTATAATCGATTTTTTTAATCGATATAATTTCGTATTTTTTTTTATTCTAATTTTTTTCTTTTTTACGAGAAAAATGAATTCGTTTCTCGATCGGTAATATTTTTCATAAAAATCACGCAACTACGACGATTTTTTTATTTTTTTTAATTGTTTTATTATTATTATTATTGACGAATTAATTACAGATACCAAGAAACAAAAAATTTGCAACAAATTATGACGCAACGGACGAGTTTAATTGCAGGAGGAAATGGAGAAACAAAATGGCAATGGAAAGGCTGAAACGCGCCGGTCTCGTATTTAATGGTGGTCTCGCGTACGACGCCGGTATATCAGGAGAAACCCGGGCCTTCCACAATTTTCACCCCCGTCCGGTGCTCGAAATTCATTCTCATCCATCTGTCGTTCAGTTTCTCGTTTCGCGTTTTTTTTTCTTCGAAACGCTCGATGTGTAAAATGTAACGAAATTTTTTTGCCATCGATAAAAAAGTACGAAGAAAATATACGTTGCGAGACATCGTCAGATTTTCGCGTCGTGATAACTGATAGGGAAGAGGTGGGAGCCATAAAATCGCTGTCCTATCGACCGGTTAGCCATCGTTGCCAAAGACACAGGGAAATTTCCTCCAACCCCCTTGCAGGGTGGTTAACTCCGCGGAAAAGTTCCTCCATTCGATCGACTCGAAGTCCTTGAACGCTCGCGAAACTTGTGCAACAAATACGATTTCCTTGGGGTTCATTCCTATGCCATCTTTTAAACACGCGAACTTTAATACTTGACGCGTATCCTCCTTCCGATCGAAGATTATTGATTACTGGTAAAAATAAATAGTGACGTATATTACGCGGTGATGCGATAAGCTATGGGGCAGAAAAAAATTGGGGATTCATATGGTTTAGCTGCACATCGCGACGTGCGGAAATTTTCCTCTCAACGTTTCCATGTAAATAATTTTTTTCCTCGCGATGTTTTGCGCGCGAATAGTCAATCGAGAAAATACGCCAAATTTTTTTTTACATCGTTTTCGTAAACTCGTGAATAAAACAAACGAAATATTTATATTCTACGGATATAATATTCATTGTTTCGAATCGATTATATTACGAAAGAAAAAAAAATGGACGTATTTAAAAAAAAAATCTTTTCGAACGATAAAATGTCCGCGACGTGTATCGCGAAATATGACGCGTGTGTAAAAAATAATAAAAATGAAATATTTTCTCGTGAATTTTTGACGATTTTTCCGGAAATAGAACGATCGTATAAAATTTTATGGTCGAAGTATTCGTTGGAATGCGAAAAAAAAAATTGTAATTTTCTCGTAGAAACGAATTTCGACGATGACCCGGCGACATTGTTCGAATTGTTCCGGCCATTTTAAGTGAAAACCTTCGATGCTCTACACCTCTCTCTTTCTGTCCTGCGCTACGACGTTGTAAAGGTACCTACTGGCGCACGAGCAACGAACACCGTGAATATTACCGTTACTCGCAAAACCCAATATATATAAACCCACCGGTCGAATAATCCTCGGGGGCACTAACGCTCTACTCGTATCCCATCGATCGACCAACTTTTTCACGATGTTATTATTTCAACGTGCGAAAAAAAACTTTTTTAAAAATACGAAAAAGTTTTTCTCAATGTAACAAAGAGATTTGCTCGTCTGCTGCCCCCCTTCCCACTAACGCTATCCCCGGCCCTACTGCCTCACGCAACGCGACATCTCATTGTCGCAACGCCGACGCCGTTTTTTTTTTTTTTTTTTTTTATCCTTTAGATCGCGGCAACTCGTTATGCACAGTTTCTGTAGCTGTCTTCCGCCTCATTCTCATAGTTGCTCGGACTTTTTGTTGTCTCGCGCATTTATCTCCGCGAAAGATCGATATGCAGTAAGATTGCATTGCGCATTTTATTCTAAGTATTTCAACTATCGGTCTCATCAGTTTTCTTGGAAACAGCGATCCGAGAAAGTTTTACGCACTCGGGGAAAAAAAAAATCGAAAAAAAAAAAAAAAAAAAAAAATCGAACGAATCGACATGAATTTAGACAAGTTGCAACCCGTTGCTCTTGGTTTCATAACGCAATATGGACAGAAAGGGAAGAGACGCACACACATGTACCACTGCCAATTCCGATTGGTTGCCACGAGCGTTCATTTTCCAAGCTGCACGCAAAATGTCTACAAAACAATTTAATAACATTTTTTTTATCGTTTCCTCGACATTTATATCGAATGAAAGTTACTTGCGTTTCGTCATCACGATTTTTCGGATTTTTTTTTTTTTTTTTTTTTTTTTCGTATTTTCACGCTTTCGTTTACGCCCACGTTCTCGATGTGTAACAAAACCGAACAATACATCGTTTGCATTACGAGACTCGGATAGTCTCTAACGAAACGTTAGAGATGTCGCGTTTTATAAAAGTCGAACATTGAACGATGTTGTAGTCGAGTTTACGCCGTAGTTGATGCGCGAGAAGAACACATTCGTCACTTATCCGCCTCACTCTCGTTTCTCTCGAACAAAATCTTTCCTCCCTTTGCCAAACTCTGTGTGGATGCGTTGCCTGCGAAACGAGGTCGAGACTATCCGATCGAAAAGGTCGTGCGCCTCGACACGTTTTTTTTTTTTTTTTTTTCGATTTTTTTCATCATCGAAAATCATCTTTGGACTTTGCGTATATTGTCTTCCGAAAAAAAAAAAAAAAAAAAAAACACAGATGAACTCGAGAACAGCGCGAAATAAAAGCCGGAAATCAATTTCTAGCGTCCCTGATGCCAGTTGCGGTTTGTCGAAGCGGAAACGTTTGGGGTCTCTTCGATAATAGTCCTCGATGTATTATAAGGAATCGCGGTAATAAAAAAAAAAAAAAAATACGAAGAGGGCAAACGAACTTATGACGTTTTCTCGTAAGGCGCTCTCAACGTGCAAACTATTCACTAAATAAACGTATCGCATCGAAGATTGATGAAAATCGCGTGTGAACGGAAGAATAAAAAAGAACTCACAGGCGGTGGTTTTATCTTGCATATTCCGGATTTTTCAGCAATCGGACGAATTTTCGCGATATAACCGAGAGGATCGAGAAACTCTTCGGCGGTGGGCTCGAAAACCGGAGCCTCGGGCGGTATCCCGAACTCGAAATCCGAATCGCTCCTGTCTCCCATATCTTTGATGTTACTGCCGCTGTTGTTGTTACTTCGCCTATTATTCCTTTCACTTTGTTGTTGTTGTTGTTGATATTGTCCGCGATTATTGTTTTGTTGATGTTGATTAGTCGTTGGAAACCTTGCAGCCTCGCAGCCGATATTTACATCGAGCTTCGAGACCATGACTCTACACGGCAAGGAAGTTTAACGGGCGGCCACGACGCCACCCGCAGTTACGCAGCGAGCAGAGCCGAGCGGAGAAGCTCAGCTAGGCTCCGCGGAACACAGAGAGATCGCGGTACGAACGAATAATTGACAAAATAAAAAAAAAATATATGTTCACAGTTTAAACAACGAAACTTTTGTCACTCGGGCGTTAATTGCATCTGGTGAAACCACCGTAGTCCCGGGTCGGCCATCCTCGGATGTTTCGTTTTCACTATTCTCGCGTATCAAACGATATCACAACACACGCGGAATTTTTTTTTTTTTTTTTTTCCTTCCCGTCCACTTATCGACGACTTGACGATTTCGCCCAAAGTGCACTTTGCCGAACTCCGCACGCGAAATACTTCGAATATGTTTTCTTCTTAATTTTATTAATATTTTGAAGATATATACGCGCGATATATATGTATACACGAATGTCGTTTGAATTTGAGCTATGAGAGCTCCTGCACGAAGCCTCGCGCACGGGCAACTGTTCGTTCTTCGTTACCTTTACTGCTTCTTCCCTTTAATCCCTTGGACGACATTACCGCACTCTCTCGTGCCACGCTGCGGACGAACCGGACAACTGTAAAACCCCCGGGCCACTGACATCCGTACGACGAGTGTGGACCTTTCCGATAAAACGGGCAAATTTTACGAGCGAAGTTATCGACTATCGCGACAATGAGTTTTCCCGATTTATTCGAGATTAAAAATGCTTTGTTTGCTCTTTTTTTTGTGTAATTTCAACGCACTGACTTTCGTGTTGAAAAAAAAGCGGAAAAAAAATCAATCTCACAGATCGCAGAATATTATTACTGATTAGAATTATCGGCCTTATCGAAAATGATATTCGCGTCAATCGCGTCTCGAATAGTATTTTTTTATTCTCACGTTGGATCCCATCGAATAAAATTATATGAATATAGGGAATTTGTGTTCCGTACTTTGGTTGCGCTGACGCAATAACACTCGAGGAACTTCGGCTCGCTCGGTCACTCCGCACTCCCGAGTTTCTTCTGCTTCGGAATTGTTGGAATAAGTGAGTTTCTTATTATTATGTAATTGTGTCAATCTTTCAACAATGAAACGCGCAAAAAAAATGTCGAATAACGAAGATTTCGTACTTCGGTCGTCGCTAACTGTTATTTTTGCGATCGTAACATTCGATATCTTGCGAGACTTTTTATATTGTTTAACAAACTCAACATTTCGTTCGTCACATGACAAATGTGTCATTTTATATACGGTTTTGTGTATTCGCGTTTGTTTTTTTATTATTTTCAGATAACCGACAAGATGGGAAAGGAATTTGGAAATCTTGCCAAGATTCGCGGCGTCGTCTTCTTCAGACTTAGTCCGTACGAGCAAAAAGCCTTCGCAGGCGCCATATCCCATGGCGTACCGAATCTGTTCCGCAGATTTCGGGAGTCTTTTCTCCGCGTCGCGCCTCGTGAGTATTTTGATCCTTCAACTTGATTTAACAACAAAATGATCCAATAAGTGCCCATTTTTTTTGTTTTTTCTTTTCTTTTAGCTTTCCTCTGCAGCTACATGTTGTACTCGTGGGCCAAAGCAGAGAGCGATCGTTTGTCCCGCAAGAACCCCAAGGATTACGAAAATGACGTTTAAAATACCAATAGAATATTGAATGCTAGTTAATTGTACAGCTTAATAATTTTCCGATCTAAAATACCCAATAAAATTGTGTTTTTCTTGTTACGCAGGAAAAAAATAACGCAAAGATTTACGCACAATAACATCGTGTGATTATGAATAAATCAGTTAATTGATCGTAAAGAATTATCCATTGTTGCAATTATTTCGTTTTAACGAATATCATTTATTATTTTATGCTATGGGAAGTTCGCTTTAAAAAAAAAATAATTTTTGGCGATTCGCTGCTGTTTCCAATCATCTCCCCATCATTTCCGGTGAATTCCCCGAGCGCTCGGTGCCCAATCACGAGCCGGTAATATTTTTCCAGCGGACATTGTCGCCGCGCACAGTCGCGTGTGAGAACTCGCCGTAAAATCTCGAAAGAAAAGTCGTCTCCCGCATTGTACTGCGTCTTGATGATCTGATCCGATAGTTTATATTGTAAAAAATCTCCTAATATGGCGAGCGACAAAAAGACGGCAAAGCCTTTGAACAAAGGTGGAAAATCGAACGAAAACGCACTGCTATCCGGCTTTCAGGCCCTTCGCTTCGATCAACGAATGATGGCGAGTAAATTATCGGAAATGGAATTGGAATTAAACGAGCACAAGTAAGCCGCACCGTGCAACATAACCTCTTTCGTTCGTAATCTCGAACTGCTCACTTACGATACGAAATAATATTTAATATCAACGAATGGTCGCCGTCTTTTTTTTTTCTTTACTCGCAGAATCGTAATTGACACTCTGAAGAATGTCGATCCCAAGAGAAAGTGCTATAGAATGATAGGAGGCATACTCTGCGAACGTGTCGTTGAGGATGTCATTCCTTCGCTATTGTCCAACAAGGAACAGGTATAATTTTTATTATTATTATTGTAATTTTTTGCGCGTCAAATATTATTCACTAATAACGAAAATAAAAGACACGCAACAATGGAAATGTACTAAAAAAATTTTAATATTCGAATCGCTCGTCGATCGCAAGAATAGTTAGCGCCTTTTCTTATCGGTGTTCAAAATTATCGATGTATAATAGGGGAATGATATTGGAATTTGAAAAAATTTTTTTTAAAAATCGTAATTTTCAAATATATTTTTTGACGGCAGGAGCGCAACGAAGACATTTTTTCTCTGCGTTGCATATTTTTTCCAAATAACGTAAGAAAATATTGGATTAAGAAAAAAAAATGAAAAAAAAAAAACGAATCATAGAATAATCTTTTTGATAGCAAGAATATGACAACAGCAAAATTTTCCATGTCAAAAATGAATCGCAAAAGCAATAATAGAATGCGTGAATAATATTGGAATAAATAAAAAAAATTGAAAAAAAATAAAAAATCGAAATTTTTTTTTTATAGCAACGCGATTTTTTACACGCGAAAAAATGATATTTTTAATGTGAATTTCACTAAAAATGCGCTTAATGCTTTTTTTTATTTTACAGTTAACTAAAGTGATCGAAAATCTGAATACTCAGCTTGAGAAGAAAGGAGCGGAAATAAATGAGTACAAGGAGAAGCATAACATTAGGATACGAGGACAGGATGAGTTGCAACGGCCAGAAGAAGAGGCAAAAGAGCCGAAAAGGAATGCTATAGTCGTTGATCCCATCGAGGGTCTGAACGTATAATCGTCCTTTTTTTTTTCTATATTACTTACATTGTTCTATTTCGAATACAATTTCATCGTAACATAGCTATTCCGCTTATTGATTATTCTACGAAAGCAACTTTTCATTATCGACACAAATCGAACAATAATTTTGTCACAATCGCCGTATGAATGCCGTTTACGTCGCGAGTTATTCCATGAAATATTCGTTCATTCGTTTATCGTAGTTATTTATTTTACAATGAAAGGAAATGCACATCGCCGGCGCAATTGATTACCTCGTAGAATAATTGAGCTTAACGAACCTCGAGTTTAATTGTAACAGCGACAAAGGCAATACACGATACTTTTTTTAAAACTAATCGTCAATTTATTCGATTTCGGAGTTATTTCGATATTTACGGACCATTTGTCGTTTAGAAATACGAGAAAATCCATTTTTACCGACGTGTGGTAACGTTCGATCTTTTGTACCGACTGATGGTCGCAGAGATCTTATACTTACCTTCTGATGGACTTTCCGATGCCTTTAAGGTTCTATGATAATGTAGGAATCTTCCCTGACCGTTGATGATTAATACTAAAATTTAATTTCAGGGAAAAAACGACGGAGTGCAGCAGACGAAGACAGTTACGACTACTTCAGCTTAAACAATTCTCTACATTGTGAAATCGTTGAATTTTTTTGTTTTTTTTTTTTTTCGAAATGTAAGCTAATTGCATTTTCAGTGTCGAAAAAGTGCGATTTAGAAATTTTTCTCATTTTGCATATCTTTTTTACCGACAAATTTAAATGATTTTTGAATAAGAATTTGCAATGATAATTAACATTCTCCGCGAATATGAAAATTGCTTTTTCCTCATTTCTTTTTTCTTAACGAAGTTTATTCTGAGAAACATTCACTTCTGTAATTTTTTAGTTTCGTTGAAAAGTATTATTTTTTCATTAATTTGAAACTCTTTTCAAAAAATGTTCGTGACGAATTGAAGTTTTGATAAAATTCGTATACATCCAAAAAATTTCAACCAATCGGACGCCCGTAGTCGACATAAAGATATCGAAAAAAAATACGGCGGCAAAAAAAAAAATTAAAAAAAAAAAAAACAAATATATATTTTTTTTTTTCATAAAAAAAATTTTAAATAAAAACAAATATTTTTTTTTTCATAAAAAAAATTTTCCACAAGGAAGCAAATAGGAACGCAGGACTTTAAATTTGCTCTTTCATCGACAAATCGCGCCAAGCGGTCGTCTGCTTGAGGGATATATTGCGCATATATCGGCACACGTTAATGCGCGAGAGTGGAGAACACTTTCACTGCGCGTGTGTCGGCTGGAAATAAAAAATTGGGGCACATTGTCGTAACGCAATTCGTTCGACTAAAACTACTATAATTTAATTCTCCGGCAGCCGTCGAAACCGGATATGGAAGACGAGATCACGATAATCACTTGTCGATCTAATCGCCGCACTATGTTGCTTTCTCAGTTAAAATTAATTCAGTCCGACCAACGAGATGGATCAATGATTTGCTCCACTAAAAAAAAAAAATCCGAAATACCATTCAAAATAAAAAAAAAAAAATCACATCGCTTAAATCGGCTATTCAAAATTTATTAACAACTTAATCGATGTACAATGAGAAATAATGAAAATTATTTTTCGAGCCTATAGTCAGTTCTGTCTTTTTACAATCCAAAGTGCTATTTTTTTTTTTACAGCTTAATGATGGTAAAGGGGTGCGGAGTAAGCGGGAGAAGCTTTGTATGCGAGGGGTACGGCGTGGGTGTACGCGGGAGCGGCGTATGCAGCGGGTGCGTAGGCAACGGGTGCAACAGCTTTAACGTGGACGGGTGCAACAGCCTTAACGGCGACCTGCGCGGGTTGTTTCTCGACGACGGCGTTGAATCCGTTGTGCGGGTCAGCGGTGTAGTGGACAACGCGACGGCTTCCGTCGGCTTCGATGAGGCTGTAGCTACCCTCGACGACGTCTCCGTTGCGAGTCTCTTGTTGGCTCTTCGCGTCTCCGGTGAGGCTATCGTGGACATCGTAGGAGTAGCTGTACTGAGGGTTCGGGTCGTATTCGGTATCGACGGTCTTTACGACGGCTTTCGCGACCGGTGCGGCGTATGCGAGGGGCGCAGGATGAGCGTAAGCTGCGGGCGCGGCGTACGCAAGGGGTGCGGAGTGCGCAGCGTATGCTGCGGGTGCGGCGTACGCCGGACCCGACTGCATGTAACCAGCGTTTGCGATGGCCACGAGGGCAGCGAAAGTGACGAACTGCAATAAAAATGATCGAAAATTAAGAAACGAACTATTAAAGTCAATTATTGCGAAAGTTCGGGTGGATATGAATTTTAAAAAAAGAAAGGAAAAAAAAGAAAGAAAGGAAAGAAATTAAAAAAAAAGAAAGAAAGGAAAGAAATTTAAAAAAAAGAAAGAAAAAAATTCTTCTCTGTTGTATCGTCAAATGCCAAAAAAATTATGGAAAATCGACAAAAATCGATAAATAGATAAAATTTGTAGCGAAAAAATAGTTAATTTTCGAAAAAAAATTCAGTAGAGACGCAAAAAAAAATGAATGTCGCGATATCATTGACGATAAAATAGTTTCAATCGAACTATCGAAGAGCAAAGTATGAAATTCGTCTTTTCGAAAAATAATATTGATACTCTGATTTTCAGGAAAACGATACTATTTTTTAATTTTTTAAAATTTTTAGGTATCGCTGCTCACCTTGAAGGCCATTGCTAGTGCTCGAGGATCCTACGGGTTTGGATGATCGAATGATGTCTGGTGAGTCGAGTAGCAACGCTTTTATACTATTATCGATCTCCCAACGATATCCCTACTCAAGCCTTCAGCCAAAATGATTTTGACTTTTGCGTTTACAGCTGTGTAGACGAAGTTTACCGCGGAGGAGGATAACGAACGGATGGATTTCCATCGACGTATCCCACTTTACATCGTTACCTTTCTCATCGGCGGTATATCCAGAAGAATATCCCATCCGAAGTCGTGTATTAAACACGATACACATATCCAATGTTACGGAGAGAACTGACGCAACACATGTTCGCCCGCAGCTTCAGGTTGAAAGGCACCACGCCCCAGATTTTTGGCGGGTCCAGCCGGCCTTTCGGCTCGCGGCTGGTCCTCGATTTCGGGCACCTGATCCACTTTTACGCGAGAGGCCACGTAACTCCTGTTACTCGCCGCTCGCTCTTGTTACATCACACTATCTCTCGCCTTTTTTTTTTCAATTTTTTATTGCTTTTCATTCTTTATTCTTTCTTTCTTTAAGTGGCGAACGGCTGCCATCCCATTAGCGAGAGAGAAAAATCTGTCTCTCGAATCGCGAGTTCTACTTGCGGTTTTATATATTTGTTTTTTTTTTTTCTTGTGTGATACGCGCCGATTTCTTTCAGTTACAAGAATCGGATTGCGGTCTCATGGTCACGAGTCGCGAATCAATTTGGGAGTTTCATGATGTGAGAGAAATTTACGATACTTTTGTAGTCTTAAAGATAAAAGGGACAATTTTGCCGAAAACGTTTTCACGACGAAATCGGAATCCCTTAGAGAGATATACGGAGAGTGAAGGGATGGAAGAAATTTCTCATCGATAGATTTCGTTATTTCGTCACGTGCGAGAGTCTCGAGATTTGAATTGTCGATAGTTTGATTGATAGTCGAGGAGATCGTTGTATGAGAAGGCGAGCAAAATTTTTCGAGAGTGGAACATTCCCCGAGCCGAGGTAACTATCGTCTCGTAGTTTTGGAGAGGAGAGTTACCTAAATCGCGTTCTGACACACTGACGGTTACACCCATGAAGCCTTGAGGCTATTTGGAATATCTGATAGATAGGGTGATCATTCGGAGAGCGGATAGACGAATTTTTGACTGTTACCGACCACCGAGACGTATATAAACTCTGGAGACTTGATACACAGCATCAGTTTGGTTCAGTAACCGATCTAAGCACATTAAGCAACAATGGCATTCAAGGTAAAGAAAAAAAAAAAATTCTTAACTGAACAAAAGTACTATTTTTTAATTAATAAAATTTCCTTCAAATCTTCGAGATTTCGATAAATTTATTTTTTTTTTCATATTTTTTTGATATATTGCAAAAAAATTAATGATTTTTTTCTCTGATTGCAGTTCATCGCTTTCGCTACCCTCGTAGCTGCCGCCAGCGCAGGTCTCGTTCCGGCGCCTCTGGCCTACCATGCCGCTCACGCTGCCCCCGTAGCCTACACCCACGGTGCACCCCTCGCCTACGCAGCACCCGTAGCGAAGACTGTGCTCACCAAGACCGTCGATACCGAATACGACCCGAACCCTCAGTACAGCTACTCTTACGATGTTCACGATACTCTGACCGGTGACGCCAAGAGTCAGCATGAGACCCGCAACGGAGACGCCGTCGAGGGTAGCTACAGCCTTATTGAAGCCGACGGTAGCCGTCGCGTTGTCCACTACACCGCTGACGACCACAACGGATTCAACGCGGTCGTCGAGAAACAACCCGCGCAGGTCGCCGTCAAGGCTGTCGCTCCCGTTCACGTAAAGGCCGTCGCACCTGTGGCATACGCTCACCCCGTGGCACCCGCACCCCTCGCCTACCAACACGCCACCCCCGTCGTCAAGGTCGCTGCACCCGCATACGCCGCTCACGGATACGCTGCACCCGCGTACGCCGGTCACGGATACGCCGCACCAACCCTCTCCCACTCTTACTACCATTAAGAAACCATTTTTTGTACTGTTCTCTAATTAAATGCAATAGTTATCTCTTTCATACCAAAACCGTGTAGATATTGATGATTTTTATCGATCTATCGATCGAACATCCTGAGTCCGAAAGATTTTATATGCTTTTTACGATCTTTTGTGTTGCCTGAGAATTTCGTAATATCGGATATGTGTACTGTGATTAGGGTGATGTACCGTTAGTGGCCATTGTACCATTTATGGCCATTTTTATTATTATACTCTTTGAATCATTTTTTTTTGAAACCGTATATTGATTCTTCGATTCTTCGAAAATCGTACCGTTAGTGGCCATTGTGCCATTTATGGCCATTTTTATTATTATACTCTTCAAGTATTTTTTTTTTTTCGAAACCGCATATTGATTCTTGGATTCTTTGAAAATCGTACCGTTAGTGACCACTGTACCATTTATGGCCATTTTTATTATTGTGGTCTTCAGATTTTTTTTTTTTTTTTTCCAAAACCGGATATTGATTTTTCGAAAGTTCTCGCATACATTCACCAAATGATGTGCTCGAAGTTTTTTTTTAATTCGATTATATTTTGATTCATTGCTTCGAATGTGATGACCGCAATTGGACCTAAAATGGCCAAAAACGGCACTTTTACCCTATTAGAACTCTGGAGGGTCGGGAATTCTTCAGAATAAACTGACGATGCATGAGAAAGGAACGATACTTCGATGGAATTTTATCCGCGTCTTATATTCCTCTTCGGTGAAATCGTCTATATAGCTGCGTGAACGCATTTTTTAAACGCATCTCTACGCATCTTTTTCTTCAATTAAAATTGTTGTTACTATATGCTGTGATGTGGAATCAACTCTCAGACTTCGATGGTTTTTTTGCGGTCGGAAATCCGAATTTTACATATTTAAAGATATGAATTGCTGACCCGATATGTAGTATAATGAGAAACGTCTTTTCGTTATTACGATCTTTTTTTTTCATATCATTTTTCGCCTTCGTATTTTTTCAGCGCTGTGATTTTTACGCTCCGACCCCTTCGTGTAACGGGCTATTTATGCGTTTTCGTGATTTTTCGGTTTCGTACTTTCTTCGGCCGCCCGTCAGTCGTTCATACATCACAACGTCCGGAACGACTGTTTTCTAACGAGTTTTTCATGCAAACAACGCGCATGCGCATGCGCATTCTGCGCTCATACAATCATTTTAATTCATCTAATTAGGTTATGCAAATAAAGTTTCTCGTTTACAAAATATCCTCATTTTTATCGTTGTTTCATCAGATACATCGAAAGATGTGTTTTATTCTTTTTTTAACTTTAATTCGAATGAGACAATGTCACTGAACTAATTTACAAATGCGTAGGCATATTATACTTTCACCTCGTGTACAGTCGAAAAAAACGACATCTCGCGTTTGTTCGTCCGTCACTCTCGTTCGAGGTTATTCTTTCGTTATTCCCGTTCATATAAACACATCGCGGGATTATCGTATGCCCCGGAGGCGATATACCGAGAGCTTAGCGAGACAGTATCAATTTTTCTACGTCACGCGTGACTCAAGCCAATTCATCCAGAGTGCCTTTGAAAATGTATTTTTTTTATAAGGAGATAAGGAAAGACGTCGAGCGGCCATATTGTGCAACTGCTTCTCACAACGATCTACATAACGTACCTAATTTTTTTATCTTTCATTTAATCGGTTTGCTTAATTTATTTAATTTTTTTTAATGTTATTACGAATGATAAACAAAAAATTAATTACGCGATTTGCGAAAAAGTCGACGAGTAAACATTATCCAAATGATAATGAAAAATGAAAATTTTGTTTAAGATTATCGAAAAATTAATACTTTTGGCATTAGTTTAATCAAAATAGAAAGACTTTTACAAGGAAATAAATTACAGACACGATAATTAGTCTTCCGTCAAATTTGCTCCAATAAAAGAGAAAGGAATTCGAAACGAAAAGTGCGAAGGCTATGGTGATTATCGAAATCCGACAATCCGTTCCGTATCCGTTTCATCCCGAAATTCAGACAACAAAAAAAAAAATTCCGAAATAAAACTCGATAACTTTTGTTAATATTTAACAAATTTTCGTTCGTTCAATTAATATTTCGTAATAATCGAAAAATTTTCGACTATTTTTTATTTTTTTTTATCCTGTATCCAACTATTTCGAAAGATTGACCCAAAATTACATTATAAAAGTGTCCATAAAAATTCGATTCCTTGTATTATTGCGAAGATATATCGATCGAAAGTTGAACGCACTCCACACTTCCGGTATATTGACGTAAATATACGCAGTAGCGGCGCGCCTTATACTGTTTTTTCAGTACTTTTTTTTTATCGTATATCCAACTATATATGTATCTCATCTATAAATAAACTTTTTTCTCAATCCAATAAAACAATGAAAAAAATAAATAAATAAATAAACACGTCATGATTGTGGTATAAAGAGAACTATTGCATTTATTCGGAGTACAAGTTGAGTTTAGATGAGTAGTTTCTTAATGGTAGTAAGAGTGGGAGAGGGTGGGTGCGGCGTATCCGTGAGTTGCGTACGCGGGTGCGGCGTATCCGTGAGCGGCGTATGCGGGTGCGGCGTATCCGTGAGCTGCGTATGCGGGTGCAGCGTAAGTGGCGTGGGTGAGGGGTGCAGCGACCTTGACGACGGGGCTGGCGTGTTGGTAGGCAAGGGGAGCGTGTGCGACGGGGTGAGCGTATGCCACAGGTGCGACGGCCTTTACGTGAACGGGAGCGACAGCCTTGACGGCGACCTGCGCGGGTTGTTTCTCGACGACCGCGTTGAATCCGTTGTGGTCGTCAGCGGTGTAGTGAACAACGCGACGGCTACCGTCGGCTTCGATGAGGCTGTAGCTACCCTCGACGACATCACCGTTGCGGGTCTCATGCTGACTCTTGGCGTCACCGGTCAGAGTATCGTGAACATCGTAAGAGTAGCTGTACTGGGGGTTGGGGTCGTAGTCGGCATCGACGGTCTTGGTGAGCACAGCCTTAGTTACGGGGGTTGCGTAAGCGAGGGGTGCACCGTGAGTGTACGCTACCGGCGCAGCGTGAGCCGCGTGGTAAGCCACGGGGGTTGCTGGTACGAGACCTGCGCTCGCGGCAGCTACGAGGGTAGCGAAAGCGATGAACTGCAAATGATGAAAAAAAAATTATTTAAAACAAATTTTTATAAAAAAAAAAAAAAAAAAAAAAATTGACAAAAATTATAGTCCAGCAATGCACAGGCGCGATAACAAATTTGCACTTTTTTTTATTTTTAAATTTTTAAATTTTCAGATTTTTTATTTTTTTATATTAAAGATCCTTTGAACATTGAAGCTATTCCGGTCGATATTCCGGCGAAAGATCGATAAAATTTAGCGCTGACTATCACTTCGCATATCTATACCTTGAATGCCATTTTTTTTTGTATGTTGATCGAGAGTCGAACACGATTAACTGATGCTGTCCAGTAGATTCGGACCGTCTTATATACCCGAGTTTTGGCGTTTCGATATTAATCTATCATGAAATAGACCGCACCTCTCCCATACCCGACCGCGAATTACCTAACGCTTTTTTAAGATCCGGAATTTAGCCTCTGGTGGCGCGGTATGCGCCGCCGGCAAAGATCGTATGTGATACTTCACTCCTTTTCGGCTGTACGTGTTCCCATTGTACGCGAAGGCTTCCGAGTGACCTTTCTCTAACCGAAATTCTATTCCATCGGTTAATAAAGAAAATATATTTTATATCTAACGATTGAACGAATCAATGCCTTCGGACACTGTGTATCTATCACAATCGATAGACTGTCCGTCCTTCGGATTATTTACTACAATACATTTTTAATTAAAAATATCTTTTATCGGATACACTTCCTCGGTACCTCTAGTTAAATGGGTCCTTGAAAAAAAAAAAAAATGTTGGATGCAAACTTCACTGTTCCGCGCCGTACGAGTCTCCCGATACCGCGTGAAAAAATCGTAATGCAAAAAAATTATTAAAAATATAAAAAATTCGGCGTTATTATGTAATTAATGCAAAATTAATATAATTAATATATTAATTACATTATATCACATATATCGCAGATATATTTTTTTGCTTCGTATTTTTTATATTTAAGTATTAATCGCTCTTATCGCTATTGCGATAAATAGCCTTTTGAACCTTCGATTTATTTTAAAATAACTTTTTTTTTTTTAATAAAAATATATTGTATGAGATGTAATCTCGCAAGTACACCTTGAATATTCGTACTGCAAGATGAACTGAAAAAGAAGAATATGTCAGGATCCGAATTTAACAGCTCCGCGTCGAACGAGTCTTCACTTCAGTTTGACGCAACTTTCGCAGCCAATACACGCGCACGCGTGTGTGTAAGCGATCGCGCGGCAAATTGCATTCTGCCATTAAGAAAATGCATCTTGGTAGTGAATAAAACCCATCGGGCTGAGAGAATGAGCAAAAAAAGTGGTGGGGTACGATGCGAGACTCTCGGGGTGTATATAGGTCGGAGGATTCGGGAGAAATTTACTCAGTCCGTCGGCTTCGAAGAATCCTCTGACAATCGTTATGGCGTTCAAAGTAAGTGCGCAATTTCGATCGAAAGACTTTTCCGATCGTTTTCTGTTACATTTTCTCGATCCACCGACCTCGTCACTTAGATGAGAAAAAAAATTAATCCTATAGATCGAAAAAAACGTAAATCCTTCTAATTTATTTTTTGCCCTTAAAACTCAAAATTAATTAGATTTATGATAAAAAAGACGAAAAAAAGTAGGACATTTTTTTTTTTTTTAGCTCGTCGTTCTTTCGGCCGTTTTGGCGATAGCTAACGCCGGACTACTGCCCGCACCCCTTCATTATGCAGCCCCTGCAGTCGCCCCTTTAGCCTACTCGGCTCCGATCGCCGCAGCCCCCGCGCCCCTCGCATACGCTGCACCACTCGCTAAACTCGCACCTGCGCCTCTCGCATACGCTGCACCAGTTGCTAAACTCGCACCCGCGCATCTCGCATACGCAGCACCGATCGCGAAAATCGCTGCTCCAGTGGCCGTCGCGAAGGTCGCGGCTCCGGTAGCAGTCGCAAAGACCATTGACGATCAGTACGATCCGCACCCGCAGTACAGTTACGCTTATGACGTACAGGACGCGTTAACCGGCGATAACAAGCAACAGGAAGAAACGAGAAACGGCGATAGCGTTCAGGGAAGATATAGCTTCATAGAGGCCGACGGAAGCCGAAGAGTCGTCGAATATACCGCCGATCCCATCAACGGATTCAACGCGGTTGTTCACAAGGAACCCGCCGCCGTAGCGGTCAAAGCCGTCGCAGCTGCACCCGTATCTTACGCTGCACCTGCACCGCTTCTTCACGCCGCTCCGGTCCATTCATCTCAACTAAATGTGATCCACTAAAATTGTACGCAAATAAAAAAGAAACAATTGCGAATCAAACGATTCGCCGAAATAACGATATTGACTACGAGAGAATTTGAGACTAACGAGAGATATCGATTCGGGATTTGTAGATTACGTTCATTGGTTTCTTCGTCGTGTATAAACAATAGATTTGTATTTTTTTTCCAATTTTTTTCAGCTCTATTCTTCATGAAAATGATTTTTTGTTCATTATTGTAATTTTACACGAAGCCTTTTTTTTTTTTTTGGCACTGTAAATAAAGTGTTTTCTCATTCATTTGACGCTTTTTTTTCGTTGCCAAAGATTTGAATGTGATATGCGAGCGAACGGTCGAGTGAAAGTGTCTTTTCGAATTTAAGAATGAATTTTGACGTAATTTGCATACCGAGCATAACGATCCGTCATTATAATCCCTCGTGGCTACATTTTTGAGAACACGGCACCGGTGTACCGACAGCAATCGTCTCAACGAGGTGACCTTTCACTCGTGCAGCACCTTAAAAATTGCGGTCAACCGTGAACCGCGGAGCTCGAGAGATTATTACTCCGCCGAAACTCGACCTACATTAATTGTCGCGGCATGAGATACGCGACGAAAAAAAAAAAATCGCATTTTTTATTCGAGTTTCGATGTATTTTTTTTTTTTTTTAGGTTATCGGACTTTTTCAATTTCTTCTTTTTCGATTGCGCGGAACAAGAGTGAAAGTGTTTCTCGTCGGTTCCTCGATGTTTCTCGAGTTGAGCGGTAAAATTATTCGAAAAGCCCCACGGGCTTTTTTTTGCTTTGTTTTTACATAATTATCGATATATGAAATATGACGTCATCGGAGAGTTATTGTGTAGAAAAATTATTTTATCAATGTCGAGAAATGTACGAAGGAGTATTCCTTCGGACATTTTGAAATTCGGCAGAAACTTTCACTCGAAAAATCGACCGCGCGTCGATTTTTTGCAAAAAAAATTATTCCGAAAAATGGAACTGCTTTTTGGGATTTACAATAAAAAAAAGTTTTTTTCAAAGTAAATATTTTAATAATCCGTAAAGAAATATCGAAGTAGAGAATTTTTTAATAAATTAAAAAAATAAAAATTGAAAAAAACTGCGAAAAGCAATTAATTATTTATACGTGAAATGTAATAAAAGCTTTGCGTCGTGTAAAAAACGATTTCATTCGCGGCGACTCGCGTCGAGCCACTCGGGAATTACGTAAGTATTGTGTACGGGCCGCGTGGCTGAGATCGCGAGGATCGAGATGCAGAGACGCGAGATTCTCTTGCGGAACTGCCCCGCGGCCACGAGACGTCTCACGGTCAAGGTTACTACTCATCTTCACCATCGCCAGACGCGGAAGAGACTGCGCCACGCAATAAGAGGATGAGAGAGAAAGTTCGAATGGGTGCAACGCTCGACACGCGTTGACCTTTCTCAGCATTAAAGCTCATCGACCACTACGTTATCATTTCGTTAATAAAATTTTCCTAACATCGTAATTATTTTTTTAATTTACTGAAAATGCATCGCGTCCTTCAAATTTCGTAAGATTTTAAATTTTTTTGAAAAATTTCTGATAACACGATAATTTTTATAATTTTTTGAATTATTTTTTCCGATGATCGGTAATATCGATTTCGATCTTTTTAAAAATTATTTCGCTTCTTGGTTTTTTGTTGAACGTTGTCTAAAAAACGTTTTTTTATAAGGAAATCAACGTTAATTAAGAACCTTAAAACTTAAACGTAAACAATTTAAACTTTTTACAAACGAGGTAAACACATAATACGAAAAAGATGTGCAAATCGGTTTCGCAAAGTATTTTTTTGATTTTTGAAAATACGAGAGATATAATCCGCAAAAAACGTCATCTGCATTTTCATCTCAATGATTTAGCGATTATGTCTTATCAATCCGAAAATAAAAAAAAAAAAAAAAAAATTCCTCAGTAAAACGATTCTGATATCTGGAAAAAATTAAAAATAATTTTGTAAAATTTCTCTGATTCGTGTTATTTTAAGTTTCGACTTCATTGAGCCGCCATTAGGCGAAAACTGATCGAAAAAATGGAGACATCATTTTTAGATGATAGAAGACGTTGAAAAATCATTTTGAATAATAATTTAAATATCTCAAATTTTTTGCCGCGTCGGAATACGCAGAATCCAATAGGTCTCTAATTGCGACAGAGTTTTAAAGAAAATCCACGCAGAATGTGAAAGTCTTCCGGTATCACACCTCGAATATTGATGAGTTTTTCCGAAGATTTTAGATTTTTCTCGATTTTTCTTCATTTTTTTCAAAAATTTATTATAAAAGAATTTATTGCGTTGGCATTGATAGAGAATAGAACGATTACGTTACACGTTATCGGGCGCAAGTGAGAGTAAAGTCTGCAGTCACATAGGAGTGAGGTAAACGAGAACGAGACCACACGGAGTTATTTATCGAAAGCGAATGTAGGGCGATGGCAGCGTTTGTTATTCCGACGATGCTACCGAATGTCGCGCTTCGTGACGGAAACGTTACACTTACATTCCTGTGACAAGAAGAAACTTACGCAATGTAGAAAGCACTTGGCGACCAGTTGGAAAAATTATTGACCGATATATCGTCCATCGAAGATGCAGCCAATAGGCAATATATCGCGGGAATCGAACGAAAAAAAAAAAAAAAAAAATTGGTCACTTCTACAAAAAATGTTTTCTCTGATTTTCGAAGAGAAATCAATTAGCGCGATTAATGGAGCTCGTGATTTGATTGTCATCGAAGAAAGTACGCGGGTGACTTTCTTATCGATCCGTATCGATCGAATGAACGAAACTTTTCCAGTCCATAGACAGTCTCGGTGAACGAGCGCACGTACATCGTTCGGAACTGTTTGCGATGCACGAAGGGATCCGTGATTCCTACTCCCCGATCGATTCGATCGAGTTTCGCGTACGCTGTACGACTTTTTTTCATTGCACGCGTCGCTCCTCTTTACCCCGTGAACCCTATAGATTCCTCGGTCTACTCCTTCGCTCGCTATAAATACCTACGTACCGAAACAATGGAACATCAGTCTCACTTCATACAACAGTTTGTAACGATCTAACTTTACTGTAAACCGGGATTAACAGTAGCAGCACCGACATGGCCACCAAGGTGAGCCATCCTCTTGCATTAAAAAAAAAAACTCAAATTTCAAATTCGCAAAAATTCAAATTCACTTTTTTTTCTAATTCCGAAAACGGATCTCGTCAAGTGCTAAGATAATAAAACTCGGGGGATTTTCGAAGAATTTCAAATTTCAAAAAATTTCAAATTGCAAAAAATTTCAAATTTCAAAAAATTTCGAATTTCAAAAAATTTCAAATTTCAAAAAATTTCAAATTTCAAAAAATTTCAAAAAATTTCAAATTTCAAAAAATTTCAAATTTCAAAAAATTTCAAATTTCAAAAAATTTCAAATTTCAAATTTCAAAAAATTTCGAATTTCAAAAAATTTCAAATTTTAATTTCACGCAGAACAGAGCGTAATCGTCAGATAGAAACATAAATAATTTTAA
The DNA here is from genome assembly GCA_964006125.1 of Cryptus viduatorius. Classification (NCBI taxonomy): domain Eukaryota; kingdom Metazoa; phylum Arthropoda; class Insecta; order Hymenoptera; family Ichneumonidae; genus Cryptus; species Cryptus viduatorius. The sequence goes on from OZ023229.1 coordinate 710,453, forward strand.
AAATCCATAGGAAAAGTTGAATAAAATTGAATAAAATTTCATTTGAATACAAAACAGAATAACAATTTCAAAAATAATTAAGTTATAATTTTAAAAAATATAGAATTCAAATTCGATGAAAAAAAAATTAATTTGATATTTCCACAGAAATCAGTCAAAATTTGAAAAAAAAAAAAATTCTTGTAATTAATTTACTTTTCGTCAATTTTTTTTGGCTTTGTTGCGTCTCGTGCCCATTTTTTCCGCATTTTTGTAAATCTTGAATCGATGTTTTTTTTTGCCTCCTTCCAGTTGACAATTTTATTCGGATGTCTCGTCGCAGTAGTAAAGGCCGGCGTACTGCCCGCGCCGTTAGGATTTGCACCTGCGCCTGCAGTGGTAGCGACGCCTCTGGTCAAGTCGGTGACGGATTACGATCCCCATCCACAGTACACTTACGCCTATGACGTTCAGGACAGTTTGACGGGCGATGCGAAAAGCCAACACGAGACGAGAAACGGCGACGTAGTTACCGGAAGTTACAGCCTCATCGAGGCCGACGGTACTCGTCGCGTTGTCGAATACACCGCGGATCCGATCAACGGATTCAACGCTGTAGTTCATCGAGAACCCGCCGTCGTCAAAGCGATACCCGCAGCTGCACCTGCATTCGTTCAACCGGCAGTTGCGAAGTTCGGACTCCACCCGGCAGCGCCAGCATTCGCTTATCGTCCTTAAAAATGAATAAACTCTCTTTTTCGTAAAGAGAGAATTCCTAGTCCTAGCCGCCCGTCATAGCCCTCGAAGTGTACATAATTTTTGTAATTACTAACGAATATTATTATTTTTTAATAAATGAAAATTCTATCAACATGATAAACCAAATGTTTTATTTCGCGTAACTTTACGTTCGATAAAAATAAAAAAAAAAAAATCAAAATTTTTTTGACTCCGAAGTTCGTGAGGATTGAATTTTAAAATCGATTGTTAATAAGCTATTTTACAAATTTTTTTTTTTTTCCGAATCGTAATTTTCACTTACGATTAATTGCGCCATCGATGTGGCCAATGATTGAATTTATTTTTGTCAAATAATGTTCCGGTTATTAGACACGATACTGCAAAGCGGGAAAATGTGGTTATGATCGATGAGATTCCGAGGAGATTCGAATCTAAAGGCGAATAAAAAGGCCTCGAGGCTCGTCTCGATTATCGGCGGAGATTGATTCCACTGGACCGATTCGACGGAGAGAAAGACCTTCGCTCGAGGCCAATCTTGATCGAAGGTCGGCATACACATCGAGAGCCATTATGTAGCTATGTAACACATAAAAGTAACTCTTTTATAGATCGCAATTTCACTGTCGGTGAAACATAACGAACTTTCTACACCTTACCAAACGCCTCGATATAATTTATTCGGGTCTTATCGCGGACTTCAGCGGATCTAAAACGACGCATTTTTTTTTTCTTCGCGGCTTCGATTTGGTATATCGATTTTTCTCGTACACCCGGAGCGGTGGACCTGCGGCGGAGGTTTATTCGGAGACGAAAAAAAAAAAAATAGAAATATTAGAGTCGCAGACGTGAGGCTAATTCGACGCGATGTATCGGTGATTCGAGGCGTGCCACGTCGTCAAAGTTCGTACACGAGACACGAGCCAAGAATTACCACACGCCATCGGGGCGCTCCTGACGTGCCGGGCATTTATTCGATTCTTTTTTTTTTTTGTTTATTGCCCGACAGCTCAGTCTCAGCTTTTCAGAAACTTGAGCAATGCTAACAGTGCGTTGCATGTAACGACGACAGCGCGAGCGTCTGGAATCGTTAGTAGCTACGAATTGGTTCGGTGACATTGAATCGACCATTTTTAATTAAGTCTTCGATTGAGCCAAATCCGCGAACTTTCTCAAGTAAAAGACGTTTTTGAGAACGCATCGGCGTAATAGACTTTTGTTTCTACTTGCTATTAGAAAAATTAAAAGTCTCGATTCGTTGGGTTGCGCGCTAACAATAATAATTTCGCCACATTTACGTATACATTGCGATGAGTCGTCGGTAAAGTAGACGAAGAACGCGAATGACTCCGATTAAGCGCGAGCATTGCGGATACTTTAATGCACAGTCGATTTTTCAGTTTCGAATTTAAACGAGATTTTTTTTTAACTCGTAAAAAAAGCTATAGCAATAATTATATTTATGTAACGATAAACATAGGTTCGTAAAACGTTCGTAACTATATTTAAATGATTTCAGCTTTTTATGGCGTCGTAACAACTTGAATACTTTGACTTTGACTAAACCTTCGATTTTTCATTTTTTTTTTTTTTTTTTTTTTTACTACCGACTTTCGCTTCTTCAAGAAGCTTTGTTTTGGTGAATAAACGTTTTTTCGAGATTTTCATGGAAACGTATTTAGAATGTTCCAAAACATCGAAAAATCACATTTAGAAAAAATGTCCGTCGTCTGTGTGCGCATCGTTTGACCTCATAACTGAAGAACGGTTTGAGATATTAAGCTGAAATTTATACCACATGTTGGAGGGTCAAGTTTCTTTCTTCGGTGCGATTTTTATGAAAATCGACCGATGCGATCAGTTTTGACGCCATTTTGAATTTTTTTTAAATGGTGGTGGCGCTCTGACACATTTTTTGAGATATCGGTTTGAAATTTAGTACACGCTTGGATTGTTATAAAACAATGATTGGGATTGAACTTCGGCAAAATTTGTTCCGTCGTTCATTTTTTACGCCATTTTGATTTTTTCGGAAAATTGGTGGTGGCGCACTAATCGCCATATTTTTCGAAATATCGAGCTATAAAATGGCAGCATAGCACTCAAAAAATGTTTACGTAAATTTTGAAAATTCATTATTTGTATTTTGAAATATTTTACAATATTATCGATATGCTATATCGATATAGTAAAAATTCAAAAATAGGGTTAAAATTAAATTTAAAATACGAAACACAATTTTTGTATTCGCTTCCTATATTAATACGGACCGTAATATTTTCACTTTTGACTTACCGTTTTTATTATTTAAATATTGCCGATGATGATTGGATATATATCTTCCCGCCCCTCATTCATACCGATACGTGACGAAGCCAACAATTGCGATTAGTTTCGCGCGACTATTGCCAAATCCCCGTTCAGTTGAGTAACCCCTCGTGGAACGTGTGCAATCCAATTAAGAGGTTCAATGGCACTCCCTCTTCTCTCTCCGGCGCCGAAATTTCTCTCATCTACTGTACGTTATATTTTATTCATCGAAAAAAAAAAAAAAAAAATTCTATGCAAATTTTTCGCGACGAAATGAATTTTGTAAGTTTCGATTGTGCTGTCGCAAAAAAAAAGAAACATGCAACAATAGCAGCGAGAATTGTATCTTCTCTCGTTGGGCAGCTGCAACGATTGGTTACCAGGTCGCGTATCGGGCACCTTCGATGTCTGCAAGTCTCTCTCGCATCAGAGGCCTCTCTCGACTTGTAGCAACGGGTGAGGGAGAGACGAGGAACGACTGTACAACGGGGGGGTCCGCCGAAGGGGACCACCGATATGAAGAAACATTACATCGTATACATAAGTACGTTGCTACTGTACGACACATAGTTATGAGGAGGTCACAGAACCAGAGGCGAGGTTTTATTTTTATTCTTATTTTTTATTTTTTTTTTTTTTTCGAGTGGGGGTGCCATACGTTTTGGTGCAAGAAATCACAGCCACTATAGTACAATGCGCTATAGTGGCTATAGTTAAGCGATTCGGTTATATTGTCATCATTGTGTACACATAGAGTAGCGACGCATCCCGAGTATAAAAGCTTCGTGAATCTCACCCTGAGGCATCAGTCTTCTGTTGATCCATCCACAATCAAACATGGCTTGCAAGGTAAGTCATCCCGATAGCTCGATCATCGCACAAGATTTTCCATTAATCGAAAAGACGATCTTCAATACTTTCATCGATAAGTAAAAAAAAAAAAAGTACCCTCGTCAACCAAAAAAACATCGAAAAAAAAAAAAAAATTTGACTGCAAATTTTATTGATTGACCTTAATGAAAAATGGAATTTTTCAGTTCGTAGTTTTCCTGGGATTGGCGGCCCTAACAAGGGCGGCAGTGGTACCGGTTGCCCCTGCAGCTGCTCTGGTCGAAGCTGTACCGCCCCCGGGTAGCCCCCGGGTAGCTCCCGTAATTGCAGCGAAACTTGAAGAATTCGACGCTGCACCGCAGTACAGTTTCTCGTACGACGTTCAGGACGCGATAACCGGTGACTCGAAGGCCCAGTATGAGACGAGAAACGGTGATATAGTTCAGGGAAGCTACAGCCTCATTGAAGCCGACGGAACCCGGCGAATTGTGGACTACACCGCCGATCCGATCAACGGATTCAACGCGGTCGTCAGTCGAGAACCTGCCTTAGCTGCTTTCGCTTCACCCGCAGTAGGATTTGCTCCTGCCGTTGGCGTTGCTCCAGTAGCACCCGCAGCTTCCGCTGGACCTGCACCCTCCATTCCTTCCAGCGGACCGGACTCCGATGTTGAAGTACTCGATGCCAGATCTGGACCACTCAGAAATGCTGCTAATAACGCCGAGAAACAGACTCAACAGCAACAACAAACACGCAACCAGCAGGAAAACCAGCAGTTCCAGAACCAGCAATTCCAGAGACAGCAATTCCAGACCCAGCAATTCCAGAGACAGCAATTCCAGAACCAGCAATCCCAGAACCAGCAATTCCAGAATCAGCAATCCCAGAACCAGCAATTCCAGAACCAGCAGAAAAATCAGCAGCAGAACGAACAGATCGCGAAGCAACAAGAGGCCCAACAGCAATTCCAAAGGCAACAAGGCAACGCACGGTTTGCCGTTGAACCTGCAGCCGTTGCGGTACCCACCGCTCAATTCGCCCAACCGATTGCGGCTCCTGTTCGCGCCCTTGCGAGTCCAATTGCTGCCCCTGTTGTAGCCGCAAACTCTCTGCAATACGTCGCATCTCCTGCGGCTCCAGTGGCCCTTTCTTATCCAGCGTACTCGGCGGCTTACACCGCAGCCTATTCCTCGCCGTTTGCCTACACCTCCCCCGTTGCTGGACTCACCTACGCTCCGGCTTACTACTGAAACTTCCCCTCGTATTAGCAAATGATTCGCTGCGACCCTTAAGCATATTGTAAACTTCGTTTCATTCTTGTATTCATCTTAACAATCAAAAATTTGTACAATCTTTAATAAAATCATTAAGTATACGGTAAACAAATTTCGTCGATATATTTTATTTTCAACCCTTTTTAATTATTTTCCGAGAATTATCTGTAAGTTAATATAAAATTGGTGGGGGAGATCGGCACTAATTGAAACGCAAATTGCCAAAAAAAAAAAAAAAAATAGGATTTTTCAAGCCCCGAAAATGGCACTTTAAGGATTTATTTGCCGTAGTAATCATTCTAAATCCACTATTACATTGGGTTAGTAGAATATTGCAATTTTTTTAATACGTGTTTTTTGATTGCTCTCTTACCGATCTGCGATTTAAACATTGAAAAATCGTAAAAAAAAATATATATTGACGCATTATATTTTAAATCGATTATATCGATATTTTATATCGATATAAGAGTTACAAGCTATTATTTCGACCCGTTGGCAGAAGTTAAAAAAAAATCTCTCTTATTACTTTCCTCATGCATGTCGAGAGATTCGCACGGAGAGATTTAAAAATTTCTTTTTTTTTTTGTTCGCGCGATTCTCGAGTGTATATGCAAGAAAACGAATCGATCACCACACCCAATTGTCGAGAGGCGCCCACAGTTCGCGCGGGAACAACTGTGTTATATTATACACTGTGCTGTGTAATATAACGTAATACTCGACGCTTCGAGAATCGTGTGGGCGTTACATAAGTTACCCAAAAAGAGTTGTCCAGACTGTACAGATATAGTTACCGGAGGAGGAGACGGGCGGTGTGACAGGGATTGAATTCAGAATAGATCCACCTGTTTTTTTAAATTTATTTCTGCACGACGCACTGCGCAATTTTCTTTCGTGTTTGTGCGCCGAAGACGATGACGATCGACGATTTTCATTAACATATTATTCACGTATTTACTTCATGTCGAGTACGATGTCCCGATGATGAAAAAAGGCTAATGGATAGTAGAGAAATTTTAGTGTTTTTAGAAATTAACGCTGAGATTGTATTATACGGAGTCATTTTTTGGTCTCCAAAGTTCTTACGTTATTTTTTTTTTTTTTTATTATAAGAAAATTACAACTCCAAAGCGCTTTTTTAATAATCTTAAACCAAAAATTGATTGAATTCAGTTATTACACGATTGCGAGTGGCTGAAGATAAAAAAAATTGTTGAAAGGAGTACTTGATGAGACGACCAATAGATCGAATTAACCATTTTTTTAATTTAATATGATAATTATTTTCACTGAAATAACTGAGCGCATTTGTTTTTTTTTTTTTTCGTCATCCGCAATCGTATATTCGACTGATTTGAGATTTTTTTTTTTTTCGACACCAATGCAACGACTCGAAAAAAACACAACTCTTTTCTCCTTTCCAAACTCCGCTGCACGATGCATTGGAAACGAAAGAGACCGGTTATATGGATGTAGCTATAAATTTTGCAATAACATTCGCGCGTATGCACGCGTCAATATTTATTCGTTCGCGGCGGGGAATCTCGAAGAGTTACCCGGCAAGATAAATCACTGAAGCAGCTGAGTCATAAAGACTATGCCAACAAATGTGTCTAATATTTCATACAGATTCATTGACTTAAAAAAAAATCTCATTGGTCCAAAAATATTACCCATTGCGAGTTGCTAAAAACATTTTTTTTAATGCAATTTTATTACAGTTATTGCGATTGCAAATCGACATGAAATAATGAAAAATGCTATTGTTGCCATTATTTTTTTATTGTAATAATTGCAATACCGTTGAAATACCGAATATTTTTTTATCACAAAGCAATGGGTATTATTGTTGGGTAAATTTTAAAAAATGTTCGATGTCTACAGCTCGATACTGTTCACGATGAAGTTTAATCGCGCGATTAATCGTTTGAGACATACAACTAACTTATCTATGATCGATAAAAATCGATAAAAAAAAAAATGAGTAATGAAATTCATTACAACAATTGCATTTTATAAATAAAGAACTCTAAGTGCTGCCTTCTATAAAATTTTTAACGAAACCATTTTGAAACCAAAAAAAAAATACATAAAATAAATCGTCCAAAATTCCATGAATTACGTCTTTTACGCAATTTTTGAGGACTTTTTTTCAGTACTGTGTAAAAAAATCATATCGTCGTCAAGTATCTTATTTTCTGTATTTTTCCCTCTAAAGCACGCGAGGTTCGCGAATCGTTTCTTAATTTCATCAGAAAGCAAAGATATCGGGAAAAAAAAAATTTTGACAATTTTTTTTTTATTTTTCGGCGATATTTTATATATTTGCCCGATTATTTAAGAATCTCGTGCTTATCAAACTTTTAGCGTACGACATATAACAAAGATGAATGCCACAACAAAAATATTTTTTTTTCGATCGATGTATTAAATATTTCCTAATCGATAGAATCGAAGGACGGAAACAAATCCATTAGCTAAAATTTGTTCTCAATCAATTTTATTCGTAAAAATATACAATGTCAATGGCGATAATAAAATCCATGAAAAAAAAAAAAATGTTCCAATTTTATGTACAATGGTGGGGTATAAAAAGTTTAGTTAAACGATAAAATTCGACGATCCGTTTACAAGAAATTCGGAGCAACGGCATAGGCAGCATAGGGTGAAGCGTATGCCACAGGTGCGTTCAATCGCGTAGCGACGGCGCGTGGAATTGTATAGGCGACCGGTGCAGCAACTGCAGCGGGTGCAACGACAGTTTTTGCTACCAAAGGTGCAGCTGCAACTGCGGCCGGTTGCACATAGTTTCTCGCAACGATCGGAGCGGCAGCAACAGCGGCGGGTGCAACTACAGTTTTTGCGACAACGGGTGCAACTGCAGTCTTAGCGACGACGGGTGCAACTGCAACCGCAGGTTCGCGGCTTACGACCGCGTTGAATCCGTTTATCGGATCGGCGGTGTAGTCGACGATTCTGCGAGTTCCATCGGCTTCGATGAGGCTGTAGCTTCCCTGAACCACATCCCCGTTTCTGCTCTCATACTGAGCCTTCGAATCGCCGGTCAACGCGTCCTGAACGTCGTAGGCGAAGCTGTATTGCGGCGCCGCATCGAAATCCTCGATTTTCGCGAGAACGGGAGCCACAGGTGCAACAGGCACGACGGCTGGTGCAGCGAAACCGACGGCCGCGAAGGCACAGAGGACAAATGAGTGCTAAAAGTATCAAAAAGACATTTTCTATATTAGTAATTAAGCAACTAATATGATTGTAATTAACATATCGTAATTAATGGAAAAGTGTTGATTTTATCGTAAGTAAAATCGAAAAAAAAAACGATGTATATAGAAAAGATCGAAAAAAAAAAAAAAAAAAAAATAAGATACCTTGAAAGCCATGGCGTAGAGTTGTAATCCGTTTGGTTTGATGAGTCCAATGAATTGGAAGAAGACTGACTGATGACACCCTGCCCACGCGTCGAGGCTTTTATTCCTCGTGATGTCACAACAACTCTTTAGCGCCACCTCCCACTATTGTTACCGTCTATAGCGCTTCTTCGACGTTCGATCGGTAGTCACTTATTCTTACGTTGTAATGCTATTGCGTATATAGAGTTGCGTGATTTAACTAAACGCTGGAAAGGAATTATCTGGCAAGGGTAGTTGGCTAAGGCCGCGCTGGACGCGACGAGCCGTCGAGACCTAGAAGAAAGGTCACAACTACTTGCCGCTTCGGTGTCATGCCCTCGTTCGATTTAAAGTAAACTTTCGTGTACTAATTGCTCGCGGCTCACGATATTTCACATTTTTTTTATTCGCAAAAATGTATCGTCATTTTTACTTCAAACGGAGAGAAGAATTTGATACAATTTTTCATATATCTGATTAAAAAGATCGTAAATTTTTAATAGTGCGGATTAAATGACGCCACCTGTCGAGAATTTCCGAGAACTATGTGCATTTTTTTTTTAATTAAAAAAATGTATGGTCATTTTTAATTATAGACGGAGAGAATGATTTGATACAATTTACCATATATCTGATAAAAAAGATCGTAAATTTCTAATAGCGCGGATTCAATGACGCCACCTGTCGGAAATTACGAGAACTATGCGAATTTTTACCATAAAATATCGTAAAAATCCCCATGAATTTGGTAAAAATTCTCGTAATATGGAGAATTTTCGTCATAAGTGGCGCCACCGTCGCATTTTACTATGTGACAGTGATTTCTAGTAGATCCTTCTCTCCTCGTAAGTAGCACTCATCATAGTTTGAACCACAGAAACTAATCGGGTTGTACTTATGTAAATATAGTAAAAAAAAATTCACGTCGATTATTCGAGATTTCCATTTTTTAAGGGGAAACATCCCTTCAATTTTATCCTTGTTATAAAATATTCCCTATAACCATCGAAGATTACGAACTCGAAAAACCGGTTGTTAACAATTAGTAGAATTCATTTTATTACACCTCATTTTCCCCTCGAGTTCCGTCTATTTGAAAAAATATATTTTTTAAGATAAATTGGGGTTATTATTGACTCAATTTTGAAAACGTGTATTTTCCATAATATTCATTATATCGGCACAGTAGCACAGCCCACATGCTGTTTACATGCCGTCATTTCGATTTCACAGTCACTAATTTTAAAAGATATCGATTTTTGGGTGCAGTTGCGCAACGATGACGATATCGTTTCCGCTAGATTCACCCATGGGGTTCGTCGTCGGGTCGAAACCCGATACGGAGATATTTTTTTTTTTTTTCGCCAAAATGATCGTATAACCATCAAAAAAATGATCTTATTACAGTTCACGAATATATTAAGGCAATCGAAAGTATTTCATGCGTGAAATATAAATATTGGTAAATCCCCGATTCGCATTTCTCGATCTTGTAACGCCCCGAAGAGTTCAGCGGAGTAGTGAGATGAATGATTAACGAGGAGATGCTCCTCCCAGACAATTAATTATTCAATTGCACGCGTTTAATTATATCGCAAGATCTCTGGTAACTTATAACACATTAATTTGATTTTTTTTTAATCTCTTTTTTTAATTTTTTATTTTTAATATATATCGCCGAGAAAGCTTATGGTCCTTTAAACGTTTGTCCGAAAGTTCATAAAGTGATTACCGATACGAAAATCGCGCGTTATCGCGCGTGGTGAATCGCTCTCGTTCGAATTTTGGGCCATTGGTATGCGTTACCGTCTTCGCTATACCACACGAAATACTAATAGCAATTGCTTAACTTATCGGCTTCGCATGATCCCAGCATATGCGAAGCTCGCCGAGGATGCGCGCAACAATAGCGCGACAAAAAATTCGGTAGAGTGGGGTCGCAGGATATAAGGTCTGTCCACCGTCGTAATAGTGTCCATAGTCTCCCACAGTTAAGCGGTGTCGTCTTCGATCGTTTATCGAAAAAAAAAAAATAAATAAAAATGTTCTGCAAGGTAAAATTTTGGAATTTACATTTTTTTCTATTTTTTTATTGGCGTAATTGATTCATATAAATTCAAGAAAAAAAAATTTTTTAATAAAAAAAAATTGTAAATTTTTAAAAGTAAAGAAAATTTTTTTATTTTTAAAAATAAAAAAAAAATAATTTTAAATAAAAAAAATTAAAAAAGATCATACAAATTGATTCAAATTGATTGAAAATCATTCAATAAAAATCAATTCATTTTCAAATTTTGAAAATCTGAATTTTTTTTTTCAGTTTTTGGTTCTGTTTGGCGTCGTGGCGGTCGCAAAAGCCGGCCTTCTTCGTGCCGCAGCTGCACCTGCTGTACTCGCGAAAATCGAGGATTTCGATCCGGCGCCGCAGTATAGTTTCGCGTACGACGTTCAGGACGCTTTGACCGGTGACTCGAAGGCTCAGTACGAGACGAGAAACGGCGACCTCGTTCAGGGAAGCTACAGCCTCATCGAGGCCGATGGAACTCGAAGAATCGTCGATTACACCGCTGACGACGTAAACGGATTCAATGCCGTCGTCAGTCGCGAACCTGCGGTCGCAGTTGCACCTGTGGCCGCGAAGACCGCCGTAGTTCCGGCTGTTGCAACTGCACCGATCGTGGCTCGTGCTCCGTACGTTGCTGCGCCAGCAGTTATCCCAGCGAGGGCTGCATATGTCGCGCAGTATCCCGCACCTGCAGTTGCAGCTTTGAAAACTGCGGTAGTTCCGGCGGCTCCCGCTCCGTACGTCGCTGCGCAAGGAGTTATTCCTGCGAGGGCTGCATACTTCTCACAATATCCTGCACCTGCAGTCGCAAGGCTCGCGGCGCCGCTGACCTATGCAGCTGCAGGTTACGCCATTTAAATGACATCGAACACAAAATTCTATTAAATCGCTGGCAATGTACATAAAATACTGTATCTATAAATAAATACTGATAACCCTAATTTTTTTTTTTCGTAAAAATTAAAAAAAAAATTTGACACTATTAATAATGAAATTTTTTTTTTTTCTATTTCGATTAAAAGCGGATGCGAAATACTTGAATGATTTTTCGTAGCTGAGATTCAACGCCTCATTATTCATTGCGCAATCCAAACGACTGGTTAGACGCGCTTGTCGCGTACGTATGTTACGTTTACGAAAGAAACAATGCGTATATGCGTAAGGTATCTACATATGTGCGTAGCGTTACGAGAGTTATAAGACGGTATAGACGCCACGTAACCGTGTCGACCTTCGACTACGCTCGTTGAGTTACAATAGATTGAACTGTCCTCCAGAGAAAAAAGAAATTAAACGGAGATAGAATGTTCTTTTTTTTGTTATATGATTCTTGATTAATCGGATGCGTCAGAACTATTGGTACAATGACGATGTTTCACGAGTTAATGGACTACTTGAATTGCATATAAAATCCGCTAAGTCGGGCAATGATTTTTTTTTTTTAAATGGTTGACCCCATTATTCACGTTGATTTTGCGAGAATTTTTTGATTTTTTTTTTTTTTCGATTAATCGATTACTTCGAGTCGAATTTTCTAAAATTTCCCCAATATCCAAAAAATTTGAAAAAAAAGACGATAAAATCGATTTTTTTTAGAATTAAATAGACTCTGGAAAATGAAGAGCGCCGTCAGTGGATAGATCCGCGCAGGTCAGACATCGACATCCGTGTCTGACTTGTTCCGCCGCTACTACTTGTTCCGCTCGGTATTCTATTCTTGGATAAGTGTTACGTGATAGCTACATCATCGCCTCAGATATCTAATTTCAGTTGCCGCGAGAAATTGGATCGTCCGCATAATTGTCTCGGAATTTTAATAATAAAAAAGAGAAAAAAAAAGTCTCGACGCGTGGAAACAGTTACGTGAATTTCGTGTGTCGACATTGACAAGCGGTGTGTTACTGCGGCCATGTAGTGTGTACCGGCAAAACGAGAGCACGTGTCTTTCTTTCGCGGAGAGGACCAACCAACGAGAAGTTGCAGGTAGAATCGAGTTTTCGGCATGGCGTTCTGTGGGCCACTGGGTTGACTCCGGATCCCCTTCCCGCGTTCGAAAGCTTGCGAAATTTCGTGGTTTGCTCTACTCGTCGTTCACGGCGCATTTCGTTCAGCACTATATAAAGTCTAAATCGCAGACGGTAAGGACATCAGTCAACTACGAGACACAGACATGGCATTCAAGGTGAGCCCAGTGCTCGGGAGTAAAAAAAATTATTTTACAAAAATTACGAATAATCTCGAAACCACTGCTAAACCAAGAAATTGTCACTTTTAAAATCATAATTTTTTTTAATAATTACAAAACTAAAAAAAAAAAAATAATAGCTCAGTCACGTTACATGTATTCAGAATTTACTTACATTAATATCATTTTTTCAATTAATTTGGGACAGAGAAAAGAATTATTTATTCGTAATTACATAAATTAATGTTGCGATCAGTAGAAATGCCAGTATTGGTCAGACGATAAACTATAATTTAACGATTGCCGAAATTTTCAGTTCGTGATCCTCGCCGCTTTCGTGGCCGCCGCAAATGCCGGTGCACTTCCCCTGGCGTACCACGCTGCACCTGCCCCAGTGGCTTATCACGCAGCTGCACCTGTAGCTTATCATGCAGCTGCACCGGTCGCCTATCACGCACCCCTTGCCAAGGCTGTCGACGCGGAATACGATCCCCATCCCCAATACAACTACGGATACGACGTTCAGGACTCGTTGACCGGTGACTACAAGAGCCATCATGAGAGCCGCGACGGTGATGTCGTACACGGAAGCTACAGCCTCGTCGAGTCCGACGGATCTCGCAGAATCGTCGACTACACCGCCGACCCTGTCAACGGTTTCAACGCTGTTGTACACAAGGAACCCGCGCAGGTCGCCGTTAAGGCTGTTCATGCTGCACCCCTCGTACACGCCGCCCCCGTCGTACACGCCGCCCCCGTCGTACACGCTGCCCCCGTCGTACACGCCGGACACTACGCGCAATCGCCCCTTGCCTACTATCATCATTAGAAGAAATGTCCATTTCTACTAGCAGCATCTCGACTTCTCTTAGCAACCATTGTTAATAATTCTGTACACATTCTAGATTTACGAAATCTAATAAAATTTACGTTGCCATAAAAATCGTATATCGAATTTTTTTTTACTTTGTCTTTTGTCGATTTTTTTTTTTTTATTTTTTTCGGATTTTTCGGTTTTTTGCTGTTTCACAGATTCATTATTCGTGACTTTAGGGGAGAAAAAACTGAATGCAATTGTTTAAAGTTAACTTAATTGCAACCGGCAAAACATCATAAACCCGAAAAGCAGAAGACCGCTAAAAAATATTAATTACCGCTAATTTAGCTTCAAAATCAGCGATGGTAATTGAAATAATTGCGTATGCAGTAGAAATGGCAGTATGCGTCAGACTGCGTCTGATTTTTGATAAGATGTGTCTTTCTTCGAGTTTCGGCTTCGAAACTATTTGTATTTAATACAACCAATTATTTTCATTATTGAAACATCTTTAGCGAGGATTCTCAATACGGCCTTTCAGAAAATTGAGTTAAAAAATGCAGTATCTTTATTTTTATAAATAATTAACATACCACATGGAATAATAAAATTTAATTTCTTCTTATTTATGGAATTCGCGATATTAGAGTTATTGAGTTTTTTTTCAATTGCTGTTACTTTACGATTTCGCACGCCGTCGATTCAATGAGTGCGATAAATCGAGAGATGTGCATCGCGGAGGAGTCCGATGTCCTCTCGCATTCGTGAACGTATTTTCAGTCCCCCGAGTCGTATAAAACACCGCGAAAATACAACTTGTATTCCCTCTCTTTCTCTCTCTCTTTCTCTCTCTCTCTCTCTCTCTCTCTCTTCCCTTTGGTGTGCACCACAGGGACATTCGAGAGCTCGCGTATCGCACCGGGGAATCCATGAAAAAAGGAAAACAAAAAGAAAGAAGGCGAATAACACGAAAGGGAAGGTCCGGATTGCCTTTTAAGTGAAGTGTGTACAAGTCCACTGGACAATGAAGGTTGAACAGGTATTTATGGACCCCCGGTAATTGGACCCGAACGATTCTCACAGTATGTTTGTGCCAAAGTACGGACGGAGAATAACCCTTCGCGTGAGAGAGTCCACGTTTATACTCATGCATACCTTCAGGAATATATATATCTGATCGTTTTTACACGAGAATTATTGAATAAATTGAAAAAAATGCGAAACTTTTTTTGCGAAATTCCTCTATGTTATCGGTTGCTTCGATCCGTTATTACGACGTTTCTTCAGCGAGTAGACATGAAATTCTTATTTATGATTATATAATAAAAATAATAATTGTATATTATTAAAAAAAAATTATTTCGTCGCCATACTTATTAAATTAATTTGCGAAACAAAAGTGAAAAAATGTTTAAGGAAATTTTTAATTGATGCAAATGATGTTGATATTTTGCAAATTAAATGCGCAGTATAAGATTTTTCATTGATATACCGAAACACTCGATAATTCAATAATTCATTAACAATTAGATAAGTCAACTCTACAAAGTGCCTCTCCTTTCAGTCAGAATTTACGAAAGATTTACGATTTAATAAACAATCGAATGATAAAAAATTATTTTGTATCTCACTAAATATTACGGAGATTATGTGAAGAAAAATAATAATAATTACACTTTTTTTCAATTTTTTTTATTTATTCGTCATTAATATACAACAAATTATGCATTTAAAGCCGCAGTATCGGATATTTCGGAGTTCGAACTCTCGAGCTTAGCGTAAATTATTCTTAATTATTATTATTTTTTTTTATATATCAATGAAAATTCCGCATTTCTCGGACAATTCTGTCCGTCCAGGAAAGCGAAAGTGAATACTATATAGCGAGGCGTGTACCTGTGTTCTCCTTTCGGTTCGACCCAATTCTTCCCCTTCCTGGATAGTCGCGACATTGGAACGAAAGCGAAACCTAACGACCTTCGAACGGTGTCTCCTTCTCGCTCTCTCGCGCATTCCTACGTGAATTGCGTGAAATAAAAAGCGCGCGAACTTCACCGCAAAAATTCGCCGGCGCATCCGTTAAATCGAGTTAAATTTTTCTCCGTCACCAGATTTTCTATAATCGATTTTTCGATTTTCGAAAAATTAATCGAAATTAAAAAAATCTAATAGTAAAATATGTTTCGAAAAAAAAAAAGTGAAAAAAATCGAAAAATTATATAAAAAATTAATTCGCGCATTTCACCCTTAAAATTTTTTAAAAAACTAAAGACAGGGATGCAGATGATGAATAAAGAAGAAAATCGTGAAATTTTCGTAATACTTTTGTATAATTAATGAATCACTTGCGATAGCGTCCTCGACTAACGGACTCGATATTGAAAAGAAAAATGAAGTAAAGGGGGTGGAAAAAAGTATAAATGAGCTCGCGATGTACATTATATAGTTACAGCTTGCATATACAATTATTACTATATCTATATTAATCGAATTTAAAAAAAAAGTAAAAAGAGAGGTATCAGTGCAGTCGTCTTAACGCTTGTATTTTTTTTACTCATGTGTACCCGTGTGTGGATGTGCGTGTGTGTAGGGGTTGTTTTTGACAAATTTACCCCGTTAAGGATAATTTAGTGAGAATAAGAGAAAAGGGGAGTAGAATAGCTCACGTGAGAGATGTAAGAAAGGGGTGCACCTGCACCGAGATACGCCTGCGCGGGTGCAGCGATCTTGGCGTATGCTGCAGGTGCGGCGTATGTCGCGTGGGCGGCATAAGCTGCGGGGGCGGCGGCGTGAATTCCGCGGGCAGCATATGCCAGCGGAGCTGCAGGTGCGGCGTACGCTACATGTGCGGCGTATGCGGGTGCGGCGTACGTTGCATGTGCGGCATATGCGGGTGCGGCGTACGTTGCATGTGCAGCGTATGCTGGTGCAGCGTAAGCCGCCGCGGCGTAGGGGCGCGCAGCGTAAGCTGCAGGTGCGGCGAAGGCAACGGGGGTCGCGATCTTAGCGTGTGCGATGGGTGCAGCTGCGATGGGAGCAGCGATTTTGGTGATTGCGGGTGCGGCGTATGCGGCGATTGGGGCGGCAGCGATCGGCGCAGCGGCGACAGCCTTCACGGCGACCTGCGCGGGTTCCTTGCGAACAACGGCGTTGAAACCGTTGGCGGGATCCGCGGTGTAGTCGACGATACGACGAGTTCCGTCAGACTCCAGGAGCGAGTAGCTTCCCTGAACGACATCACCGTTGCGGCTCTCCTGTTGGCTCTTGAAGTCACCGGTCAGCGAGTCTTGGACATCGTAGGCGTAGCTGTACTGGGGATTGGGATCGTAATCGGCATCGATACTCTTCGTGAGGATAGCCTTCGCCGGAGCTGCGGCGTACGCCAGGGGCGCTGGGGCTGCGGCGTACGCTGCCGGCGCCTGGTAAGCGGGGGCCAGGAAACCGGCGTTTGCCGCTGTGGCGAGGAGGGCTACGAGGAAGAACTGGCGAAAAAAAAAAATGATATAGTAAAATTCTCGAAGAATCGATAGTAGAGACGAATTGATAGTATAGACGAAGCAGAAATGAAAAAAATGAAGATTATTGAAATTTTTTTCATATTCAACAGTATTTCGAAGATTTTTCGTACAAAAACTACTTATAGAGATTTTTTTTTTTTTATAACTTAAAATCAAATTTGCGTAATAGGAATCGGATAAACAAACTGTTATTTTTATTTCGAAACTGAAAAAAAATTATTAAAAAATGCGAGATTTTCAGATATTAAAAAAAATTATATTTTTTTTTCGTATTTTTCCGATTTTTTAAAACAAAAACTATGTATACGAAATTTTAATTTATTTTTTAATTTTTAATCAATTTGATTTGTTAGGCCGCGAAATAAACAAATTATAGTTGTAATTATGAAAAAACATCGAAAGAACGAATGATTTTTGAAAAATTGTAAAGCAGGTATTCTGAATGAATTTTCCACGTGCTCCGTACCTTGAATGCCATGGTGAGGTAGGTACTGCGTGTTCGACGATGCGTCTGATACTGACTGGACACGGGGTTGAACGAGTATTTATACGAAGAGCTCTTAAGCTTGAATCGGAGTTCACGTTGTACAACCGGCCATATGCACACATATAGATAAATACACTGTACTGCCCATCGAATGTGGATCGACGTGGAAAAAAAAAGGAGAAGTGCATAAATGCGTGACGTAACTTGAGCGATGCGGTTGGCTCCCTGAAGGAGGGTTCTCCACATCGAGGAGGGCTCCGACATCGAGATGAAGAAGAAGAAGAAGGGAGAGAAGGCTGCCGCCACCTTCGCCGAAGCTTATTTTTTTTACAGCACGAGGAAACTCGCGATAAAAGGAGAGCGAGAAGGAACGGAGATTATTCTACTTTCACCCGAATAATACCGTCCGGCGAGGTTCGCCCGATCATGCTGCCCGGTTAAACACGCCTTGTGGGCTCTTCGGACCGCAAAAACCGCGCCCAATGTCACGACGAAGAGACGATCAAAGCGTCTCTCGACGTTCCACACGCCGATATATGCAATCACTGCAGAGGCGTTACGATGTACTTTAGACGTACATATATCGAATGTCGAAGAAGAAACTTGTCCTGTCTATAGTTGTATTATTGTAATGGCGTAAAAAACAAAAGGTTTCTTCGATCGAAGGTCCGAACCTTGTGACAGGCTTCGGGATTCGTTACATTCAGGACTTCGACTTTGACCATATAGTGCACAATACATCGAAAACCGCAGTTCTTCGATGTATTGTCGAATACCTGAAGACCTTTTTTGAGGATTTTATTATCCGCGCGAAATATTGAATAAAAAAAATCGATATGATCCTCAAAAAAAATGCTGATGTGCAGGAATTCGAGTGAATTTCACACCGTATTAATAAATTATACGTATTCCTCAAAGGTAAACATGTTATTTCACTTTTCATGGCTGAGTTCGCGTGTTTCACGAGGACGTCTTACAAGTCCGGTGTTATTTCGACGCCGAAAATGAAAAAATCGAATAAAAAAAAAATTTCGTAACATTATAAATCGATATGATCAATTTTTTAATTTGTTAACAATTTCGATAAATTTTTTTTTTCAGTCTTCGATTTTTGCAAAAAATCGATAAAAATTGTCGTAATCGATTTCCGCGATCTAAATTTTTGGAAACGAGTTTCGGTGCAGCAGAATTCATCTGAATTGCCGTAAAGTCGCAATTCAATTATTTTAATAACTTCTTCGTATATCGTCGTATATCTTCTTCGTATATCCCACTTATCATCGATACTCTGCGTGCATCACGAAAACGCGTGAACGCGTCCGGTTTTACTCGACTCGTATAATTTACAACATTACAAATTGACGCTATTATTTATTCTGAATTTTTTAGACCCGCAATGTCGGGTCATTTCGTTCGAAACATTGCTACATCTATATTGACGTCGATTAATTTACGATTTAAAGTATTTTACTCCGCGATTGACGCGAGTTACGGAAAAGTATAGTGAACTGCAAAATTCGTGCAAATTTAACTTTTTTTTAATCATTTTTCTCCCGCCGAAGGTCTTGCGGAGTAATGGGATTCTGATGTCTTAATTCGCGGCTGTCCTCGATGCAGAAGAGGTTTCTTTCTTTGAAATTGTCATCGCCTTTCGTCACGACCGGTGGGATGCGGTTATCGTTCGTGTAAAACTCAAAACCTCGTATCTCCCCATTATTTGCCATCAACTTCGCGATGATTATTACCACAGAGACGAGAAAATAAATTCAAATGAAAAAAAAAAAAAAAAAAAATGTACGCGATGTGCCCTTGTGATTCGGCCCGATACCGGGACAGCAGCTCCGAAAGTTTACCTTAATTGCGAAGAAGAATGAGATAAAGTCACCGAGTTTACGATGTTGTCGGATCGCAGCGGTTCCAATGATCGCGCGAGAAAATACTGCATCACCTCACCGAGTAGTGAACAAAAAAAAATTCACCAACATACGGCGTATTAATTAGTGCATCGTTAACTCATTCTCTCGCCACCTGACGCTCCGATCATTAAACGAATTCGTATATCGCGTTACACATCGAAACGCTCGATTTTACAATACGAAATTTACGAAATGTACGGAACTTCACCCATATTAAATTTTGACCTTTCGTATGGTAAAACAGAGTGGAAAAAAAAAAAAAAAAAAAAAAAAAAACGGGGCGTTAGAAATATTTCGTGAAAGAAAGAGCGATCTGGTCAATCGAGGAATGTGGTCTTTCCACGTAGGATACATACTTTCATTGAATTATTTATAACGTGTTTTGAACGATATCTTTGTCAGCGTCACTCACTGATGTCACAAACTCTCTAATCGTTCAATCATCGACGGAAGTCGTACGAGGAATTTTGCTTAGCCGTAGGAGTCAGAGAAACGAATAGATGTTCGAATAGATCGCTCGATCCCGTTGGCAACTTGGCGCGAATGCTAATACGATATAGTTTCGATCAACGACATAAAATCAGATATAGTTTTCTTGGAGGGAGAGAATTCGTAGCCACGTGCCAGGAAACTTGAAAAAAAAATTTCGAAGGTATTTCGATGCCGCATTTATTTTTTTCTTATTTTTTTTGAAGAAAAAAAAAAATTTACGAAAAAAAAAATTTTGCATGGAAAAAAAATCATTTTTAAGAAAAAAAAAAATATTTTTAAGGGAAACTCATTTAAAAAAAAAAAAAATTACGAGAAAAAATGATAAAATGAATGATTTTCGAGGGGAAAAAAAAAAATCAAGAGAAAAATAATTTTTATTCTCATTAATTTTAGTCGATAACATCGATTTATTAATTCGGCAAATCGAAAGTGAAATTGATTCGACCTTAAGTTCAGAGCTGAATAACAGGTCATCGGGTTGCCATGCAGAAATATTCCGGGAGATCAGAAGCTGAGGACAAATGAAATGAAAGGGTGATGTTCGAAAGTGGGACGTTCCGTTTGCGTTTCGTCCGAAACGGCCGATCATTATATTGCGTATGTCCGATGAGGAATTACACGCAAACGCAGCGCCACCCTATCTCCCAGGTGCAATGTACAACCTGTGAGCTCTTTTAAATTGGTCCTCAATTATCGCATTATCGTCTCGATCTTCCAACTCGAGGGGAGGAATGAAAGAACGATAAAAAGAATTAAAAGAAACCGAAGAAGACGAAAGGTTACGGAACGACCGAAGGTGAAGGAAAGACGGCAATTGTCGGAGTGTTGCAAACCCACAAATACATCGGGTCGAGGTGACGAATCGATTCGTCACTCGATGGGTAATCATTCGTGAGCAAATCGATTTTATGTCTCGTGCATTGAATACGATAATGAAAATTAAATTAATGAGACATAATGATGAATAATTGCTTTACGATAAATCGATATATATATATATATACGAATTAATACGAAGCCAATAAGAGAATCGATTGTATCGTATAATTTGAACCGCGAAAAAAAAAAGTTCGTAATTCTCGTTGGTTTCATCGTAGTTTTTTCATACAATGTTAATCGCGCGTTATTTGAATTTTATTTTCGAAATGATGCGAATCTAACCTCCAAATCACAAGGGAGCGCAGTGGCGCTGTAATCGACAAAATGGGTGACCCGCGAAGTATTACCTCACGTAATTTACGTTTTATATACATTCGCGATTCGCGACCGCACACGAGAGTGAACCCAATGCGGAATTTCGTTAACCCGTAATTACACGAGCGCCTCGTAAACCTTTCGATTCTTTTAGCGCGCGGCGTTTTAACATGCGTGCAAAACGCAGAAATACGAAACGCGGTAATGCCGAAACGACATGCAGGGTGTGGTCGTCGATTACATAAAAAAAAAAAAAAAAAAAAAAATCGTGTGCGATAGCATCGTTTGAGATACGTATACCGGTAATAATTAACTCGACGCATGCAGCTGACCTTAAACGGGACTTTTGCAAAGAAATTTTGAAATTTACGAAATTCCGGTTTATTCAATGAAAGCAGCAAATCGGACCTTCCGACTCGTCATTTCTGCAGTTCTATGAAGTACAGTATAGTTTTTTCGCAGTTTTTTTCTTACCTTTTCGTTAGTTCCGGTTGCTGTATAAAAAGTTACAAAAAGAATTCAAGGCCCTCGCGGCAACCGGAGCTCCTGAAAAATTCTCGATCCCGGATCCCCGCAGAAATATTTTTTTAAATTAGTGCAACGACAGCGTCAGGTACAACGTGTCCCTAGCGGTCGACCTTGTTGAACAAAAAAAAAATGTGACGCAAGAAACACTCGTAATTCTACTTGAAATATCGTACCACGAATCAATTTTTTTTTTTTCACGAGACTATCTATTATTTCTTTGTTATTTAATGTGACAATTAGGAATAGTCGTGAAAAAAAAATTACTTTCCGAAAATTATATGCATCGAAATTTCGATTATCGTAAAATTTTTTTTAATTCTAAAAAAAAAACTTATACTCGAATAAAGGTAAAGGGTATTAGAAAAAACATTGTATTGTTTACTTTTGTAAGGATTTTTTTTTAATTCTAAAAAAAAAAAAAAAAATTTTACTCATCTAAAGGTAAAGCGTATCAGAAAAACCATTTTATTGTTTACTTTTGTAAAAGATTTTTTTTAATTCGAAAAAAAAAAAAAAAAAAAAAACTTTTACTCAACTAAAGGTAAAGGGTATCAGAAAAAACATAGTATTGTTTACTTTAGTAAAAGATTTTTTTTATTTGCTTCTCGTGGGTTTACGTTGCGTTGGAATAAATAGTATAGACATGAGAGAGAAATCAGTGGAGGTATGCGGGGGCGGCGTGTGCGTATGCGGCGTGTCCGGCATAAGCGAGGGGTGCGGGGTGAGCGTACGCGGCGGGTGCAGCGTATGCGAGGGGAGCGGCAACCTTGGCGATGGCTGGTGCAGCATAGGCGGCGTGTGCGTAGGCGGGTGCCGCGGCGTATGCAGCGGGTGCGGCGTACGCGGCGGGTGCGTATGCTGCGTATTTGGCGATCGGTGCGGCGTACGCAGCGGGTGCGGCGTATGCGACCGGCGCATGCGCGATCTTAGCGATCGGTGCGGCGTAAGCTACAGGTGCGGGTGCGGCGTAGGCGACCGGTGCGGCGTGTGCGATTTTGGCAACTGGTGCGGCGTATGCGAGGGGAGCAGCTGCGACGGCCTTAACGGCGACCTGCGCGGGTTCCTTGTGGACGACGGCGTTGAATCCGTTGACCGGGTCGGCGGTGTAGTCGACAGTGCGGCGGGTGCCGTCGGACTCGAGGAGCGAGTAGCTTCCCTGGACGACATCACCGTCGCGGCTCTCATGTTGGCTCTTGAAATCGCCGGTGTGCGAATCCTGAACATCGTAAGCGTAGCTGTACTGAGGATGAGGATCGTAGTCAGCGTCGATCGTCTTGGCAACGACAGCCTTGGCAACTGGTGCCGCGTATGCGAGGGGTGCCGCCGCGTACTGCGCTGGGGCGATGAAACCGGCGTTG
Organism: Cryptus viduatorius; assembly: GCA_964006125.1. Taxonomy (NCBI): domain Eukaryota; kingdom Metazoa; phylum Arthropoda; class Insecta; order Hymenoptera; family Ichneumonidae; genus Cryptus; species Cryptus viduatorius. The sequence continues at coordinate 733,555 of OZ023229.1, forward strand.
GCCGCTGCCACGAGGGCGAAGAGGGTTACGAACTAAAAATTGCGATAAAAAAAACATATTATTATTAATTACCGATTTTTACCGATTTTTTACAATTTTTACCGGTTTTTAACGATTTTCAAAAAATATCGATAGGAGTCGATCTCATAGTAATCGACTTCGATTATAGTTTATGTCGCAGAATTGATCTATTGAAGAATAAATATCGATTTTTACTTTGAGACTTTCAAAAAAATGTTGATTATAAAATTGTTATCTTAATTTTGATAAAAATCTAAAAAATGGTAATTTTTTTTTTCTTTTCGTATGCAAAGTAATAGTTTTCTTTGTACGACGAACCCACCTTGAATGCCATTGCTGAAGTTGATTCGATTGGATCGACTTGGGTTCAGTGATGTCTTTCGTTGGTCACCGCCGCCTTATATACTCCGCGGAGCGGGATAACCCCCTCCGCTTTCTTCGCTGTTCGAAGACAAACCACCATACGTACTTTCGAAGTTCATCGACGAAAATTGGTTCTTGAACTTGGGATGCATCTCACTGATACGCTCGGCACCGACCAGCAGCCAACGAGATTTTTCTATAGCTTCTCTCTCTCTCTCTCTTTCTTTCTCTCTCTCTCTGTTACCTCTTACCGTTGTGTACCCTTTACTCGTTTTGCGGGGCGAGAATAAAGGTAAGAAACCGAAGGACACGGGGAACATTCGTTGACGTTCCAGGGTCGCGACGATGCAGCATGCATCGCTTCCATTAGCTACGGAATTTAATGCCCCGTCGTCGCCATGAATCTCTCGCTGAAAGAACTCTATGCGTTACGGTGTTTCGCACCTCTCAATGGATCGCAAGATAAATGCCGCAAAGGGCATTACACACAAGAAATAACCCGTGAAACTCTTGTAGAATTGCTATACGTACCTTTTTTTTAGTTTTTTCGTACTTTTCTTCGAACTTTAACTCCATTTAGCCGTAGAAAACATTATTAACGAAGTAAAAAAAAATAGTACCTAAATACTTATGGTACGATGAGAAAGTTATTATTTGACGAATTTCTCGATATCATAATTTGTTTTACGGTTTTTTTTTTGCAGAAATTTTTTTTTTGCATTTTTTTTCGAAACCATTTTTTTTTTTTTTTTTCGAAAATCGTCGTATCCTTCTGAAAGTTAAAAGTTGTCTCACGAACAGTCATATCTTTAATCTCGAAAAATAAAAAAAAAATTGAAGATCGAAAAAAAAAATGGTAGAGCGATGTTTCATGTAGTGCCGTCGTATATATGTTTCAATTCGAAATTCTGTGTCTCGTGGACCACATTCGCGAGAACGATTATTCCCAATCTGGATACCGAAACTCGTACGACGGCCCACCCGCTCGCCCGAAATTCAACTTTCGACATCAACGATCTCGGACCATTTTTTTTTTTTTTTTTTTACCGATCTAGATTCGTCCCACACCCGTCCGTGCAACAGCGCGGCGGAATATTAAATCGAAAAATCATACGCTACGAAGAACTAATTGGATTGCTTTCATAATTCCTGCGTATTGTAATAATAACGAAAAAAAAAAAAAAAAAAAACGCGAAACGAATATTGTTAATTCGCGTCCCACGTATAAACGTTTCTTTGTCGAGTACAATAATTATCCCGATGTGGACCTCGCGTCTCTCAATTCCCGATGACCCTGAGGCATCGTCGGTACGCCGGATCCGGATCCCTTGACCCCGCGATCTTCGGCGATATACAATATTCTAACATAACGACGCCGCACATTCGTTAACTAATTAACGATCGAAAAAAAAAAAAAAAAAAAAGAAAAAAAAAAAAACGAAAATTAGAATCGCAGAAAACGAAAAATCGGATTAAATTATGTTGAAGTTGGTTTCCCCGGTTGCGTTGTTGCGGAAACGCCTTGCGCGTGTTACTCGGTACGGTCCTCGCGCGTAACGCAGCAAGGAGTACGACGAGCCATTGAATATTTATCAGGAGAAATGTCGCGTTCGCTTGGCTCGCGACGACCGGACGAGGTTTCGATCGATCCGAGTCGATTTTTCGGCGAAACCGAAGCAACCGATCTATGCAATCGGCTGTGTAACTTCGTAAGGATAGGCGGGTAACACGCGATCGAAGACAAGTACACTATTGGAATCCGAATCGACCGAATCATCGGGAACGAGTCGACGGAATGCGCGAAGACGAAAATGAATCGATCATTTATCGCGAAACAGTGTCATAGAATCGTATAATTCAATGGAAAAAGAAAAAATCGAATTTCTTTCGAAGATAAAATACGATATTTCCGATGATATTTCCAAGAGAACGAATCGCCGAAATGCGCGAAGAACAAAATAAATCGATCATTTTTCGCGAAGAAATGTAAAAAAATCGTATAATTAAAAAAAAAAAAAAAAGCAAAGTTTGTTTCGAAGATAAAATGCGATATTTTCGATATTATTTGCAAAAGGAACGAAAGTATCCGAAATTTTGAAGTTACGTGACGATCGAAAGAGAATTTTAATAGGTATCGTGCGAAGAGACCGGTAATTCGGTAAGCTAATAGTCCCTCCGTCCACCTGGCGGAAAGCCCGAGGGTGAAGGACTCGAGCGAAGAAAAAGAAAGAATGTCGGAAAGAAAGGCAACCGGGTAAAGTGTACGTAACGAAGGCGAAGTAAGGACGGTCGGCTTAGCGAGAGAAGCTCGTTAATGCCGGTAGACTGACGATGGTCCACAACGATTGGGTGTGGTGCTCTCTCTCCCAATTCCTTACCCAATTTCTCGTGTTACCCCGTCTCGTTTGTGCTTATGGCCGCGAATCGGGTGACGGTCGGTAGCCGTATTACGTCAGTTCTTCGCGACTCCCCCGGCTACGAAACGAGTATATAAACCGAATTTGTTCGATGGAAAGGCATCACTCGCTCTAGACGCACTCAGATCAACCGACTGACAAACTTGCAATGGCTTTCAAGGTACCAGTATATAGATCGATCGAACTTTCAGTCGAGTTTCGCAATGTCGAAATCGGCTCATCGGCAAAACTTATTTTCCAAAAAAAAAAAAAAAAAATTAATATGACTGACAAAAACATTTTTTTAAGTTATCTATACTTTGCTAATTGCAAAAAGATTATTAAGATTATTTTTTGGCAATTTTTTTTCGAATTATCGATAGTTTTTTTTTTTTCTATATTCGACTTAATCTATTTTTCAGTTCGTAACCCTCTTCGCCCTCGTGGCAGCCGCCAACGCCGGTTTCATCGCCCCAGCGCAGTACGCGGCGGCACCCCTCGCATACGCGGCACCAGTTGCCAAGGCTGTCGTCACCAAGGCGGTCGACGCCGACTACGATCCTCATCCCCAATACAACTACGGATACGACGTCCAGGACTCGCTGACCGGTGACTTCAAGAGTCAACACGAGAGCCGCGATGGCGATGTTGTTCAGGGAAGCTATTCGCTCGTTGAAGCCGACGGTTCCCGTCGTATTGTCGACTACACCGCCGACCCGGTCAACGGATTCAACGCCGTAGTCCGCAAGGAAGCCGCTCAGGTCGCCGTCAAGGCTGTCGCAGCCGCTCCCCTCGTCAAGGCCGTTGCTCCGCTCGCCTACGCTGCACCAGTCGCAAAGATCGCACATGCGCCGGTCGCATACGCCGCTCCCGCTGCGTACGCCGCACCGATCGCCAAATACGCATACGCTGCACCGGCCGCATACGCTGCACCGATCGCTAAATACGCATACGCTGCACCCGCTGCATACGCCGCACCCGCCGCGTACGCCGCTCCCGCTTACTATCATCACTAAACGCTGAACTCCGTCCTATTTATTAAATAAAGTCAATTAAAGCAAATAATTACCGATCTATTATTCCTTTTACCCATCGACGCTTTTGTTTATCGGCAAAACAGCCGATGCATCGCAGAGACGAAATATAGGAAATTTCTGCATCGTCTGAATGCCTCGAAACATCGCAGATACGAGCAGAGATCGCAGAAAAATTGATTAAAGTATTCAGAATTTTCTAAATCTTCAATTCTATTTATGAAAAAACGATTTTAGAAAAAATATTTTTCGCATAAGTAGCTTTGCTTTTCATTGAACTCCGAATACTTCGCGTCGTTCCAACGTGTCTACTTGTTGTTTAATCTTTCATCGCCGCAGCGGCTTATCGTTATCACGAAGATTACGTCGACTTAAACTGAATAACGATCTTCCGACATTCATCGATCGATATTAATGAACAATTTTTTCAACTGATTCACCATTCATCTACGCGAAATGATTCGCAAGATTCGGTTGAATTCGCCAATTCGGAAAATAAAATCTTTGATTTTCAATTCCTTAATACATCGCGCGATTTTCCATAAGTCATCGATGCCTTCCGATAGATCCGGCAAATTCGCATCGTCCGGAATTCGCTTTTCGCGTCGGGATGATGAAAAAATGAGGCCAATCGTAGTGTTAAATTTAATCGCACTACAAAACGCGATGTTGCAACACTTTCTCCGTCGACTTGGATGTCTCGACTTTGTCGGACAGCGCTTACCTTAGTTACCGAATGTAGTGACCACGCCTCACGTAATGCCGGGGTGTTGCGTTCGACCGGGATAAAGCCTGTTTGCCCGCCTTCCCGAACGACATCCGCGATACTCCCAGACCTTGATCCACTTTCGGACACTCCGCGGGTCCCCCACCGGTCGGTAACTCTCTCACGTCGAAGGTTCTTCGTCGTCGCTTTTTAATTTTTTTTTCTCGTTCCCTCAACAGTTTGACCAAAGACTTTCCTCTCTCCGTCTCTCTGGAGATCGTAAAAATTCTTTTAAAAAAATTAAATCGAAACGTACATTTATTAGAAACATTGTACAACGAATGAAATTCTCATGAATGAGAAAGAAATGCATATAAATTAAACGTTACTTAACACAGAATTAAATAGAAATATCCCTGAAGATACCGCGGGGAACTTTATCGCAGATTCGGCAGTCTTGCTGACCCTTTTTTTTTTTTTTTTGTACGCGAACTCTTAGATAGAGTGGAAACTTTTATATCAAATATACTATTTGTACTTATCAACAGGCATCCTTGGACGTTATTTTTTTACTTTTTTCATTTGAGGTAAAGCGCTTAAATGCGCTGATTAAGCATTTGTCGTTTATCGCGCGAATGATAGTTCGCACTTATGACGACGGCGATAGATTATCTTCTTTATCTTCTTTTTTCTGTTTATTTTTCTTAATAATCTTCTTTCTTCTTTTGGAATAACGCAATTAAATGCACTGAGTGAATATCACAGGTCATTTTTTCGCAGGTATGATAGTCCGAAATTTACGACTACTGCTAGTGGTCGCCTTCGCGTTCCGGTGGCGCTAATCTGTAATTAGAGAATAAATTCATTAGAAAGTTATCCTTTTTGACAAAAAAAAATTCTTTTTTCTTACAAAATTAAGAATGTTGCGAATAATTTAAACATATTGATTACAATGATTAAGTCGATAATGTCGATGATATTTTATCGATAAATTAAATGAGATGCTTACTGGTGAATCGTCAGATAATCGCTGGCAACGACGGATGTATCCAAAGGCGTCAAAAAAGCGAATTGACTCTGAGGATGAGATATCGTGTGTCCCATAAGAATATCCAGGATGTAGCGACGATTGATTTTATCCTGAAAACGAAAGATTCGCATTTCGAACAAATTTCACATTTCAATAAATCGACGAAAGAAAAGCCGGAAATTTTTATTTTACCATGAAAACATCGAACTCGTCGAGGAAATAGAACGGCAAACCAGTGCAGTCCCACAGCGCGAGAATGAATGCAACAGTGGAATAAGAACGTTCGCCACCGGACAACGTACGCGCGTCCGTCGACGTTTGCCTCTGAAGATTCTGAGGCGTAACTTCGAGTTCCAATGTTTTGCTCGTGTGATTTATCTTCAAGGAACCCTACGAGCAAAAAAAATTGCGTAAATTAGGAGAAAAAACGAAAAAAAAAACTATCGGACTATTCGAGTGAAATATGCAAATCGATCTCTTACTTGGTACAATCGAAGTTTCAGTATACTGGCAAAAGCTGTTTGTACTTTCAAACCGACGCGTTTCTTCACTTCCTTAAAAATGGCGCGTCGTTTCTGAAGTCTTATCAAGTGTCGCTGAAATAAATAATTGATTTTTTAAAATTTTTTCTTGCAACTCATAGATATCCTCAAGAGGTTCGTTAAGACCGATAAAACTTTACTTACGTCGTTGCATTGGCCAACTTCGTTGGCAAAGTCTATAACATCGCAGTATTTTGCGCGTTTAGCCGCCAATTCTGTTTCAACTTCTTCTCTTGATCCGACGTTTTGTTCGACAGCATTAATTTTGGCTCTCACGTCACCCAAGAGACGCTTAATTTCCTCAACCGATCTGAAAAAAAAATCAGTCATCGAGAAAATATGTTATCATTCATCACGTTTAATAGCAAAACTGTATTTTACTTTTTAGTGTCAATTCGCGGGCACATAGCTTCAGCATCGGCGACGCTTTTGTTGGTAACGCGTTTCTGTCTTTCGCAGTCCGCAGTTGTTTTTTGAATGGCTTGACGAGCGTCCATCATCTTCTTCTTAACGTTTTGACTATTCAGTAATAACAATTCCTTTTGGTCTTCGAATTCCCGTATTTTTGCCTGCAAATAGCGAACGATTCCATAATAAAAAAATTTCTGAAATATCGTAAAGTCGAATAATTTTCTCGCCATTTTTTACCTTTATTTTGTTCACTTTGATGTCCACATTGTTGGTAACGTCGCGCAGTCGTTTGACTTCGTCATCGGCGGCTTTCGTTACTTGTCGCAATTCATCTATTTCCGCCATTAAACACTTTTCCGTTTCTTCTAACTTTTCCAGTTTTTTCTCGTTGATAATTTTTTCCTCGTTCTGCGAAATAAAATACCAAATTATTGAATAACGGATTGAAAAGGATGAAAAGTTTGTTAAACTTTGGTAATTCTTCAACGAAATACATACGAGTTCCGCGGTGTTATCCGGCACCTCGGAGCCGAGTTGATCGTTTATCGTATCGATAGTAGTTTTTTTCTTTTGTTGCATCATTTTTAACTTTGTGACTTGAGCGCTGACCTCGCTAAGCTGCGCCTGAGATCGTTGAAGTTTGTCCCGAGCGATTCTGTGGAGTTTCACAGCCGAATGTTGTTCCTCCTCAGCGACGGCCAATTCCTCTTGTAAAGCGCTAAAAAGTAAGTCGATTTATGGAAATTAATCATTAAATTGTTGTAATATGAAGAATCAACGAAAATAATAACATCACAACTCACGCGATCGCATCTTTCGTCGAAACTTGAAGAAACTTTGGTCTTCCAACTTTTCCACCGTATGTGCGATAATTCGGATCGGGAAAAAATTCGTCGCCTTTCTGCGTCAAGGCGCGTCTGCAGTGCGCCGGTACTTGGCGACGATCGGAGAGTATCCCTGCAGCTTCGGCGCTCGAAGGTATCAAAAGAACGCATTCGGGTTCTCGCTGATCGATTATACAATTGGATACAATTGGTTCCGACACCTCAATCACGTCGAACAGATTCGGGTAATTCGGATGGCGCGTGCATTGCCCGCTGACGTTGTGAGTCTGAAAGTAAAATCGGATGAAATTTTTTTCGAAAGTTGAATAATTGCCGTAAAAAAAATTTTTCGATTTAATAGAATTTTTTTTTTTACCTCATGAAAGAATTTGCTACAAAAAAGGTTCGGCGGTCGTTGACCTCTGTAAAGCTCTTTTAAAATCGCACCGAGGACTTTGGCGTCCTGCGCATTGTCAACGGCGAAACCGGTGAGAATATTAGCGCCGAGATATTTTTCTACGGCCGGAGTCCACGCGTCATCTTTGACTTTTATATAGGAACCCAAAGGCCCGAGAGGCTTCTCCTGGAAACGTCCCTTTCTGTGCTCCTCTTCGATACGTTTCAGTAGACGAGGCATATCGGAACCGTAAATCGTAACCTCGCTGTCCGATTGTTGTTCCAACGACGTCAACTTTTGTTTCGTTTTCCCTGAAACGCCAAAGAATTCGATCGGATCGATTATATTTTTAAAAGTTCATAAATCTTCGGAAAATTAATCAAATATCGACGATATCTCGATGAACTTACGGACGTGAGTCTCGCGATGGTGGACTTCGATTTTGCAGGTGTGTTCTTCCTGTTCGAGGCGAACTTTGTCCGTCGATAGATGCAAATGTTCGGTTTGCTTGGTACACAGCATCGCTTCGTACTCCTTGAGTTCGGATTCGCATTTTGCGAGCTCTACTCTCAGTTGAGCTTTTTTGCTCGCATCGTCGTTCGAACTGCGATAGCAGACGAAAAATGTATCCTTATTACTGAGTTTCACGGTATCGTTAATTGTCGCAATTAATCGCAGGGTACTTACTTCTCGAGGCGTTGAATTTCCTGACAAATATCCGCCAATTCGGTGCGAAAGCGTCTTATTTGCTGCTGAATTGTATTCAATTCGCGCCTTTTGTTATTGTAATCGTCTTTCGCTTTGTGGAAATTTTCCTGCGCTAATTTAAACGCATTGGAACTATCGGAAGTCTCCGATTTAATCTCGCGGATCTCTTCGTTCAATTTTCTACAATATGAATTTACGAATATACCGATTGTAAAGAAAATCCGAAGATAAAAGTGAACTTTGAAAGTTATTCTTACGCCACATTTTCCTCGATCTCTTTTTCCTTGGATTCTCGCATTACCTCGACGCCTTCGAAGTCCTCCAGGTTTTTCTGCTGCGCGACCAACGTCTTCTCAATGCGGCGGAGCGCCGTCTCTTCGACTATTGCCTAAAGGGTGATATTTTTTTTTTACTTTATGAACTTTCAACGATTTTTCGAAAATTTTTGCGAATAAAAACGAAAGGAAAGGTGGCAATTGACTTACTTTTGCCCAACTTAATTCGAATTCCAAGTTTTGCAGTTCGTCGCGTTTGTCTTCGACGGAGTTAAGCATTTGTAAACGCTTCTCGAGGTCTGCGACCTCTTTTTTGCTCTCCGCAAGATATCCCTCGGCCTCCTGCAAACGGCGACGCGCCTCCTCGCTGGCAATTTGGGCTTCGCGGTAATTTTCGCCTATGATATCCATCTGCGTCGCTTTCATGAATAAATTGTACTTGTCGGCTGCACTGGCAGTCGTCAGAAACGAACGGGATACGTCTTGATTCAGCACCGAAATAGGATTGTCGACTTGTATATTCATCGTGCTAAGCATATTATCGAGTTCCGCTTTTTTCGTCGAAATCGTTTTGCCTAAAAACGTAAAAAATTAATTTTAATATAAATACAATTTTTTTCGGATTTTTTTTTAAGAAAAAAAATTTTATCAAAAGATCGCGTACCCGAGGCGCTTTTTAATTTGTACGTCGATATAGAGCCGATCGAGCGAATTACTTTAATCATATTGCCGTAAGCTTCCGGTTTGAATGATTGCGGTCCCTCATTGATTATGGAAATTTCAATCGTTGCTGAAGTTTTTCCTTTCATGATGAACTCTTAAAAACAAAAACATAAATTATTGGATTACAAATTAACGAATTATTTAGTACTTTTCTGCCTGAAAATTGTATTTTTTATTGCAGTAGAACCATGTGAATTTCATTTTAATATTCGAAAATTCAATTTAAAAAGATTAATTAATCAGTTAATATTTTTAATTGGTAATGAGGTCATAATATAAACATAACTAAAATAAAATTTTTTTTTTTTTGCAAATGCAATTTTGGTTTTTTGAGCCGATTTTTTTAAAGAATACAAATCGCTAAGTTTTGATTTCGATAACTTAATTGCGATAATAAAATAGTTAAAAAAACAACTAATTAAATAGATTTTTTTTTTTTTTTTTTTTCAAGTTAATGAACATAACGTGTATTTACCGTTGACGGAGTCTCCTCTTTTAGTGATATGTGCGCGAGCGCCGAGTCCAATGGTCAACGCAGTGAGAAGAGCGCTTTTCCCACTGCCGTTACGTCCGATGATAAAATTTACGTTTGGATTCAGTATGATTTCATATTGTCCGTGGCACATGAAATTGCGAACGTAGATCCTGTGAATCTTGCCAGCCGTTCGCTAATAAAGAATTTTGAAAATCGGAATGTGAAATAAATTATCGAATTTTACTAATTTGAATGCGTACTTTGCATACGCATGAAATAAACTCGAAATGCATACGTTTTTTCGGAATAAAAATACGAATTTTATGACGGATTTTTTTTTTTTAAGGATTCTTTGAAGACTGAAAAAAAATCGATCGAAAAACGCGTGTGCGAAAATAACGTACCGTTACTGCCGTAGGGACGACCGGATTGGGATTTTCTGTGCGTAACCTCTTGGACGATTTGTTAGGCCCCTCGGTTTTCCTTTTCTTTTTTTCTCCGGTCGTGTCTGCCATTTTACGTCGATTTTCGCGTTTAACTGCAGACCCATGTAAATCGGATGATGAATGATAAAACTGATTCGCGCCCTCGAAGTCTCGCCGAAATTCCCGAACTTTTCGAAGAGACGGTGAAATAGGTTATAGCTTTGTTCGAAGTACAACGGATGAACACTTTAGTTCGGTGAAACGGCGGGTTTCATGCTAACGCGTTGTTATAACGATTCTGTATGACATGTAAGGATTTTTTTTTGTTTTCCCAGATATACGAAGAATCAGTCCTTCAATCGTCCATCGGAGATACCGTAACGATAAACGAGTCTGAACAAGTGAAGATTATCAACGTTTTTTTTGTTCCCGCCAATAACAATGGTTTCCATAAACAAAGAGCAACGAGTCGGGAGAGCGGTGCGACACGAACGACGATCGACCAATGGCATTAATCGAATATTCCCTCCCGAATTCTCATTGGCCGCTCTTTGTTTCCCCCACACTTTTTCACCCAATATTGATGTTGTTTTGAACTCGTCGTGTTTTCACAGAATTTGAAATTTGAGAGTTCTGTAGCCGGCAACACTGTTTTTAAACGTATACATACGATATATAGTTTATTTCTCGTCTGATCTCGTCGACCGCATAGTCGCGTGTTATCGGTGTAAAAGAGAATAGTTCCCTTTCATCGAGAAATGGAATCAACAATGAAAAAACTGAAGGATGCCGACATCGCGGCACAAGGATGCCGTCAATTTGCGTCCGATTTTCACAAAGTACGAAACATTGAAAAATTTATCACGAAAAACTTCACGCTAACATTTAAACAATTTTTTTCTTTTCTTCCGATGCCTATGTTTTTTTTTGTGTTCGTCCGTTGTATTTTTCTTTTTACTTCGTCAATGTAATTAAAAACCGCATTTCAGATCGTCGCTAAAAAGACGAACGACAATATCGTCCATTCGCCGCTTGGCCTGCATCTCATTCTGTCGTATCTCTTCCATGGCGCCGACGGCTTATCCGCCAAAGAAATGATAGCTTCCCTTCATTTATCCAACACAGAAAAGCTGCATCTGGGATATCGAGACATAATAGCGCAACTCGACGTAAGAATCGCCTCTTGTGAATTATTTTGTTGAAATTGCCGTCGTTTTACTATAAAACATTTTTCCAGGCTATTCCACGGAAGAATTCATGGTACAGCGTTGAACGCAAAGAAGATGACGAGGATAGCACAAAAAAAGTGGTGTCCCTTGCGAATGCAATTATCGTCAATGACGGAATAACACTGAAAGAAGCTTTTAAATCGATTGCCGCAGATTGTTACAAAGTTGAGGGGAAATCGGCAAAATTTGTTGAAAAAAAACAATCCGTCGACGCGATCAATTCTTGGATATCTGAAAAGACGCAAAACAAGATAAACAACATACTACAGCCGCGTATGCATTTTTTTTTTTAAATTGCATTCCCATTAATATAAAATCAAATGAGATTTTGTTACGTTATAAATATTTTTTTCAGAGGATATTAACGATGTAACGCAAGTTATAATCGTGAATGCTATATATTTTGAGTCCCGTTGGACTAAACAGTTCAACAGTCGCAACACGACAACGGAACCTTTTTATATAAGCAAAACTTTGCAGAGCAAAGTCCCTATGATGCATCAAATAGAATGGTTTTCGTGGGGTGAAATACCGAAATTTAAATCAACGTTTATTGTACTTCCGTATGAGGCAAATTGACTATAGTTATTTATTTATTTATTTATTTATTTATTTATTTATTTATTTATTGACGGGACGAGCCCTTTTACAATTTAACAATTTTTACTTTTTTAATTTTCAATTCTTAATTTCAGTAATCAGTAGTATATTAGAATTTAAAAAGAATATAAACAAATTTCCTGTGTACATACATACGGAGACATTTCAATATCACATTTTTAGTTTCCTTATCACATATTAATTGGTTGGTTGACTCTTATTTGCAAATAAAATAACAAATTGAAAAAAAAAAAAAAATCGCGAAATTATGAAATTGGTTGATCGCATGGAGATTGTTGTGAATTATCGTATTTGCAGAGCGGAGAGACGGATATGATAGTTATTCTGCCGAATAAGACAGTAGAATTGAATTTCGTCGAAGAACACTTCGATTGGAACGCTGTGATAAACGCAAAGTGTTATGACGATTACCGGGAATTGTCTTTGCCGAAATTCAGAATCGAAGCAACGATCGATTTGAACGATACGCTTTGCGAGGTGCGTATAATATTCTTTATATTTCTCTTAAATGCGTAAAAAATAATTGAATTTTTGTAGCCGTTGTTTTCGGAGTGAAATTTTCTGATAGATAATTGCAGTAAAACGTGAATTAATGTTTTAGATGGGAATGAAGTCGATGTTTGAAGCTCGAGGCGACTTCGAAGGCGTATGTAACGAGAAACTCTTTCCCCCGTTGTGCGTCGACCGCGTAAAGCAAAAAGTATTTATAGACGTCAACGAAATGGGTACCGCAGCTGGAGCCGCAACGGGTAGGAAACTTCGATTTTGATGCCATAGCGTTGAAATGAAAAAGCGAAATAAATTAAAAAAATTATTGACATTAAGAAATTTAAGAAATTATTGACATTAATGTTTCAGTTATGCCATTGATCGGCGGCGGTCCTCCGCCGCCGACTTTTGTAGTTAATCGGCCATTCATTGCGGCAATTCGTCACAAATTAAGCAACGTACCGCTTTTCATTGCCAGCGTACGTGATATCGGCGAAAGACAAACGATCGCAAAGGAAGTATCAGATACAGTAAAAGGTTCCATAATAAGACTGATGGCTAAAGAAGCAAAAGAAAGCCTCAGCCTTTCCAAAAAATGAGTTGTAAACTCAATCGTATCGCTTAAGCGAACGAAGTTGTCGTTATTCACATTTTTTTTATAACTGAAGTAATATAAATGTAAGAAAGTTATTTTCTTAAAAACATAAACATTAAAATGGACAAATATTGATTTTCTCGTCGTATGTCCACTTATTCTCCAATGTTTTACAAACTAAAAGGCGGTTACTGAATTCTTTTTTTTATTAATATTATTGCGTATTTTTCATCAACTGTATCGGTTTTCAATGAATAGAATTCTCTCGCTAACTGCATTAGTGATTTTTACTAAAGTGAAAAGTGAAAATCGCGAGTATTGAATCGCCTCATTCAGCACTTATTATCGGGCGTAGCATTTGCCAAAATTTTTAATCGAAGCCACAATTGTACAGACGGATATAAATTGCAAAGTCATTGATAACGTATTGTTATTGAGAAAAAGTCATCAAATATAAACAAATTCAAAATTATAGATGGGAATTAATTTAATGCTCGATTTTCTCGATGGTTTCGAGTGAATTACTTCGATTAAAATAATTCCACAATTTTTCGCAAATGTTATGCAAAAAGTATTTATAATCGTAAATGAGAAAAGAAGCGAAGCGAACCGAACCATCGTTGCACACCGTCGGTGTGTAACGCGCAAAAAAACTTCCATTTAAACGAAATAGAAGGACCATACGAAAGTAAATACCTAATTTCGACTACACTAACGTAACAGAATGAAATGATTATTAGATGTATTTGTTAATTATAATGTTTCAGACGTAAGAATGCGTGTTGAAGACGGCGGACCATCAACACGATTCATAAGCTTTGATATTAAACGACCATTTATCGCCGCAACTTGTTACGCATCGAGGGAAATGCTGGTCTTCGTTTCCGACGTACGCGCTATGGATGAAAAATCAACGACGACGGCGACGGCTAATGGAAAAGACGAAAAACTCGCAAATCCTGTCGTATCAATTTAAGAAAGAAAACTCTCAATACCGCAAAAAAAAGGTAAGAAATGTATTATCATTTATCATTCATCATTCATCATTCATCATTCATCATTCATCATTCATCATTCATCATTCATCATTCATCATTCATCATTCATCATTTACGACAACGTCTCATTAACATTTTTTCCTCAAATTCTTATAGCGTCGAGAACTGCTATTAAATTTACTGTTCAGTGAATCCTCTTTTCTAAATATTTGACGATTCGTTTTACAAGCCGAAAGCCGATTTTCTTTGCTTTACCGATATATCTTTACGTTAATTTTCATTATTTTTCTAATGCTTTCCTTTGCTTTACTTTTCATTGCTTTTGTAACGAGAAAATTAATTTTACAACAATGCAAAATAAAAGATTTATTTTCATTATAGAAAAAAGGTGAATTGAAGAACTTCCGGTCCTCGTGCATCAACGCGGCCTTGAAGATCCTTGAAAGTCGTGTCTCGAGAAAGATGTCGACGATGATTACTTCACGGTGCGTATAAGTCTATCGTAGTGCCGTGTGCTGTGAATCTCTTTATCTCTCACAGTCTATAAACTACGGGATTGAACAGTACGACGAACGCACCTTCTTGCAATCATCGGTATGTTCGTTTTCCTCAACTTCACGGTTCATTAACGCCCCTGCAGGGGCGTGTAAGATCGGGGCGAGGACGGCGAGTTCTCACTTTCTCCCGTGGGTTCGACAGACGGATCGTTCTCGATGCCCGCGCGCGGGTTTCGCCTATATATACCTATACGCGCCGGTGAAAGTGTTTCGTTACTCTGCTCGCTTACCTGCCGGTTCTCGAGAGTCACCCGAATCGCACACGTCTTTCTCTCTCCCTGACTATCGTCGCCGAAAGAAGAAAAGAGAGAAGAAACGAACGAAAAAAAAAAGCAAAAAGAGTAAAGAGAGACCACTCCCCGCGCTTTGAATGATAATATGTACCGAACGTCGAGCTCTCGTTCTCGTGGTCTCGTAAGGTGCAATGCTCTTGCTGTTCACCATCTTGTCTTCGAATCGCGAATGTTCATTTTTGCTTTCCCCTCGCCGTCCCTGACCCTCGATCTCGCAATGAGCAAAGCGTGGAATAAAGAGAGACCGAGGAAAGGTATTGGTAGCTTAACGCTAATACCAATGTGTGTTAAACGCACCAAACTACTCCGCCTTCCGCTTCCCCTCCCCGGGATCGCGATACGGTATCCGTGAGAGGGTTGCGAGGATCAAACAAAATCGTGTGCGGTGAGAGACCCCACGCGTTCGAGAGTACGCGCGGTGAGAGAGACCCGAGCTAATCGGACGCGTTTAATCGCACGAATCTCCGAACCGGAAGTAGCGAGAAATCTTTCTATTAATTCTCTACTATACGTATGCGAAGCAATCGCCAGCCGATCGAATGTGGGATTAGAAAATATTGCGTATCCGTGAAATCGGTATCCCGCGATCTTTCGCTCTCATCGTGATATTCGAATTCTCTTATACTTCTCATGCGGCAAAATCGATTATCTCAAAACCTTGAAAATTTTTTCCATTTTTTTTTTTTCATTTTGTTGAAAAATTTGGTGTTTTAAAAAAAATTTCGATGTATTTGCAGCGTTTTTGATCGATGAATACGACGTGGAAAGCCGTAGCAGCGAAGAGTCTGCGCGCATTTATTGTTCAGCTCCGCGGAGATGAGACTTTCGATGATTTCCCATCGTGCGTTTCGAGAGTCTGCGAACGTGACGAGTCGTCTCGAAACAAGTGACTGCGACACGCGTGTACATCGCGCGTTCGCTTTATCGAGAGTGTTACTCTCATCAAAACATGAGATCCCATCGACGAATTCTCAACGCACTGAATAGCGACTAATTTATTGAAATTTATGAATTCGGATCAGAGACGCTTTCTTTCTTTGGTGTATCCACCGTTTTATACGCTCGAGCTGAGCTCTCATTGTTTTCACCGAATGATATGCGTCGCGATTATTATAAGGCGCAGCGATGGAAGAGGGGATCTCGTATATCGCGAATAGCCAAAAATGGGCCGATCGCCAGACGTTTTTGATTCGAAATCGGGATGAACGACGGGACTCGCTGACAATACAAAATCGTATCGGAACTTTAACGTTCGAAAGGAGCGCTGAAAAACCTTGTCGAAAATTCATGTCACTCTCTCGACGGTATTACGGCAGCGCGACGTAAACTTAAACGAAAAAAAAAAAAAAAAAAAAAAAAATCACGGAAAATGAGCACATAGAAAGCCCTTTCACCGCTCGAATTCCGTGCGTCACTTTAACAACGAGTCGGACACTTTTTCGGTGATGAATTCGCCACTCAAAAATCAACACGAAAAATTATAGACGTACAGTAAAAAAAAAAAAAAAAAAAACATTAAATAGTTCGAAATAACTTTCGATCGATAATTTATCCGAGACGCGTTTCCGGTCATCGATAGTTACGCAACTTTTCAAACTCTCGCGTTCTCTTTCTATCTCACTGGCCAAGCGTATCAGAATGAAAACCCGAGCAACGATCCATTTCGTAGAAACACTAACGATTTTATATGCTTTCGGAAGGAAAATAATATATAGTTACATTACAACTATTAAATGTACTATACAAGTCTGCGGTGCAAGACGATGTATAACAGAAAGTTCGAAAAGAAAAGTCCGTTCATAATACAGATGCCGATTCGATAATTAATCGACTGACCGGTATCCGCGACAAAGATCCGCGAGTAACGTGATTTTTTTTTTTTCACGCGAAATAGGCGCAAAGATCCGCGAGTAACGTGAATTTTTTTTTTTTTTCACGCGAAATACGCGATAAATATTCGCGAGCAGCGTGAAAATTTTTTATTTTTTTTCATGCGAAATACGCGATAAATATTCGCGAGTAATGTGATTTTTTTTTTTTTTCACGCGAAATATGCGATCAAAATTCGCGAGTAACGTGATTTTTTTTTTTTTCACGCAAAATACGCAATAAAAATTCGCGAGTAACGTGAAAAAAAAATTTCGTGCGAAGTATGCGATAAAGATTCGCGAGTTGCGTGAAATTTTTTCTTGCGCGCGAAGTACGCGAGTTATGTGACAAATTTTTTTTCTCACGAAATTCGCGATGTTAAGAATGCAAATCTTGAAATCCTTGGACAGGATATTGCATGAGATAAAATCTCACGATACGACGTGTAGAACTACTGACTCACATTGTCGGAGACTCCGGTCACTCGAACATTAAATTAGTCACTCCATATATCGCATAACTATCGAATTATAGCTGTAGCGGACATATTGGCATCTATAGCTACACAATAGGATATCCTATCGGCTCTGAACTAATTCCAGTTGAGTTTATAAACGGTATATGATACAGAAACAGATTGTATCGCGTTTTATCGAGAGCAATTGCATGTTATACAATTTTTTTTTTTTTTTTTTTTTTAATTAGTTCGCGCGATCTTATGGTATCGAGCGATTTTCTTCGTCCTCCGGTCGATCTTTCGGGGAATTGCGCAATGCGAGAAGATTGAGTTGTATCTCCCGAATATATTCGGTTTATTCTCGAGAATATGGGTTTCCCGTACGTGTAAGTAAAAATTCTTACACGAGTTTAAAACAGAGTATGTAATGGTGGAGCCGTAGTACGAGAAGCGATCGTAAAGCGTGCAGATCTCCCACCAGCCCCCTTAAACCACCGGGAGTTTGCCTGGTGGAGGCAACTTTCAGCGTAGTTCGGTATATAAGCGAATGCGACGTACCGGGGGGCCTAAGATAAACCCCGTGCGTGTTCTACCTGTCCTGTCTGTGTCCCGTGATCATTTTTTTTAACGAAACTTTTGTTTTATCGTAAAAAAAAAAGAAAAAACAACTATATACAATCATCAACTTCGTGGCACGTAGTCGATCTGAGGTAAGAAAAAAAATTTAAAAAATTAAAAAAGAATAATCGTGTGACGTGATTTCGCAGAATTTCGGGATAATCGAAAGTTGAATCGAAAAAAAAAAAAAAAAAAAAAAAAAAATTGAGTTTTTTTTTTTTTCGTGAATCAGTGATTTTTCTGAAATTTTCTTTCGGCGATGAAAAGTCAACGCACTCAGTTAATTTAATATTCAATATTATTCCGCGCTGTTCACGAGACACATAACTGGTTTACGCGATCGATATATTATTATAGTTACGTCGGATTTGCATTAAAATTCAATTCCGCGTTACTGCAATATGTATCGTTGTTGCGGTTTGTCGAGAGGCGTTATTTTACCGATCGAGTCATATACCGGTACGTGTACCGGTTATTAAATTGTACTCTCTGTTAGCCACAGAATTTCTTAAGAATATAACTATGGAAAACGTGTAAAGAGCCGATAACCGGTTCGCTATTCGATATATCGCGAACGAGTCGGAACGGTCACTACTGACATAACATTGTAAAGCTGCACGACCGGCGATAGAAAATCTCGGTGTCTATTAATTCAGATACACGATACGCTTACAACGTTATCGCGACATCGATTTTCCGCATGACGTAACACTACAACCCTTTACATGCCGTCGGCATCTCAGGTTAATGCAACGAGTCTAATTTCTCGCCGCCAGCATCGCCTTAACATTTTTCAGTGTTCATTTTTCGATGTATTTTTTTTTTCACCCCCATTTTTACGATAAATAACAATAATAATCGGATAAATCAATTTAAAAAAAATAATTTTTTATTTACGATAGCTGCCATTTTGTATTTTACGAAGTCTTTGGAATCCAAATGAGACGATAAAAAAATCGCGAAAAGCATTTTTTTTTATTAATTGGAAGAAAATTACGAGTAAACAAATTGCTAATATCAATTTTTTGAATATACGCTTTAAGAGTCGATGGTATATTGTAAAAATGTTAAGAAATGAGTTAATTGTTGAGATGAATAAACGCCGCGATCATTTGAAATCCCAAAATTTTAGAAAATAAATTATACAGATTTGAATTTTTATTGTTTACGCGATAAATTGTCGATTTTTTCGATTTTTTTTTTTCATTAGATTCAGAGTGAAATTTCTCAAATAATCTTCAGGTTTATCCTGTAAAAAAAGTAGTCCGGTAAATCTGGAATGTAATCGTTGCATTATACAATCAGTTCTAATGCTCATTTCCGGTTGTACTAATTCTGGTTTTCGGGAAAAATATTATCGAATATTATATAATATTTTAATATTATTTACGATTAATTTCTAAAATCAGTTCGATACGGAATAATTTTTTTTCGTAATTATTGCGACACACGAGCAACAAACTCGTTTGCAATCGTAAGAAATTCTTTCGCAGCCGAAAGTTATGCGCGTCGACTCGTCGTTTAAACTGGTTGACAAATACTCATTTTTTCTCAAAATAGCGATATACTATGCGCTCCAGTATTTCACCGGTAGTGGAGCGCGCGATAGTTTCGATAGTCCGGTTTGTCTCTCTGGAGCAACCGGTTGACGATTTACGCGAAAGCCGAGTATCTCGAGAGTATATGTGAGAGTAATACACATCGCTCGTTGTAGAGAGGCTCGCGAGTAGGTATTGCCGATGGTGTGCGGACCGCGGGCGGTCGTTTGGAACGACACGACGCGCCCGGGGGCCGCCGAGGCGCGTTCCTCTTGCGGCTTCGCATGATCACAACCAGCTGGACAACTTATCCCTTCGTCGACCCCTTTTATTGCGTAATAATCGCTTTCTTTGAGACACGAAACAAACCCGTACGTGTCTCACCGGTGTTACCGCGAATAATTTATATCTCGATCTGCTCTCATTAAAAAAATACCTTACGATACCTAACCTAAAAAAAAAAATGTCAAAACCCCGAACACGACGATTGTTCAACAAGAAAATTTATTTCAGAGGTTAAAAGACCGATAAATAATAAAAATCTTTACAAAAAAAACCGTTAAAAACTGACGAAAACGTTTTTTATTTCTTTACGATAATAAGAAAAACATCGAAAAAATTGATCGCCCGATAATCGACAGCGGTCAACGACCGTACTTCGTCGATTCTTTACGGGGGTCGTGTTGCTCAATGGCATATCGAATGCCTCGAAAGCTGCGAAGGATAACGTAATAGGAGCCTTTATATCTTTGAAACTGAGTAAATATATATATATATATTTCATTTATAGTGTATTACAGTATATATACATATATATCTCGTATAAAATGGCCACTCTCTACCGCGCTGCAAAGCTTCGAGAACGCAGGGCGTTCACGCGTCTCGTCGTAGCCGCCGCCGGCACGCGGCCCAGAGACCCACCCTGAATCGCGAGACTCGTAAGATTATTTATCGTTGCCACGGCGTACAGGCCACTCGACTGGGCAGTGCAAGCCGTTCGGTTTGCGGTCTCTCTTGATACAGATAGAATTTTTTTACCCGTACGCAGAAAATACAACTACTGGGGGTCCCACTCACTTTCACTCTCTCGCCGAGCGCTGTATCGGCGCGAGCGCTGCCGCTCAGCCAAACAGGCCGCAACTTCTTTCCGTCTCCATTCTATGCTCCGACTCTTTCTCTCGTTCGATCGATTCTCCCGTTAATGATCGTCGTCACTGCGACGTGCAATCGGTTAATTCCGTTTACGGATAAATCGACGCGAATAACGCGGCCAACCAGCGCCCTCGTTAACCAAGAAACGAACTTTTTTTATCGATCTTTTTATCCTTTTTCGCACCTAAATTCTTTGGCCTCAAAGTGCTGCTAAAAAAACTATTAGTACTGCAGAGCAGTATTTTTTATTTGGGAATAAACGAGTTGAATTTATTTGTGAGAAAATGTTTTTTTTAATCGAATTATTTTATCTAATAGCTGAGACTTCACGACCGCAACTAAAATCGAAACTTCGCCGTCTAAACTTAAATTGATTTCTCTGAAATGGGAAAAAAGTGCTTCCCACACCTGTTCGAGTCTATTTTCTATGATCGGTATTTCGCGTCTCGCAATCGCGATGAAAACGTTGTGTCACGCATCGCGCGAGTAACCACATGGCGAATTAATTGTCATTTCGGAGTCATCGACGATTCGAGAGCAAACGGAATTCCACCTGTTGGCGAAATGCGCGCTGGTGAAAGAATCGAATGGAGCAGTTAAAGATTAAAGTGGAGTGGCGGAGTGGCCGACTTTGTGTGTAAAACTGATTGTGGAAAGTCTCGCGTCACTTTCTATAATCTTCTCACGGACATGCGCGCTTCTCACCTTCTTTCGTTTAGATATTTCAGAATTCGATAGTTTCGATAATTAATGAAGCGTATTAAAAAAAAAATAAAAAAAAAAATTCGAAATGCAAATGCGTAATTTACAAAATGGCCTCCGATATCAGCAATCTTTCTTGCAACGTACTTTCTTTATCGGAAAGTTCACATTTCATAATTTGCGACCACTTAAATAAAAAATTACGCGAAGAAAATTTTTTTTTCTCAACCTATCAATCAAAAGTTTTTTAACAATTTGTAACGTATAAACCAAAGGTCAGAGTTCGAGAGATTGTATTTCATAAATTTGCTATTTTACGATAAAATAAAAATAAAAAAATGAGAGATTATAGTGAGAATATACGTCAAGTGGAGGAGTCGCGTATTACGTCAGACAGCGAAACAACTCGCGAGACGCGGAGAGTGCAGAGTTGTGTCTGCAGGTGAAGATGCCGCGCGACTTTTCGCATATAATAGCCGCAAACGACGGGGTCATCGTTTCCCCTGTCGAGATTCACCTATCGAGGAGACTTTACTCTCGACGCGGCAGACACGCTGCCGCGCGCATCTCATTCGTATGAATCATCGGGAGTTTCGTCTGAATGACCCTCTCGGTGACTCTCGATCTCTCGGAGGCAGCGACTGCGCATATGCATTTCTGACTATCCAACCGATTCTCTTGCTGCGCGGTACTTAATTGACTCGAAACTGAGAAGACTAATAAGAAAAGAAATTCGTTATATAGCCTATTGTTGCGTCAGACGAGAAACGATATTGAGTAACGATCTTTAACGAGATTCGCGATACGTATCGTAAAAAATGATCGCTCCAAATTCGCTGATAATAAACAGCGTTTCAATTATTCATATATTTTTCATAACGAAATTTCCCGAGAAAAGATTTACTTTTGAAATGAAATGAAAAAAAAAAAAAAAAAAAAAAAAAAAAAATCGTTCCAAACCCCGAAAAATCGAAAAAATGATCGCTCCGAATTCGCCGATAAACAGAGTTTCAATTATTCATATATTTTTCATAAGAGAATTTTCCGAGAAAAAATTTACTTTTGACATGAAAAAAAAAAAAAAAAAAAAAATCGTTTCAAACCCCGAAAAATCGAAGGAAAAAATCTGCGTAAGAAGGAAGAACAGCCATTGTGTCGAATGTTAAAGATACTTCCGTTTGACGGTTTATCGTCGCATTAAACTGATCAAACATTCACGCGAGGAGTCGTTGGCCTCCTTCTCCGAGCATTTCTAGGTCAGCGATGACTCGGCTGCGTCGAGTTCATCTTCTCGCGGCGGCCATTCACTCGAAACTCTCGCATTTCGTTTTCTCATATCTCTTACAACTTTTATATTCATCTCGGAACGACTCTTTGGAGAAAATCTATACGCAAACTATCGTTAACGCTGCGACATTGAAAAGTCGATCTTCTCGAAAAAAAAAAAAAAAAAAACAGCGAGCAGATGGCGCGAGAAATGCGCGAACGACCCAGTGACACAGCAAACTCGCGCGGGGAAATCGCTCCTCTTCGATCGTCTCGTAGAATCATTGACGAGAGAGAATCCCGCGGAGCACTCGACGGGATCGACGTACGAATGTTCGACACTTCGATAGTACACCTGCGCGCGTCTCGCTACGTAATTGAATAATTGTATAATTGCAGAACTGCCGCGAAGTGGAAAAATGAGTTATTAAAATAAATGGTTAATCGTCAGGAGAGTTGTAAAATCGCCGATCTATAGATCTAATAATAAATCTCCCGCTGCATAATAAAGTAAAAACGACAAAAAAAAAAAAACGGATTTATCGCGATGCGAGCGTTTGGATTATGAGTACCGATAATTTGATATTATTATATGTTGAATATGATAGGCGGCGCGTGCTGCACGCGACAGGGAATCCCCGAAGGATTTATAGTGATATATTAAATTAGATTTTTTTTTTTTTTTTTTTCATACACAACGCAGAGATACAAAATGATACCCGAGAGTGCGACTACTCGCGGTCGTTGACGATGTAATTAATCGATTCAGTTCGTTCGCTTTACAGCTGCGAATGAACCCGTATATCGCATAGATAAATATCCATGAATCTTAGACTGCATTATAGGTAAAAGTAATAGCTCTCGTACCCCGAGCGAAAGTCATGATTTCTCCGGCAAGTATACATGTATACATATCGGTCGTATGAAAAATATCTATATACGTACTCTCGAGGCTTTCGTTAGATTGCGAGGGAAAGAGATTCAAACGGAACGATGAAAAAAAAAAAAAACGTAATAAAAAGGAAAAACAATATTCCGCGAGAGTGTATAATACCTTTTCTCGGTTGTTTAGAGATGTATGTAATCGTCGGCGAGTCGCGGGAAAGTGAGATATGCTCTCGCTACTGGCTTTTCGCTATCGTCCATTTTTTTTTTTTTTTTTATGCGCAGTTTCGCTTCATATTACCGGTAATGCTCGCTGGTCAAGCGAGAAAACGATTTGCATGAATGACTTCCCTTTGGAATTTCGATAAACGCTATAGGCTACGCGACTCGTTATATATATATCGCGAATAAAAAATATCGCAGCCTCGCACTTGAAGCGTTTCTGATTCTCGTACTATAGACTCGAATTTACGTATACGTCGGTCGTTCGCATACTATTTTTCTTTTTTTTATTTATGTCATTCCGCGGGCGCCTTTTACATTTCCAGTGAGAGGCGAATAGCAGAATAATTTACGTGTAGTGTGAACGCAAAGTGATAACGGTTACTGTTCTTTCGACGGTTCTTACGCGCCAGTTGCAGAGTCGAGGTCGCGCGAAAATATAATGTTCCGACTATGGGAAAGTGATGTGTGACCTCGGAGTTTGCGAGAAAATAATTAACGTACCGCTTAATCTATATTTAGCGGTACAATAAGTGTATAATTATTTTTTTTTCTTACTTGCAATTTGTAGGTTTATACTATATAATTGTCGAAAGATCGAACGAAAAAGAAAACGTTATTTCTGATCAATTATTTTTTTTTTATAATTTTTTTTGCATAATTTTTTTTCACTATCTATTTTATTTTTTTATTTATTTAATAATAATTTTCTTATCTTACTTTCAATTTGTAAGTTTATAGTATGATTGTCGAAAGATCGAACGATAAAGAAAATTTTATTTCTGACTATCAATTTTTTTTGTATAATTTTTTTTCTTACTTGTGATTTGTAAGTTTATACTATAATTATCGAAAGATCGAACGAAAAAAAAATTTTTATTTCTGATCGTTCATTTTTTTTGTATATTTCTTTTTTCGCTATCGATCTCATTTTTCATTTATTTAATAATAATAATTTTTTTTTACTTGCAATTTATAAGTTTATACTATAATTGTTAAAAAATCGAAGTAAAAAGAAAATTTTGTTCGAACATTTCATTTTTTTCGTATTTTTTTTTTCACTATTTTATTTTTTTCCAGAAATGTATAGAGTGGGTCTAGTGCTGTGGGTGGCTGCAGTGGCCGCCCAGAGCCCCTACGACTTGGATTCGCGATCTCCTTATCCCGGTAAACCGACGAGTTTGAGTCCTCTTTACACGCCGGGCCTCGGCGCGGCGTCTCACGCATACAGAGACAACAGTTACGAGGATAACGCGGTGACTCCGACACCTGCGCCGACTCCGATCTACAGAGCTGTGAACAGTCCGCAACAGGTAATTTCCGATATATTTTTGTCGCAAATCCAATTTTTCATTTTTTAAGTAAAAAAAAAAAAATTCTCAGCTCTATCGTAACAAAGCCGATGGAAACTACCAAAACCAACCTGCGCTGAGAGTGGGAGGCAATCAGCGGGGACCCCTTCGCGGTGGACCACCATCTCGTTATCCCGAAAATGCTCCGGTAACTGACTAAATATTTTTTTCAAAAAAAAAAAAATAAAAATAAATTAAATTAAATTAATTAATTAATTATTGATTATTTATTTATTATTATTATTATTATTTAATTATTAATTAATTATTTTAAATTAATTTAATTCTAAATTAATTTTTTTTTTTCTGAAAATAAAAAAAATTGTATCGATTATTCATTGTTTTCCGATTGCCTTTCAGGAAGCCGAAGAGTTACTCGAGGAAGAAAAGGACGAACCCGATCGTCTTACTCTTCTTTTGCCGCAAAGTAAATTCGATTGCGTGAATAAACAGACCGGATATTACGCAGACGAGGATCTCAACTGCGAAGTCTTCCACTACTGTCAGGATAATGCGAAACACTCGTGGATTTGTCCCGAAGGATTCACCTTCCACCAGGTATCGTCGTTTTTCCTTTTTTTTTTGAAAATCTTTTTTTTTTCAACTAATTTTTTATTAACGGAACGGAAGGAAACGGTAAAATCGGAAAAATACGGAATAATACGGAATAATACGAAATAATTTTTTTTGAAAGGTTCATCTCATTTGCATGCCGCCGAGCGGCGATATAAGCTGCAAGAAGAGTTCTCAGTACCATTTCGTCAACGAGTATCTCTATAAACCGCTGAATCAGGACGAAGCTGATAACAAACCAAATGTGACTCTGCGATACAGCGAAAGATATTTCCCGGCGGATATATACACCGATGAACGCGACAGTGGTGATTATCACGGAAGTCAGTTGCAACAAGCATCTCAGCGTCGTCCGCTTCCGCAGGTATCGAAAAATCGCTTTTTATAATTTTTCGATTTTTCGATCTTTTTTTTTTTTTTTTTTTTTTTTTTTTTACGATCGATTTGAGTAATTTGATACTCAGCAGGTATTTCTGGGTCAACAGTCGACGACGATAAACAGTTTGCCGAGTGCGTCCCGTCCTCATCAGCCGCAGGGACTTCCGCAGTATCGCTTGCCGGTCAATCAGGTATTCCGCAGTCCGGAAGAGGTGAATATACCTCTGCAGCAACGACGACCGCAACAACAGCAGCAACAACAGGGACACATTCTCAGAAGGTTCCCGCAGGTACGACCGGAAGAAGAGGAATACGAATAAAAAATTTATTGCCAATACATTATTATCAACGAGTTCTCGATGTCCATGAGAACCGGAAAACGCTCCCCGAGAGCCCGCGGGCTACCAGAGCCTTAAATAGCGCGTAAAAGCGTCGAATATTCATCGAAAGCGACACATGAAATAAATTGTAAATACAAATGGTCGGTGATAAATGATGACAATCGATAAGTGATATACCGATAAGTTACCGGTATTTTACGAAACGAGCTTTGCCTTCGCTTTGTGAGTATCGTATATATACTATTATCGGAAAAATGAGAATTTTAATGAATGATGAAAAGAAAAAAAAAATTTACGCAAAATTTTTCTTCCTCTCTCGTTTGCTCGACCAATCGATTCGATCACATTTTCTACTTTATATGCAGCTATGGAATATATTTTTTTTTATTCCTACGAATAGGTATACTTACGTTTTATTTATTATCGTCGATGGCAATATAATTGACGAAAAAATAAAAATCTATAAACTAAAATGAAAGAAGTTTCGTGTTTTATTATTTTTCGGACGATTTTCGATTTTTACAATTTCGATACGGTGCGCGTTTCAGTTCCATTATGAAGCGCGCGCCTTCCGACAACTCGATTATTGTTTTTTTCTCTTCGGGAAATCCGGCGCATTTTTCTTCCTCCGGATAATCCGATCGAACGTACAATTTTTCATCGCAGTTGCAAAACGGCTTACTGTCGTAACTGCGCAGACTTTTCGCTGAAGGCTCCGATATTTTTTCCGTGTAATCGTCGGGCGGATAGTAATTTATTTCGGATGAAACTATCGGAACTTCCAATTCTTCCTCTGTACACTCGAGCTGAGGAATCTGTAATTAGTATCTTTAATTAGTTTCATTGCAGTTCTCGATGTATTGATTTATTTTTTATTTTTTTTTATACTTCTGGATTGAGTTCAATTGGCCGCCATTTTTTCCCATCCTTATCGATTATTTCGACTACTTGAAATAAATTTTTAGATTCAGTCTTTTCTTCCGAAGATCTACGACTCTTTTCTTCTTCCGCCTCATTCTTCGTCGATTCGAGGAAAAGTTTTTCCAAAGCTTCGATTTGTTTCTATCGCGAAAAATGCATATCGTTAGCGTATATCCGTTTTTTCTTACGATTACATGAGATTGCGTTATGTACTTCGAAACATTGATGCATCGCGTGTTTTTGCGCGCTGCACCGCATTCTCTCGGTACAAAGTATGTAAGCGGCGTCCGCGATATTCTGAATCTCGAGTTCGCGCCGTTGAGAATGCATTTCTTCCGCATTTTTCTGCTCCAACGACTTCATTCTATCGTCTACCTTTCCGCGTTCTCGTCTAGAAAAACGATAATAACAAACGTCGAGAATATGAAGAAATGAGGAATTTTGCCGGTCGATTATTTAGACATTTTAATTGACGAGTTTTCTTTTGCGTCTCGGCACCTCATAATCGCGTTGAAATCGGCTATCATGTTGTTTCTCTGGACGCGAATCGATTGCTCAAACTCGGCGTTCAGTGAAACTACTACGCGGCCAATTTCTTCTTGCAATTTCTTCACCATTTCCAACGTTACTTCCATTCTTTCGCGTGTCAGTGCTTTCTGCATTTCTTCAGCAGACTTTTTTGCTGATTCATCCAACGCGGTCTGTTTGAAAGGAGAGAAATATCGTTTTTCCGTGTTATTCTGTTGTGCAGATGTTTATTGAAGCGTATAAATTTCGTTATAATAATAGTAAAGAATTTATCAACTTCGAGTTTCTTTGCAAAATCTGCGTTGAGAAGTTCAATGTGTTCCTCGTACTCGCTTCGTATTTTACCAACAGCGAGTTCGATATCTCGACGTTTTTCTGCGTCAAACATCTTTCGATTCTCTATCAACTCGTCCCGCATTCGTTCTCTAATTTTTTCTTCGGTTTCTGCTTCGTATCTTAACGCTGCAACTTTGCCGATCTCTGATATCATTTACAAAGAATATATTTTATTTTTGATCGGAAGTTCGCGGAAGAAATCGATAACTTTTTTTTCGAGACAATGAAGCGATGTACCTAAAATTCCTTGATGAGTACAAGCTTTGATATATTTATCGGTCAACGGGGCTTTGAGCGCTACTTTGCCGATCAATTGATCACTCGGAGAAATCCAAAGCTCTTCCTCTGGTCCCTTCAATGGGGGAATGATTCCCAAAAGATTTCGCGTTGTTTCGTGACTGTAATCATTAAATACCTCGGCCAGTGATGAACCCAGATATGATCGTATTTCTGTACGCGTTGGTACATCGTCTTCACGGCGGAGTTGCATTTTACGATACTTAGGATGCGTTGGAACTGACGAGAAATTATTATTTAATGCATTTACGATGATATAAGTGTACATTAACGCATTTTATGCGCTGTAATAAAAAGTTAACAGAAAAACGATAGTTTACACATTATAGAGTTTGGAAGCGATAAATAGTTTAATGGCGAATTTAATTCACAAAATTATCGGCATAGCAAAATTTTGAGCTGCGTTAACGAATGTCCTATGATTATTGAATATCATAATTGTTTCTCATAAAAACATGTTTTAGTGTATGAAAAAAAAAGAAGATATTGCCATAGCGCAATGTTTTTTTTGCGAGGATTGAAATATATCCCGCCAATCGAGTGCGCTACTAAACAATTCTCGTGTTTCCCTCTCCACTCGTCTCCGTTGGATACACAACACCGTTGTTACCCCACCGACGAAACTACGTAATCCGCGTGTTCACGGGTGTTTCCGCGTTATAGTAAACTGAAATTTTATTTTCGGCTAGCCGCCACAATTTAGTACAAAACTATAAATCTTCCACGCTCCGTTAGTTCTCGTTGTAACGTTATTTCCGTTGTGTGCTTCGTTTTTTTTTTCATTCGTCGATAATCTCGTGATAATCCGTTTATAACGAAAAGCATTCTCGCGTTCAATGGGGGTCTTGTGAAAATTGGTTGTGTTTGTTGGTTGTGCGAGTGACGAACTAACCCAACCAAGAAGCGTTTACGAAATATGGCTGCTGCAGCGGCTGCCGCGTTACTCGACGAGTTGATGGGACGAAACAGAAACGTTCTTCCCAACGAAAAGCCCAAAGAGCTCAACTGGGAGGATCCCGAGGTATGTCCGTTATTCTACGTAAAAAACAAAAAAATTGCGATCTTTTTTCTCTTCGATCATTTTCTCCACAACCTCCAATCCTCTCGCGGCTCCTGTCATCGTCTTTCTACTAATCGTATTTTTCAAACATCGTGAAAAGCCGCCCGTAAATCTCGTGATTTTACTTGCAGTTCTGCAAATTGTATCTCGTCAAATTTTGTCCGCACGATCTTTTCGTCAACACGAGAGCGGATCTGGGTGCATGTTCCAGAGTCCACGACGACGAGGCGCGCGATCTTTTCGAAAAGGCGACGTATTCGTACCGAAAACAACAGTACGAAGATGAATTCATACGTTTTTGTCAAAGTATGCTCAACGAAGTCGAGAGAAAGATTATCAAGGGAAAGCAGCGATTGGCCCTTATTGGGCGAACGGAAGCGGTGAGTTTTGAAAAACGAGTTTCTGAATTACCGTCGCTTGAAAAACGAATTTTAAATCGATGCGCTTTGATTTTTACAGCCGACCTTAACGCCCGCACAAACGCAACGTAACGAGGAACAAATAGCTCTGTTAACGGAAAAAATTAATAAACTCGTGGAGGAGGCGGAGCAGAGCGGAATACAGGGAAACGTTGAACAGGCACAGGGTCTCATGCGTCTCTGCGATCAACTGAAGGAGGAACGCGAAACGCTGAGAAAGTCCAATGACAATAGTCACTATAATCAGGTTTGGTTTGGATTTTTTTATAAGCGGTAAAACAGCAAAAAAAAACCGAATTACAAACGAAAATGCATTTACTCGTATAAAATATAAATCGCGAATTTTATTTTAATTAAAATAATGGTAACGTTATTTTATTTGAAATAACTTTTAATTAAAAAATTTTATTAATTTAAAACAAAAAAAAAACGTAAACGTTATACTTAAAATAACGTAAAAGTTATTTTACTTAAAATAATTTTTTATTAATGAACTTAACTAATTTTAAATGAAACAAAAAAAATTACGTGAATGTTATACCTAAAATAACATAAACGTTACTTTGCCAAAACTAACCGCAACCATAATTTTTTTTTTTTTTTTCGTAGACCGCCGAACTGGCAGCCGCACAAGAGAAGCAGATGGAGGTTTGCGACGTATGTGGGGCGTTTCTTATAGTCGGTGACGCTCAGCAGCGTATAGACGATCATTTAATGGGAAAGCAGCATGTAGGATACGCAAGACTAAAGAGCGCTTTACAAGAAATCATGGTGAGCAGATGACGAAGAAACGAGTTAAATAATCAAAACGCCGAAAAATATGTATGGCGAGTCAAGGCTAACGAGGCGCGTCGTTTTTCAGAACAAACGAGAGCGGGCGAGAGACGAGAAAGAACAAAAAAGGGATGAAGATAGGAAACAGAGGGCTCGTGCGAACGAGGAACTCGAGAGAAAAAGACGGGAAGGAGATAGGGACAGAGAACGGGATCGCGATAGAGATAAGCGGCGTAGACGTCCCGACGAGGATAAAGGTCGTCACGATGGCATTGGGCACAGGTGAATGATTGATTATAATATATATGTATCAATAGTCGCGATCGTGGTAACGTTTTTATTATAAACTGCTGACCACTACCGTTTCTTTTTTTTTTTTTATCGATTATAGAAATTTCGGCCACCGGAGTAGAAGTAAGTCTCGCGAAAGACACGAGCGTCACAGAGAAGAGGAAAATCACAGGCGTCACAATCGGGACAAAGGTTTGAAATACATTTTCTTTTATTATTTTTTACTATCGAAAGATCGAAAGATCGAAAGATCGAAAGATCGAAAAATCGAAAGATCGAAGGATCAATTGTATATTGTATAATATTTATGATAATTTTTATCGATTCAGGAAACCGCGATCACCGAAGCTCCGGCGGTCACAATCGTCGCCGTCACCGGTCAAGAAGTCGAAGTCACAAGTAACTACTCTTGATTGGTTAGTGAGTGAGAAGTGAGCCAGGTATGCACTAAACGATAAATCATTAACGTCTCAATTACTACTATACAGGTACAATATAGAAAAAAAAATAAAAAAAATGCCTGAATCAGGTGAGTTAAGTTAGAACATGAAAATACCATTAATACGTGATAAATCTGACAAACTATCTGTGATTTCATCGATGAAAAAAAAAAAAAAAAAAAAACCAAAATACCTATGCAATCGATGCAATGAGAGTCAATCTTTGACGCCATTCACGTAGTCATCCTCGTTATCTCCAATCGTTCATAATAACTTATTTCATCACAATACAATAACATCCCATTTTACTGAAAAATACTCGAATTATTTTACGTATTTTCGCGGTAAAAAAAAAAAAATAAAAAAAAATGTTGCGATATACATTTTTACATTGAAAAAACAATTTTTATATATCTATATAAACCAAAACAACAATATTTAAGGTGGTTGAAGCATGAGATGAAAATTCAAAATTTCATCTCGAAATTTTTTTTTTTCGTAATGTTTATCAAAAAATCGGAAATTTCTTAGATTTCTTAATTCGATGTTTTTGTTCGTAAATTCATAATTTTTTAAAATAAATTTTAATAAATAAATGAAAATAATAAAATTAATAAAAAAAACTTTATCCTCGTCGATGCGTCAACCATCTTAGGAATAATAGAAATATAGCTATAGTTTACGCACAGAGCAAGATGGGAGAAGGTATACCTATACTTGCTTTGGAATATGTAATGTGAAGCTCCGTAACAGGTTTTCAAACACGTCGATGTCAAATCTGTGTTAAAAACAAAACGAAACAAAAAAAAAAACAGAATCAACGACTGTGTGCATAGATTTTGTTTGTTTTTTATCATTTTTTTTTTCGTAAAGAAAAAAAAAACAAACGCATTAGTGGTTTAGTGGGAGGATATCACAGTGCCTACTACCGTAGACCTGCCACGACAGTGCCCTGTGTGACTGTGACTATACAATCCTAGCTTCCGCCACGCATTTATGAGGTATTTATATCGGAATGATAATACCAAACATGTGTCTTTTTAATAGCGGTTTTTTCCGAGGCTCTCAACAATGTGCGTTCGATAGCCGAGCCAACGACTATGCTGCTGATTTATTATAATTTTTTTCTCCTCACAAAAATGTTTATCTATTATCTATTTATCTTCTATGGTGTTTTTTTTTTTTTTTTTTTTTTCATTTTTTTTCTTCATTTTTTCATAATTCGAGGTGTCTGACGAAAAATTCTCGTTTTCGAAATATTCCCTGTAACGCGATTCATGTTTCTTCATTCCCTATCTCTCTGTATCTTTCGCTCTTTCATTGTCACGAAATTTCACCAATTATCAACGAGACATCGATCCAAAAAAAAAAAATGAATCTCAATAGTCGTCCTCAGTGCCAATTGACAAAGATATTTATTTCCAGACGAATTCTGTTTCCATTTGAAACACAAATGTTATTTTAATTTTTAAGCATTACGATCAACACGAAAAAAAAAGTTTCGTTGACCAGCGGTATCAACGCGTTTACTTGAAAAAGAAAAAGAAAAAATGCTAAGCAGCGCCACAAAACGAAAAAGTAACTCGCCATTCGGCATTTACCAACGAATTGAAATTTTGATTGTCTATTTTCAGAGTGAGAAGAAGCCGAGGACCGTAACTAGCGCGGTAGAGCACACGAGCACCCAGCTTAATGTATTGTTAAGGTAAAGATTTTGCATAATCTTTAAAGACAACAAAAAAGAAAGCAAACAAAATACAAAATGACGAATTCGATATCGAACGTGAATTTTCTACCATCTTGGAAAAGTGGAAAAAAAGGGAGAAAAACAAAAGTTTATCGTTCGTAAAACACACAATCGGCAAGTAAATTCCATCGTCTATCAGTTGTGATCGTTGCTCGAAGGGCATATCGATTAAAAAAAAAAATTAAAAAAATTACAAAAATTAATAAGAACAAAAGCCATAAAATTTCTCAAAGTTTAATGTTTACTTTTTAATCGTGAACCGGGGTTTTTTCTATCCACATCGAATGCAATTGTTACTTTAGACTGTCTAAGCGTAACGAACGATTTGACGTGGTAAATTGTCCATTGTTCGAATTGTAACATTACACGTAATTGTTATTTCTAATGAATAAAAAGAATTCGAAAAAAAAAAATAAAAACAAAAAATTGCAGTTACCCGACGACGCTTCGTTTCATTCTGAGAGGAGGCGATGAAAATATTAGATGAATAAAAAAAAAAAAACATACGTTACGTATGAAGAATATTGATAGTATATTAAAAATAAGTATGTATCTATATACATGATATTAACATTAATAATACATTGCGTAATCGTACGAAGTTTATATGCAGCCTTAGATTCTCAATACTGAGACACATCCTCGTTGAAGCTTTTGTTTTTTACGCAATGCGTTACTTGAGACCGATGCTTCGTGTTATCTGCAACAATAGCAAAAAAAAACATTTGAAAAATTTGAAATTAAAAAAAATTGCTATACAAAAAAAAAGATATTTGAAAACATTCGTAATCTAAAAATTTGAAATTTGAAAAATTCGAAACTGAAAAAAATGTGCAATTTGAAAAATTCGAAACTGAAAAAAATGTGCAATTTGAAAAATTCGAAAATTAAAAAAATGTGAAATTTGAAAAATTCAAAACTTAAAAAAATTTGCAATTTGAAAAATCCAAAACGTAAAAAATTTCAAAAATCCAAAACTTACAAAATTTGAAATTTGAAAAATTCGACACTTAAAAAAATTTGAAATGTGATTGAAAAAAAAAAATAGTTATTAAAAGATACAAAAATAATGAAATTACCTGTTCGTAAACGGTCCACGCCATCGTCGTCATAAGTGTTCTCCTTAGCATACGCGGTACTATTCCCTTAAAGTATCCTATTACTCCGTATTTGTTGTACACAAAGATAAATGCATTACAAGCGTTTCTAAATTCGTTCGGATAAAGCTGCATCTTAGTTTTGACGACGTCAGCGGGATGTGTTATCGCAGAGGCTAACACTCCGGCGGTTATTCCGCAGGCGAAATGAATCGGAACCAATTTATTCGATGTATCGATTCCTGAAAATAGTTCAATCGTTGAGTTAACTCCAAGTTTATCGCAGCGGAGGGTTGTATTTCGCCAAAAAACGAAACGACAAAAAAAAAAAAAAGCCAATGAAACTCACGTGACGATGTTGCGTCCTTTAGCTGCGTGTAAAACATCAGATAAAGACCGCTATACGGCGCGTCTCTCAGTAGGGTCGGTCCCAGTCCACTCGAAAGTCCCCTCACGCCTTCGTATCTATATATCAGTCTTAGTGCTTCGATCATATTGTTGTATTTGTAGACGCCGCTCTATAAACAAAATTATCGTAAATTTCATTATTTCCGAGGAATATCCGCGTAAAAATGTTCAAAACACAATAATTAACTTCGATTAATCGAATTCATAGATTTCTCGAAGAATTTATTACCTCGAATCGCGTCTTTACGACGGTAATCGGTATGAGAAGTCCTCCGGCAATACTTCTCGCGGTAATTCCCAAAGTAACAGCTTGCAGAGGCGACATCGGTTCTTCGAGACACAAAGAATGTTTCAGCCAATGGAGAGTCGAAAAATACAGTCCAACGCCCGGGATGACGCGAGTTATTGACTGCGAGATAAGATCATTTGTTTATCGTGTCTATCGTAGGATCGGAGTAAATATGCGATATTGCATTCTAAGATTACTCACCGGCGTCATACCCCTCCATAATCCAAAGATATTTTCTTTCTGTACGATCTGAAAGAGGATTCTCACCATTCCATTTCTTTGGTTACTGAAAAAAATACGATAAACAGGCGATAAAATATCTGTTTTTCAATGAAAGCAAATTTTTCGGAGTATTTATCGAAATTTCAAGATGTTTACCTGATCTGCGCGTTCACTGTGCCCTGAAGACGCGTTTTTACGAGGTCCAGAGGTTGAAATAGTATCGTTGAGAATGTTCCGGAGAAAGAACCGGCGAGGAAAGATTTCAAGACGGGATACTGCAACGAAAAAAAAAAAAAAAATTTGATAAATCGTCGGATCGATTAATTCGGATAAAAATGTGTAAAGTTGACGAGACTATCGTAACCGCGAGCCACGAGACTTTTCCACTGATCTTTGGGTACATTATCGGCGAACATTATGGAGTCATCATTCGATTTACAATAACTCGCACGAGTTCACTCACGTGAGTTCGAATAATATCTCATGCGAGCCGATGGGGTCATCGTAATTTCGATGGACCCGAGAAAATCTTCCGGCGGGTTATCGCAACGGGTTTTGCTATATAGCATTTGAGTCACGCGATCCGCTGGGAAATTATGTTAACGGTTTGAAAATATGGGGGACGTTGTTATCAGGAAAAAATATAGCGTCTCGGGGTCACGGGATCGGAACATTTTCCTCCGGCAAAGATGCTCCTTTGGCTCTCATCTCGTGACTATTAACCCTGAGATTCTGTAACTCTAATTTCGAAAGAATAAAGAGAACGCGCTTCTTATCTTGATAATAAAAATAAAAAAAAACCAATGCACGGAATGAGAGATACGATACGATGTTTAATATTAAACGCACGATAAATGTGTTTTGAAATCGCCCCCTGCGGAGCATTAAGCAATTTTGCGATTGCTTTACTTTATGACGCACGTGACGAGAGTTAAAGACGTTACGTTATTTTTTATTTCGTTAACCGCATTGATCAATATGCAAAATATATTTGCGTCGATCGATGGACATTGATTCGCGGGTAAACTGTTTATCACCCCCTGCGGAGTCTCAGGAGCAATTTAATAATATTAATTTCACTCCGTGCGTAAAATGCGTTTTTACGCACACTTCGCGGCTAAAGCTCCATTTTCTCATGTCATGAAATAAACATTTTTACGATACTCGTGCGAAAAACGTTTTTTGAAAAAGTTTTTTCGCACGAGTATCCTAATGTACTATTTTTGATGTCGTATGCGTAAAATTCGATTTTACGCACTGTTTTTGATGCGTGAAAT
This sequence comes from Cryptus viduatorius, assembly GCA_964006125.1. Classification (NCBI taxonomy): domain Eukaryota; kingdom Metazoa; phylum Arthropoda; class Insecta; order Hymenoptera; family Ichneumonidae; genus Cryptus; species Cryptus viduatorius. The sequence goes on from OZ023229.1 coordinate 770,126, forward strand.
GAATGTTACGCATATTACATAAAAAAATGTCGTATGCGACTCGAGCGTTAAATACAATTTTACGCACTTGTGGAATAATATACTATTAATGATTTTTTGGAGATCGCGGGTAAACAAATGATGATATAGAATCTGTACGGTTATTTTTAACAAATAATTGTTTTCGACACATATGCTTCGAGCAGACAATTCCGTAAGCAAAAACAACGCGTACCCCTTAGCGATTGACGCGTGATAATTATAACTCGTTGAAAATGTCAACAACAATTATAAATTACCATTGGTATGAAATAAAAAATAAGCAGTATCCCAATTAACTTTAAACTTAAGTTAATGTTAAAGTTAATAATAAAGTTAATGTACAGTAATAACCGACTCGCGGTAAATTTCCATAGCTATTGTTAATTTCAATATTAAATTCAGTATGCAATATCGAAAATATCATATAATATCGTAAATTTATATCATTTTTTTTATATTCAATAATTTTATTCTTTAATTGATAAAACAAAATCTTTCAAACTTTCCGCTGTTTAAGAGTTTTTCGATGTTTGTGAAATTCAAAAACATTAACTAATTTTTGACAAATTTCGAAAAAAAAAAAAAATATGCCCTAATACGAGATGAAGTGTTTAAATTCGGAAATATCGTTTTTTTTCTATTATTAAACGTGAATAGGTAGCATTTAGAAAAATGTTGAAAAAAATGAGCGAAGCGTTACTTACAGCTGTGAAGGTGTCCATGACGGCGAAAGTGCAAACGAATATAACAAAAACAAATGCTGCGGGTCTGTGGCGTATCGAAAAATTGAAAGTCGGCGAAGAGCGAGAAAATCCTTACAGTAAGACTTGTCACGGAAGCCGATAGAAGAGTGAGAAAAGTTTAAGCGTGCAGATTACTTACATCTCCGCTTATCTCGGTTTCTTTGCTGTCGGGGTCAACCAAATGACCCTGCATATCAGTACATATTTGAATGGTATCTGGACGGAGGGAGAGATATTGAGACGAAACGTGAATAAAACGTGACGGCAAAGTATCTCGATATTATTAATTGCCGTCTCCGACAGCTCAAGTTCGTTGCATCCGCTGCACGCGACGAAACTTTTTTTCGTCTGTACTATTCAGATTTTTTGCAGATTGTGGTTTGCGGTCCAAACGATAAAAACAAAACGATCTAAAATGCAATAAAAACGAATAATTTATTGAACTTTTTGAGGTTTACATTGGTGGTTATTGACATGGCGTGGAGTCTTAAATAGATCGATTTTTATAAAACTAACAATAACCTTATGCTAGCCGATTGTTTTTTTTTTTTTGCAAGCGAATATATAGCTCGATATTTACAATAATTCGTTTACTTGCAACATGGAAGTCGAAAGCGGCGAGTATTCCAAACAATGAAATTCGATTCGATTGAGCACAGGTGAGATTCCGCGATCGAATAAATAAAAAATGGTCTGTCACCGAAATACGTCGTATCAAATAAAAAACGGAAGTTATGTAATGTTTCACTGATAAGATTCGTGCGTTTCACGTTCGACAGGAAGATGAACTGATAAAGATACGGAGAATTCCATTGTCATTGACTATCAATTATTATTCGTGAATGACAACTTAATCATTGAATCTGTGTTATTATTCTTATATCTTGATGCAATGTACGCCGAGTGTTGCATCGACATAACTTTCATGCATATGTCGTGTATATTATTGTTTATCATCCGAGATATCGAATCGCGTTTGTGTTAGCTTTTTGCGTATTTCGTTGCGAAATTATGGCGTATGGCGTTTTTTATTAAACTGCAAATAAACACGATAATATCAGGCGTCATATTGTCGACAACCGACTGACCAACAGACGTTTAAGCTGTTTATCGCAGTTCTTTTTTCTCGTAGCTCTCTCTGGCGTGAATTTAAGTATGTACCGCATTTTTGCCGCGCAGTCTAACCGGACGTGACGAAATAAATGAGAATTGGGGGTTTGGGCGATAGGCGGCGTTCGGGGCGATAGACGTCCTGTCGACGCGTACTCATTATTTCTCGGCCATTTTTCTCACGACTGTAAGAGAGAACGGTCGTTACTATCTTTGGATAAAGACGTGAGTTGAATTTACAGTACTTTTTACGAAACTATTGGTGCTACAAAATTGTTTTAAATCGAGCATTAACATTGCGAACTAATTGAGAATCTATATAAATAAATTCCATCGCGATTTCGAGGATTCTTTTACCGTATCAGAAAACGTGGTCGAAGGGTCTGCCACGTGATTCAGTTCCGTACGCCGGTTTTTTTTGTTCTGTTTTCCGTGTCGGGCGATTTCTAATTAATTTCGTACGATCGTGTAATCATTAATATTCGAAGGAATCGTCAAATTAACAAAAAAAATAGCTCACTATAATGCCGCAAGTCCGTAGACCGCGTGGTCGCTTTTGTCGCCATTTTGTTCTCCGCTGTGGTTGATTTTAGTTCGTGCGAACGATCGCGCAACGTGTTTCCGAAGTAAAGTACTTGTTCCGCGATTGCCTAAGCATCACGTGTTCACAAAAGTGTCATAAACGGAACAATATTGTCGATAAAATTCCGTACAATACCCTTTTCCTTCGTTTTTCGTTCTGCCAAAAAAACATCGCTATCGTTTTCGAAATCCTACGCTGTTTCGCGATAAACGATATTGACGTTTAACAATTGTCTTTTCACCGTTTTCAGGTAACGATCTGTCAAGATGGTGAACGGTAGAATTCCGTCGGTCTTTTCCAAGACCTACGTAACCCCCAGAAGACCCTATGAAAAGGCGCGTCTTGACCAGGAGTTGAAGATCATCGGAGAGTACGGTCTCCGTAACAAGCGTGAAGTTTGGAGAGTCAAGTATACGCTTGCGAAAATCCGTAAAGCCGCCCGAGAGTTGCTTACCCTGGAAGAAAAAGACCCCAAACGTCTTTTCGAAGGTACGACAAATAATTTTCTCATAAATTCCCGAAAAAAAAAAAAAAAAAAAAAAAAAAAAAATCGAAATGATGATTCATTAAATATGTTCTGACACCTCTTGTTTGAATTTACATTGAACGGAAAATTTTATCTGAAAACGTTGCCAAAAATGCATATTATTCTTTTCTGTTGATTTTTTGGAAATTAAAAAAAAAAAATTTGTAAATTTTTTTCTCCATAGGTAACGCACTCCTGCGTCGTTTGGTGAGAATCGGAGTATTGGACGAGACGCGCATGAAGCTTGATTACGTTCTCGGCCTCAAAATCGAAGATTTCTTGGAGAGACGTCTTCAGACTCAGGTCTTCAAACTTGGATTGGCAAAGTCGATTCATCACGCGCGCGTTCTCATTCGCCAGAGACACATTCGGTTAGTCATCGATAATATCGCATTTCCGGGCGTTAAAAAAAAAAAAAAAAAAAAAAAATGGATAAAAGTTGCGCCTTAAAAATTGGGCAAGAAACGTCTGAAATTTTACAGATGATTTCTAATCTTTGAGGCAATATTAAATACCTGGATTAATCAATGGAAGAGGCAAATTATCCTCTTCTTATTTCATGGCCAGGAGACATTTTTTTTTCATTAAATTTCAAAACTTTTAAACGTCGACGAAGATGTTTGCAAGAAAAATCATCGATTTTCGTCCGAAACGCGTGAAATTTTTACGATGAATCAATATTTGCTTCTTCAGATACGAGGAATCGCGCTGAGACCGCAACGGGCAAATGAATTGCCGTAATTATCTCGATGAAATTTTCATAATGGCCACTGTAACGTTACGGTTTTACCGTCGTTTCACGTCATGAAAAAAAAAAAAAAAAAGAAACAAAACAAAACATGCGATTCGTCCCGCGGACGAGTCATGCAGCTCGCGGCTGAGTTTTTTTTAACGCAAAGACCACTTGATCGTCGAGTCACTTCGGTGCTCTCGGCGTTCAACGTCTCGATTTTCGATCGAAATCCCTCGATCTTAAATTTTTATCGGTACGAAGATTATCATAAAAAAACCAAATTTTTTTTCTCACAGAAATACAAACAAAAAAACTAATTTCCAGCGGAATCACAGTGCGACTATAAGCAAACGAAATTTCATCGTTTTATTTTCTTCTTTACAGCGTCCGCAAGCAGGTCGTGAATATTCCGTCGTTCATCGTGCGTCTGGATTCGCAGAAACACATTGACTTCTCGACGAGATCGCCGTTCGGCAGCGGTCGCGCCGGTCGCGTCAAGAGGAAGAACATGCGTAAGGGTACCAGTGCAGCAGCCGCGGAAGAAGAAGAAGATTAAGCTGTAACTAACAACTTTTTCATCTTCGATTCTAATGGTGAAAAAGAGTTAAAAAAAAAATAAATAAAAAAAATATAAAACAAAAATATCTCTACGGTAATTCTACGAAAAAATTTGCCTCTATTTTTCCTCAAAAACAAAAAATCCAATACCATTTTCGAAGCTCATTTCATCATTCGCCATTTTTCTCAATAACGAAACCTTTCGTCGGAATTAATTTTTTTATACCGCCTTTTACCCGCAAAGTCAGAACTTTTCGTCGGGTTTATTTTTCCGCCATCGTTTTTTCTTATCACACATTTCCTTTTCCAGCAAAACTGTGTATAAGATATTTTTTTTATTTTTCTCGAGATTACGTAACAGTCGGAGTTTAGTTTCCCGTCGTTACTTCCAAAGTGTCCGTTTGCAGTTGCAATTTCATCTGTGTCTATGTTGGTACAGAGGCAAACAAAATGACCCGTGGAAACGACGTAGAAACAGAGAGAAACTCTACGCTTGAGACGGTTGCTGGATCTTCCAGTTTCAACGACAACCGTTACGGAGGATCAAGGAGACGATTCTTGAGGGGTAAAGGAGAAGGTGCAGGGATGTTAGATAAGGCGGTACAGCTGCCGCGAATGGTAGTTTCTATCTGCAGAATACACTTCCGGTAAGTAATAGTCGGAGCATTCGAGCGATACGTGTGGTCCACACGCATTATGGTAGCCGATTGTTCGTCTCATATCGGAGCCAAACTTCCGAAGAAACGACGTTCTCTCTTGAAAACAAATTTTCAACGCACGACGATAATACCGCGTGATTTCGAATCTATCGACTGAGAAAATTCGATCAAATCGTTGAATTACGAAGGGGAATTTAGGGGAAAAGAAAAAAATATAAAAAAACGAATTATCCACCGTTGCCGCACGCTGCGAGAGACCAACACAGATATCGAGCGTTACTACAAGCATTTTTATCGCATTTTTTTTCTTCACTCGAGTGTGGAAGCGGAACGGACGGAGAACCCGTTACACGGGTAGAGTAATATACGCGCGCACCGTGTCTCGGTTTCGAAGCGCGCTTCAGCCTCTCCTCGCTCTTTCCACCGTACCGCCGAGAGGTAACGGTATCGAGAGAGTGTACAAAAAAAAAAAAAAGAAAAAAATTCAATTGCATACGGCCACTACGGATTTTCATGATCCAAATGGCAAAGGTTGGCTTTGACCGCTATAGCCGGGAGTATTACTCGGCGATTTTTCTGTCTTTTACATCCCATATGCCCTTTCAACGAAGTTCATTTTTTTTTTTTTTTTTTTTCATTATATCATTTTCCCCTTTCGGCAAAATCGGCGAAGTGGGAATATCGAGCTTCGGTACTTCAAAGGGAAGTGCACAGTAAATCCGGAGCTTTCTTCTGCCCTCGAAACTCTCAATCGGCATTATTTTTTTGTCGCCTTCTCACAGTCGAAAATTTTCGCTATAATGTTTTTTTGTATTAATTCGTTTGTAGATTAAAAAAAAACTAAAACAAGACGCAAAAGATATAAACGAAAATTTATATATCGCTGGGAGCTCCAATTAACAGTTTATATTTACGCTTGCGAAGTTTGTTCCGCGGGCCATGAAAGCGCGGAGTTATTTTCCCGTACAGTAAAGTTGGGGAAAAAAAAATTGGTCAAGTGGTCTCAACTGCGAGATATCGATTGGATGTTCCTTTTCAAAGAGGAGTGCCTCGTTAACATTTGCCGAGCTATTCGATTCGTTTGGGAATGAAAGCTCCATATACAGCGGCGTATATATAGTTTTCTCCTATTTTCGTGGTTCGATTCTGAATACTGTTTTTGCTGCAGAAGGAGGGAGGCGTCCGACAGAAAGGGAAAGCGGAGCAGAGGAGTTCTCTGACCGATGGTCGCTGCACTTGAACGGCAGGGCACATGCCGGATGGGGAATCTCGTTCACGGTTGACCGGCTTCGATAGGACGAATTTGCATGCCGTCACGTATGTACGCCTGCGAACACATTTATGTGTACACAGCTAACGTATGATGTGGTCGGTTTTGCCGAAGAGACGGCCGAAGAGGGAGGAAGTGGAGAGTAGGGATAGGAAAGGTCTCGTCCTCTGGAAGGTCGTTCCCATCGTTGTCTACACAAATATACGCATCCCGTACGATACGACCGGCGTTACTTCCGCATCCATATTTTCTCTTCCAACCGTTCGCAGCTCTGCGAAATATCCCTTGTTGACACGAACCTCAACATGAGGCAAAGTGTCATGCATTAAAGATGAGAACTGTGTGAGCGTCGTAAGGCGAAATAGAGGGATGAGAAGCGAAGAAGAACACTTGACCAACTTCGACCGCCTCTCGGTGGGGGGATCGAGGAAGGAAAACTCCCGTCGCAGCGAAGCTGTGCTGTTGCCGTCTTCGACGGGTATAAAAAGAGAAAATAATAGTAAACTCGAGATATACTACAATTTCGAGAAAAAGAAGAAGAAAAACTGTTTTTCGAATATTGAACAGTTTGGATAAAAGAATAAACAATTTTTCAGAAATATAAGAAAAAGTAATAGAATCGATAAACCGAAAAGACAAATTGATACGATCGCAAAACTTCAATGAATTCGAGAAAAAATAAAAGAAAAAACTGTTTTTCAAATGTCGAATAGTTGGATAGAAGAATAAACAATTTTTCAAAAATATAAAAAAAAGTAATAGAATCGATAAATCGAAAAGAGAAATTTATACGGTCGCAAAGCTTCGATGTATTTGCGAAAAAACAAAAAAAGAAAACTGTTTTTCGAATGTCGAATAGTTTGAAAAGAAGAATAAACAAGTTTTCAAAAATATTTTAAAATCTAATAGAATCGGTAAATCGAAAAAACGAATTGATACGATCCGAATGCTTCGACTCATTAAAAATAAAAATAAAAAATTGTTCGATAAATAAATAAAAAATTTAACACAGAGATGGGTAGCGATAGATATCGATATCCGAATCGAAAGTTTCTCGGGCGATTGCAAAAGTTTGGCGTCCGAAAAGTGGCGGTCAAGCGATTAATCGTCGGAGCGAAGTATACGGTTCGAAAGGTGGAGAGAAACGTGACTACTCCCTGTGTGATTTCGAAGCCTCTGCCCGCATTCAGTTTCCCGGGTATTTTCTCTCGTCTTCTATAGAGTAACCAGTATCGATCCTCGTATACCTCTGGGGTGTACCTCTCTGGTAATGGCAGGTAGAGGTAACGCTGAAAGCCATCGTTGAAACTCAGCATCCGAGAGTCTGCGGTACAGCGAGACACGAGAGTTTAGATTGTTTAGAAAGTCTAAGCACCGCGTTTGTGTCCGCGGTACACACATTGACAGAGAAACGCCGTGGAGAAGCGAACGGGCGAACGCGAGAGCGTTGCAAGCCGTTTCTCTCGGGTTCCTGCAATGCTGCTATACGCTATGGAAGGCGCGTTTAAAACCGCGGCTCGCAGGCGCCGAGGCTTGTCTTGGTATTCCGCGACTGTTTACGTGCCCTCGGCATTTCTTCCCGTGAGGGTGCGGCAACAAGCATCACGACGGTACATAAGATCGGTTACACACTCGCGTGCGTACGTCGCATACTTAAATACGTATACATAACTCCATATAGATATCCGCGCGATGAAATTGACCGAATCGGCACGAGGAACGAATAGATTCCTCGGGCAAAAGTAGTCAGTTTCACGCCGAGGATACCGGAGAACTATATGCTTTACGCTGTATAGTCGATCAGTTAGTTAAATCCGAGCGTAACGCGTTGTACGTATTTGCGAGAAGTCTGCGCGGATATCGTACAGTGAATACTTACGAGTTACGCGAGTTGCGTGTCATAGTGAGAGTGAGTTAAAGCTAATGAGGGATATCGCGTCGAATTGTACATTAATCTCGGAGTTTACGCTTCGATATTCACTCAAATTAATGTAAAAATTGATAGAGAGAACGGATATCCCGGATACGTTGTATTATCGTTCAGGAATTTCCGGGTATTGAAGTTTCTCATTCCAAAACGAGGAATCATCTTTTAGATCAAAGCTTATGAAGCATATGAGAGGAGATAAATAATATATCATTTCAAATTCACTATGGATAACAGTTAACGTAATAATTTCGATCGCTAATTTATGGGTTTTTCAGCTTTCCATTTAATTCGCTTTCGGACGACCATTCGGTGGTTAGATTATCGTTAATCATATATCGAGAATTGATAACAACAACGCGCGTATTAAAAGCCTTTCGATTAAGTAGAAACGGCGATTTTGCGATCAGACGCGGAATGCGACCGAACAGTAACCCAATAAACCTCTCGATTTTTCGTGATTATTCGCGAAATGGAGATCGCGACACGGTTACCATCGGCTAAATCGCTCGCAGTACAAAGCGCGAGGAATAAGGAACGTTCTTGTGGCTTTGCGAAACGTTTCAGCGGAAAGACGAGAGCGAAGGGAAAACGACGATTGGAGATCTTTGTACGAAAAATTGCTTCGCTCGCGTTCCGTTCACCGATATACAATGTCCCTTTCCTTCTGTGGACTGTAAGCGTTACGCAATTTCTTGAGGAAAGAACTGCCGTCTCGGATCCTTTCGCTGCTTCTCTCTCGTAGTGCTGTAAACAAGAATCAGTAACATTCCACAATGGAACGATGTACTATATTATAGTACGCGTTTGTTGAGTATATATACAACCGTTGGACGTTTACGCGGATTATGGCGAACGTTGCCTCGGAAGCTCGCGCGCTCTCTCGTGCGCGTCTCGCCTGTAACCAACGATCCTGAACTAACGGTAATGACCATCGGTTATAGTGTAACGCAAGCCGTAGCGTCCGAGTTTGCGGCGAGATAGATACTGTACTACAACCTCCCGCCGCTCTCTCACCCCTCCGAAACGATTCTGTTCACTCGAATATCGAGATGCGTTCATCTCGCGCTGAGTCTCCAATTTCTCGATGCCGTACTTTTCATACCGATAACTATTCGAGACGATTGCTCTATCGATAACTTACGAAAAGCCAACAAGTCCTCCAAAGATAATATCGATACTCGCGATTATTCACGCAAAAATGTAAATGTCCTGCGGATAGCAATATATTCCGATCTCCGTGAATAAAATTGCTGATATAAAAATAAATTTATTTTTGTCGATAAAAAAGTATTTTTGACTAAGAATTTAATTTTTTTTTCGAGTTCTTCGATATTTTTTTGAATTGCTATAACTTTATCAAAATTTCTGGTATTCGCGTAATAATCGTTACGAACGATCGGCAAAAAAAAAATTGGAGAAGAAATTAAAATATCTGGAGAATGCGAAGCTTATTATAGTTTGACGATGAAACGGCGAAGGTATGAGGGTAACAGCGAGCGAGTTCCAGCGCAAGGAATCCGGTGCGCCTTGGATCCTTCTAAGATATTATTCTCGTCCGATGGCATTCCTAGGATCTCCTCGGGAGAGTCGACTTGCGCGAAGGAAGCCGAGAATACGCGGGCAGTGCGTGGATTACCAACGAGAGAAGAACCTTTCGACTTCGTTGCAATATCTTTCTTTTCATTCATTCATTCGGTCACTCGGGAGGGAGGAATGGAGGACTGAGCGCCGTTGTCGCGTTTTACGAGACAATAAACTCGAAAAGCAAAATAATAATAATAATAATCGATTTTTTATTTATTTTTTAATCGCCGTTGGGTTCCTTATCGCAAAGAAATAAGTTGAAACTTCATATATGGGGATAAAAATCCGCGCTTTACGGCCGTTGAATTTTTTTTTTTTTTTCGTTATATTACATCGAAATATAGGACTTTGTGAAATTCCAAGGAAACTCGTAAAAGACAGATTCGTCGCTTTGAATACGACGAGGGACCGGGTATGCCGCGTGATGCATTATGCAGCAAAATCTTATTAAAAAAAGAAAAGAAAAAAAATGCGAGAAGTTAGACAACCGGAGAAAGGAGACACGTTGGCGAGAGACTCAGACGGTTTTAAAATCGTATGCTAATTCATCTAAATCTCATATACAACCGGTCGCGTAACCGCGAGAGTCCAACGTTTATTATTGTACTACTCTTCTATATATACGGGTTATATATCTGAGATTATTGTAGTTTAGTACCGGCGATATATCTGTAGTTCGTGTCTTTTGTGTGTTATCGTAAAATTCGATGTTCGCAGAAGCGTGGGAATGATACTGGGATTCCTTTTCGAAGTTCATACGCTTCGAGCTTTACGAGCGACGGAAGCTCTTCATTCCGATCCATCGCGGTACGAACTTTCCTTACAGTTCTCCAGCCGCCATTTTCATTCGCATAGCGAGAGATCGGAAGTAGTAGAAGAATTTCCAAAGTTTCATTTCTCGCGGCTTTTACCAGTTGCATTGTTTTGATTTAATTTAATTTTCAGGCGGTGCATCACGACGGCAATAATTCAAAGTTATTGTCGTTACGAGAAAATTTCCGTGAGGACAAAGAAGCGTAAACTACTGTCCGCGAAAGTCTATACGACGAAAATTGTGGCGTTGATGAAAATAGTCAATGTGAAGGGATCGGTGTCCGCATGAAGAGGCATCTACGAGAAAAGCGCGAGAAGAAAAGGCCTCGAGAATCTGTGAGAAGCCGATGCTCCTTGATGCTCTTACTTCCTCGAGGGCAGATGGCAACGGGGGATTGTATAGAGTTGCATCAGCGCGAGAGGGCTTTCGTTCGTTGCACGTACCGCAAGGGGATGAAACAGCCGACGAGCGGTGATGCAGGAGTAGCGGTACGTAGAAAGCTCCCTTACGGTTCTTACACCGCCTATGCTACAATCGTGAAAGCAACGCGGAGTAAGAGGCTGCGCTCGGCTTCTTCTACAGCGTACACGCGGATTCAAGAAGGTGGAGGAGGAGGAGCCGCCGCAGTGGAAGCATCGAAGAATTCTTGTGTACAGCCGTACCGATGCGCGCCTATACTTACGCCGTGTGTGCGATGCCACCGAGACGAGAAAAGTAAAGCCGCGAGAAAGAAGAAATCGATGAACTGCCACGGCGTACAGCTCTATTCGCGTCTCACTGATCTCACGTATCTTCTCGCCGATATCCTCGGGGACCTCGATGCCCCGAAAGCTCAACGAGCTTTTTCCTTCCAGAATTTATTTTTCTTTCGATTCTTCGCCTCTTTTCATTCGGAGCTTTTTGTCCAAAACTCGAGACCATTGATGTACGAAATTTCTTTCGGACTTTTCGTAATTTGGGATTTTTTTCGGGAAATACCGGAGTTACAATGCATTGGCGATTCACATTGGTTGCTCATGGGATTCGAGAGCTTTTTCTACCCTTAAACTCGATTAACGCGATATCTCTGTTTTTTTTGCGAGTTTTGCACAACTTGCTGATATTTTACTCTCCGCAGTATTTTCGCGCGTCTTTTTCGGACAAACGATATTGAGGAGTTGCGAATGAAGAAGTAAAGAGCGTCGAGTGCAACGAAGGGGTATGAGAAACGATGCCTTTGGTGTCTACTATAAGTTCCGTTGGCTCTGAGGTTGAGAAACAAAAGTTTATCGTTCAAACTTTTATCGGTACTCTCTTCCTGTCCGTTCGTTCGTTATACAGATTGATTAAAAAAAAATTACGAAACTTCGATGAATTAATTGCTGAAACGCTAATAGCTTTGAAGAGCTCTCGAGTTAAGCTCCCAGTCAATACGAGATAATTTAATTTTGATCGCTAGAGCGCGTTGATTAATCGACGCGTTGAAAATAAAAAAAATCGGGAGAAATTAATGTTTCTAATTGGGAACCGGAAATTCCTTTAATTGCGGGAATAATTCAGGTTAAATTTTTGATAAAAAACAAATCCAAACACAAACATAATTCTCAACCACTTGGAATATCGCAGATGAATTTTCTCGAAAAAAAAAAAAAAATAGTGAAAAAAACATTCTATGCGAATAGCAATAAAAATTATTCTTCGAGTCGTCGAAATCGGAACCCTTCCGCCGGCAAAATTTCTCTTATCTTTGAATCGCCTTATACGCGATCTATCGAAGAACCGAATGGTTTGTCACCTTCTGTCTTGGCGTTTTTTTTTTTTTAGCATCCGTCGACACATGTGGGGATGTGCGCGACTGCGACGATCTCCGTGGGGTTCGGAAGGAGAGATCCGAGAATCGTAAGACGAGAGTCGGAAGCATCGAGAGTTGTGTGTTGGCAGAGGCCGCAGAACCCGGCGCTGTAGAGTGAAAACGAAGAGAAAAAAAAAAAGAGGTACGCGAGTTCGTGTGCGAAGAGCCGCGGCCTCGCGAGAGTAGAAAACGTACGCGACGAGCCAGGAAAACGTGTCGTCGTGTCGAGTAGTAAACGGGGTGTGAAATATTGCGCGAAACGTTGCTAAAGGGGGGAAAGGGGGATGATGGCAGGTGTGGAACGGCGGAGGGATCGAAGTCAGGGGGTGGATATGTATGTCGGAGGTGTGGGTATAGTGCGTTTTGGGTCCGGGAGTGTTTCCCTGTGCGGTATCCATCACGCAGCCTGTCACTGCCATGTGGAGAATGAAGTTGGCAACGGGGACGAGTAATATGAGCGTTTGGGATCTCTCGCGTAAACGTGAGCGATATATATACTGTAAAATAAAGTCGACGATGAGGAGGAGAAGGGATGGTGAGAGGGATGGAAAGTCAAGAAGGAAAATTAGCTTTTCTCTATTTTCATCTGTTTCTTTGAACTGAAATTATACGTCTCTCGCGTCTCTCCTGTTGTCTGACAAAATGAAATTGTATACATCGAAAACGAGCGTCTAGAAGCGAAGATATTTCACGAAAAAAATATAATAAATTGAAGTATACGAAAGAGAAGGGAAGAGAGGAAAACATTGATGAGGAGTGACAGAGTTGAATGAGAAAAATAAAGAATGCAATGGATTGCCGAAGAAAAGAAAGAAAATACGAAGGAAGAAAAAAAAATAAATGGCAAAGTAAATAAACTGTTCTTTGCGCGGAGAGACCGAACGCAGTGGAATGAATCTCGATATAAATAATTAACACGGCACGAAGGATTCATTATAATTCTTCTCAATTCCCTCGTTTCTACGTTGTTCTTCTGCTTCTTTGCTCAGTCGAACGAGCGGACGACGACGACGAGGGCGACGAGGGCGACGAGGTTTTTCTTTTACTTTACTCGTCAACCTTTCTTCATCAACCTCCGGCGTCTTTACTCCCTCCCGTTATAACTCTCATCTGCCTTTGTAATGGGTTGATCTGCTTCCGCGACTCGAAACTCGGATTAAAACCATCTTCTCTGCTTCGCTATAAACTCCTCGAAACTTGTAGGTTGTCCGCGACGTTCGAGTTTTTTAAATAACTACTCTCGCGGTTTGCATGATTTTTTTTTAATTGTATTTTTTTCTTTTTTTTCAGGACTTGATTAAGATGTATTCAGGATTTGAGGGTCGGTTTCTTTCCGTTCTGTCCATTAAAGTTTCGGAAGCTCGACGTTCGGATGCAGTTACCGTATCCATTCATCTTTTTTACTTTTGTTCGTTCGGTTCTTCTTGTTTATTTCTGCAGTCCATGTGGTTGTTAATGTCGAGGAGGTCCACCGTGGAATCTCCCAAAGGTGGGAAGAGGGAATGAGAGAGAAAGGGAGAGAGAGAGAGTGGGGTATCACACAACGGGCGCGATTCCCTCGGGAGCTCATCGATCACCTTTACGAGAGTTTTCATCGCCCAACCGTGCTTCCCGGTCTCTCTTCTTCTCGTTTTTTCTCTCTCCTTCTCTCGAAACTACTATGTTTGTTGCTACCGGTACACTCTCCCGGTTATACTCCACGTGTACCGCGTACGGTAGCATTGTACAGTGCAGTTTATACTCGCGAAAGCTCGCGTATACTATACGCTTTATTATCGCCAGATACGACGGTACATATACACGTGGATTTACGGAGGTACCGAACGTTTTTCTCTCATACTCTCCGCGCACTCTCTCGCGAGAGAGAGTTCTACAGCCTCGAGCTGTACCTCTACGTCATACTTGCGCGTTTTGTAGCCCAATGGGGGGCTTTTTTCTTGTTTTTTATATACATAACTACGCTTCGTCTCTTTTTCATGTTTCGCGTTGTTGGCTCATTTTTTTTTTCGCATTTTTGAAATCGATCGAACGCCCGACGGGAGGACGATAGAGTCCGAAGGGATGGCGCCCGTATAGAGGTGGACGGGTCCCCCGGCCTACGCGTCTAGTTTCGCACAGCGACGTCCAACGAAAAGGCTTAACCAGCGTATGATATTCTCGGAAATGTCCGTCGGGCTTTCGAAACCCGTCGACGATTTTCCGCACTGTTGCGTAGTATAACCTCCGCGTTGTTTCTGATCTAACGGACAAACACACAGACGACTGTCGCTTCCACGCGGTGTCAAAAAAATGATCGAAATACCGTAAAAATAACGAAAGGGAAGATTTTTTTTTTTTGGATTCGGAAACATCGGGTACTCATTTTTTCAGAGTTTGGAAGTACAGTTTTTGGCAATATCGCGTCGATTTTTCATGCGAGTTTTGCGATTTTTTGCTATTGGGTGAAAACAGATCGAAGCAAATGAAGACTCACTATCGGGAGATGTTCCGTATTGATAGTATCATTGATCGATCGATGATCGATCCAAGTCGATCGGATTTTTGAAACCGTTTGCGGTTTTTTGAATTTTGGGAAGAAATCGCACCTACTGAATGTTCGTGTTGTTTTGAATATTTCGAAAAGTTAGTGTTTTTTCCCTCCGCGTCATACATTTATAATTTGTAATAACAATAGTGTCGTTGAAATAATACTGATGCTGAGCGAAAGAAAGTGATGAAAAGTTCGCATATCTTCGTACCGCAAAGGTTTAAGGGGGCCGAGTCGACTAAAAATATTTTTTTATTTTTATGTTATAGAAAAAAAATGTGTACATTTTTATGTAACAAAAAAAATTAAAAAATTAAATTTTTGTTTGTAAGTCATCCAAGTTGGTATTTTTATCAATCTGTGAATTTAATTTTTCGCCACTTATATCTTTCCTCGTTTACCGCAGGTTTCCGAGAGAACGGCTTCACCAATTTTGGATTGCGACGACTCATTTTTTTCGTAACAGTTAATTTTACGGAACGATTGCGGGGATTCATCATGTGATCAAGAATGGAGTTATCGCAAGCCATTATGGGAGTGTTTACGAGACAAAAAGTGGCAAAAATAAATTTTTTGGTAGAATTTAACTTATAGCTTTGCCAGCGAAGCTTCAAAAAATAAATCGCCGCACTCGTTCCGCAATAAACTCTCTAACGAAGAAAATAAGAGCTCTCAAACAAAGATTGATGCTTTCGTTCGGTCCGAATGCTGCGGCAAAGGAAAAATCTTTGACCATTACGCATGACACTGGAACACACTATAGGTCTCCAAAAAAATTTCCAGCGGTAGTCTAACATATATATATTATTAAGGCGAAGTAGAATTTTCTATTACACTTATATATCTTGGAAAAAAAAATTTACTTTTCGTTTTTTTAGGTGACTCAGTCCCCTTAATGAATTTTATGCAATAATCAGCCTAATTTTTCATGATTTTTTTGTTCGTCGATTTCCGCCTACAAACCGAGAAAGCAACATGATTTTTATTCAATTCAAATAAATTCACTAACGACAAATGAATAATTAATTTTTTTTGTCGTTTCTTATTTTAGGATAACCGACTTGAGGTGTATACGCGTGTTTATGGAGAGACGAACTATGGGGCAATTTGCGTGGAGTGTTAGCGTAGCGTTGTCGATGCCACGCGAACGACGACGTAAATTGTAATTCGAGGGGACGTGTACGAGGCGCGAGAGTCGCGTAAGCGTACACACGCTTCGGGTATTGTATACGCTATTGGATCGGTAGTACAAGAGAACTACTGTGTACACATCGTTGAGGTGTATCAATGAACGACCGTATCCCGACTGAAATGCGTTCTCTAAACGTGAATCTATAGGGTAAACCGCCTGAGCGAAGTACACGGAGAGGTGAGTATCTGTACGAACACTCGCATTCGCTCGTATCGATGGCCATTTATAGCTATTCGCAGGGTGCAGTTAGGCATCGCAGCATCCCCGTCGTAGGGGGTTGGAAATGGTCCTCTCTTTATCGTGTAATCATTCTAAACTACTGGGAGGTATATTCGTATAGATTCTAATATAACTGTATCGTTTGCAGAGTACAGAAGCCGTTTGCGAAGGATATTAAAGACTCGTTGGGCGTTGACGATAGAAATCTTTCGTTCCTTCGCATCCTGTCGCATCATTTCGCCATAAATATTCACTAACCGAGAAGATTGCGAGAGCTTCAAGAATTCTTGTTTCCTCGAGGGAACGCAATAATACTGTGGAGCAGCTATTAGCGACGGAAAAGAAAGATTCGCCAGCCATTGGCATCCGCGTGTCTTTCTTCCTTTGGTAAGAAAATCACGTTGCGGACCTAATATGCCAATCGCTGGCGGATAAATGCAACAGAAACGAAATTCTACTTCGACGGTTCTCTGTAGCGTATTATACACGGATACGAAAACGTTTGAAAGTGTTGCCAGAACCACAATCGAGATTAATGGAGCGCACTACTATCGTTGGATTCACCGAATCTTTACCGTCTTCGGCTGATCGGCATTGGAATTACCTACTAGACGATTTCGCGAGTTGCCGCTCAGTTGGGAACTCTTACCACCTATCCTCTTGGCACATCCTGAGAAAACTTCTTTCCCTACTTTCGGCTCTCGGGGTCTTTCTTGTTCAATGTTTCAGAAGCGTCGAATTAGAATTGAGATTAGGTTGAGACTGTGGGGGAGTAAGGAAGGCACTAGAGAGGGAAGGAAAAGAGATCAGAAAAGAGAGGACGATGAGACGTTCGATAATTCAAGAATCGAGGAGAGGAACGTGCTTACGGATAAAAGAGCCACCGGGATATAAAGGGTTGAATATCGATGCCAGTCGACTGCTCGACCTCCTTTTTCGGTTTAAAATCGTCTCGGGCTTTTTTTCCTTTTTTTTCACATCGAAGCGGACGTTGCTCTCTCGGTAAACAATGAAAAAAAAAAAAAAAATGGAGCACGCGGGCGCCGAACTTCGCGTATTTTAAAACTTTGACTATTACCACTTTTTTCTTTTTTTTTCGAACCGTAACGCGAGAGAACAAACATTGTTATTTGTGTTATTGTTTTGGTCGTTAAAGTCGCGTCCCGTGGAATTATCGGGTTGTATAGCGCGCGCGCGCGCGCCGTGGATGAGGAAACGATGATATCCGATACGCACACGTATACGTATCTAGCGAAGGTAATGCCGGTACAGGAATTCATCCAGCCTCTCGTTGGAATGTGGTTAAAGGCCGCGATTCAAGGTCGAGCGTTGTACGCCGCATCGTTCAGGTGTGTGCGCGCGCGGTCCCGCGGTATATATCGAGAAAAAGTTGAGTATCATCGTAGTCTGACTGAGGATAAAAAAAAAAGAAATGCGCCTCGAAAAATCGAGAATATAACGACGCAATCGACTTTTTTTTTTTTTCGTTCTCTTTTATTTATCAAACCTCATTTGCGATACGGTATGAAAGAAGAATTTCTGAATGGAAATTATGCTCGCAGTTCATCTCAATCCCTCTCTTCCCTTTATTTCGACGTGAATTTCCAATTAAATGAATTCATTCGTACGGAACGACGGGTCATATTCACTGCATTTTTTTCTTTTTTTTTTCGTGGCAAATATGATAATGAGGGGGATAATTATTACGGGATACAAGATACGGGCACTCGGACGTTTTTTTTTCTTTTTTTAACCTTTCGCGCGAAGGAAAAATTTGGCTTGAAGCCTTTGGCTTCACTATCGCGTATAGTGTCTCCGGGGGCAGTATCTTAGCACCGCGGATGAAGAAGCCTGTAAAACGAGGTGCGTCGAGGTGATTCTCTACAGCGAGGAGATCCCCGTATTCCTCGTATACGAGCGTAAGGCGAGCCGAGCTGCGCGAGCGTTTCGCGTTGTGTGCCGCTAGCCAGCTGGTCGGAACTCTCGGGAGTGTCAGTCGCTTCGCGCGCTTCCACACGGACGGTGCGCCCATATCAGCTCGTGCAGCTCTCTATACACGCGCGTCTCTCTACTTAAAAAAAAAAAAAAAAAAAAAAAAAAAAAAACCGAAATCAAACAAAATTAACACCACTAAAAAAAACTTTTTATAAAAAATTAATTTTCGATTAATCGATAAAAATCGGCGTAAATCATAGTGTTTGTGTTGAATGAATTCTTAAAATGAATTTTTTGCTTTGAGGATTAAACTTGGATATTTGTTTAATTTTTATCTCGTGTTATCATCAAAGTGAAAGTTCGATTAGTTTCGATAGTTCGATTGTTTCGTCACTATTATTACGAGAGGAGGAGAACGGAGAGAATTATTATACGACGTTAGGTAAGCTGAATTCTCGAGGCTTTGATATCAGTCCTTTCATATAGTAGCGATGGCTAAAACTCGTGTCGCAATACACACCCCCACTGGGCGCTCTCTGGTTTCCCATCTAACGCCGGATACGACCGCAGTGTCACCCGACCGCTCTCGCAAATGCACCGCGGTTTGCTAGGATAGTTATGATCATTTCAAAAGTTTTCACCGCGACCTCGGGCAACCAGCTTCGGCTCCAAAACCCCTCCCCGATCCTCCGAAGGGCTCTGAACTCGTTGCGCGCTACTCGCTTGTTCCACTAATTAAGGAGTAACAGTCTCGCTAGGCGTTCGCTCGGCTTCCGCGAACTCTTCATCCTCCCCTATTAACACGCTATAATATAACAGAGCGGAGGCCACACTGTTGTTGTCGCAAAGACCAACAGCATATTCAAAATAATTTGGGACCTTTCCGCCGTTCAGTTCAACGAATGCCTCACCGTTGTATCCCGAAACTTGTTAATTAAAATATGTCGCGAACATTGTTAATTACTGATATTATATGCGGAACTGCCGTTTTGACGGCTTGATGAATACCAAATTCCGCGATTTCATTTCAAAATTCCATTTACGAAAGTTCGATTTATATTAAATTGCGTCAAAGAACATACCGTTCGATAATTATCGTAATTAGAATCATTTTTCTCGGCATTCATCGAATTTTTTTAGGGTTTTTTTTTTTTTCGCGTAATATTTTTTTATTGTATTCTATAATGAAATTCGGAAAGTTTGAGACAATTTTTTAGTGATAAAAGATACAAGTTGACGGAACAGGTGAACTTAACGATATCCAAAGTAAATCGTAAATTTACCGATCGATAATTGTTGCAATGAAAATCATTTTTTTTGTCGCCATTCGTCGAGTTTTTTCAACGTCTTCTTTCGCGTAATATTTTTTCATAGTCTTCAATAATGAAATTCGGAAAGTTTGAGATCATTTTTAGTGAAAAAAGTTACAAGTTGACGCAAAAAGGTGAACTTAACGATATTGAAAGTAAATCTTAAATTTACCGATCGAAAATTATTCCAATGAAAATAATTTTTTTTGTCGCCATTCATCGAATTTTTTTAGCGTTTTTTTGCGTAATATTTTTTCATAGTATTCAGTAATGAAATTCGGAAAGTTTGATACAATTTTTTAGTGACGAAAGTTACAATTTTACGGAACAGGTGAACTTAACGATATCCAAAGTAAATCCTAAATTTACCGATTGAGAAGGGACGGAGGCAAGCCGCTGATAGCAGTCACACTCGCGAACCTCCAAGACAAGAAAAATATTATGACGAATAAGCATAAGCTTAAAGGCACGAGAGTTTATATAAATAACGACGAGACGGCTAAGGATCGGGAAATTCGCAGGAAAATTACAGCGTACGCACGCAACGAGGCAAATAAGGGGAAGAGAGTGCGAATTCAATATCGCAAACTCCAGGTAGATGATAAGCAACTCATCTGGCACGACGAACGAGGACTCGTTGAATTTTTTCCATCCGACCACCGCCGACCCGGCGCGCACGAGGGCACGAGAGAGGACGAGTACACTCTCTCCCAACGCAGAAGCTCCGAGTTCCGTACGCAGTCCGAGCAACCGACAGGAGGAGATACGAGCCAACGCAGCGACGAATATTCAGGCACGGACACGCAATACCCCCGACAATACGCCCTACGAAGCAACGCGGGCACTCGACGATCGCCACGGTAACCACAGGGAAACTAACGACGCCGGACCAACGCAGGATGCCACCGTATGCGCGTCTCTCGTAAACAAACCCCGGAGAATAGAGATAATATTTTGGAATGTACACGGCATGCAAAACCTCTACGAGATAACGAAAGAAGATTTTGACGCACAGCTTGCGAATAGTGTAATGATATGTCTAAGCGAAACATGGGTCTGTACCACTGAGCCTAAAATTCCGATAGTATTCGAACAATTCGAATGCAAAGTTAGTGTTGCGATCAAAGAAAAAGCGGTCGGTAGAGCCAGCGGAGGTTTAATGATAATGTATAAAAGAGATCTAGTCACAGACGTAGAATTTTTAGAGTTAACTGAGTCATGGATAATAACCAAATGTAAAATAAGAGGAACGAAATTTATTATTGTTAGCGTGTACATGAGGGATGTTTTTTACGAAGAAAGACTTCAGTCGTTAATAGAAACACTAAGTACGATTTTAGAGACTTGCGAGTATTCGGTGATAGTAGGGGGGGATTTCAACGCGCGTGTAGGAGAGAGAAACCAACTCGACGACGAAATTATCGAGGACTCGCATTTGTCAGCCCTTCGGTCAAACTGTGATAAGAAAATAAATAAAAACGGCGCGTTACTCGCGAACGACTTTGGTACGCTTGGTCTAATACTAATGAACGGACGAACATACTCTGATACAGACGGTAGACCGACGTTTATCGGAAACAAAGGAGCGAGCGCGATTGACTTGGTATGGATAAATACGCGAAGCCTACGGTACGTAAGGGACCTCGAAGTCAGGGACGTAGGACTCTCGGATCACTTGATGGTAACGGTTACAATAGATATCGAACATGAGAACGAAGGTCCACAGCCGTGTGAGACACCTCGTATAATAGAGACGGTAAAATGGGACTCGGATAAACTAGAGGAATACCAGCGGAAACTGTGGACACGAGCGCCGACGGTTTCGGAGAATATAGATGATTTAAATAACGATATCGCGATTAGTATTTTGGGGACGGCTAAGGAATTGGAAATGGTTCATAAAACGAATATAAATAATGCGAAAGCGAAGCAAGATAAGCCATGGTTTAACGATTGCTGTAAATCTTTAAAAACCGAAAAGAATCGCGCGCATAGAGATTGGGTAGATTCAAATACAGACGAAGATAAATTAAGATACATAGAAGCACGGAAAAAATACATTCAAACGACAAAAGAGAAAAAGAGGGAATACGTAAACCAAATGAAAAGCGAATTATCAAACGCAAAAAATCCCCAAGCGTTCTGGGCGCTGATTAAAAAATACAGAAAAAAAAATTTCTCACTTTGCCCAATCTCGATCGCAGAATGGCAAGGCTTCTACGAACGCGTATTTCCTCCGAGAGCTATAGGACAAACCGAGTTTCGAGAGCAAAGACAGCCGGACCTTGACGGATTAATAGAAACAACCGAAGTAATAGAAATATTAAAGGAACTAAAACTGGGTAAAGCCTCGGGGCCCGATAAGATTTCGAATGCTTTCTATAAAGCGTTACCACGAAACTGGATTATATCCCTGACTAAACTACTGAATAACGTATTCGATAGTGGGAGAATTCCTACAAACTGGAGCCAAGCGGAAGTCGTTCTCTTCTACAAAAAAGGGGAGCGAGCGGACCCACTGAACTATCGTGGTATCTCCTTGGCAAATTCAATCGCAAAAATATTCACGAAAGTCTTAACAAAACGATTAAATATTTGGGCCGAACGACATGGAATACTTCCAGAATGTCAGTCGGGATTTAGAGCAAAAAGATCATGCGAGGACAACATCTTCACACTTAACGGGAAAATAGCGATAGCATTGGCAAAACCCAAAGGCAAATTATATGCAGCGTTCATCGATTTCCGTAGAGCATTCGACTCGGTTGCCCATTCGATTCTGTGGCGCAAGCTACACGAGGCGGGAGTTAGCACGAAAATAATTAGGGTATTTCAAAATTTTTACCAGCAAGCCTGCTTCAGGGTACGAGGGGAACAGGGACTTAGGACAGAAACAATAGAGGTAACACAAGGGGTACTACAGGGCGATCCGAGTAGCCCGACACTATTCTCACTTCTGCTATACGATATAGCAGATTACTTCGTAAACGCAAACCACAGCAATATAAAATCTAACATAGAAATTCTATTATTCGCTGACGACTTGGTTCTTATCTCAGATGATATAATAGATCTGCAACAAAAACTAAATACACTAGAAAGCTACTGCAAGGAAAACCAACTTGAGGTGAACACGACGAAAACAAAAGTAATTATATTTAACAAGGGAGGACGAAAAAAGAAAGAGCGAATACCAAAGTACAACAACAAACCCTTAGAAGTCGTTAGCAGATATGTTTATTTAGGAGTCACTTACTCGAGGTCGGGCCTCCAACTAGAAGCGATAGATCACGCGACAACAAAAGCTAAAATCGCCATCAGCTCCGTATGGACCACGATGCTGGCATCAAAACTCGAGAGTTGGCAAGGAAGAAAAATACTGTTCTCAGCAATTGTTGCCGCCACGTTATTATACGGGACGGGCGTTTGGGGCCTAAGACATCTGGAAGCGTTAGATAAAGTACAGACAGGCTTTCTTAAGCAGTTGTTGGGACTCCCAAAATGTACACCGGCGTATTTAGTCAGGCTAGAGACGGGGGCGACGCCCCTTGATACGTTAGTAGTGAAGAGAGCACTCACGTTTTGGTGTAAAGTGCTGGAAATGAACGATAATCGGTTCCCAAAAATTATGTACAATCGCCTTATCGAACTCGACGCTTCGAATTGCAATGACGAAAAGCGCAACTGGTTTACGCTACTGAAAAAAATCCTGACAAAATATAGACAGGAACACTATACAGTCGATATATCGAAGGTAAGAATCGAGAGTGCGATGAACACAATAATCGAAGCAATAGCTGAAGCGAGACTCCACGCGGATATTAGTCGAGCCCAGGAATCGTCGTATAACACGCGCTTCAAGAACATTACGAACTTAAACGATACAACATGCCAAAAATATCTCCTAGAGAAACAACCACTAGCATTCTTAAGAGTGGTGGCACAATGTCGCCTGGCAGGTAGGAAAACTCTCTATCTCAGAGTGAAAAATATTAGCTACAAAATCGACGAAGATGCTGTTTGCACAATATGCAACATGGGAGCCTTAGAGACGTTAGAGCATTTCATATGTCATTGCCCAATCTACGCGGCAAGCAGAAGACACTTCCTTGGAGTTCCAATCTTTCCAGACGTATTGGCGATAAAGGATAGCACAGAAACGCGCAATTTTTTCTGTTATATACAGGTGGCTTGCAAACTAAGAGCTTTCGTGTTGAACGAATAGATAGAAAATTAAAATAAAGATATGTCGCTTAAGAATAGTCTAAGATAAAAATGTATATATTCAAAGGTGTAATAGGTATTTACCTGACATACACGATAAATAAACCATAACCATAACCATAACCATAAATTTACCGATTGAGAATAATTCCAATGAAAATAATTTTTTTTGTCGCCATTTATCAAATTTTTTTTCGCGTAATATTTTTTCATAGTATTCAATAATGAGATTCGATAATTTTGAGACAATTTTTTAGTGACAAAAGATACAAGTTGACGGAACAGGTGAACGTAACGATATCCAAAGTAAATCGTAATAAATTTACCGTTTATTCACTTCTGCCGGTGTACCCCACTTTTGTTCGGCTGAATTCTAAAGTCCGCGGAGTAGTGAGGAAAAGTTTTATTTACGAGAACGGGAGGGCAAGAAAATTGGGGTCGAAGAAGATTTATCGTTTACCCGGCATTGAACATATCCGAGAGTGTTTCATCGCTTCTACTCGCTCTCAGGTACTCTATCTCTCTTCGTTTTTCTTTGGTCATTAACCATCGGGTTCTCTACGAAAGTTTGACTCGCGGCGTCGCGAGCGGCTATTTAGTAATGTACCATAATAACGAGAAGGTTTTAGAGGAGAGAGACGAACTCGCTAGAGAGAGAGAGAGAGAGAGAGAGAGAGCAAGAGAGAGAGAGAGAGCGAGAGAGCAAGAGAGAGAGACAGAGCGAGAGAGAGACAGAGCGAGAGAGATAGAGAGAGAGCGAGAGAGATAGAGAGACAGAGAGAGAGAGAGCGAGAGATGTTTTACGTTAGGAAACTCGGCGACTAATTGGTCTAAGCAACAGAGAAACTACGCGCAGCGCCCTTGAGACTCTCTCTCGAGAGATCTTGCAGTAAAGCGCAGTTTTATCGGGACTTCCAGTACGTTCTACGCGAAGGTATCCGCAGCTATTAGCTACTTTTCAAAGACGTATATATCGACTAATTGGAGCAACTCGTTCGACTATCGACTTTTTTTTATCAGCTTTATTAGACGCGTATACGTCCATCTATCTAATTTACATTTCTTAAACAGCCTTCAGCTACGAGAGCTCATCGTTAAATAACATTTGTGAATATACTGCAATTACACGGGAAAATTGATCCGCGCACTTTTTTTTTTTTTTTTTTTTTTCTTCGTATACATCGCGAATCTTCGACTTTCGATTTTTTTTTGTTACGCGAACGAATTTTTTTAATTAAAAGCCGCGATTGACGATAATTAATGTAATCTTCGAACGTCACGGTGGACTGAGCTTCAAAGAGATGGAAATTATAACTTCATTTCTCTCGCGAATGGAGAAGGGGATGAAACGGCTCAGTCAACTTCGCCGCTTGTCTCTCGTTACTGCGACGCGTTCTTTGCGATTAGATACGTTTGTGCTATAGAATCCGACGCGACGGGTTATTGTTTGGAAAGTCACGGACGCGCATTTTCCCGATGGAACAACGAGAATTACGCGGATACTGCGAGGCTTCCCTCCTCAGTATATTTCACGAACCTTTATTTTTGCTTTCGCGTAACTGAAACGAAGTTGATAAACAAACGTTCGTCGTCCGCAGCCATCTCTCGGAAGCGATTTAACGATGGAATTTTGTTGAAATCAACGCAAAGTACGAAGGCAAACTCATTGTTGATGGAATTTTTTTTTTTTTCGTATCTTACGTATCTTTCTATTTTCGCGAAAAAAAAAAAATGGATATACGAAATATTGTTGATGAAATTATGTTTTTTTTTTTCGTATCTTACGTATCTTTCTATTTTCGCGAAAAAAAAAAAAAAAGGATATACGAAATATTGTTGATGAAATTATGTTTTTTTTTTTCGTATCTTACGTATCTTTCTATTTTCGCGAAAAAAAAAAAATGGATATACGAAATATTGTTGATGAAATTATGTTTTTTTTTTCGTATCTTACGTATCTTTCTATTTTCGCGAAAAAAAAAAAAAATGGACATACGAAATATCGGCGATGCATCCTCCGGGCAAATCAATATTCGTTAGGTAAATCCGCGCCGGAAAAAAAAAATTTGAAAATTTTTTTTTCATTGTAATAACCAGTGATCCGCTTGTCTTTCACTCTCAATGGACATGGAATTCGCATTCATCGCGAAAAAAATTCGCGAGAGCATACGTTGCCGAGAACATTTTTTTCGATTCGATGTTTTCGTCAAATACTTTTTTCGTGTTTTTTTAAATCGCTTTCGTAATTGCAAATCGAAAAAAAAAAAAAAAAAATTGATTTCCGTCACACCAACGAAGGATCACATGTTGAGGATTTTTTATCGTTCAATACAATAGACATTCCTGATTCTCCGTAATGTCAACGTCAAAGTAACAGATTTTTCATTAAAAATATTGTAACTCGCCGGTAAAAAAAAAAAAAAAAAATTTCACGAAATGTCGATACTTCGTCGTAAAAAAAAAAGTTCACCTTTTTTTTTTTCAAATTTGTTTCCGACATATTTTTCTTTCATTTTTCACCAAATCAGTGCGTAATTTTATTTATATTTAAATATTCGCAACATCTCCGATCGATCGATAAATTCTCACGGAACACTTCGTTTTTACGAAGAAAATTTTTTTAATTCCCAATCTTACGGTTAAATAAACCGTTATGCGGATATTTTAATAATTAAAAATTCGTAATGCGAAACAGTCGAAACTCCGAAAACCGTTCGATCCGCTTGATTGTCGGATCCATTGCGAATCCAAAGAGCGGTATTCCACTTTTCGCTCCGATTGACGCCGCCGTTCTCGCGGCTCCTTCGTGTACGATTCCCATTTCGTTATTGCCGCGTTATTGCACACTTCGCCGAGCGCTGCGGCATGTGCGCGAGTATCGTATATATACGTTGCATTCGTTGGTATGATAAATATCTCGCGATCTTCGAGTGTTCCGCAAGCTTTGCGGAAAGGCTTTCCCCGGAGTCCCGAAGGGATTTCGGACGAAATTATAGTCCCGTAAGTAACACGGGAGTGCCGAGCCGAGTGCAGGGAACAGCGGTGGTGTGTCGTGCAGCGGCAGTATCAGCGGCACGAGATGCGCGTTACGTTTGCGATATCTATATAGCGAAAGACGCACTGAATTCATGAACCGGAAACACGAACCCCTCGTCGAGATGCTAGTCAGCGACTATTGTATATATATTTCCCAAAATATTTTTTTCAAAAAAAAAAAAAAGGTACGCCAAGTACTGAAAAATCCGATTTGCAAATATTGTTTAAAAAAAAAATGAACAAAATTTTATAAGCCAAGCATAACAGGAAAATAAAGATTCTATATAACAAAAAATATATATTTTTTTTTGCACAAAAAGTGCTGAAAAAAATTGGCGTTCCAATGCTAGTGGTTTATTGTGACGCTTGCAAACACCGGAACGCCAATTTTTTTCAGCACTTTTTGTGCAAAAAAAAATATATATTTTTTGTTATATAGAATCTTTATTTTCCTGTTATGCTTGGCTTATAAAATTTTGTTCATTTTTTTTTTAAACAATATTTGCAAATCGGATTTTTCAGTACTTGGCGTACCTTTTTTTTTTTTTTGAAAAAAATATTTTGGGAAATTTCACTTCTTTTTGAAAAGCTACTATTTTTTTGTAATTTTCCCTTTAAAATTAATTTCGAACTTAGAAAATTTAGATCGAACAAAATTAATTCTATATGCAAAACCGGGCGAACGGCACGTCACATATTCCACTTGATTGCCGGTTATGTTGTTCGAGATCGCAAAGAAAAATTATAATTGATATAAAATCACACGTATCTCGTAACGTAACTCGTAATTTTTCTTTTTTACTTCGCGTCGAGACACTAAACCACGATACGCAATACATAATTATTATTTTCGGAAACACTCAAAAAAATGTTCACGCCGCAAAAATACGTGCCGACGATAAGAACTGTCAGCTGAGCCGGCTGTAGCGACGAGCGCGCCACCGCGCGAATTTTTCTATGAACTTATGTAAACGTAGACGGCGTATAACTTTGCCACCGACACCAGCTGACAGCTACGCCGGCTGTGGCGACGCGCGCGCCACCACGCAAATTTTTCGATGAACTGATGTAGACGCAGACATATATATACGGGACAGGACACTTTATAATCGTTTGGACCCTGTGAAATTCCCGACCTCGAGATCTCGAAATAGGCTAAACCAATTGAATGGTAACTAGGCTCTTTCGAAAGATTGACCCAAAATTACATTATAAAAGTGTCCATGAAAATTCGATTCGTTGTCTTATTGCGACGATATATCGATCGAAAGTTCAACGCACTATACACTTCCGGTATATTGGCGTAGGTTACTCTTAGTAGCGGCACGCCTTGTACTGTTTTTTCAGTACTTGGCGTCGAAGCGCTACCGCGCTTCTTGATATACATATATCTTCGTTTCTCGATCGCTATCTCTTCTCTCGTGAGATTCCAAATGAAAGATTCGCGAAAAAGTGGGTAATGGATGCGCGCGCAGCAATTGAAGCGAAATATTTCGCGATGTATTGTGAATTATGGGAAATATTAATGCACATCTCTCGACTAATCGGAACGGCGTAAAACGATCCAATGGGCTTACAGGCAATTTATTTATTGCCTCTAATGCAATTTCGCGATAACCGATCGCGTATCGCGTTTCTGGAAGCCATTTGTACACATCAAGTATAATCGCGTTGACGAATTATACGCGTTTTCGAATTATTTTGCTTATCGAGGCAAACTGATGAATTATTGATGAAATTTTTTTTTTTTTTTTATAAATCAATAAAAAATGATGCCGTTGGGATTAATTGAGGTTTAGTGGAGAGAAAAATATAATTTACGGTGCTTTGATTGTCGGAAAGGGTTTTGCCGTTTACCGTTTGTTTCATTCGATGTTTCAATCTCACGCCGCGTTCCTCCCACGTGCCGGTCAGTCAACGTGCGTTTATCCGACACAGGTGCGCGTATACTTACACGTAGTAAGCGCATAGTACGCATGGAAGCTTAATGCCTATATATACATATGGGGATTTAGTATATATGTCTATATATGTATATAAATGTATAGAGATTGTTGCCGGGCCTCCCGCGGCTTCAGGATATCAGCGGCTCTCTCGGCTCTCTCTCTCTCTCTCTCGGCTCTCTCTCTTTCCCTCCCTCGCTCTCTCTCTCTCTCTCTCCTCTCTCCCGCGCCTCGTGTGTTCCGTTAACCGTTACTACACAGATATATATCCAGCAGAACGACATTCCTCGGTGGTCTCTCGCAGCCGTCGAGAGCCGATTTGAATGCTGCGTGTAAACCTCTCTCTCTGCATCTACATACTACATTACAGCCAACGATTGCCAACTCTCGACCCGTTCCCCGAGTCTCGATATGTAATTTTCACCGTCAAAATCTCGTCGCTTACCGGTATCGAAAGTTCGACGACCTTAGGCATTAAACAACTCGCGCGATACCCTCACGATATAAACTCTGACACCTGCCTAACCTTCGTTGCAAATTCTGGAATTTCGTATCCAAGTTTAATGCACGAGACGCGGCATCAAACTTGTTTTTTTTTTTTTTTTTTTTTTTTTTAAACCGCTGAAGTATAAAATGGAAAGAAAAAAAAAACGAAAAAAGCCGCCAGTAAAATACATCGAAATAATATGAATTTCGAATTAAAAATAAATTTGAAACGAGAATTTTTTTTTTTTTTTTTTCACCGCAGAAGTATAAAATGGAATGAAAGAAAAAAAAAAAGAAAAGATAAACGGCCAGTGAAATATATCGAAGTAACATGAATTTCAAATTAAAAATCATTTTGAAATAAAATTTTTTTTTTACGATTGTATTTTCGAAAATTCATGCTATCGATAGATCGACCCAATGGGGAGCTCCGGATACGCGCTGAATAGTGAATCGTCATAAATAATAACAATATAATGATAATAATAATAATCTTTACCATTAACGTGCCGAGTGCCTTTTTTATATATCGTACAAAATAAATTTGCTTTTTTTTTAACTCGAAAGTTAATGCGTTAATATCGGAATTCCCATTAAAGTACACAGAAGAAATTAGGAATTAAAAGTTTCGAGACATAAAATGATAAGAAAAAGTTTGGTCATTGTATTCACGAAGAAAACTACCGTTGCGGTATACTTTTCGTCTGCTTCCGGTCATTTTTATCACATTTTTTTTTTTTATCTCACTTCGCTCAGCGCGCCGATACCGCAAATTTGTTCGACATTCCGCGCGGTGGCACGCTGCACTTTTAGCGAGTAGGTACGCCGGGGATACCTTCTATGTCCGCCGGTCGGGGTCCACCATGAGAGGTTAATACGCGGTACGGTTGGCGTACACTTTGATAGGAGGTTTATAACATAGAAGCGACGAAGCGCGGGAGGGGCGCAAAGGAACGGTAGTTTCGCGCCATCATTGCCCGCGGCCCCCCTCCCCCCTCCCCCTTCCCCCGGTGTACCCTTTCGGGCGCGAAAGTTAATCGCGGTCGGTCGCATTTTCCGCACACGCCGGTCGCTTCTTCTCGGTGTCGCGTCGAATCCCCGCGATTCCGCGGTTTTGACTATCGGCTTTCGCGTCCTTTGCTACTGAGGCCCGCGATCTCGTGACTCTCATGCGACTGTTCGTCGAAATCTGCAGCGGAGAGTTGTTTCCGCACGTTTTAAAACGAAATAAGAGAAGTCTCGCGACCCGCAATAAATTCCGCATGAAATGCGTAGCGGCAAATATAAAACACGAAAAACTGGTCACCTCCGCCGGCTGAACACGTTTTTCTATCGTCAGATGGAAGAGATATATAACACGATTGCTTTTATTTTTTTCGAGTCGAATTTTAAATCCGAGATGACAAGATATCATACCGGATTTATAAAGTTACGTGAATTGCGAGTCGAAAAATGCAATTTTCTTGATTTGATTATACGGAAACGTGTTTCGGGTAAAATTAGATTTTTTATCGGAAACTGAAAAATCGATCGTTTTAATAAAAATTTATGATTTATGGTTTTTTTTTTATTGGAAACTGAAAAATCGATCGTTTTAATAAAAATTTATGATTTATGGTTTTTTTTTAATGGAAACTGAAAAATCGATCGTAGAAATCGATCTATCGATCGATCGATAAAAATGTATGATTTTTTATTTTTTTTATTGGAAACTGAAAAATCGATCATATTAATAAAAATTTATGATTTTTGGTTTTTTTAAATGTATAATTTATGATTTACGAAATTTGAAAAAAAAAAAAAAAAATTGTTTATAATGCGAAAAGAAGTAATGATTGAACTTTGATTCACGAGAAGTTCGAGTTCTCGAAGCCGCGTGACCCAATCGCAAAACACGGCGCCGTCCCGTTGCTCTCCCCTGCGATTCTCGTATTTTCTCTATCGATAAAGTTGCAATCCCCGGAATACAATTGCATTACAGTTAAACCCGATGCCCGATACACCGGTAGATACCGAGAAGGACGGCGAACCATTGGTTATACCGGTTTTCGCGAATATCTATGTTTCTCATAGTTTAATCGTCCGATAATACGACCGCTTTCTGTGTGCATAGCGCCCACAGTTGTGTACCTTTCCCTCCGCGAGTGGGCGCTCTCCGCGTAGAGCCTTTGGGAGAAAACGCTAACAGCTCGAAGGAAATCGACACGGATCATTGAGGATCGTTTCGATACCGGTATTTGCGATTATATATCTTAGTATTCGTCTATATCTGTATATTACAAGCAGTTACGTGGTACTTATCGTAACACCGATTGGCGAGAGCGACGTAATGTATGTCGGTTCGAAAGTTCGAAAACCACTTCCCGTCGTCTTATCGCAAATCCGTTCGAATAAACCTCCATGTCGTTTATTAAAAACCGAAAAAAAAAAAAAAAAAAAAAAAAAAATCCGTGTATCTTGTCAACTCGGCGACAAATTATTACGCGAACGCAGAGCAGAAAGATGTTTATATTTTTACCGTTTTTTTTTTTTCGTGTCGTTTATTCGCGAATTTCTGAAATCAATGATAAACGATTCCAGTTATTTCTCTTCCCAATTTCGTTCGAATATCGTCTTTCCGTCGTCTTGTCGTAATTTCGAAGGAATAAACTGAATGCAAATTGCTTTCAAAAATACGCGAACCCGCCGGATATTTTCATTTTTTCTCGTAGATCATTTATCAGACTGAAATATAAGCGAAAAAAAAAAGAAAAAAAAAAAAATCTTACATTTATGAGATCGACGATGAACATCGGGGGTCCCATCTGTTTTACGGTGTTCGCTATGCCTTCGATCTTCCGCGACCCTTCCGGGTGCTTCGAGGGTTCCTCGACAACCCTCAATTGTTCCTCGTTATTTCGTACTTTCGCGCTGTAGTTTTTCCGAGGATTTTTCTCGCCAAGATGAAAGGAGGGTAATGCGAGATTCTTGTACGCGTTTAAGTGTGACGCGTACACAGATTCCGGCATTGATGCGACTCCGGGGGGTTTCGAGAGGAGGCCTTCCGCTCGATGCCTATAACTATATCCCGGCGATATTCCACGGCCTCGCGATTTTCGAGACGTGTTTGTTCGCCTTTTATTTCGCCTCGAGAGGACGAGAGAAACGATTCGAGAGGTTTCTCTCCTCGGCGACAAGCTAATCGAGGTCCCTACGTGTTCCGCGAGGAGGGATTCCCCTCTTTTTCGTAGCATCGGCTCGGCGACATCGATGTATTTTTCGCGCGGCTTTGCGCACCGCGATCTATCTTCGAGTTGAAAAGGATAAAAAAAACGTAACGATCCCCGATCTTTACCCGCTAATACTATTCCTACGGTATATATTTATCCTCCGGAGCACTTCGTCAGACTTCGCGAGCGAAACGGTCTATGTACACCGGGTGTCCTTGCGGAATGAAAGTACCCTGGAAAAACGTGACCTCACGTTGCTTAGCCGTGAGTAAGACTCTCTGGATCGCCGGAGTCTCTCTCTCTCTCTCTATTCTCTCTATTCTCTCGAGTTCTCCAAAGACTCTGCGGGTTCTCGAGACGGTCGGTATCGATCAATGTTTGTGCGGTTCTCTCGTATAGTGTTGGTAGCCGCCACCGCTCGATCTTTCGCGAAAGCCAACGCTCCGATAAATTTCGTATTCCGCGGATGTGTTTCGTTGGTGAAAATCAACGGATTCATCGCCTCTCCGTTTCGCGATTCTCGTTTATTTTCGTGTATGCAGCATTTTACGAAATTTAGTAACACTTTGAAAAAAAAAAAAAAAAAAATGCTATCATCTCGTAATACATCGCGGAAAGGGTGAATGCGATGCAAAAAAATGTTTTAAAATTATTTTACGTAAGAAAAGGCGTTAGACGGCTCTCCGTTGTGCGATTCTCTTTTATTCTCGTATACGCAGTATTTTACGAATTTTGGTAACACT
The DNA here is from genome assembly GCA_964006125.1 of Cryptus viduatorius. NCBI lineage: Eukaryota > Metazoa > Arthropoda > Insecta > Hymenoptera > Ichneumonidae > Cryptus > Cryptus viduatorius. Next base: position 803,312 of record OZ023229.1, read on the forward strand.
GAAAAATAAAAAAAAAATTATCATCTCATAATACATCGCGGAAAGGAGTTAATGCGATGAAAAAAAAAATGTTTAAAAATTATTTTACGTAAGAAGGGGCATTAGGCGGTTCTCCGTAGTGCGATTCTCTTTTATTCTCGTGTATGCAGCATTTTACGAATTTTAGTAACACTTTGAAAAAAAAAAAAAAAATGCTATCATCTCGTAATACATCGCGGAAAGGGTGAATGCGATGAAAAAAAAAATGTTTAAAAATTATTTTACGTAAGAAAAAGTGGTGACTAAGCTGCAGAAAATGATTTTTCTCTTCTGTTTCTTTCTTAATGACTTAATGATGTTTTACTTTTTACTATTTCTTTCGTCGCCGAGTAACGATTTAATTAATTCTTCTGTTCTCCGACAGATTCTCTGTGGCGTGACCACTGACGAGTCCGAGTCGCGGTCGAGGAAACCGGTGACGAGAAACCCGAGCGGCAACGTCATTCACTAGCAGTGCATCATCATTAGATTCCCAGCGATTGCCGGTGCTGAAACAAAAAAAAAAAAGAAAAAATAAAGAAGAAGAAAAAAAACAACAGCGTCGAGAGTTCCTCTCGTTGCGCGGCTCGTGCCGCGTTGGTCCGCGAGTGCTTGTGGCTTGTGTCGTCGTCGGTCATAGCGCGGTATCGGGAAAGTGGAGCGAGTCGCGCGAAATCCGGTCGGTAAAGTTTCGATGTCGGTGCTAAAAGTTATGAACATTCCGTGAAATCGGCGCTCAAGCGTCATCAGCGCGAGTTTCGTCGGATTTTTATTTTTATTTTTTTTTGATTTTTCATTCATTTTTTTTTCGTCCCAAAGATCGATACATTAACGAAGGAGAGATCTATCGATCGACGATTAAACTGGGGAAATAAAAATACGAATCATGGAGACCGAAGAGCTCACGAGGCTCGTCGACGGCATCTACAAGGTCAGTGGCAAACGCGTCTTCAATTAATAATTTTTTTTTTTTTTTTTTTTTTTCATCGAAATCGTCAGTTTCGCCGTCTATTCAATAATTTACATTGTTCAGCAAATTGCCATTTAATTATTTCAATGGTTCGTTGAATAATTTTTAAAGACGATTCTTATCAAAAAGAGGCATTCAACGAGCCATTAAGGCGAATTAAATGGCAAGTAGCGTCGCGATGTATATAACAAAAATGAATCAGAGGCTTCTGCGCCGTGCGCTTGAATCACGCAACGAGTTCGTGTCTCGTCCTCGACTACCCGAGTATTTCTATTTCGAGTCGTGTAATAACGAAATTCGAGCGGAGATTATCTCATCCTCGGGTCGTCGAGGTTTCTCCTTACATCGGTACGAAGCTTCCAACTCGCGTGTTGTTCTTAGCTACGAATGTGTCTCACAAAAAAAAAAAAAAAAAAAGGAAAAAAAGATCGAAACAAGCATCGAGTGTCCAACTAATCGACGATCGCATCGGTGTTTACACTTCGCGATGAGCGCTGCGGATCCAATGACTCAGATGTGTTACGAAACGGAAAAGTATCGATGTATTTCTCAGCTGCAATCTGCGCGAAATACCGATAGATATATATACTTCTGCGCATCTCTCACGCGTCGGCGATTTTCGATGAAATTTACTTCCCTTATTATTTATCTTTTTTTTTCAGTATAATAACCCGTCTAATTCAGGGCGATAAATTTTCTACCACTATTCGAAACCGCGGCGGCTCCTCGCATCAACGACGAAGCTAGCGACGCTCCTCCAAAGACTTCCCGAGTCTAGTCTCGCCTCGAGGCGACTCCGAAACGTTAATCTTGGATGATGGAATTTTCGCGAAAGGCTCTCCTCTAACCTCTCGCCGTCTCCTTCTCCTTATCTCGATAAACGAGGTGTACATTTCGAAAGGGAGAAGCGGGCAAATTCCAGGATGAAGTGGGGAAGGAAGCAAAAGAGGAAGGCGAACTCTCTAACCCGCCGTTTCTCTCTTGTGGAAGCGGAAGCGGCAGAAGCATAGCGGGATTTTCGAGGGGATGAAAGTCTGCATTATAAAGGCTTTTCGCGCTCGGAGTTTCGGTGTTACGTTTACCGCAAAATTCTCCGATAATTAGGTGTCGCCTCGGAAAATTGGAGGAAAGGGAAGAGCGAATAGCGAGAGAGGGAGAGAGGAGAGAGAGTTTAAAGGAACAGGAATGAGTAGCGGTGGGGTATACGCAAGCGGTATAAACGAGACGAGAGGGTGAAAACCGGGAGGATGATCGGGTCGGGGCGTAACCTTATTAGTCGTTCGGAGCGGCATATAGCGACGGAAAACGAAGGCTTTTCCTTAAGAGACTCGTATTATGCTGCTTTCCCACCACTCTTCGGAAGGCTTTCGCGTCTATCTGCCGTTCCGCGGGAAGGAGAAAATCTCTGGCGGAAGTACTACCGCCAGCATTATCCGAGGCCGGAAGTTGCGAACATCTCGCGCTTACTACTTATTCCTTCGCCTGGATGCTGCTGCTGCCCTCTTTTTCCTTCGATGGAAAGGGAAGGGGCCGCAGCTTGTCTCTCGTAGTACTTCATTTCTTTCCTATTTCGCTTATTCGTCTCTCCATTCCCAGCCTCCAGCTTCTCTCCCGTAATCCAACGAGAGACACAGAGCTAACGACACTTTCACTCCCCGATGCTTAACGTGTCTCGCCGTTCTCTCCTCTCCCACCATCCGAGTTACGCTCGTAATAACGCTCCACTAATTCCTTCGTCACTCCCGACTCGACGACTCGTTATTTCGTTGTTTCCTTCAATGGTCTGTACACAGACTATAATGCTACTGCGGCTATTAACGCGATTGAAAGAAGTGTTGCAATTACCGAGATGGATTACCCGCGCTTTTGCTTTCCAGACTTTTACAACTCTTGTGAGAGGATAACGTATGGATTGCGATTTGTCTTCTTTGTTTTACGGACAAAAGAAATGATGAATGCGCAACTATAGCGAGTGAAGCAATTATACGAAAAAAAAAAAAAAAAAATCATTGAAAACCGATATTAGAAATTGTAATCGACAATTTTTTTGGGAGTCTTTCGAAATGTTGAATTTTTTGAGATTTTAAATTTTCGTTTTCGAAGTATGTGGAGTCGAAAAAAAAATTTTTTTCACAGATACTTTTCAAAGTTTCAGATATCAAAAAAAGTTATGAAAAAAATGGAAACTTGTAGACGAATTTTTTGAATTTCAATGTCACCTGTGCCTTCAAAACCTCAATGTGCTGATTGAGGGTTAAAAATTGATTATTGTCGGAACAAAAAATTTCAAAAGGTTCACCAACACTTCGAAAATAAAAAACTTGTCTCTTTCGTTAGTACAAAAAAAATCTTCAAATAGATCGTAAAAAATAAAAAAAAAGGAAAATTTTTCGAATCCATCGAAGTAGAGAAAGCAGTTTGGTTTGAAGTATATCTAAAACCTTGTATAGGGAATGATGGGGCAGAGATCGTTCGTCGCGCGTGGTGGAGAGTGGAGGCTCCACGCCTCGTAATCTCGGCTGATCCCTTAATTTTCGCGGATTCCCGTTCACCCTGCGGGTCTCCCTCACCCTCGTTTCTCTACCCTTCTCTCCCGCTGCTATATCGTCGTTAACGCACCGGTCGCAAGTACAGTCCGCAGAAGGTTGGGGGAGTACGGGGTTTGTTCACTCGCTCGCGAATCGGAAGCCAATTAATATCCATACCTTCCCTCTCTCTTTCTCTCTCTCTCTCGCCTCCCATCGCGGATCTGTCTCGCCGGCCGCAACCCTGAATATCCGGCGATTTCCAGCGGCGTTACGTTTCTCTATCCGGTATACTACAGTAGTTTAGTATAACCGTCGATGGGGATAGCAGAAGGGATGAGGGAGAGAACGCGCTTGCTGTGTGATAAACTCGCGCCGTGGGGCTCGCTTGTCAACGCGCGCATCTGCGCATATCCCATTGTATCGGGACACCTCTTTCCGCCCTTCTCTGTCCGTGTGTTTCATACTCTCCACAACCCCCGGATTCAAAATCCTCTCGATGTCACCCGATAACAGCCCGCGAGCAACAAACCCCTTGTTACCTATCCTATCGGATCGGGATGCCCCTTTTCGCTGATCCATGACCCATGAATCCCATTTCCTAGTATTTTCTATCCGTAACATAGCTTTTCCAGATTAATCCTATTTTTCCGTAACAATCTATTGATCAATTTTGAAATTCCCGTAGATACAATCGGCACGGACATTGATCGAAAGGAATTATTATTCGCCATCAAGTTTACACCGGAGCACTTCGAAGTTCATTAATCGAAGAGGAAATTGGGATATACAGCGGAAGATTGATGGATAGACTCAATAAACGGAACCGGATGAGCTTTCGCGGCTGCAAACTTTTCGGCAGTGATAACTTATCGATTGCACACGAAGCAGAAGTGCTTTCGAAAAGTAGGGGATGAGGTCGCGATCGGTTGGGGGATGAATACGATATCTCAAACTCGGTGACACGTGCGCCCCTAACGATGGTGTTCTGTACCTCATACTGTACACTATATTACAGAACGATTCAGGGTGCGCGCGCGTCCATCGCGTTCGTTAGAGGCCTTCATTACGATCACTTGTATTCGAGACCCAAACACTTCCCCTCCATATATCTATATATCTATATACAAAACTCACTTTCGCTCGGGATGAGGATTAATTTTTAATATCCCTCGCCGCAAGTTTCCACCCTCTTTCGCTGGGGTTTCGGCAACGACTATCAACGCATCGCCCCCCAGTCGTTGCCGAGTTCTTTCCCGAAGACATCCGTTTTTCTCACTCAACGACCATTCTAAACGGGACACCTGCGTTCTCTCATTTTCTCTTCATCCCTTAGCGCGCGGAGCCATTAAGATGCTACCGTTTTCCGCGGTACATAGTATTATTATAATTTATATATATGTATATTTAGAAACGTCCCGGCGACTTTTTCATCCCCTTCTACATCGCGGCATCTTTCTTTCCGCGCTAAATTAATTTTTACCTTCCAACCCCCTCCCAGGGGTTGAAAAAAAAATTCGTTACCATATCCTCTTCTCGTGTTCTTCTGCTCTCCCTTCAGTCAACGCTTTCGCTGGATATAGAAATATATGTATATGCGTCGGTGTCTCTCTTTCTCTCTCTCTCTCTCTGACGGTATGCCCGGTGGCCACATGATGCCATCAGCTCGCCCGGCACCAATTACTTCTTTTGTTTCCCCCGAGAGAAACGAAAACACGGAATTAAATTATTCTCCGTCTCTCTTACCGACAATCCCGCGGCATCTCTCTACGTTAGTCCAGCGACGTCCGCGCTAAACGACCAACCAGACACGCGCTTCTGTCTCTCCGCGAAGAATCTTCCTTTTCGCGAATTCGAATTTCCATCAGCGGGAAAAATAAATTTAAAAGAAAGAAAGCGCTTGTAGAAGAGGTCGAGTGGAATTCAGATAAATTTTAGTTGCCTTCCCGGACCGGTTGAGGGAATTTCTCGCTTTATTAGCATACATTCGACTCCTCTTGACGCCCTCTCCGCGAGAGACTTTTATAATCCGCGCAATTTCCATTCGCCGCTGAACGAGCCGCTTGCTTCTGACGTCTTGTCTTTGGTATTCGATATCAATGTAAACGGAGAACTGCCGATGAGATATATACTTATGTATGTTGTATATATGCCAATGGTACCAATGGTCCTTGAAAATCTCGCGGCTTGTTGTTATGTACCGATCTGTTACATTACTGTGTCGATACTATCGCATGCGAGAGATCGCGTTAAATGATCTTCGAGGCCGTGTGCAGCGTTAACCGGTGAATGTACACGAAATTCCAATTCTTTTCCTTCGGCATATTTTACGAAGCGATACATTAATCTCGAATAACAAGAATATTTATTTGCGATACTTGTTATTCGTGACATTTTCTACCATTTTTATTGTCGGTAGTTGCGAAAAAAAAAAAAAAAAAAAAAAAACATCGCCAGTGTCCCGGATATGGAAATCGAAAGAATGGCTTTGTTGCCGCGATCTATTGTTCCGTGAGAATTATTCTCGACTTTTAATCGAACGCTTTGATCAATTTATTGAGTTTGTCAATCAATTTTACTCGGTCGGTAACTCAAAAAATTGATGATTACAGACGATTAATTGATGAAAGCAAACAATTAAATGTCTCGAGCGAAGTTAACCAAACAAATTCTCGAATCTTATCTCATCGCTGAGTTATTTATGAAGTTTAAGAGTTTAATTTCGTTATTTGCGATCAGGAAATTAATGACTATCGCTTAAGTAGATAACTCCTTATACCGATCAGACGTCCGCTCGATGTTTTATTTTTTACGTATATTTTAGTTTTTTTTTTTTTTTTCTTTCCTCCGCATCTGATTATCGTAATTATTCGTTCGAATTCTCGACTTCGTTTGAATCGATCGGCAATCGGAGAACGCGCATGAAACCGTTCGGTGACGTCAATCGTCGCGAGTCCCCGCAGTACCGTTTCGCATGTCGAGAAGCGAAGCATCCTGTTGCCAGAGGTTTGGAATTCGAGACGAAATTCCACGAGCAGCTCTCGTACACCTCGCCAATCGTCTAGCGATTGCTACCCGATCGTCTTCCTCTTCCAATTCTTCGATATTCTCGACTTGACATACAAACCAAGTCTCGCATATTTGCTTCGTTCGTATGCAGAATTCGCATCCTCGTAATTTCTTCAATTCACAACATTTCCATGCGATCCCGAGGCACGTAGGAATTTTCTATTTAGCGCACGAACGCTGCGATTTTTTATTCCATTTTTCAAAAAACCTTTTTTAAAATAAAATTCTAAAATTCATGATACATAAATCATTGAAATGCACAGGAAATGGCGTACTACGGGTCAATATCGACATCAATACAATTCACGAGTTTCAATTTTACTGATTAACGAATTTTGTGGATTTTGTGAGAAATCGGTGGGATGCGCGGTGATTAATTTTAGAAGATAAAAAAAAAAAAAATTTTAAATAAAAATCTATTAATTCAATTTTTTTCCAGTCGGATAGACAAAAAGATCGAAAGATCGTCGCTAATAGGAGAAACGATTTACAGCGATGGCATAGAGAGCATAGAAACGACTGAATAGTGGTTCGCGAGGTGATTAATTTTAGAGGATTAAAAAAAAAAAATTTTTTTTTTTAAATAAAAATCTATTATTTCGATAATTTTTTATCAGTCGGATAGAAAAAAAGATCGAAAGATCGTCACTAATGGGGGAAACAATTAAAGACGATGGCATAGAGAGCATAGAAATAGCTGAATAGCGGTATTGATGAACCTGTAAAAGCGACTTCTCTACTTCGCTTCATGAAGTTCCTTCCGGTGTCTCTCTGTGTCACAGAGAATGAGTTGGTTCTCCCAATCTACCTACCGAGAGTAGAGTGTCTCTCGTGCAAAGGGAGAGACACATATCTCTGTGGATTCTCTGCCGCATTACCGTTTACGGTTTAGTCTCAGTTACGCCGGTGGTACACTGCATGACCTCCGGTTTCTCTCGACTGTAGCACTGCGGGATTTGCTCGTGCAGCTTGCTGCCTCTCGTCCTTTCTATGTTTCAATTGTGTCGTCGTATGGGTGAGATAACGCGACGAAGAGATACGGAGGACACAGGTATACCACGAGAACGCACCGGGATACGTTTCACGTGGAATACGCAGATCAAAGACCTCTCCCTATCGGTCTTTGTCGCGTATCTTCGTTGCTCTACCCTCTTCGTTGCTCTACCCTCTTCGTTACTCTACCCTCTTCATGGTTCCCTCGTACGGTACTGATAGCTTCAATTCAAAGCGAAATTAACGATAACGTTGACACTGACGCGCGAGAAGAACGCTGAAGGATCTCTCGTTACGTCGCTCTCTTTATCCGTCCTTTACGCTCGTCGATACTTTTCGAAAGTCCATTTTTTTAATTAGGGTGAAGAAAAATTACATCTTTTTTTTTATTATATTTTAATTCTCAACTACCCGTCGGGCGAAAAATCGGAACGCGTTTCATGGAGATGAACGATTTTTTTTTTTTCGGTGTCTTTCCGAAAATTATTGACTATTGCTAAACACCATTCGGCAATGTGATTTTGTGACGATAATTTTTTTATTATTATTTTTTTCAATAGAGAATTAACATTTTTTGAATATTGGTATAAATAAAAATATTTTACGAAATCGTCTTTTCAATATGTCAAAGAATAGCGAACGAGCGGACTTTTTGCTACTTTTTTTTTGCAACTTTCGATTAAATACATGGAGAGCTCTCAGATAGAAAATCGGAAAAATTCTAAAAAAAAAATCTCGAAATAAAGAAAAATTTGAAAAAAATTATAAAAATTTTAAAAACTTTCAAATCAAAAATAAGTGTAATGAAGAAATACCGGAATTACATCGACAAAAAAAAATGAAATAATTCATTATTCGTATATTACAGTCGGGAGATTTCCATTCTCAATGAAAAAAATATCGTTTCATTATAAAATGGAAATAATTTATTGTTAATTTAGTCTTTTCTATCAACACAATTTTTTTATTACACTTTTTTTGAAGTCGGAACTTTTTTAGTTTTGTAATTTTTTTATTTTTTTTTTCTCTGAAGAGTGAAAAAAAATTATAATTGGGGAAAACATCTATAATTGACTTTGCCATATGTTGCAAAACCAATTTCATTGTTTCCAGCAGTAAATATAAATGTACGCATTTGCGTCGCGGGTTTTGTACAATTATCGAAAATTGTTGTTCATTATATTGTCAACGATTACGGAAAATTGGTTTATACTTTACGCGTAAAATAGACCGGAAACTCGGAATTTTTCTCTCGAGGTCATCGGAAGCTATATGCTTGGCGGACATTCAGAGTACAGTGGCCTTTCCCTTCCGTCTGCAGTAGTTCGGCTCCGTAATATACTGGAAGGCGGTAAACGAACGGCGCCTATGACTCGACACACAGCGGAGAGAGTCGAACGGCGTTCCGTTCGTTGAGTTTTTCTTCGCTGCCGGTACTCCAATTTACGTAAAATTCCGTTCCTTTTTCAAGCATCCGTGACCCTCGACAAAAGGAGTTATATAATTTTTACGATGAAATTTACGCGGGGAAATTTTCTCGAAGAGTTTGGAGGACGTTCAAGGTCGGTGAGAGTCAATGAACTCCTCGAAGCCTTTCGCGGGTATCAAAAAAAAAAAAAAAAAAAAAAAAAAAATCCGACGGCTCTCGAAATCGTCAGAGTTTCGAAAAGCCTTTCGATCACCATCCGTGTCATTTCCAATTCCGCTTGGGACCGTTTTTCTTCTTTCCATTTATTCTCGGACTCTTAGTCATCGCCGTTGCAAAATCCGCGGTTTACCGTCCCATCGAGAAGGGGAGGATCAGCGCTGTTTTTATTTACGACAAAGCGAAAACCTCGCGCGCGGAAAATTAGAGGCGAAAGAGAAAAGAGGGGAATGCGAACGTCCACCCGAGAGTCGCGCTGACCCTGTCCAGGAATTGATGTTTTCCTGGCTTCAGGAATCCGTGTATGAATATTTACGAGTAGCCATCTCGTCACCGGACGCGCAAGCGGTCCAGCAACTCCGCCTCATCCTCCTTTCTATTCTACATCGTTCTTCCACTTTTCCCTACACTGTGACCGTCGACCGTTCCAACCCCTCGCGTCTATTTGTATATCTTTCTTTATCCTTTACGCACAGCGGCGCGCGCGCAAACCCTCGCTACTCCACCGATGAAATATCCCTACGCTGCTCTCGTTCTTTACTTCTTTTTTTTTTTTCATCTCATCCTATCATTCCGCCTCTTTCTCTTTGTTCCGCAGTCATAAACTGCGGCGGTACGCTTGTGTACCGAGCGCACACCCTCCGCCGATTCATCTCTTTCCATCCATCTCGTGTCAATCGCCATCGTAGTATCGAAACTCCGCTTACAACATTTTATTCCCGTCCGATGAATCCGTAAATATAGCTGTGTCCGTTCTTTATGGGTCTCTAAAAACGAAGAAAAAAAAAAAAAAACTAACAATTTCGATAGAATCCGAACGACAGCGCCGATCTTCAACTTTGCGTCGATCGGTGTTTTTTTATCGCTTAAATAAACGACAAGATCGTATAGAGTTAAAGGATTGATGCGAATGTCGAAGAGATTGAATTATCGCTGAGTTCGAAATTGTGAACGGAGAACTCGAGAAATAGATTTTTTTTTTTTCTTCTTTTTTTTTTCCTTTATATTTCGCAGTAGCGCAGGATTTGGTATGCCGACGAGATTGTCGAGTATAGGAAAAGAGAGTAGGGCTTCACGGGGGAAGGGCGAAAACCGGGATTGTTGGGTAAAACCGATCGAATTTCCTCGGTCGTCCACTTCCGCCAAGCCAACGCTTTTCCCCATCGAATAACGCTTACCGAGGCAGACACTCGATTTTCCGACCGGAAATTTCCATAACTCCTTGGGTACGTGCCCGTTGTGCTTCTGGTCCGGCGAGAACGAGGTTTCACCGATTGGTAACAACGTTGAGGAAAATACGATCCGGCACGCGCGAGAGTTCGGCTTCTCGACCAGTTTCCGATTTTTTTTTTTTTTTTTTTTTTTTTCAAGGTTTCCAGGTATCAGACAACGAGACTCCCGAGATTCAGCGAGACTTGTTTCATTTTTTTGATCCCATACCCCAACTTTCGTGTTATATTTTATTCAAAAGTCCTTATCTTGGTTTTCAGACTATTATGGTAATTTTTAAATTATAATAAAATCGTTCGATTTATCGAATCTTCTGACCTGTATACTAAAAAAAAAAAAAAAAAAAAAAAAAAAGGATTTGATAGAATTCAATAAAAGGATCCCGGAATTTTACAGACCGATACTACTATTCTGCAGAAATGATTTCGTATTTTTACTTTCTCATCCCGATGTATACGAAATATGGAAAAAGAGAAAGTACTGCAATCGCGAGAAAAAATAACGTCAAATTTATGGACTAAATCAACTAAATAAATCGTTTCAAAACACTAAAATGAAAAAAAATTCTTTTCTCCATTTTGTTTTCATAATTGTGACCCAATCTATCATATTTCATCCCGAAAAGTTTTTTTGCTCAAAAGTAATTAAAAAAAGGGATTTTCCTCAGATGTCTGTCCGTCTGTACGTACGTATCAAATTTTTTGGCATAAACACAATAAATTTCTGCAGACATTTTCTATCGCTACGAAACTTTGAACATAACTTCTATATGTGGAGTATGAATTTGGTATTGAAATTCAGAGATTTTCCTTCATGTTTACTAATTGTTTACTTGCAATGTAAAAATGGAAAATTAAAGAAATTAAAAAAACGCCAAAACTTATTAAAAAATAAGTAGTAAATGTGGAGGAAAAACTGTGAATTTCGATACCAAACTCGTACCGCACATGTAGAAGATATGTTGAATGTTTCGTAGCGATAGAAAATGTCTGCGTAAAGTTATTGCGTCTTCGCCGGAAAATGGTTTGTCTGTTCGTATATACGTTCCAAGTTTTCTGGTATAGAGACAATAACTTTATGCCGACATTAGTAAAAACTATGAAACTTGGTACGCATATTCTACATATATAATCTGAGTTTTGTATTGAAAATCAAATTTTGTTATCAATATTTTTTATTAATTTTCCTGAACATTGAAAAAAAAAAAATTAAATTGTGAACAAAAAATGTATACACTGTATTTCTCAATAACATTAATAAAAAAAAAATTACGAAAAAACATCGCGAACTATGAAATTTTTGCTATTTTTGGAAGTACCGTCTATAGTTCGAATTCCAACCGCAAGAGGCGTGATCAGCGCCAAAAGTTCGACGCGCCACCTATGGTTTGTAACATTTCAGCGGTAAACGCAGATTGCGAGCGATCATCAAAATTTCAACAAAATTTGTTCGAAAACTAAACATCTCCACTAAAAACATACATATCAACAGAATACTAACTTCGCGCAAACAATAATTGGGATGAGAAAGTCACGAGTTGCAACACGCCAGTAGCAAGTGCCACGTGCCCACATTTTTTCTTAATATTTTTTTTCTACACGGTAATTGGATAAAAAAATACGAAGTATTGCGTCGCTGTGCAACTCTGTCTCGTTGAACAAGTGAACGAGAGAAATAGATTTCCGCGAATTCCGCGACCTCCCGATGTTCGCCGGAACTGTATCTCGTCTCCTCGAAGAAACGAGTATCTCCTCTCATCGTCGACCATGCGACGCGTGTGTATACATAGCGGGAATAAAACGTGATGGGACGCGACGGTTCACTCTCCCTTTCGGTATTATTTCCGCGTCTCTCGCTCGACAGCTAGACGCGTTCTTTTTTCCCGTTTTTTTTTTACTCTCCGCAGAATGATTTCCGTGGAACTCACGCGATCTATTCATTGTAAACTCGGCGAGTCCACGCGTTACGGCAAACGACGATTAACGCGGCTTTTCCTTTTACGCTACACACTGCGATTTAGATAGCGAGAGTTATCAAAACATGAGATCTACAAGTGCGTTTATAATAAAAAAAAAAAAAAAATAAAGACGAAAAAAATGTGCTATTAGCACGATACATTTTTTTTTTCGATTGTTTTCGCACTCATATATTAGATTAGGAATTTACAGCAATTTATTTGTAGATCTCACTTAAAAAAATTTTTTTTCCGCGTCGCGCACGCGATCTTTAAGAAAAAAAAAAAGTTTTCGTCTGTATTAACGATAAGTCAAACTGATACATTTTTTTTCTATAATTCGTTAGATAAAACGCCAATCACAATTCCAAGAACAGATTAATAAGACTCGTAGGCACGAGACTTCGTTCTCGAAGGAATTTTCTCCGCGCTATAAGCGAAACGATTTAAAAGAACAATGGCGCGGTGGATCTCTCCATAGTTATCCGAATAATTGGCCATATCGCTTATCCTCCCATTAACACTGCCAACAGACAGTCATTTACTCGTATTATCGTTCTCATTTATTTTTTCCCCTATGCGCTGTATCGTACGCCATGAGAATCGTTTTGCCCGTTGAATTCTGTGTCACAGAAAGATCGCGCGAAAAAAAAAAAAAAAAACGCTAAATAATGCGAATATAAGCGAATAACCAACTGACCCACTTGCTGGTCGTGTCGTCGGTCGTCACTCTCTCGAGTCCCACTTGCGTCTGAACTCCTTCTCGGAGGAGCCATTGAGGCTGCGAAGATGAGTCGAACAAAAAAAAAAAATGTGAAATTACATCTATTTGTAATGCTTTTTTATTGTCGTCGGTACGAAACGTGTCCAAGGAAAATCGATTATTAGCGAAGAATAACGAGAGGCACAGCGGACATTATACGACGCACGTGCGCAACTCGAATTATTATATAGCTTTACGTAGAATAGAATCGGAAATTTTCCACGATGCAGCAACGGATCGTATTTTGCTGCAACAGCAGCAGCCGCACGAACGGACTCGAGAGTAGTCGTTACCGCGGAATATTCGCCGGAGATCTCTCGAGAGGCCCGAGCGAAAGCGACTTTCTCGGGCGCTTCTCATGACTCGGGACTACCAATCGCTGCTATACCAGCAGCATCACCGTCCTTCTTTCTCTTTGTGTATCTTATTCCTTTCCTCCGATGTTAGGCAAAAACTATCGGGTTATATGTAACCGGGAAGCATTCCTGCATGTCTTCTCTCCCATTTATATCCACTGAGTTTATCGTTTATTTCGCTGAATTGCGTCTGAAGAAAAAGAAGAAAAATAAAAAGTAATAATGCCGCTGCAATTTTATTCCGCATAAATCAAGCAATTTGTAAATTCGATCGGAATCGATACAAAATGAAAGATCGAAATCGACGATTTTCGATCTAAAATCGGGAGAATTCGAAATCGACGATTTTAGATCTAAAATCGGGAGAATTCGAAATCGACGATTTTTTATCTAAAATCGGGAAAATTCGAAATCGACGGTTTTAGATCTAAAATCGGTAAAAACCTAAATCGACGATTTTAGATCTAAAATCGGGAAAAATCTAAATCGACGATTTGAGATCTACAATCGGGAAAAATCGAAATCGACGATTTTAGATCTAAAATCGGGAAAAATCGAAATCGACGATTTTAGTTCTAAAATCGGGAAAAATCTAAATCGACGATTTGAGTTCTAAAATGGGGAAAAATTTAAATCGACCATTTTAGATTTTTTGAGTCAATTTTTAAAAATTCGTGTATCGAAAACTTCCAAAGAGCCGGTTTTTCCGAATACATCCCACAAATTCATATGTTCCGATGAATTTTTTTAGTGAAAAATTGTTTCTACGATCGAAAATCGGTATAAAAAAAACGATATGTTTCGACTGTTTTTTAAAAATTGCCTCGAGCTCTTCCGCTCCATGTATCAAATCACATCAACGATTCTCTGATTCGTATTTCCAAATTTCAATATCAGCATTACATCGTCCAATAGTACGAACAGCTCTCGCGCGCGATTTTCGTAACCGATAAATTCGTTGGCGAACAATTGCGCAACTTTATTGCCAGCGATGGTTCTCCCGACTGCGGGAGAAGCTTACAGTGCGACTGGCATCGTGGGAAGGACGTTGATATTCAAAGATATTATTACTGCACAGGATAAGGGAAAAGGGAGGGGGAAGTCGTGAAAATTCGTTATGGAATTTGCGGAGAGAAACTATAGAAAACTGTTTGCTACTGACGTACATTCGCGGAATAATCTCTACTCGCATTGTCAGACTTTTGCCGCTTATGCGGAGAACTTCTCGGATAATTTTGCTCTCGATGCCGGGGTCGTGACTCTCGTTGAAACAATAATGAATAAAGAGTTATGTTTATAGTTGAATAATAAGCGAAACGAATTCGCGGAACGTTTGCGAGATCAACGGAACGGTAAGTCGAACGAGTAGAAAGCTTTAAACTAAACTATTTGTAGAAGTGCCGCGACTCAGAAGAATTCATATGCAATTTTTTTTTTTTTTTTTCGCAACAAAGTAATTGCTTCGGGTTCTCGTTAATTGCCGAAGGCGAGAAGTCTTTGATTCACGTAAGCGAAGCATGAATAATATTCGTTTGACCTAAAAAAAAAAAAAAAAAAAAAAAAAATCCCGATATATATAAAAGCCATTTAGGATCTTTATTAATTCTTACAATTACCACAAGTATTCGCATCGATAAACGTCGATCGTTAAACGTCCCGGCATCGCTTTCAGACAGTCATCGTAATGCTGTTACTTCAGTTATCTTTTATCTTCAGATTATACATCGTGACTACAATTTCGATGAATAATGAATAAAATTTTATAGCCAAATGAATAATAAAACGGAACCGTGTGATCGAATGTTTGAACGATTAATAGTCAGAAAAAAGCGATATACAGCATAAAAAAAAATGAATAGATATGCTGCGAGTGGTAAAGTACAGTGTGTGATCAGACCTCTTTGAAATTTAGTATTCCTCGTCCACTCGCGATGCCAGAACTAACATTACCGTCTTTAATCCTTATTTCATTGTTCCCCGCGTTTCCCCAAAGGGTCGAAGCTGCTTGCCAAGCTGCGCTTCGAAGCGCCCTCTCCCCCTTCTGCCCCACCGAACCTCGTTATCGATAAAACGTAAAGCATAAAACGACGAGACGTATTAAAGTTATTCGTCGTGCGATGCGAGAGAGAGTCGTTTCGTAGGCTCACAGGTTGGTTTCGGGGCGGAGAACAATGTCCTTCGGAAAAGACCGGAGCGTGCGCTCCGCGTGTAGCCCCCCATCCTATTTCGCCCTCTCTACTCTCCTCTCGTGCCTTCGGGCGACTGCTTGCTGCTGCTCGGCGAACGTTCCGTGGATTCTCGGGGCACGAATCCTGCTGGGAGCGGCGTCGCGTTCCGCTGTTCCGTGCACCATCGCTGAATGTATAATTAAGGATTACGTGGGCACGCGTAATCGGCCGAACAATACCGGACTTTTACCCGATATTATCGCACGGCTGTTACAGTAACGTCTGTGTGGGATACGTATGCAGGTGTGTGGGCACTATTGTAACAATGGGAACAACTGTCCCGCGTGCGTGTTCAGATTATGTCGGAGAAACAGAGGTGATTCGCTATCCGCTTTTTATCGTCTAAGAGAGAGTAAGTTTTAAGGCACAGATTGCTAATTCTTTATTTCTCGTGGATAGCGAAGAAACACTGGCAATAGTCGAAAATGTCCATATTTGTCCGAAAAAAAAAAAAAAAAAAAAAAGTCTGATCACATACTGTCTTTTTCTACTCGAGCAACTTCCGTACGAAACGTTATTAATTACGGGAAAAGTTCTACAAAAAAAAAAAAAATTTATAGTCGGCCAAAAGTCGCAAATACGCTCAGGAAAATGGCGACATTAACATATATAAAAACATAAATCACGAAGCAGGGAAAGAGGGGTGAAAAAAAAAATACGATGGAGAAGAAAAAATCTCGAAAGAATATAAGGGTTTCCGGGGGTTGGTTGCGTTGCGACGGAGGATAAAGAGCGTATAAAAATCAGGGTAAATAAAAGTGGCGTTGGGTCGAGCGGAAAAATAGGATATTATACATGTATATACGCGGGGCGATATGTTTGAGGCATTCAGTGTACGGTTGCGGCTGTCTCTCGAAATTCGTGAAGTCGCGTCGCCCCGGGGCATTCAGGGGTTTACGCAATTTCGCCCGGTCCAACTCGGTCCGGTCAAACCTCATACCGCGCGTCGCGTTCTCCTCTCTCCCTGTGCTCTCTTTCCCCGAGCTGTCCGAGTCACGATTGACCGGCCGGTAAACATCACGGAGGCGCGCACCGGCAGCATTGTTCAATCTGACCCGAGGGCTCCAGCCGTACCGGTCTGGCGCGTCCGTCCACGCGCTGCCACTACTACTGCGATCTCCCGTACAACCATTATTTGCTGCAGTTTCCGAATTTTCGTGGGCGCATCCGCTATATATCCCTCCCTTACTCTCCCTTGGCGCTGATACTCGTGTGAGTTCATTACTATACATGTATATATAGATGTACGAACATCAGGGGGAGAGTGCATTTGAAAGCTCGAATTACCACTCTCGTGCGTACAAATCATTTTCATTGAATCAGCAATTAGTTAATGATCATGAACAGGTTTCGCGCGCATAATATACGCGAGCCGATCGAGATTGGCGATTGAATAGCAATTGTTGAAATAGAGAGATTAATTTTTTTTTTTTTTACATTCGAACGATCCTTCGCTAGGAGCCTCCGCCATTATTTTCGGAGTTCGACACTAAATCGGATAATATATTCGGTGTTATTGCAAGATATATAAACATTTGTTGCGTTGACTTCCTTTTTATCGTCATTTTTGCGATGTTACCGACAGGGTAATCGAATGTTTTGCGATAATATACTCGATTGAGAGATTTTTTTTTTATCGTTCGCAAATTAATTGTGACGAAAGTTACCGAATTCTAACCTCAAAAGTTTATTATCGGAATAAATTCAAGGGGATAGAGACGAGTTTGGATTTTATCGGGAGCTTTTCCTTTCCGTCTGAATGTCCCGCTGCAAACTTGCCAGTTGAGTGAAAGAAAGAAAAGACAAAAAAAAAAGAAAGAAAAGGACGTTAGGAAGGCAAAAGAGGAATGAAAAGAGAGTCGGCCGTAAATCGACGGAGTTAAATCGATGGGTCCGCTTCGTTCCTTCTTTCTCTCGGGTCTTTCGCGTGCTGCATAGGCGCACCTACAGTCTCGTTTTCGCTCTCCGGCAATGCGCGTATATATCGAGTTAAGTTCGAGATTGGGGAACGGGACGAAAAAGGTGCGTTCGTCCTTCGCTTATCTCTCCCGCAGGAGAAGTTTCTTCTACGTGATAGAATTGTGGAGAAGCTTGCGTTGCGTCGATGCCCCCCGCGATGCACGAGTGGGTTGAGACACGAAAAAAAGATCGAAAAAAAAAAAAAAAAAAAATAGAAAGATTGTATACGGGTAGATACCTAAACTACAGCCTCGAACGTCCTAAAAAAAAAAAAAAAAAAAAAAAAAATTGAATCGAATGGGTAGCAGACAGGGTATAAATTCAATTCGACGAATTATCGGAAAGCTCGTTTCTCAATAATTTCCCGTTGGCACTTCTCACACTTTACACTCGAATTGGCTGAAATTCTCTATTTTTTTTTTTTTTTTTTTCTTTCGTTCTCCATTCTCCGAACGCAGACAAGAAGCTCTACGACAACGAGAAACAATTCAGCCAAAACAAATTACAGTTTCGAACTCTCACCCGGGAGAGAGGTGCACTCCGGTAATAATAATCGAGTTTCACGGAGGGACGCGGTGAAGAGAGCGTCTCGTTGAAATTGGACGTAGCTGAGCGGTATACTTGCCGGTCGAAAGCATTTGCTTCGAAGAAGTATCGGAGCCGCGATGAGAGACAAGGGAGCAAGTAGTTCAAAGCGCAAGAGAAACTGATAGATGCTATAGTTTGGTTTATATACGGAGGGAGCGATATTACGGAACTTAATGTATAGCAAACAACTAGAGAAACCGGTAGAGTGAAGTGAAGATCGTAGCGCACGAGTTCTCGCCACGTCGCATCGCGTAGACTTCGTTGTAAATCGGCGGAGTTAAATTAACGGTGTGGTAGCGGTCGTAGAAGGGCAATGCGGGGCGAGGGAGAGCGGCGCAAGGGGATGCATCCAAGCGATGCATATCGGCAGTGGTAAATGCAGTAGAGAGCAGACATGCCTCAGCTCGGGATCGAACGAACTCTCGCGGGAAATACGACTGTTCGTGAACGCTTCTCGCCACCGCTGTCCAACACGCCGGACTCACTTCACCGACTCGGCTTTCACAGCCCAGAAAGCCGTCATTCGTCCCCAAAGTGGTATAACTCCGGTCACCCGGCGCTCTGGAGATTCTCGATGAGCACGTCGACGTTCCTATGCGCTAATGGATCGTGTCAAGAATTCTGACGAAGAACGAAGGTACGGAGATGAAAGGACGTTCGACGGGCCATAAGGTTCCACAGATTTGTTCCGATTTTATCTTCAAACTATCATATTTCATGGAATATCCAAGAAATACTGAAGAATTATGAATTTCCTTCGGTGCGCCTGCGCAGTTCATTGTCGAAAGTTTTTTCGATGTTCGAACTATTATGTGATTTTGAATACGAAATCTACAATAAGTATAAATTTCTTACAACAAATTTCGAAGTATTTTGGGCCGTAAAAACTCAAAATTGACCAAAAAATTGTTTTTTTATTCCGTTTTTCCATTTTTTTACCTCTCTGAACAATTCTACTGAAACTATCATATTTCATGGAAAATCCAAGAAATACTGAAGAATTATGAATTTCTTTCGGAGCGCCTGCGCAGTTCATTGTCGAAAGCTTTTTCGATGTTCGATCTATTATCTGATTTATAATATGAAATCTATAATAACTATAAATCTCTTAGAAAAAATTTCGAAGTATTTTGGGCCGTAAAGACCCAAAATTGACCAAAGAATTGGTTTTTTATTCGGTTTCTGGAATTTTTTACCTCTCCGGACAATTCTATTTTTACGAATATCGCGACGCCCTCCGCACCCAGCAAAGAACTTCCTATCCGAATCTCCGTATTCGTTTTTCTGAAATGTTCGATTTGCCGATCGAGGATACAGCGAAACCGGTAATGATCCCTCCCATTCGAATACGACGACACACGATGGTCGTGCGACGAATAACAACGAATTTTGCCGCACCATCGACAAAACTGTCCGAACGACGAACGGAGAGTGCCACAGAGGGCCGCTGCTGCTACATTCGAGCGCATTGCATGCCCGCTGCACCCGTTGACCCATTTTCCTCATACAGGACCGGTCCTCACTTCGGCGTCTTCTCGACCGCGCGCGCGTGTGTCCTCAATGGTCCGTCGAGAGGAATTTCGAATCGGAGTCTCCTTGCATGAGAGAGGAACACACTTTACTTCCGCACACGTTGAAGTCGCCAAATTGGCACTGCGCCGTTGAAATATCGTAGGAATATAAATTGGGGGATCCGAACGACTAGGCGGTGGAATTCCTTGCGATGACATACGCTGGAGGCTCAGCGCTTCCTGCCGAATGGGCGAAAGATATATCTGCATTTCTATAGATACGCCGAATGGTCCGATTGGAATGGTACCGTCGGTACCACTTTTCCGAAAGCATATGGAACACGTATTACCATAGAAACTTTCGAAGAGTAGCATGTTGTTTATTCGAAAGTCATTGTTGTCTTTCGTCATCTCCACTCTTTATTTTTAAATGAGGACACGGAACGGTCCACAATTTTGTGTCGACCGTGACGTCGGCAATGCCATTCCTTTGGGAGGCGCGTTACTCATTCGATTTTATAAACTGTCACACGCGTGCAACGCGATGATGGGTTCACTCCGAAAACTCGTTGGGAGAACGACCGGTTCTTCGATGAAAAGAAACGGCGCCGCGCGCGAGGAAGGCGTCGGCTCGATTCACCTTCTGGTTCTCTAACGGTACCGCGCGGATTCCGGAGACGCCTCCGATGTTGCGCGTACTTGGCGTCGGATTCGTAGAAATTTTTTTTATTTAATGATCTTTTCATGGCTCCTCGGTGTTCGAATTTTTCGAGATAAAAAATTTTTTTTTTCGAAAATGGGAAACTTTTTTCGGAATTTTTAGGCTGATTGCTGCGAGTCTTATCGGTTTGATTTTTTCTCTTTGCGGTTCCGAATTCCCTCATTTTTTTTTTTTTTCGAAAATGGGAAACTTTTTTCTGAATTTTTAGGCTGATTTCCGTGAGTCTTATCGGTTTGATTTTTTCTCTTTTCGGTTCCTAATTCCCTCATTTTTTTTTTTTCGAAAATGGGAAACTTTTTTCTGAATTTTTAGGCTGATTGCTGTGAGTCTTATCGGTTTGATTTTTTCTCTTTTCGCTTCCTAATTCCCTCATTTTTTTTTTTTTTCATTTCGTATTCTCGCTTGTTTTCCGAGCGAAGAAAGAAAAAAGTAGAATAGACAAAGTGCTCGAGCGCATCTATGCCAAGGGGTGTGTATGTTCAACCCTCAAGGCTGCAGAGTACACTCCTCGTGAAATAATTAATTCTCCTAAATAATTTAAGCCGCGAGAGAGGCGAGGGAACGTTCGCGATGTTTCCCATCGGCTCTCTCGAATTTTCCTCATTCCTCTACTCGCCAATCTCCGGCACACTGTGCGAAGGTGTGTGCGGGTGCACGCTGCTCTCTCTCTCTCTCTCTCTCCTGTAGTATATCGAGGCCGCCACCTTTTTACCGACTTGTTTTTTTTTTTTTTCACCAACTCCCCCGGCTATTCGGGACTCGGGTGCTGTGGGGTGCCGAGAAAGATAATGGGGTTGCGGAGAGTGTTTTTGGTTGTTACCGCGCGAAACACTCCGGCGATTTTGACACCGTGCGGCTACTGCGGTGTTGAAAAAGTAGAGAGAGATTGATTTTTTTTTGTTTCGCACAATGAGATTAAAAAAAATCGTCCGTGTGACGAAGTATATTCATCAATTTTTCCCGGTCGGTTAAATTTTCGGAAGAATCGGAGGAGAAAGAGCGATGGAGATTTCGAATTTTAAAGGTACAGTAATAAACGTTTTTCCGCCGGAAGTTAATAGCCGAAGGCTGATCGACGAGGCGATGAATACCCTGAGGAATTTTCGTGAAAAAAAAAAAAAAAAAATTTAATACAGGACCAGTATTCACTGAAATTGACGTGTATCGATAATGCCCTCGCGAATTTATCGAATAGCGCGTCGTGCGTTGCATGTGTGTCCGATGCGCGGTTCTCTCGCCTCCCGTAGCCACAAGCGGCTCCAACGAATCGAACAACTCTGATATATACCGCGTCGCCGTTCCGCGGTCCTCCTGGCAACGGTAAATTAAATACTTGTAATTTACAATATTTTAACCGCAAATTCATAATTTCGGAAGATTTATTCTCTGACAGAGAATGTCAAACGGAAGATAAAAAAAAAAAAACAAAAAATTATTTATCGAACTATAGAGAGCGGAGGTGAATTTTCTCGACATATTTCTACCGTTAGTTCGAAACAAGTTACTCGCATTATTTCATTGGTTTTTTTTTTTTTTTTTTTACGAAGTCTCTCGACGTTACGCTCCAAGGATTCCGATCCTCGTGCTTAAGCTCCATTGCTCATCGAATTCTGTGTTCGTTTCTTGGGCTTTTTATTCTTCCGCTTCTATTACGTATTACGCGTCTTCGTTGTTCATTTTTCTTTTTTTACACTTTTTTTTTTTCATCGCTAACCAAGTATCATCCGAGATACGAAGAACGAGAGAAAATCTTCTCTTGGGTTGGGTGCGGATAACGGGGCGCAACGGCATATCCTGTACCGCTAATTTGCCCGTATTTCACGTGATCGTCGGCCGTAAGTTAATCGTTCACCGCGAGCATTATAAAGCGAGGAAAGTCAGATAAAAAAATCGGAGACCGGCGTAATCGAGATCGCGGAGATTATTAGATCGGTCGGTAACATAACACGGGCGCTGGGAAGCCGTCGATAACACAGTCGATAATGCAGTTCGTGATCGCTGGGTGTGGCCTGCGGCGATCGAGATCGATGAAAGAGATCATCGATCCCATTTGTATCCCCGATTCGCCTCAGAGTCCGGAAGTGATTGAACTTTTTGAATCGAAACCGTCAACTCGAAGCGCAAAGTTTGTTCTCGAGAAACAAAAAAGCTTTGTGCAGAAATTCGCCGACTCAGCTGTGGGTCCTGCGAAGGTCAGACCACTTCCGGTGTAAACCTTTGATAGCCCGGCGATAGCTTCCTTATTGCCTTCTCTCGTTTGAACTCTATATACGCCTCTTGTTCGCTGAGCGCTCGTAACCGATCGGCGGTACGAGTCTTCTAACCGCTTAAGCGATAAAGAAATCCATTTAACTGGCCACTGCTCTCGTTTTTTTCTTTTATCGTTTCTCACGAAATCGTTCGCGTGATTTGGCCCTTTATACTCCCAATTACCCACATCCATTTTCTTTCCGAAACGCATCTCGGAATGCCGGTTCGACTGCGTGTTTCTTCGGCTCTCATCTTCTCGAATTCCATTGATCGCTCGAGAGGTCGATGATCCACGTAATTGGAAAAATTATGACCCGTTGACTTTGAAAATCGTTGTCGGAGATCTGCCGATGGGCTGAAAGTAGGCAGCGACGACGGTGTGTTGCCGATCGCTGTATGAAGTAACGATAATAAAATATATCCTATCGGGAAGATCTTTTTGACGGTTGTACCGGAGCTCTTCAGCATTGCCTCGGGGCGTATTCTCGCCTTATGCCGGTCCGATGAACGGCGTTCAACGACCGGTTTTTCGCCGCGACACCTCTCCGTCTTCTTCTGACTATCGTTCATCAGCAGCCTCCGTTCATCTCGCGCTGCGATGGACCACGAGAGGTTATAGGAAGATAGAGATGGAAATTCATTTGCGTAACTTCCAGAGAGAGAAATGTTTTTCCATGAGAGGTGTCGAGTTATGCGACTGCGATGAGGTATTGCGCAATTTTTCATCGTTGTTACGGTATAATATAATAATAGGTACTCCTTTGAGATATAAAGAAATGTATGCGCGGAATAAGTGACACAACGAACATTCATTATTCACACATTTAATTTACGCAATGCATGTATTCAGCGGCATTCAACTGGTCGACTAATCGAACGTTCACCTTTACGCACATTCTTCAATGATTGCTTCTCTGTGCGGACGTATTATGTATACATATAGCTGACACTATCGAGTTACACGACCGACACAGTGCCGCTAGAAGCGAGAAGAATTGCTTTCACCTCCTCCTGTCCTGAATTCTTCAATTACCTACTGCGAGTGCGGTATTGCGAAGATTTTAATATTCGCTCACTTTTTTTTTTTTTTTTTTTTTTTTTTTTTTTTAAGACGCATTCCGATACGCCGCTTTTAGTTCATAAGGTAAGTTATTTCGCGCCTGGAAATGCGGCACATAGCGGTCGATCGCTGGTACACTGTCGATTACTAAGATATTAAGTGAACGTCGAGTTTTTATCTTTTAAAATTTTGATACGTTGAATATCGGTAGAGATAAAAGCGATTTACTCAATAATCTATCGAATACATCGAGAATTGAGCGCCATTTTCTGCGATATATTTTTTTTGACTTCCGGTGGCACGCAAGACGCCCGATCTCTGCGCGATATAACCTCAAAATCGCGGAAGTACAAGTTTCAGTGAAAACATCATCTTTAAAAGGGATGAAATCAAAAAATTTTATAAAAATAAAAAAAATCCCGACTACAAAACGAGTGAAATAATTATTTACATGTTACAGTCGAGCGATTTCTTCGTCATTAAGTTTGGAAATCCCCCGATTACAAAAATGTGAATAATTAATTTTTATTTCACTCTTTTTATAGTCGGAAGATTTTCAATTTTTGGAAATTTTTTTTATTTCATCCTTTTTAAAGACGATGTCGAGCGATTTCTTTTTCATCAAGTTTGGAAATCCCCCATTATAACATGTGAATATTTAATTGTTATTTCAGTCATTTTGTAGTCGGGAATTTTTTAATTTTTGTAAAATTTTTTTATTCACCTTTTTTGAAGACGATGTTTTTTTTTTTTTTTTTTTAATTCGGAAATTCTAATTGAAACTTAATAAAGTCGAATTTAACGATCAAAGATGTCTACGGAGATCATTTTGACGAAATAGGTCTACAATGTCGTAATTACGGAAATTGAGTGAAATCTGCTGAAATGTGTACCTATATCTCGAGCTTCTTGCCCGAGTAGCACCTCATTGTTTGCGGATAACGGTCTTGTAGCTTTCAATTGTCCGGAGGTAAGCCCCGATTTCGAAACGAAGCTCCGTGTGATCTCTGTCTGCATAGCGTAAAGCTCGTCATGTAGCTTCCCGTTGCGTTGCACCTTGGCAATGCCGAAGGGATGTCGAGCGTTCGCTAAATTCTGTCCAGTCGCAGTAGCAACAGCCCTCGCGCTTCTCCAATACAACGGACGTAGCAGAGGATACAGTAGGAGCGATTCAATCGGAGAATGGGTTCTTTGAGCGCCGAAGCCGCCTGTATCCTCCGTCCGTATATAGTGATGGGGTATTATTGGGAAGGCGTGCGCCCCCGACGAACAACGAAGCTTCGATGCTTGCAGCGACGGCTACTGTGCATAGATAGATATACAGACATGTAGCCGAGCTTTCCACCCCCCTCTGCCCTCCCCCTCCCCCTGCAGTAGGGGATGACTATGATGCTTTGCCCACGTGCGGAACACCGAGCTTCCAACTCGAATTGGCATTCCGGGATTATTCACGCTGGCTATTTCAAGCATTCGTAATACCCTCGCGGATAGTACATTAGCTTCGCTATCCTCGAAAATGCCTTTGATGCGGTTTTACAATCGTATTGATTATTTTGTTCAAATAGTCTGCTTAATGTCGCGTATCGTCTTTCAGCTTGTCCTTCGTGTATACGATGAAAAAAAAAAAAAAAAAAAAAAATTATCCTTCCGGTTCAATCACTGCGATTTGAAAACCAACTTAGAATTCTATTTCACCCCCAATAATTTTCTACTTTGCAAATTTTTTTGAAAAAAAGTGGTCATTTTGAGAAGTACACTCCATACTGATGGCTGCTTTCTTTGGTGGACCAATATTCAAAATTTGAGGCAAATCATTGATGCATTTCGACAATGGGACGGGAGTGAGGCTCTGGCGGATGTTTCAGCTTCACCTCTGTTACTTTGGCGCACTTTGGTAGTGTCGATAGGCACCAGCGGCTTCAATACGAAAGACGGTCCCTGGGGACTTCTCGGGCCGCGAGTACAGTGTACCAAGTCGGGGTACTGTTCTATGTTGCTTTCTCGACGACGAATTGATTCTCCTTCTTCCCGTCGAATAAGAGAAGGGTTTAGCAGGGAAGGGGAGGGAGGGTTGCATTGTTCAGGGAGCTTCTTGCCAACACACGCCTTCTATCTTTGCTGGAACCACCGATGTAGCAGCTCTCTATCTATATAATGCAGAATCTTATAGCTACTGTTCGCCAAAGTTGAAACCTATTTCTATCGTCTTAGGGGCGGCTTCGCCCCCTTCTTCCCCCTTCGGGGTGCCAAACTCTGCACGTCGTTCCCCGATGTCGATGCGGTCGGGTTATCGACCGTTAGCTGACGGGTAAATTAAGCTCGGTTTACCATCGCTTTTCCGGTAACCGCGAGCCTCCTTGAGACACTACAAATCCCCACTTCGCATCTTCTCTTCCATTATTGCCTCATTGCATAGAAACTCGGATCGAACAAACACAATTTGCACGTAAATTGGTGTCAATTGGCATCTCAAATAATTTAACGCAAAATTAACGATGTGTATCTTATACGTTTGAGAACGAGCTGTTGCGCGACTTGTGTCCTCAGTTTCACAGGGGGTTGGGAAGGGGTTGTAAGGAAAATAGCGTAGACGCCGGCAGTGTCTCTTCTGATGTCTTTCTCGTCGTCATCGTCTTCTTGTTCGGTCGCCGACGGCGCCGCGGGTTCTGAATTCCAAGAGAGAGTACCTATACACGAGAGACGGGAAGCACCTAGAAAGTCGAGAATAACGCGAGCTTTCCGAGACGTCCCTCTCTCTATCGTAGGCCACGACGGTGAAGCCGAAGTAAGGGAGGATGGGAGGAGGGTACGTCGTGTACCTTCAAAGCAAGAATGCCGACGGCGTTCCCTCCAACACACATCCGTTCTCATCTTTGTCCTTCTCTCTCTTCCCTCTGCCTCTCCCTCCCCCTCCCCCCTCCTCACCCCCACCCCACTCTGTTTTCGCTACTGCGAAGACTTCCGAGAGTCAAGATTCTCCCGCGTGTTCCTTACCGTACTTCCTGCTTCAGAACTTGACGAGACTATGGATATTTCTCGGTATGAAAACCTCGGCTACTCACGAACTAAGATACACCGGCCGAACTTTACGAAGAATTTCATTCACGTGTGTACACATACATATTTCATGAGAAAACTCTCGGAAGCACTTTATTTTAGGTATTGGGAAATCGATGATAACAAACATTCCGATTTTTTTATTTTTTTTTTAAGAGTCGAAGACTGATCTTTACTTCTTTACGAGATTTTTCCCTTAAAACAGTTTTTTTTATAGTAACCGCGTTATTCGTCAGTTTGAAATGTATTTTTAATTTTTTTTTATTTAGGGTTCGATCTCTCGCAACGATTAACTAACGTGTCGTAATTGTTCTTTTGTTACAGAATATTCTGGATAAATTTAATCCGGGAGCGAGACAACTGATCAACGCTGGAAAAGCCTATCTAAAGGCGCTCCATGGTGAGTGAAATTCAATGGGTTTTGGCTGTACATACAATGGCGTTAAGGCGCACTGAGGTAGGAGATAAGATGTACGGAGAGATCGAGGGAAGTAGATGAGAAAGCGAGTCCGGAGTTTGGTTCGAATACAAACTTTGTTTCGTCCCTTGAGTCCTGCTTCGGAATCGAGTGTCAGTTTGTCAAAGTTTCTCGGGACGATCTTCGTTCGCTCAGTCTCTCTTCCTCTCTCTCCTTCGCTCTTTCAGTTCTCTCCTTCTTGTGCCTTTAGAAATTCTGTTCTCCGTCTCATTTCGCTGTTGCACCGACTTTGCTCTTTCTTCATTTCAACGCGGGACGATGTTCCATCGTGAAAGGCGACTTTAGATGTAGTCTCCTCCCCACGAATCGATCAGTTATATAGCTTTCTCGAAGGTCTTCCGAAGTATAGCCCGATCCGCTTCGCTTCGAGATATAAACACTCGACATCTGAACTTCGAGGACAAACCAACAGGATACCAGACTAGTAGTTCATTGGATTAGTCTTATTCCCTTCCTAACGTTTGTTTCCTACCTTTGTTTCGGTTTGCCTATGGGAACTTTTCTCTTCTCTCGATCAGTTGTAAATCTTATTCTCCTAAATTTTATTTTCATTTTTTTCCTTTACAAAAATAACTCTACTTGATCTCTCTCGAAGGAAGAGAATACACGTAAAATATCCTTTTATATTATAAAAATTTCTTGCCGCCGCCACTGTGTTTAAGATTTAAGAAATATTCTAAGTCCCTCTTAAAAGGATAAATATTCTAAGTCTCTCTTAAAGGGACAAATATTCTAAGTCCCTCTTAAAAGGATAAATATTCTAAGTCTCTCTTAAAGGGACAAATATTCTAAGTCTCTCTTAAAGGGACAAATATTCTAAGTCCCTCTTAAAGGGACAAATATTCTAAATCCCTCTTAAAAGGATAAATATTCTAAATCCCTTTTAAAAGGACAAATATTCTAAGTCCCTCTTAAAAGGGGAAATATTCTAAGTCTCTCTTAAAGGGACGAATATTCTAAGTCCTTCTTAAAAGGACAAATATTCTAAGTCCCTTTAATAGGGACTTCACAATAAACGCGAACATAAAAAAAAACACAACGTAAAAATACACAAGTCCTTTTAAGACATTAAAGCGGTGGCACTGAGCGTTGAGGGGGGGGGCGGTCCTAAGGGCAATTTTAGAGGTAGTGACGTTCTCAATAACTACTAATTGAAGCCGCGATGAGGATTTTTTCTAATGTCGATAAAGGAAACGCGAGCGCCCGAGTCCGGGGAATCTCTAGTCTCTCTCTACATATGCAATACCCTGCAATAGTATATATATACATTCATCCGACGGATACGTTTGACGTGTATTTATATTCCATATGTGCACATCTTCTCAGCCGGAAGCTTCTTATCCAACGATAAAACAAGCTTATAATTCTTTTTTTTCTTCTAAAAAAAGGATATATCTGCAGTAGTTAAGACTTAATATGAAAATATGTCCGCCTCCTCTTTTTTTTCCCGTTTACTCATCCCCCGTTTCCGCTTTCGCGTCCGTATATAACCCGATTGGGATTCAAAACAGGGTGTCGGGCAGCTCGGTGCATTCGAGTGTCACGTAGACAGCCTCCAGCACACACGGGACGGAGAGAGATGGCGAAGCTTTGCTGAGGGTCGGCGGGGAAGAGGGAGGGAGTAGAAAAGCTCCTACGTAAGCGGAGCTTAAATCTGGCTTTGTCACGGCGAGAGGAAGACGACGCTCGTGCTATTCTGTAGCCGGGATGCAAGTGAGAAGGGTGGTTGAACGCGCTTTGGCGAGGGCGGGGAGGGATTGAGGAGGCAGTGCTGGAAAGCTGGAAGGTTGGAGGAAGGTATGGAGGAGATAGAAAGGGGCAAGAGGGTTGTTACACCGAGAGTTCGATGGTAGAGCGTAGAGAGCGATGCCTGTGGAGACGCAGCAGTAGCGGCAGCCAGAAGCAACGCGATATTTATGGCGTTCGCGCGAACGGACCCAAGAGCTTCGAGAGTTCCGGCTTGCATCAGCTCGTCTATCCTCTCCAAGCTCAGCTCTCCGAGCTTCGCAGCTTCTCACTGAAACGGGAGCAAGAGAGAGCTTTCGTGTCCTGTGCGCTACGGGTACTCGTACTACTCGTGGAATATCGACGTGTACAACGCGCCGCCAGATTTACGACTGGCACAGGAGGGCACACGCGTTTTCGTCTCATCCCACTCTACATTTTCTCTCTCTCTCTCTCTCTCGCTCTCTCTGAGTTTTCTCATATTGGTATGTGTACAGTTCGGAAAGTACCAGAGACGGCATTAGATTCTTGGATGCTTTAGTAAAAGACTGGAAGACTTACGATCTTTCTGCAGACGATATCTGCCAGAAATTCCAACGAGTTTGTGTTTATCTTCTCATATTTATTCCTTAATAAGCTTCGATCCTCAAACTCGCGAAATGAACTTGTAGCTCGAATTTTCAAGGTTCGTTAGCCACTTAGGTGAGTGATGATCGGACAAGTGGCCCGCTTTCCGGACAACTTTGCGTGTTACTTGAATGATTTTTCTTTTTTTCGCTGATTCCGGAAATGCTCGGCGGAGGAATATGTTGGAGAAGATATTGCCAATTTGTCTTGAAGATGGCATATATTTCTTCGTTCTTCAGCCACTTTGATATCCAGAGTCAGTGTTGGGGGCAGGGAAACGTATTCCAAATCTCGTTCTCTGACTCACTCACGTTCTTCTATTTCCGTTTCGCGTGGTACGTGGGGGTGGCGCGCGCACACGCGTTTCACTCATCCCATTTTACTCACTTCCGACTCTTTCCGTCTTGAAGCTCTCGAAATTCGATACGAACCCCGAAGAAGAGAATAAGAGCCCCACGTCCTCGCGTTTCACCCTCGCGTTTTGCAACCTTCAACCTTCCACTCAGTCTTACTTTGCCACACTCTCGCGTGGATATCTATCGCGCAATATGTATGTAGAAAAACGCTTCTGCCTCTTCTGCTCTATATGCCAACTCTATCGGCCGGAGAAGACCCGAAACGATTTCTTCCATTGGCTCCATTCAAATTTGCAACACCGACAGAGTTTGCTTTCTTCTATTTCCGGGTCTTCTTCTATCGCGGATTCGTCGCAATATTGGGTTTCCTCCCGAAACTTCTCGCACAGCTAATTCGACTTTTTTTCCTTTACCAATCATTGGATCGACTTAAAGCGCCTTAAAAGTAAAAAAAAAGGAAAAAAAAATCGTCATAGAAGGATCAGAAGATAACTGAGCTTACGGAAATTTCTAAAATTTCCGAAAAAATTCAAAATCCGAAATTTCTAAAATTTTAGAAAAAATTCAAAATCCGAAATTTTTAAAATTTCAGAAAAAATTCAAAATCCGAAATTTCTAAAATTTCAGAAAAAATTCAAAATCCGAAATTTCTAAAATTTCAGAAAAAATCCGAAAACCGAAATTTCCAAAATTTCATACAAAATCCGAAATCCGAAATTTCTAAAATTTCCGAAAGAATCCAAAACCCAAAATTTTTAAAATTTCCGAAAAAATCTGAAATCCGAAATTTCTAAAGATCCAAAAAAAAAAAAAATTCGTGATAATTTTTTTTTTTTTTTTTTTTCTTTCGGGATTTTCTAAAATTTCTGAAAGCTCAGTTATTTTCCGATCTCTCTATGGCCATTTTTTTTTCCGGTATTTTTCTACTTTTATTGCACTTTGTTCGGCTTTAAATATTACAAATCGTATGGGGAGATAAAATGCGACATTGGAATGAAATTTCTACGTGGGTTGACGCGCGCCGTCGAGCTCCGGGGATTTGCGCCATCAGGTTTAACGACACGCGCTCTCCCATTCACTACCATGAACTACCCGGTACATGACGCTTTTCCTCTCTCGTTCCACCCCTTCGGTATATGGTCGAGGTGTCAACGGCAGACTTTGGTCAGCGCCGCCTGCGTTAACACACCGAGAGCAACAGCGGCAGCGGTAGCAGTACCGCGACGGCAGAGGTAACGAAACTGTAATTATACGCGGCTCGCCGCGAGAAAAATGTTCATGCGACCCGCGTTCTCGCATGTTCCGCAATAGAGTGAACATTCCGTGTGCATATTTCCGTGGGTTCCCCGGAGTCACGGACCGGTGAACTACTTCTCGTCGACCGGTCGTAACTACTGATAAACATTGGCTGTTCAAAAGCTGCGCTGAGTGCAGGTACAGCGTAAAATAGAAAATACGCGATTGCCCGATGCCAAAAACAGAATAACTTGAAGAGAAACGAAAAAAAAAAAAAAAAAAAAAAAAAAAACCATCGGAGAAATTTCCGTAGCTTCGCAAAACGGTAATCGATTTTCGTGTTTCTCAATGTAAATGTAAATCAACATTGTATTAAATTGAATTCCGTCATATATTTCATGACAAAATTTAACATGCATATGCGATTGAAATGCGCGGGAGGATGAAGGAAAACTTGGGATCCATCTCGTTTCTCGTTTACGTAAGTAAATCGACGTACGAGCGAATTGGACTCCGGGTTTTCCGGTTTGCCGGGATACAGATACGAGTGAAATTCATATACGTTGTGCATACTTTGCTCAATATACATATATGTATGCATATGAACATAAATATATATATATGTATACGAAGCCTCTCGTTTCTGGTGCGCAAACCGTGTGGATTTCGGGACTTTCGGGATGGAAAGGTAAATCGATGAACAATTTCTAAAGTTCACCGGCGGAATGACGAAGGTGGCGCGAGGGGTTGAAGGTACATAAGAGGTCGTTGAATTTACGACGGCCGCTTGTGGATCTTCCTGTACGTGTGAGTGCACGTGGATCTGTAAGTGCGACCGGAAGGGCAAGGGAAACAGAGCGGAAAGTCCAGCGATGGCGATAGCCAACTGCTAGGTCGACCGAAAGGATCCTCGCCGCCGCTCCAGCGTACCATAGAGTTCCATAATTAAAATCAGTCGTACTTCCCCCTTCCCACTGTGATTCTCCTCCGTCCCTTTGACCCCTTCGCTTTCTCGGCTCCCTTTGCTTCGGCTTTATCCTCGTTCAACACAGGGAAATAGTCGTGACGCTATATTAATAGTGTAATTACAGCCGCGGTCTCCGGTATTCGATTTATTTCATTAAACTTCTTCATTACCACCCGGCGCTCTGTGGCACTCTGCTGTAACCCTCCACCCCTCCACTTCGGCCCTATCGTTCCCATAGCATGGCTTTGGTATTGTATAAAGAGAAATATTACAAGCCGAGGCTCGGCGACGCGAACTAATCGAGTGGTCGGGTTTTTCAAGGGACGAACGGCACGATAATAAATCAAGTGGTATAACCCAAAGGTGTCAGACACGCTTTTGTAAAGCTGTTCGCAATGTGTTTCTCCGAAAAACGCTGAAAGAAAAACCTTCGGATTTTTCCGCTAACGATTCTTTCGTTGATTTTTATCGGTGTGATTTCAAAAAATTTCGCAATTTTTCGATGTCGATGCCTCGTTATCGATTTATATTTTCATAGATTTTTATTTTCGGAAATTCATATTCGCGAAGTATAACCTGATTAACTTTTTTTTTATGCAGTAAAATGAGTTACGCGGAGATTTTTTTTTTTTTTTTTTTAAGGGTTGGAACTGTTCTATGAATATATTGACAATTCGAGAGTTTCCGAAGTTCCTCAATGAGATTTTTTTTCTCTCGTTTCCGATCATCGTGAGACGAGAATATAATGAATTCTGATATGAACACGAAATCGATAGGCGATCGGAGCGTCGAGCCATTTTTGTTCGAACCACTCGTCAGGCCTTATCAGTGTGGAGGGTTGGAAAAAAAAGGTTGGCGCGATACCAAGCTCTTGCCATATATGCATAACTTCCGCTATGTGGGGGGATGCTGCGTATGTAAAATCGCGAGTATCGAAACGAGAAAAATTTTAACGAGAAAAATGCGTTCAATACTCGTTACAATTTTTTTTTCGTCTTTCATCGCGAAATCCGAAAGATAGTCGAGGATAAGTAATTAGTGATTCGATATCGATGTGCCGCGACGCGATGTGATATGTCCTTTTTTAGGGCTGCGAGACAGCGAAGGGAACAACTCTTTCCCCACTTGATTGTTCATCGTAGGCTCCACTTCCGGTTTACGTTTCATTCTCTTTCACCTCGTTCCTTCTTTTTCCCGATGCTCAATGGAGATAAAAAGGTTTCGGAGACTCTCGCGTTTCCATAACCGTGCGCCGGTGACTTCCGATCCGTCGTCCATTCTCGGGTTTCCCTCATGCTGACTTCTGTCGCCTCTGTTCTCCATCCCTCATTCGACAGTAGAAAACACCCCTTTTTCTTTCATCCACGTGGCCCGTCCCTCCCGCTGGTCACGGCTCAATTTTTTTTCGCAATTTAACGAGAAAACTTTTCAAATTACATCCCAGTGGCCGGGTTACGTTTCTACGAAAAACCACCCTGCAACGATCGCTCCGTCTAGCATCCCCTTCAAATTTCCGTCTTTCATTCATCTCCGATGCGAGCGAAAGAGAATGCCGAAGATTTTTTTTCCTTCCATCCTCTTTTGTTCCGAACCACCAACCCCCTCGGAATATTCGATTCGTATGCCAATTAATCTTTTTGCTTAATCCAATTGGGTTTATCTTTGTTGAAATTTTTTATCCGACGGCTTTGGTGATCAGCGCTTTTTCACGAAATGGGGTAAAAAAATACGATGGCGCATAATCGACTCGGTGCGTTTGGGGTGCAAACTGTAACTGTATTATTGCGGTTAGATCTCGTGGCTTGCGATAGGGTTAATTAGAACGCGAGCATAAGCGCAGATGATTTTGATTAGCTGGAGGTGATCGATCTAACGTGTCGACTGTAGAGCACTTGCAGTGCCACCGCCGCGTATAGAGCCGCCTTTGGGCTGTGTGCGGTCCATAGGTGTTGCCGACGGTAGGGGTTGCAACGGCTTTCGGTGCTGGTAATGGGTCCATTAGTACGCGCGCACATCAGACACTACAGCGAGGTATGCGACCGGGGAACCCCCGATATGGCTACGAATATGTAAGGTATTCACGATTAATCGCGATCCCTGGTCCCACGAGCCCCAATCGAATTCCAAGGGGCGCGTTGTAGACTGTAACTGTAACCCTCGCGATAATGGATCGAATAACTGATAGTCCAATTTTCCCAATGCCGGGCCATTTTTCATTTCGTACATCGAGGGATAAATAATCTCCTTGTCGATTCGAATTAATTGCGAAATTAATCGACGCGATTATCGACTATTTCCGGAATTCAATTCGGAAAAAAAAAAACGCTCTCCTTGTACAATTTATCAAGCGATTAATTTTTTTTCCCAGTCGATAAATATACACATATTTTTTATTTTTCTAATTTTTTTCCTCGATAACCGATTGATTTTTTTTTTTCATCCCTCGCGGCGTATTCGCGGCAATAGTACCAAATTCATCCGTCGCAATTTCCGTTCACTGTTGGGATTAACTTAATTCGGGGCTTTTTCCTTTTCTCTCTTCAGACATTTGTAAAGGGATTTCTTTAACAAGAAGAGAAGCGTTCGTGTCACGAACTCGGCACCCTCGCAATTTTTAATTATCCCTCGCGGCGTATACGCAATGGGGGCGATTTCGCGGGTTCGTTTCTCGCGCGATACAGGAAAGCCACTGTAATTTCCTCGATCACTCATTCGCCACAGAAACAAATTGAACTGAATGGCAAAAAAAAAAAACGAAAAAAAAGAATAGACGAAACAATCCCCCTATACTCTTCCTTTGCCGGATATACGTAGGGTACTTCTTTGTTCCGATTCTCGTTACTTCGCAATCTAAATTGCTGCAAGCTACGCGCGGGTTCTAGCGAGACGGGAAGCTCGCAAACTGGCTTCCGCGAATGGAAATTACGAAATTATATCGTAATCAGTCAACGGAACAAACACCCCGTCTGCTCGAGAGGAAACGTGGAAAGGGG
Source organism: Cryptus viduatorius (assembly GCA_964006125.1). NCBI lineage: Eukaryota > Metazoa > Arthropoda > Insecta > Hymenoptera > Ichneumonidae > Cryptus > Cryptus viduatorius. Next base: position 838,591 of record OZ023229.1, read on the forward strand.
TGTCTATGTATACGTGAGAGCGTCTTTACACGTTGAGGTAACGGCGAGCCGTACGCGAAAGGGCGATAAAGAAGTTTGTATGCGTTCGTTCCTTCGTCGAGTACACGTCTAAGTGGATTCAGCGTAATCCAATTTGCTGGTCCAGCGATATTAAGGGTTGAAAACCGTTGTCTACCGCGTTCTTCGTGATTCCAAGTGGAATAATTCTTAAATATTGGCCTTCGATCCTTATCGGACGTCGAATGCATACCGAAAGCTTTTCTCTTCGTATTCTCCTTCGCATCTTCGTGCTTTCGACGATTGCCGCCCGGAGACCAATGAGCAAATTAACCATTTAGTTTAACCCGTCGATAATGCCCCAGGGAACGACTAATATAACTACTCTACCAATCGACGGATCATCGGTCCTTCGCTTTCGATTATCTGCACTCATTGCGTAAAAATAGACGTTTTCGAAATGAGCTGTCGATGTTCATTGTTCGTATTGTCTTCAAATTCACTTAAAAAAACGTAAAATCAAAATGAAAAAAAAAAAACAATTTTTTTTTCGTTTTGCGGATTTGGCAACAATAAGTGCAAATTTGAGATGAGGGTAGAAAAAAAAAAATCGATTTTTTTTTCGTTTTTTTTTTCTACCCTTATCTCAATTTTTATTTTCGTTTTGCGGATTTGTCAACCCTAAGTGCAAATTTGAGATAAGGGTAGAAAAAAAAATCGATTTTTTTTTTCGTTTTTTTTTTCTACCCTTATCTCAAATTTGCACTGTGTATCGCGTAAAATATCGACAAAGAGACGAACAAGTGGAAAAACAAAGAAAGCGAAAGTTCGAGTGAATAATGAAATTAAGGGTGCGCGGTGTCTAGGAGAGTCGTTATAGCGGGGCGGGGGTTCGAAGCGACGATGGGGGGTGCGTAGAAAGATAAAGTCAGAAGGACGACAAGTGCAGGAGGAGAGGAGACGAGAGAAGAGACCGTCGGGAAATAATTGAATCGTACACCGACAGCCAGCATTGTCCTTCCAGAATGAAGTTTACGTTGCTCTTCTGCGTATAGTCCCCGCGCTCGCGTTTTCCATCCCGACCCGTGGTATATCCCAACTCTTTCCCACCCGCAGCTCGTCGTCTCCTGTCTTCGCGATTCTCTCTATATATAATAAAACTTGAGCCTCGTTCATTATCCGTGCCGTTGAAGGTCCTTGTCATCCTGCGATAATATGGTTGTCGGCGCTGCAGCATCCCTAACCGCGTTACCTCCGCGGAAATTCCTGCGAGCCTCAAAGGTCGACGATCTTTTTTTTTCCACTCGCGAAACGCCTGAAACCCGAGAGGTATATGAAGAAGAAAATACGAAAAAAAAAAAAAAAAAAAGTTCGAGTAAACGAATCCGGGAAGCACATCGTATACGCCATATCAATGGCCCGCGCTGCCGAGTGGCCATAGTGCGCCCTGAAAGTGAATAGAACAAGAAAGAAAAAAGGTGGTGCAACAAGCCAAAGTGAATGTACTCCAGTATCACCCCTAAAAAAAAAAAGAAAAATTGAAAAAAAAGTCAACCATCCCCTTCACACTGAAGTACCCTGTAGATCATCCCCGTTGCAAGGGATCCCCAGTTTGGTCAGCAATACAAAGAAGAAAATAAAAATAAACGGGGGTGGCTATAGATATAGGTGCAGTACTACCACAACGAAAGATAATTGACAGTCGATACAGTACACTATATTTACCAGCTATGGAACATGTCCCCGAACGATCGCAAACTTTAGTGAGCTTCGATAGGGGAAGAGATGAGAGAATAGGGGATGATTTAGAGTTTGACCGCAGGGTTCTCGATTCTCTCGCTAGCGACACGGACTTTCTATCACTCTGCATCCCTCCGCACCCTCCCCCCCCCCCCCCCCCACACCCCCTCCCCCTCTCCCCCTTCAGTGTCACGGAGAATTTATTTTCTCGACTAATGATGATTTCACGCACGGGACTTGTATCCCATAACTGTATACAGATATATAGTTGCATTAGCCGAGTATACCGTGCGTGTATACTTCTGGGACCATTCGTGTTTCGAGTTTAGTAGGAGGGCTTCGCACCAGTGAGTTTCAGCCTCACGATATATAATAAGGGTTCCCTCGCGGCTGAGGCATCCGCCTGTTTCACCCCTTGAACAGCCTTCGATTTAACCTGACAGAAGCTCGGAAGGGGTCGCTTTGGAAGGACTCCACCGTTCCCTCGTAATTATACCTGACGAATGTGCATCGCTTCTCTCGTCAGGCTCTGTTTCAGTCTGAAACATCGAGGGAGCGATGTCTTGTAGGTTCAGGAATCGCCCGCAGACAAATTCGATTTTGAAACATTATTTTTTCTTTTATTTTTTTTTTGTTCGCAGACAAATTCGATTTTTAAAAATCATTTTTTTTTCTTTTTTCTTGGTTCGCCGACAAATTCGATTTTTAAAAATCATTCTTTTTCTTTTTTCTTGGTTCGCCGACAAATTCGATTTAAATTTTTTTTTCTTGGTTTGCCGACAAATTCGATTTAAATTTTTTTTTCTTGGTTTGCCGACAACTTCGATTTATAAAAATTATGATTTTTTTTTTGGTTTGCCGACAACTTCGATAAAAACCATTTTTTTTTCTTTTTTTTTTTGTTGAAAAAGCATTTTCACGCTCGTTCCGCGTTATCACCGCGATTCTCGCTAACAGCACCGCTCCCCGCTGTTACAGCTGAGGGTGAGTCGGAGTTGGCGCGGGAAAACGAGCGGCGAATATTAATTGGTCTTAATTATACTGAAAGGAAGAGAGAGGGAATGAGATGGCGCGAGAGAGGCGGGTAGGCCACCGTGCCGCAAGCTCGACCGCTTTCCCGTTCGAAGTTTCGCGAAACGCTTTAACGCTTCACCTGCCTCTGGCCTTCTCTCGTGTCCGCAGACGTGGAGAGAAGACGGGGAGAGTATGAGAGAAACGCGAGTATGAGAAATAGAAGAGGGGTACGCCGGCGGTGCACGTAGTCGTGGAAACGTGACCGTGGCAAGGAAAGACGTTTTCTTCGGCTTTCTTCTTCATTGCGTTCACGACCGACAGGGACAAGGCACGATCGTTTGCAATCTTTCCTTCGTCTTTTTTTTTTCAGCGTCGTCGGTATAAGGAGTTTTAGAAGAGTGCGATATTTGAAATTTATATGGCACCCCTGGAATACCGATGTGAAATCATCCCCTATTACATTTTTTAAGAATTAACAATAGTTTAAGGGTGGAAAACAAAAAATGTATCAATATTTGAAATTCTCTCCGAATCTCACTTTTGGTTCGAATTGTCAGGATACACTTTCCTTAAGAGGTCTGGAGAATTTTTTTTTTTCGGTATAAATTACGAGAAAACTAAAAAAAAAAATTCTAAAGGAAACATTCTTATTAATGTTGTTTTTAATTTTTATGATTTCCCGAACACCTCATCTGCTTTTACCGCAAAAAAAAATACCTTCGTTCCATTTTTTTTTTTTTTTTCAAAAATTGAGTGCGAAACTTTATTTTTACGTGAAAAAGATTTTTTCTTTTTTTCGAATTTAAATAATTGAATATGTATATAAGCGGCAAAAAAAATGGTTAATGGCTCTTAAGAGGTCTGGATTTTTTTTTTTTTTCGATATAAATTACGAGAAAACAAAAAAAATGCCGAAACGAAACATTCTTATTAATGTGATTTTCAATTCTTACGAATTCCGAATCACCTCACCTTCTTTTACCACAAAAAAAAAATCTTAGTCCCATTTTTTTTTTTTTTTTCGTAAAAATTGAGCGGCAAAAAAAAATGGTTAATGGCCGCAAAACATCGCGTAAGGAAGTTTCCCGTGCGTTGCGGGGAATGAGAAAGGGTGCCGTTTCTAGGATAGTTTGGCGGGCGCGAGCGTCAGGCTTCGCCAATGCCCCATTGCAAATTCTCGACGTTGCGGGCTACGAACGCGATTAAGCGTTGATGGCTTCCTAAATGCAAACAACCCTCCCTATCCGTTGCAGTGGCACGTAATCAGGAACGACACGAAGGGACACACCGCTCTCGTTCTCCCGCTCTGCCTATAGTGTCGATCTATAGGGCGGAATTATATGCCACTGCCGCAACTCTTCCTCTCTGCATCGGACATTTAGGGAAGAGCGCCCGGCGAGTCCTTTCGCAGCATCCGGCGTGATAGAGATTTCGTGTTGTTGCGAATTAGGATCGGTGAACTGTGTACACAGATTCATCGAGTAAACTAAAAGGGAAATCAGTAACAAAAGACCTCATCGAGACATCGCCAATACTCGATTACCATTTCCTATTTCCCCAGTCAATTCGAATGCGAAGTGGATTAATTATCACGGGATTAGATCGACACTGTCGGGGATGATGGTGGAGAGACGCGAACAAGAGACGTTGAAGATTGTGTTGCGTACCTAAGGGAGTCGATGTATAACCAACGTATACCCTGCGAATTTCTGTACATTATTAGGATTCGCGCGAACGGATAGATTTCCCGCGAGGTGTTCTTGAAATCCGTGGAATTTTTCACGTACATCTTCGGCTGTCCGAGATAAAAAAAAAAAAAAAAAAAAAAAAAAAAAAAACGAAGCGAAAAAAAAAAAAAAACAGCAACGGAGACATGCGCTTTTCTCTTTTCACACTTTTACATCCCAACATAGAGATCCATTTCCGGGTGCGCGCTTTCGGGTACGCGACGGTCTTAGACTTCTCCGCCTGCAGGGAATGCGAAGGGAGACACAGCTCTCGAAACCCTATGTCGTGAACCCTATGGAATTTCGCGACGTGGCGGTATCCGGCTTTTCTCATACCACGAAATGCCGCTATACCACTCAGCGCTGCGCGAGATATATCTATGGATATTTCAAGCGTCGGGTTCTGTCGGAGACGCGAAACTTAATATTAAAACTATTTTCGCCGGGTTTTGCAGACAGTCTCTATTTCATATTTGTCTATTAGATGGTTATTCGAGGAAAAAAAAATTCAGATTCGCTCAAAGTTCGTATTTTTATAGATCGCATTTTTTTTTTTTTTTCGTCAAAGACGACACTGTTTTATAAATTTTATAGAAAGAAGCCATTATTTCAAACAAATAATTTATCGCGTACTTTCCTGCGAAAAGAAAAATGGTGAAGATTTTTCAAGATATATCGAACTTTTTTTTTTTTTTTTTTTTTTTTTTTTTACTTCCAACGCTCCATCAGGAAGTTTCCGGGCGTCGTAGCTCACTTCTTATTTCACCTTGGAATAGAGTTCTCGAGACTCGATTTTTTTTTTTTTCACTTTTTTTTTTTTTTCATACCGCTTTTATTAATTATTAGCTCAACCACCGGGAAATTTACGGAGCTCTCTCCTCGACTCGCAGTATTACTACCCCGACGTTCGACTACTAATAAGCGTACCAACGAAAGCACGAAGGAACTTATATATTCACGAGCTTCGCATTTCTATATAGCACAGTCGATGAAATTCTACTTCCTGCCTCGCTGCCTCTCGGCTGTTACTCACCCCTTTCGAGTTATATTTCCACCCCACTTCACGTCGAGTCTTTTCGCGCAGGGCGCTTTTTTTCACCAGATGCTTCCGACTTTCCGTAGACTTCATCGTTCGTTTGGATTTCCTTTTTTTCCAATTTTTTTTTTTTTTTTTTTTTTTTTACCTCCGTACAATTCCTGCCGGCGGGGTATTCACAAAATTTTTACGAATTTTTCTCGGCGTTCGTCCATTGAATCCGGTTGACAAGAAGAGCGAGTTTCGCGAAGGCTCCGCTACCCATTCGCTCGAGTAACCTTATCCAACGAGGCAGCCGATAGCCCGTGAAACCCTTCAACATTCTTCGTGCTCCGCGCTTGATTTTTATCATTTTTTTTTCTAACCCCTATCCCACGATACGCGTTCCCCGAGAAGGTAAAATCTGTTGGAGGAGAAAAATTGTGAAAAATGAGCAGCCGCTACCGTTCGCGAGAAGAGAGTCGTCAGTCTATAATGTTCGATACAACCAGAGATGCGTTACAACGCGTCTGTGCGAACGTTGAAAAATCACTGTAACGCTCTGTTACAACGGATAGTTTTGAAAATCGGTTGTGAAAATGAAAAATTGGTCGATGGTTTTCTCATCTGCGATGCTTCATGCCTTCCGTCGTTTTTTTTTTTTTTTTTTTTCGTAATTTCTCGACGGAAATCTCAGCCTCCGCAGACGGTCCATTCTTTTTCTATGTATTTTCGTATTACGTATACGAGATCTGCAACGCCGAGTGCACTTTATTTTACGCTTATTCAGAAAGTAGTCCACTCTCGATGGTAATCGATAGGTTTTCCGCGATCTGTTAGAGCTTTAGCTGCCGCTGATGTTCCTCTTTCCAAGGCAAAGCGTGATGCGTAGAAATCGCCGTGCAGAGAGGAGAAACGGAGAGGAAGAAAAAGGTTTCCCTTTGGCACGTGAGCCAAAATGATCGAACTTTGACAAACGAGCTTCGAGGCGCTAACTCTCTCTTTGCTATATATACATTCCTTTCCCCCACTAACTTCCGGAAACTCGGACTCTCTGTTCGATATTACTACGAGGTACGATGCCGACTGATCGCGACCGATGGCTCCGCGCAAACTGAACGAATCGATAATTCTCGATACTTGGAAATTGAGAATTAACGATCACAAAAAAAAAAAGTTCTCTCATCGAAACAGATCAATGAACTTTTTTTTTTATTTTCCCGATTTGTTGCGAAAGGTTACATCCCGAATTTTAAAATTTGCCTTTCGATTTTTTTTTTTTCGGAGAATCGAATTTGAATGAATATTTTTATTGACAATTGCGAAGCTTTCTATAATTTTTTTTTTTATTTTTTTTGTTTGAGAAACCGACGCAAACAGCTATATTTGCATTAATAAAGGGACCCGGAGACATCGGGATTTAGCAATGTAAATGTTTGCGCGGATATTGCGCGCAGCCACATTCGAACTCAATACAAATCGACCCTTTTTTTTCCCTCACCGTTCCCCTAAATTTTCGTTATTTTTTTCGCTATTCCAGATTTTCGACGAAATATACCTCACGTTTGATTTTGATTTTTCGTTTTTATAATCCCATTCCATTTCCGGGTTTTTGCGTTCGAATTCGCTTTATTTCCGTTTTATTTTATTTTTTATTTAGTTTTTCGAGTTTCCGCCGTAAATTTTTTCGATTTTTATTGAAATCTCTCGAAAAAGATTTAATAGATTTCATCACTTTATGATTACGCGAAGTATTCCGCGCGTAATGTAGATTATGCGTATACACACTCCTTAATCCCGTGAATATGAAAATTAAAAAAAAAAAAAAAAAAAAACTTTATGAAAACAAAGCTCCCTCTGTGAGGAAGCGAACACGTAGGGTAAAGGATGAATAGCGACGAGTCAGACTCTCTACTGATAATCCCGTTGCACTCGGCTTTCACGTGGCGCAGAAACATGTGCGCTCTCCCGTCGTCGAGGCGGAAAAGCCGGGGGTTCGTTCCGTGCTTTGCCGCGTACGAGGGATCACGCGAGCGCCGGGGAAATAGCTTTAATCAAGAAATATTGTGGCTCGCCGAGTCAAGACGATAAGGTTTATATACGAAGAGATAAATAATGAGGGGTTGAAGCCGCTATCATTGTCCTCCGGTTTTTCTCATTGGCTTCCAATACTCTTCCGTTTCACTGTACAATCTTCTTTCCCAGAGCGCCCTTCCGCCGTAAAACCCCCTTTTTCGCTTATCGAATGTCCACCGTTTTTGTTTCACTGGAGACCGCTATCTTTCGTAATTTTTTTGCGATCGAAGGTAAAATCGTCAGTGAAACATTTATCCGATATTGCATCGAACCCAAGAGTAGCGAAGTAAAAAAAAAAAAAAAATCGGTAGTGAAAGAAAAATAACTGTATTGCTAGACGATCGCATTTCACGGAAGCCGAAGCGCGAAGGATAGAGAAGAGGCCAATTCGACGAGGCAGAAGGGGCAAAGGGGTGGTAATTAAAGACCCCTTTGTTTCTGTCTCGGGACTTCCCCCACAAGCGTGAGGGTTGTTTTTCCCATCTCTCTTTTAGCTATTGTACCCTTGGAAAAAGCTGCAAGTCTACGAGAATTTTCTACTGTCCAGAGAAAGTGAGAGTCCGGATTTTTAGGTGAAACATCGTTAGATGGAATAAAAAAAAAATCGGAAATTTTTTTTTCCCCTTCCGGGTGGAGTTACAATTTTTTCGGTTTTTCTGCGGCGTTCCGGCGAATGAATGCAAATTTTGGATAACCAAAAAAAAAAAACCATATTGCATCCCTTATTCGAAACTTTCCGAAATGCCACTCACTGAGGGGTTCACAATGACCGAATAGTTTACGTTACCTACCGCAGCACCGAATTCTACGAAAATTCGCCGCGTTCCAATTCTCTTTCGAGAGACTATTCTGCTTCGAGTATTACGTGCATTTGTATATAGATATATATATAGCATAGATGCGATAAGGGATGATGCGGCGGCGAGGCACAGCGGGGAACCCCGCAGACCAGCCGCAAACAAGGAGGGGGGCAATTTCGGTCTGCTCAGCGTTTCTATCCCGTAGTACCACCGATCCTTCGTACCACCGAAAGCGCCCTCTCATCCCCTTCTACGATTCCTCACCATCCCTTTACTATGTATACCTTTGGCCCGTAGAGTCTCAACTCTCGAGTTCGAATCAACCGCAACGTTCGCAAGCAGATGCTTCCGCGTCTTCGAGTTTCGTTGACGATTCACCTCCTCTCCATCCATCCTTCGTCTTCCAGCGTCTCGTGTTTCCCAAGAAACCCGATCGAGTTTCAATCTCGATATGATCGATGGGTTCTATATCCCCAGGGATCGGAGGTAAATGTTGGAAATAAATGCTTAAAGTTACGATAATTTCAAGCGGCGAAAAGATCCTCTTTTCGAGAAGTTCGCGTCATCTTTCCGCCATAATAACGGAACTAAATGAAGACGTTCGTAGGTAGATTTTGAGATTCAGTTACAAAAAAATGAAATTTTTTTGAAAAATTCCACGGAAATTGAAAAAACTCCGAATTCCGAAAATAAAATAGTAGCGAAATTCGGTTAATGAAAAATTTATATTTTTTCGCTTTAAACACGAATTCTGTAAAAATTATGACCCAAAGTCGGGCATTACATTTATAATTGACAAAAGTTACTTTTTTCTTTACCTTTTCAACCCCTTCGCTATGAAGCTTCCGCTTTGCGCAGCTATTGGAAAAATGCACTTTTCACTTTCGAGAAAATTTATTTTCGATAAAAGCGAAAAAAATTCATTTTCCGAAAAGATGCAAATTTTTTTCCGGATGCCATTATTTTTCTCGGGATAATATCAGTAATAATGGCGGCAAGAGAAACGCCGGAAAATAAGTATTCTCTCCGAAATATTCGCTGTGAAAGGGAGAAACTTCGCCATTTCTCTCTTTCGGACGAAGGTACAGTTTTGGCGGTCGATGCAGTATACGGTCCGTATACGGAAGTGTTCTCAGCGAAGGGTTCCTTGTGCTTAAGCGGCCACTACCGCCCGTTTACCAGGGAAGGGATAGAAGCTTTTCTTCGCAAGCTCCGTGTGCTGCCGGCTCCGCCGCACCGGTTTCTACTTCTGCAGCTGCGTTTATAACATGCGCGCGTTTAATGCCGAGCTGTTTTCGCGGACTGTCTCATTTCCCCTGCAGCATCCCTTTATGTATACATATATATACATATATCTTGCACTCGAGCGTTTATAGTCTCACGGGTTTTTCGGCAAAAGCTCGCGCCACGCCGTTTGTACAGTAACGCAGAAACGCCTGAGATATACAACCGCGAGAGCCGAGAGCTGTTTTTCCTCGACCAACCCATCTGCATGGGACACAAGCGCAACCTTCGCCTCCCCGATTTTGCGCTCTTCATACCACTCCAGAGCCGCAAACCTCCGGAATTCCGGGTTGTTAAAAAAAAAAAAAAAGAAAAAACGAAATTACGTATAGTACAATATATATCTCTTGACTGTCCGGAATTTTTTTTTTTTTTTCGGCCACTTTAACAGAGTCTACGCGTAGTACCTTCCTGTTCTTTCGCGCTACTGCGCAAATTGTGGCATTAGTGATGTTAGCTTAGGCCGTGCGGGTGAACTTCTTCTCGTAAGCTTACGATACCTTTTTTTTTTTTTTTTTTTTTTTTTTTTTTTCGCTCGTGGGACGCGCATCCTGCTTGCTACTTGCTGGCATTTCTCGTCGACGGTTTTTTTTCTTTTTATCTTTCATTCGTCCTTCACGAGGATAACTGAAGGCCGCGTTTTACCAGCCGGAAAGGGCGCCTCTGGTGTGCGTATTTTACATATGTGTTGCGCGCAGCAACCGAATTTATGCTTTACACCGTTGTCTACAAAGCGCACGTACTCCTCCGGCGTCTATTTTCCGTTTTCATTCTTTCGTATACTTTTGTTGGTATACGTGGAAGAGATGTGGATGGAGAGTGCCGTGTGGAACAACGAGAAGCAACGGAGTGAAACGAGTGCAGAACAGCACGAGTTTTAACGTGAAGCTTGTGTACTCCGCGTTACTCGCGAAAACATCCCCTGACCTTCGCCCCTTTTTGTTGCCGTGAACTCGGATCGTTGTAACCGACTCTCCAACGAGTTTCTACCTTTATTTTTCGTTTCGCTGCGCACTTTTCTCGCTTGTTTATTGAGGTTTGTTTAAGTAAAGAAAATAAATATAAAAAAATTACGATTTTTACTCTTTAAATTGAACGACAGATTCCTTTGAGTTGAAACGGAATCGAAGATAAACATTCGTCGAAAGGTCAAATATTTTCGGATTCTTCTTTAACTGAAATATTCTTTATCACATTTTTTTCGAAAAAAAAAAAAAAAATGTAAAAATTTTTTTTTTGCAAAAACGTCCGACTGAAAAGTGGTTAATCTGCAACCCCTGCAACGTCTGCAAAAATGAAAGAATTCAACGGACGTTCCCGCGACTGCATGGAAGACTTTTTCCGAAGTTGGCAAAAAAATTTTAATTTTTAGCAGTTTAACCACTTTTCAGATCGGCATTTTCAATAATTTTTTTTTTTTTTATTTTTTTTGTATATTTATTTTTCTTTGACGCAATTTTTTTTTCAACCATTCGTCAGTACTATCGCATTCCCGAAAATCTTATCGAAAAATCTCTACAATTTTTTTTTATTCATTCCGAGCGTTAGGTGAATCCTAAGCACGGAAATTCTTCAATAAAATAATAAAAAATCGTTTTTCGTTTCAACACAATTTCCCTATTCGTGTTTCGATCGAAAGTTCTAGTGAGCGAAATCTTTCATAAATTGGCATCCGGGGATAGTTGCGATTACGAATAAACTGCGCTTCGCCGAGTCGGCAAAAGTGAAAAAAAAAAAAAAAAAAAAAAAAAAAAAACGAGACGGACTAATTGACTGGTATCCGGTTGAGTTTGAGAAGAGCGCGGAGTCGTTCAAGACTCGACTCGAGGGATCGAGTAGCGGGGGGATAGAGTTCTTCTTGGTCGCGTCTTTTGGGATTCTCGTGGAAAAAAAGAGGGTGAGGAATGATGAAAAGAGAGATACGGTTCACGGATTGCTACAGAGCCAATTCGTCCGCGTCGAAGTTCGAACTTTTCCATTACAGTTCACAAGACCAACGACCCCCTGCCATTCATTCTCGGCTGAGCGGTAGTAGCATAGCCAGCGCCCTCACCTCCGTTTCCAGCTTAATTTGCTCTGTACGACGGACTGAATGTGAAGATATATATATATATATATACATTGACGCGATCGGGAAGTTCAACGAAAAGGTCGAAGTTCGGCTCTTCTCCGCTTCGCGTCGTCTTCCGTTACAGGATAAGCGCCCATAATCAGCGACAAAACACTCGATACTTAAACTCAATAGAAACCGATTTATTCATCGATTAATCAGTTGAAATTTTCATCATAAACCGCGTGGATAGTTTCGAAAGTTTGTTCGCGTTCGATCCGCGGAAACTATAAACCGCGAAGCAATCGAATTGGTCGAAAGTGTTACACAATTAAAAGTAATTAATTAGTTTTTAATTGTTCGTACGTGAAAAGTTTATTCAGCAATACGATTTCGTAGTATCGCCGGACGGGAGAATAAACCGGCGAGTCGTGAAATTGGCCCGACAATCATTACACGCTGCTGTTCGCGTTCGCGAATCGCGGAAATCCTAATTAATTTTCCATTATCGACGATGAATCAACGGAGGACTCTGAGGGGATTTCGTTATAATTGTATGCTGTATTACGCGCTACATGCAGCACCTGTGTTCCGCGTTATAACGCGAGGCTTATATTCACTGAATCGTGAGAGTCTGCAAGCTGTTTAAAAAGCCTGAGACGAAAAAAAAAAAAAAAAAAAAAACATCGCGAAGTAGAAACGAACGCGAGAAAATCTGCTGGTGAAGGTGAAAGAAAGAGTCAACGGAGTCGCATTACGCGCGAAATAAAAAAAAAAAAAATTCCGCGAGTTCGCGATCTCTGGAAAGACGTTGCGGCATATAAAAAAATATGTTTAAGAAGGGTATGCAACGTATCAAGAGCTACTGCTGCGGGTTTTCAGGATCTTGTCTTACACCGCGGTAGACACACTCCTCTATAAGGTTCTCGTCAGAAAAATTTCATTTTTTTTTTTTTTTTTTTTTTTTTTTTCGCGAGTCTCGTCGGTTCCTTTCACTCTCTTGTCGTTCGCGGGCTACAAAGGAGAGACTCTGAGAGTAAGCAGTGGCTCAGCGCGAGAGGGAGTCCGTTAATACCCTCTACTCGTATAGGACTCGAAGCGCAAGGGGAGGGTTTTTCTCTTCAGCCTGTATTTCTCGCCTCGCGACGCCACATTCGGAGCTTTGGAGAACACGAGGGTCGAATAATACTCGCACTACTTGAGTTTCACCGCGAAAAAAAAAAAAAAAAAAAAAAAAAAAAAAAAAAATTCAAGAAATGTATAACGAAGGCAGTGCGCTTTGCAGCGAGATATTTATACCCGCCGCGATTTCAGTCAGCAGCTTTTAATTACCTCTGTGTTTCTACCGAGACATCGTAGAATTAAACGCCGAGATTAATTCAACCCTTTTTACGCTTCAATTAAATTCCTGAATTAAATTCCCTTTTTCTTATTTTTCAACCCTTCGATCGTAGGATATACGCGAAGATGTATCGGATAAGCGATGGCTTTGACTTATTAGCGATGGGGCGGCGTGATATCACGCGGCGATCGTCTAAAACGATCCATCCGTATCTATCAGAGGGTAAAAGATATAATATATCTCCCGGAGGGCTTCGGGTGACGAAATTCCGGATCAGTTCGCCGTTCCCGTGATCGACATCCATTATATACAAGTAAAAAAAAAAAAGTATCTGCGGACATAGCAGCGGATAGAACTCGCTTCCGGGTTTCCCGCAGCGAAATACCCGAAGGCATTTAGAATTCCGTGAGAGTGTTCGACTAATGCGGACGCTTTTGTCTTCTCCCGGGCTGTCCCCGCGTTTTGTTCTACGAGCGACTTTTCTCGAGAGGGTGGTAATGGGGAACACGCGATGGCAGTTTTTCTTTTTCTACTCATTCTCATCCCGTTGTTGGACCGGGCGATTCCTTGCGGTGTGACTGCCGCTAACGCTGACGGAAGAAACAAAAGAGGGGTGGAAAAAAAAGGAGCTAAAGAGAATGCGTCAGAGAGTAAGAGAGGGTGTTCTCGTTGAAACACCCTTAGAGTCCTCTCCTCCCCACGCGTTCAATGTTGAATAACAGACGTTTGACGAAATCCATTTGGAGATTCGGTGAAATTGAATTGATCGAATTGATGGCGCGTTCCGTAATTCGCTTTTCAACACACGACAGTGGTTGGAGCTTCTATCGAAGCGAGATTGAGGGTAGTGGATTTTAATGGAGGGTGTTCGGAGCACCGCCCTTCCCCACTTTCGTGGCCCGAAGCTTCCGTCGGTAAACCAACTCCCGAACGGGACAAACTAACATCCAGCATAACGTATACTGCGCCCGGAGCCCTCGGGTTAAATTCCACCCTCGAAGATAGAAGGGAAGAAGACAAACCAAACGAGTGTTAGAAGCTCTTGCGTGTCTTGTGAAAACTTTCCGTTCTGTTCTCACAACGGATACGGAAGAGAAGCAGGCGCCGCGCGGAGCTTCGCAACCCTCGTATTTATGGGGCGGTATAGGATACCCGTAAGGGTAAGAGGGGGAAAAAAAGGTACAACACCGCCAATTTCCAACGCCCTTCACAAGTCCCGAGAAAGAAGAAACTATGGTGTACAGAGAATGGAGAAAATCTCCTTGAAAGCGCCGTTCGGCGTTCTTCGATCGTCCCAATTTCTTCTACACCATAACACTCTAACGAGAATACGAGGGGTGACTTTGTCTCTTCTCTTGCGATTCTTACTAAGAAAACTCATTCTTTCCATATGTTATTTCTCGTGAATTTCATCCGCTTGAATTGTTCGTTATTCATTGCGAATCCGTAAAAACTTTCTTTTCGAAGCACTGATTTTTATCGAATTTGTCGTATCCTAAGTTGGATTTCACAAAGATTGATCGATTCCAAGGAGTTTATTTTTCCGCTTGAATTATGTTTATTTTTTCTTAATATTCAAGGCACCCATCGGTTTCCAAGATTGATTATTTGATTTGCGAAGACAAACGACGCTAATTCACGGTTTTTCATGGTGTTCTTTTTTTTTTCTCGGCTTTCAGGAGCCGCTGCAGCGTCTCGTGTCTACGTGGAGGCACTGTCCAGGCTGGCGCGACAGGCACAGCTGGGAACTTGGGGTGGTTCTCAGGATGTCGGTGAGTAGAAATTGATTAGTGTATAACAGAGAGTCGTTTGCCATCAACGTCCCCACTGTCCGGCTGTCCCTTCGTCGCCAAGCTGTGGCGAAGCGAAGTAAAGCAGAAGTCTCACTCCATGCTGCAACCCCCTCCATCCCCGGATGAAATCATCTTCCGCACTTTTTTCTCTCGTTTGTATCCTTACCCCAGTTTTTCTTTCCTCTCTCGAGCTCCGATCTTCCTTCCTCCGTTATTGCAGCCATATCTGGACGCCGAGTATATATATATATATATATATATATACGGTACACATACACACCGAAGTATTGCACCCCTTCTTCGCTCGCGGGTTGCCCTTTCTTTTCCTTTTTCACCACGTCGCGCGCCCTCTCCCCTTTCTCTCTTTGCCTGTTGACCAGACGAGGCGAGAAGTTTCTGTGCTCTCGTTGTGGTTTGGCTTTCGCGCTCCCAGTCGTGTTGCCGGAGCCTTCGAGGCTTCCAAAGCCAATAAGGGCATCGCGTCCACGCTTAACCGTCCTTAAGCCCCTCCGCGAAAGCTCCGCAGCGTTCTCGTTCCAATTTTTTTCTGCTTTCCTTTCTTTCATCCCTTTTTTTTTCCTCTTCGTTCTTTTTACTTTTTTTTTCTTCTTTATTCCGATACCTTCCATGATCGTTGACTCGCTCATAGAACCTCCGGGCCGCGTCCCTCTAACGAGATTAGAGAGGGAGACAGAAGAAAAGCTGAAGCTTGGTTACGGTGAAGTTGACCAGTTTCGTGAGTTGCTTTCAATGAGAGGCCGCAAGTTACCCCGCGAACATGGTCAGCTTCATCGTGAATGGTTCGTTCGTGTATCGGGGTCTGGGGGTCGGTAACCGGAAGCTATGAAGCTACTTTAATGTATTCCCTCGTTGTTTCATCTATGTATATACATGTATACCGTAAATCCTGCAAACTTTACCGAATTAAGAAGCACCTTCAGTGCTCGCATGACACCCTCGTCAGACGGCCTGCTTTTGCACTCGTGTCACGGCCAATTAAATTTTTATCGGAAATACCACCCCCCACCAGGGATCGTACGATGTTTGAATCCGCGCAACTCTAAGCTGCGCTTCCCAACGTTTGCCGATTCAACGTAAAACTTGTTTGCGGTGAGGAGAGTGAGAACCCCTGAGAAATTGAGTCGCTGCGGTAACATTAATGCCGACCAATTTAGTCGCTAAACCACGAGAAGAAGAGTGAGAGAGACGCGGATAGAAGGAATTGGGGGTGAAACACTGCAATGTGGTATCGTTAGTCCCTCAGCGGTGTAACGGACATTCGAAATTCACTGTTAATCACACACACGCGTTGTTCACGTACTGCGCTTCACGGTGCTATAGTCAAAACCCTGCAGATGCTCGACGTTCGACAATGACGTACAGCGGGTTGAAACAGATTGTTGGATGATGGATAACTATCCCCTTCGGATACGAAGATTTACAGCTACTTCGCGGATAATCATATCCACGCGTCAGAGAAATTATAAAATCGCTGATGATTGCTGGGATACGAAAAAAAATTTTAATCGTCTATACATTTTTTATTAATTTTTTGTTTCGATGATTTTTCGGAACGATACCAAAGTCTGTATGAAAATTTAAGGAATTATTTGCAATTGAAGAATTTAGTTAGCTAAAGTCGATTCTGTTCGATTGCGTTAAAACTTATGTGGTTTACAGACAAAAACGCGTTTCATTTGTTGGAATTTTTTCAGATTTTTCCACCGTTTAGTTTTTTTGTAACGTGAATACTATTTAGTTGGCAGCCGAGCGCCTTGTGTTCAAAAACTAACCTAACTTTCGGCGGTGACTGCTGGGATTGTATATCTATACTTATATCGGTAATGTAGGTACCTACACCAAAGTAGGTATGTCGATACGGTCGGAAGTGACTTTTTTGTTGGTTTTTTCGCAAATGGCCGAAATTTTCTATCAGCATCTCGATTTCTTTAATCAATAATTAATTAACGGTGATGTAAACCGTCCTGCAGATGGTGCCAAACGTTAAAGAGATTGTTCGTTCAACTTTACTCACTTTTTTTACGAATTTGGTATCATTTTCTTAGAAGATATTAACTACATACGACGGGATGATCGGGAATTCTTCGTAAGACGAGCATTTAGGGCTCTAAACTCGTAAACTTTAGGATTTTTTTTCTCGGAAACTATGCTGTGGATCGGTCTGAAATTTTACAGGTCTCTCGGCAAAGCGATTATGTATATTTGTGTAAATTTTCATGGTGATGGTAACATTTTGATGGAATGAAACTATGAAACTGCGAAACTGCGAAAAATCTGAACGGCTCAATGCAGATACGGCATCAACGAGAATTACGAAAAATGTCTGCGCTAACGAAGGATTGACACTGGAGATTAACGCTTCGGCGGGAAACGAAGAGAATATATATGGCGGTGTTATTTCAGTAGGTTACAGTATCATTGTCCGGTTGAATAATATTCTCTAGCGACGAGTCAGCGGGTTGTGGCTTTTGATAACGCTGTTGTCGAACTGATTCCAACATCAAGCTGACTACGTGCTTCCGACCCGAATGTTCTGTTGGTCATACAGTCTCCAGGAGGTCCGTGGTGAGCCAATCGCCATTACGAAGGTCGGCAAAGGGTCAGAGCAACGAAAGCCGAATATATCTTTGGGGTCGGGAAGAGCTTTCAATAGTCAAATGGTCGGGAAAGCTGGTAAGGGGTGTCCTTTCTCGCCTCGGGATAATAATCTTTCGGGTCCCGGATGTTGGCTCCCACGAGGGAAGGCTTCTGGTCATAAGCTTCGGAGTTTTGATATGACTTCAGTGCTTAACAGGTGTCCATACGGCTGAACCTTTGCCTCGCTGCCCTTATCATCCAAAAACACGAAAGCCGATTGTCCTTCGCGTAATCATCCCTCGCGCAATGCCACTATTATGAATCCGAGCAAAAAAAAAAAAAATAAAAATAATGTATATATCTAAAAAATATGAAGACACGTTGGGGCTTAAGGCGGAACATACGATTTCTATATAAATTTCGATGGTAATGATAAAATGTTTTTGTTTCGCGAGAATAAGTTTATTCTACGATGTCTACGTGGGGTGTAACACGTTTTCGTCGAGATTCTCGTGAATTCAGCGCACGCCTCGATTCTTGCATCTCCCTCAACACACTTTCCCCTTTCGTTTTGGATTCAAGAAAGAGGGGTACGCGCGCCTCGTGGAAATGAGAGTGATATCGAAATTGGCAATATCGCTCGTTCGACCGAGGAGGATGGGGATTGAACCTTAGGCTCTTCACCTCCTCTTCTCCGGCTCCCCGCTAACGTAGCGCCTCTCCCTCCCTCCCCCACCCTCTCTCTCTCTCTCTCTCTCTCTCTGTGTCGGCTTCCTTGGCCCTCGAGAAAACGAGATCGATCGATGCGAATGTGCTCTCCAGAAAGGTTCTAACCCATCGACGAGGACCACGAGGGAAGCGAAAAAGGAGAGCGGCACTCCCTCAATCGGTGCCCCTTTGCCCCCTTCCCGTCGTCTCACCGGAAGTCAAGCCCGTCGAGACTGCGGCGCCGCCGGAGAAGCCCCGAGACGACGACGGCGACGAGGTCGGCACCACTGGCAACGGGAAAATTGAAACTCGGTTAGCCGCGTAAAATTTACTTGGAACGGTACAAAAAAAAAAAAAAAAATTGGATCTTGTCGACTGCTCGATCGCGCGTGCCAGAGAAATAAAAAAGCATCCCCATCGCGTCAACTTAATTTGATTTTTTTCTGTTGGTATGATAAATTGCACTTTTACCATCGATTAATTATCACCCTGAAAAATTTTTACCATTTTTTTATTTATTTACGAGATATTTGTCAGACTATAGGAAACGATAAATTGAAATCTGCTGCGATAAAAAGTTACTTTGTCCATTGTTTCCGGGCGTCAGTCAGTATCTATGTATGTAAAGCATTAATAATTAGTGGTTCGCATACAGTATAAAGAGGATGGGAGGGAAACTCGATCGTGCGATTTTCTGCCTCTGGCGTGTAGCGTCATCGCTGGGCGTTCGGGGACGCGAGTTCCGGAAACAAACATTTCCATCGCGTGCTCTCGTCTGACTCTCGACTCTCACCCCTCGCAACCCCCCTTTCCTCACTTCGCGAACCACGAAAATCCCCGGGTATAATTTCGTTAATAGCAAATTATTGTAAATTCATTCGTTTTGAAAGCGCTTAACGAGAACCAAAGTCTCACGCGAGAAAATTGTTCGCAGTTTGTGTAAAGCGTTAGCGCGACGAGGGCGGCATTTCGGGAGGTTAAAATCACTGCGTGTTACCCTCGCGCGTGTTAAACTCTCCGCTTCTACCGCTCTTCTCGTGAATATTGCGTATTTCTCTCCCCCCGACAGGGGGCGCTCGCGCTCCATCCACCTGTACGAAAATCCCGTGAGGATTCCGTCCTCTTTGCCTCTCCTCTCGCCGAGCGACGACAATAATTTGCAAGCATCACGGGGAAGGTCGGCGAAGGGTGTGCTCATCGTAATTTTATACAATTATGCGTATTGCCACCTACTAAAGCGCACGAGCGACGAATTCGGTGAGCGGTTGAACGTTGGATTTCGTACGCGTTTGCGGACCGTTCGCCGCTCCGGTTACGTTTCTCGCTCTCGCTTTTCCTCTTCTCGATTCACTGGCAAACCGACTCCCGCACTCTCTCTCCTCTTTCACGGTGAACTAAAACGCATCGTTTCACGGTGACTCGGTCGCCCGTTAACTCCCATTCGTTACCCGTTTACATTATTATTAAAGCGCATTTACACGGCCGTTGAACGAGGCACGCGTCGTACTCGCGCTGCGAGGCCGCGAGACCCCCTCAACGGAATTTTAATTTCGTGTGCCATAGAGAGCGAGAGAGAGAGAGAGAGAGAGAGATACGGGGTGGAAAAATAACTGTGGAAAAGCTCGCCGCTCTTCATGTTGGCAACGATACGGAATTCGCATGGAAAAAAAAATTATACTTTAACGATGAAATTCTATCTTAACTAAAGAAACAATTAACAGTTTCAATGGTAACCCAATATTTCGCGGAGATAAATTTTTCACGATTTAATGTCGAACCAAATAATTCGCTCAATGCTGTTTTATCGCAAAACAAATTTGCGATGAAATTTAATACCTTGTGTATATCTGCCGATTCGAATAAAATTATTCGTTCGTCCATTCTAATTACGTAAAATTATTTTGAAATTTAATGGATTTTTGGATTTTATTCACTTTGTGAAAAGCCTCGGGCGCAGTACCCGCGTGAAATCGAAATAAAAGGGCTCACGGAACGGAGGGTATTATTGGAGCTTTGTAGGGTTGTTGCATCTGTAGTTACATTGGAAACGGCCTGAAGTCACGACTGCCAGGGATTCTGTGTAATCACACGCAATTTCGAAATGGGACAAATTTCTACGTACCGCGGTTGCGTTAGGGCGCTCGGCGCACGTTTTCCCTCGAGTCCCTGTTTCGGGCGCAGACACCCTGGACGCGAGCGTGCGATATCATAGTGATCTCGTTCACCCTCCTGTCGATGCTTTACTCGCGCTATAACTACGTCTATTCGAACGAATTCGTTGGACCCGAGGTCCTTCAACGAGAGCGTTTCTCCCTCGGAATTCACGCGTTTCCCAACGCGGTCGCAATTAATTCGTTCGATCGACTATTACACGACAATGTTGACGAGAGATGGGGCTTTGATGTTTCGTCGCGTCCTATTGGTAGAATTCCTATCCGATGCCAATGCAACGAATATTCAAACGCCTCGCCAAAGCCGATGCGTATAGATTGGGGGAGGAAGAGAGAGAGAGAGAGTACCAGAGATTCGAATCGTATATTTCACATTGGCGATTTGATCCTACTATCCCCTTTGTGTCATACAGTACCGACATCAACTCTACTGGCCATATCAACGATCGCGAGTTACAATGCCGTCTCATATTTGTCGAACGCACTGCGCAGGTTCATGGGATGTATTTTTCATTATAAAAAGGAAAAAAAATCATTCGTTTTCATGTGATACGGGTCGGGCGAAGCATCTCCGATGGTAGTAATGCCCGTGTGCACTATAAAAAAACCGAAAAAAATTCTTGCTTATTCACATTTAAAACATTTTTTTAATGTGGTATGCGTAAAATTCGATTTTACGCACTTTTTTTGGTGCGTAAAATGAATTTCCACGCACAGTATGTGTAAAATGAATTTTCGCGCACAGTATGCGTAAAATGAATTTTTACGCACAGTTTGCATAAAATGAATTTTTACGCACAGTATGCATAAAATGAATTTTCACGCACAGTATGCGTAAAATCGTATTTTACGCACTTGTGGCATAGTATACTATTTTTTAAACTTTACAAGAAAAAAATGAACGTTACAACATTTTTTATCATCTTTATAAATATTTTTTGCAATATGAACAAAGAAATATTTGTAAATCTTTGAGATTTAAAAAAGATTTCCTGAATATCACACGTATATTATTTATATATTATATTCATTCATATAGTCTTATGAAGATTATTTAATCCTTTGAAGCGTTCTTCGTACTCGCAACATTTTTTTAACATGGAAAAACGACATACAGGAAAAATATTTAAGGAAAAAAATAAAATAAAAAATGTTCGCTTGGTGTTATACGAATATTCTTTGACTGCGTCATCCAAATTTTTTCGCGTTTCATTGAACGTTTGAAAGACATAGCATTATAACGAAATAGTTATAACTATGCTGTCGCGTTTCAAAGGACCATTAACGCCTTTGAAGTTTGTCGTTGCATATCAGCAGTGCCTATGTTCGCGCATCGTGAAAAATGAAAAATTTTTTCGGAGCACAGGTTTGAAAAAGATCGAAAAAATGTCGTAAACGGAGTACCGACGCTTTGAAAAATGTCATAGAAATATCGTAACGATTTTCGAAGTTTTTTCCGAGATGCCTTTTTGCAACGAATCCGTATAAAAACAATAGTATTTCAAAGGTTTAATGATAGTTGTTTCTTGATATCAAATCCTTGTGTATCCTCTGGAATCATCTTGCAACTATGTCTGATCAACATAGCCGTATCTACTAAAAGATCGTTTCATTCATATCCGCGCTTCTTTATCTTTTATTGCCGAAAATTTCTCAAATTTCAAACCCCATTTTCGCATAGCGAAGTAGATATTTCCGCGAAGCATTCCTCTCTGTAGATTAAAGCTCTGACTTCGTAATAGTACAATACACATTCATGCATTTATATGATTTTGGAAGCAGTGAAATCATTGAGGCCAACTCGGCTGTGTCTGATCCGCATATGCACTATCTACTCGTCGCTGGTTTCACTGCGAAACGACATACGTCCGTCGTTCCAGGCGTCGGCACATAGCGACGTACGTCTCACCGCACGAGACGAATCGTAGGGAGCCGTTTCACACAGACCGTGAAATCCTCCTAATTCAGTCAGAGTGTGGGAACGACCTCTCCTCTCTTCGCTCCCTCGCGATCTTGTCGCCCATCCTTCCTTCCTTCCTTCCTCTCTGTAACCTCGCGCCCCCTCCCGCAATCGTGTATACCTCTATGCGGTTGCTGTACCTCCGCGTAATAGACAGCTTCCTACGTTCCTGTCCTGTCTCGATGCAAACCTATAATACATATGTATGCGGTCGGATGGTATATCGACGAGGGCACAGATTGCTTCATCGACCGCTAGGCCACCGCGATTTCCTATCAGCGGACCCGATACCGAGCACAGGACGATCCTACCGTCCTTCGGGTGTTCAATCATCGGGCACCTCGTCCTCATCTCGTGATAACACACAACACCCCCGGGCCATCTCGAGCATCGTCTCGGCTTCCTTAGTGTCAAAGGCTTTTGTTATGATTAAGTGTCCCCACCGAACCGCTGTGATTGCCTCTTTCCATTTGAAGACTTTACGGAAAAGCGTTCATTTCCTGTATAAAAAGTTGGTGCGTCACGATATATCGCATGCGAGTTTCGATTATCGAAAGTTCGATATATGTATTGCTGTCGGTTTATTCGTGCTGTGATTGGTCGACGAGATTTGAAACGTTCAAATTTCAAATTTACGAAATGTAAAAAGTTGACGAACTCGAAATATATCGAAATTATCGAATGTATCGCAAGTTCGAAATTTTTATATCGAAATCCATTGTTGTCGCTTTATTCGTGCCGTGATTGGTCGACGAGACTTGAAACATCGAGAAAATCGTGGATTTTATCGAAGACTAAGAGGTTTCGGATGCTGCGCGCGTCTTTGATAAAATCGGCATGAAATCTTTCCAGTCGTAATCGCTACCGGAGAAATTTCGTAATTTATTGCTCGCGTAGTAAAAAGTACGATGTATCAGTGGATCGTAAATTCCATCGGCGATAAAACAAAGTGGATCCAAATTCCTGTAGAATTAAATCGCGAGACGGACGAAGGGGGTGTGAACTTTGGGAATTCGTGGGCAGCAGAAGGTTGATGTAGTGTTGCGACTCCCGAATGACAAGCGTTCTTTTCTCTGTCTCTGTTCTCGTATTTCCGATGTCTCCCGCGGGAACACCCGGTGGTCCGGGGATACAGCACGTATAACCTAACGGTACTATACATCCGCCCTGTACCTCGACCGCCCTTACACGTGTACGTAACACGCGTATACTACTGTCTTGTACTATAAATGGCGTTACTATACCTATGTATAGCTGGTATACGTAACCCAGAGCGCGTGGTCGGATTACCCGAACGATTTCGCTCTCACCAGTCGTACACGGCGTTTCTCCTATACCTACTCCTTCCTATACCTCTACCGTCCCGTTTCGTCGTTCTCTCACTTTCTCCCTTCGCGTCAACCCTCGACACGTCCCCGTGAGCCGGGTACCAGAGTGGATTTTCCGCGCTTCGTAACCAACACCAACGGGTGAACGCCTGCTAGAGGAATCTCGTATCTCTTCTTGCGCCTCATCCACCCTTTCCACAGCCTTCCATCAAACGCGCTTTTAAACCATTTTTCTTTGAGACGTATTTTTTTTTTTTTTTTTTCGTAACCTTGAGATGTATCGCAACACTGACGACATTTTTTTTTTTCGGCGTTCCACGATTATTATAATGGTGGAATTATCAATGGAAACTCAAAAAAGTGGACATTAGAAGTCGCATTTCGTAATTTATCATCCGAAAGAACGATACAAGGGGTTGTATTTTTTTTTTTTTTTTCGTAACCTTGAGATGTATCGCAACACTGACGACATTTTTTTTTTCGTCGTTCCGCGATTATTATAATGGTGGAATTATCAATGGAAACTCAAAAAAAGTGGACATTAGAAGTCGCATTTCGTAATTTATCATCCGAAAGAACGATACAACGGGTTGTATTTTTTTTTTTTTTTTTTTCGTAACCTTGAGATGTATCTCAACACTGACGACAGGATTTTTTTTTTCGTCGTTCTGCGATTATTATAATGATGAAATTATCAATGGAAACTCGAAAAAAGTGGACAGTAGAAGTCGCGTTTCGTAATTTATCATCCGAAAGAACGATACAACGAGTTGTATTTTTTTTTTTTTCGTAACCTTGAGATGTATCTCAACACTGACGACAGGATTTTTTTTTTTCGTCGTTCTGCGATTATTATAATGATGAAATTATCAATGGAAACTCGAAAAAAGTGGACAGTAGAAGTCGCGTTTCGTAATTTATCATCCGTAAAAACGATACAACGGGTTGTAATGACTCTTTTTTCTACGGTAACAAAGAATCTGCGCTAAGCGACGTTTGCTCGAGGGCGAGAAGGATTTTACCGTTGGGACCGAGAATACGAGTCTACTTAGCCGTCTCTCACAGTGCTTCGCTGTTTTTTTTTTTTTTTTTTACTAATTTTTTACGTTATTTGCTTTTTTATTATTCGAATCGCTTGAAAGTGTAGCGAAGTGGAAAACTCTACTTAACCCGACCTTTTCGATATTATTTTTCCGTCGATAAACTCGAATGAAATTCAAGTGCCTTTTGAGAACAAAAGGCATCGATAAAAATGAAAGAATTCATCGAGAAAAGTATAAGAACAATTGCTAATAACAGCCATTTTCTCGATGTTTTCTTTCCATTTTATTCTGTAACTTACGAGACTCTGTTCCTTAAAAGTCCATCTTCGCAACTCGTAGAGTGCCGCAATCGCCGTTGTGTAACACGATTCGTGTCTATTGGCATCGAAACGTCTGTGGCTCACGCGCAGCTGCTTGTAAGGGTAGATACTCACGCCGGTGTTTCGGAGTGCAGCTCTTCATCATCTTTTCTTCTCTCTTCTCCGCACGTTAGCCAACGCTTTGTTGCCGCTCGGCGTTTTTTTTTTTTTTTTTTTTTCGATTTTGTTTGTTTTATTCAACGCGAGTAGATAACGCGCGGCAAGTAGAGTCTACCGGTGGAGTACGTGCCGCTAGTCCGCGAGGCGAAAGGGTGGAAAAGCAGCAACGTCACGAGACGACGGGCCGCGTTAACAAAAGCACTCGTTGAGGTGATTAACGAGGACGAGACGGGATGGTGGGGTAACATTGGTGTACTGCCTACGCTGGTAAACGGGTTGGGCGGAGAGGTGGATGGGTATAGTAGCCCAGTGCTGCAGAGAGCCGGCGAGCGATACCAGCGGTCCCCGAGCAACGCCATTACTGGCTTTATTAATTGCCATCGTCGAGTAATTTGCTACGGTAGCAGTAGCTGCTACTGCCTATAGCTCCGAAAGCCTCTGGCAACGCGGAGGCCGCGCTCTCGCTCTTCTCTGAGAAATGGCTCTGGATTTCACCCCCTTCCCTCCCGACTCTCCTTTCGCGGTTATCGCTGGTCTACGCGCTCTCGCGGCCAAACGCTCTCGAGAGAACGAGACACAGATAATTTTCTCTGCTGCAACCACCGCGTTATATAGTGCATTGTACAGGGAGCGACGAAGCCGCCGAACGGCCCACTTCCTTCTCTCGTAAATCTGGGAAAATCCGATTTTATAACCCCCCTCTCCCATTCTCCACCATATCCCGAACAACCTTTGATAAATAATATCACCGGCAAGCGGAGAAATCGGTTCTATACCAGTAGCGCTTATATAACTATAAAAGATTCATATAACGATCTCACTGGCGTACGCCTTCGTCGACGTATTCTTCGATTTCACAAAAGCAATATCCCGAATAAGGGATGAAAAATAAAAGAGTCGAGAGAGACAATTGGAGACAAAGTGGTTCGAGATTGCTTAAGCTTCGATGGTTAAATCCATCGAAGATATCGTTATTTCTTGCATTACCTTCTTAAGGGTGAAATCTTCAGAAATATCGTTATTTCATCCCTTAACTTCTTCGTTTATCATTCAGACTTAAATTTTTTTTCATTGGACGATAAGTTATAAATTCTTTACCTACAATCGGACGAAGAATATCGGATTGCTAACCGCTTTGAAAAAAAATCTCGAAAAAAAAAAAAAATCGTACTTTTTCGATAAAACAATAAATCGTTTAAACAATAAATCGCACAATGCAAAAACGGAAAAAAGTGCATAAAGCGTTTCGCTACAAAAAAAAAAAAATACGAAAAGAAGAAACGAATTATATTATTGTCAAAGTTTCGTCGAATATTGGAACGCCAGCAAGGGATGTGCTTTCAGTTCATTGTAAACTACTGAACTGAAACTCGACGCAGAAAAAACTCGAATTAGAAAAATTACTCTCGCGATCGTGAAAAGTTCGCCGCCATCGTGAGTTTCGCGTACAAAGTACGTTGCGCGTATATGTAGACCCTTAATGCCTCATTATACGGTATTCAGTATTCCCTTGTATGCGGCCGCGAAAACGTGCGGAAAGGTGAGAAAGGCGGCGTTACAAGTATCCATAGTTAGGGGTGCAGGAGAAGCGTATAGTTCGTTCGTCTCTCGTAGCCAACGAGATTGGCTCCGGCGGGTTATCCGTGGTGTTGCTTCGGAATTTAATCTAAAGTAGAATCGCGCACAGCCACCATCGCAAAATGGGGATCGCGAAGTATACTGTACCTATATACATTGCCTTCACGGACTTAATACAATCCTTTTCACAGCCGGCCGACGGGTTTGCGTTGCCACTCGAAACTCATTCTCCGCATCGCTCCCGCTTACTGCACTTTATTTTATTTCACTTTGTACCTTTTTTTTCCACCCCTTCCGGTGCTCGTGGGAATGGCTTCGGTTGCACGCGAACGAGCAACGTGTGTTCGTAATAGTAGAGGGTGCATATGCCTTCATATATACGAACGTTCGGACTTTTTTTTTTAGCATTTCCGCGTATTGCGCGGAGCCAACGAATTCGCTGCGTTTATACAGATACAAGGGTTGGTTTTCCTGTATAAACTCGCGTAGGGTAGAGTCTCTCGCGCACAGACCGGAATCATGAAGAAGACGCGGGAGATGGAGCAGAAAAGCTCATTTCACGTGGGAATTCTATCTCTCCGTCTCGCGGCGCTCGCAATACGCCAAACAACGAAACGCTCACGCGCGCCGCGTTACATTTCGCGCACGTGTACAAAAGTCATCGCACCAAAGTTCACGCTGGTGGTGTTGGCATAAGTTTCACAAAGTAATGCCTCGCATACGCACTAATACAGAATATTCAGGTAACTCGACAAGTTTTCCCGGACTCTACGCTATGTAACGCTGTCGCGAAGGAGGCGTTGGATAACGAAACGAGGGCTCGTAGACAATCATCAGCGCTCACGTAACTCCGGCGGAGAATATATATACTAAGGGAGAATGGATGAAAAGGGAAATAGCGGAAACGTTGCGAGATGAGATCTCCTTCGTGAGAATTGACTCGTTTAATGATACGGCTGTTCAGACCATTATAGTCGCCACCTACACAAGCGATTTAACTTCATTATAATTGTTCATTATAATTGTAACTTAATGCGACAATTTATTACGCGAAGATGAGAAAAATAGGTATAGAATAATAACAGTAAATGTAATCTAAAGATTTCCTTTTTTCGAAAAGTTTCGAAAGTCAAACTTTCGATTCAATATTTAGAAATCGCATTTAACTCGATGAAATCCGCGATCATTTCCGTAGCCGGGTAAGTGCGAGAAATTCGAGGAGAAATGTATATGTATTCGCATAATGGATGAAAAAGGAAACAGTGGAAAAGCGAAAATGGCCGCTGCCTTTCTAAATTTTACTATCTTAAGAATTTACTATCTTAAAGCTGCTTTACGTTTATAGATACTTAACGAAAATTTCGGAGCGAACAAAATTTTCGTATTTTGTAATGAAGAAATTTTTTTTTTAATAAATAAAAAAAATCGTTAACTTTATTGAAAATATTAGAGTGACTAAATTTCGAGTGACGACATTTTTGAAAATCTGCTAAAAAAATGTTTGAGAAAATAATAATTTGAAAATCATAAAACAAAATCGTCTTTTTGTTAAAAAATCAAACGAAATTGTTTATTAATTCGAATAAATATGACATTACCCATTACTTTTCGTATTTATCATTTTTTTGCCAATGTTCAGAAAAAGACTCAAATTTTCAATTAAAAAAATATTTTTTCGAACGATTCGATTGTTTAGTGAATTAACGAATATTTTTATAAAATATTGTCGTAAAACATTTTTTAACACGAAAAAAAAAAAAAAAAAATCGGATACATTCGAAAAAATCTATAAATCCTTAAAATAAAAAAATTATTAAAGCTCCGATTTAAAATCAACAAAGTCAAAAAATTTTATTTCAAATGCGCTAAATATAATCGTATGTTTTTTTTTTTTTTTTTTTTTTTTTTTAACTACAAATGATAAAATCTACTCGTGTACGCAGCCTAATCTTAGCTTACTTCCGAGTAGCATCAGGCAACATCCAGACAAGTTCTAGAGTGCGCGAGTATCGCGGGACAGCGCTCGTAAAATCGTAAACTCTCCGCGGTGATGCAACTAACACGTACAACAAACAGGCATTCATACAGACATGTAGGATTTATACAACACGAGGATACGTATGAATTACGATATACTGCAGTAGAGAACATCGTATATGTGTCGTAGTTTATATCTCTACGTACGCGTATAGTAGTATTTCTGGAATATAACAAAACATATAGTGTGTATACCCAGTGCATGGTTAGTGTATAGCACGCGTTGGCTTCATTCCTCTTTCTGACAGCTCTATCTCACGCTTATCCCGTGAATCCAGCTCTCGTGCCCTCTCAACCTCTCCGACTTTTCCCCCTTTCCTCTCATCCTGATCCCCTTTTACCTCCGGGATAGAAGCGAGAGAGAGAAAGAGAGAGAGAGACTCCGGCTTCGTCTCGTTGGCAACCTCTCGGTACTCGACATTCGGGCTCTTGCTCCGCTTTCTCACTTTCTCGTTTCTTCTCCCCTTTCACCTTAACCGGGGTCGGGCAACATCGTCTAGGTGGATCACGAAAGAGACGCGGCCCATTACTCCACGCGAAATCCCAAAATCTTTCGTCTCGATTTCCCGCCGTGAATCGGCGCGTCTTCCAGAGCTTTTTTTTCCTCTCTATTTTTCCTCGCGTGTTCTTTTTCCACGTCGAGACTTCCCAGTGGGGAGAGAGGAAGAGAAAAAGTGCGACACACCGCTCGAAGAGCGAGAGGGGTAGTGGACGGATAAAAAAAATGAGTCTGCTCCGTCTGACTACGCTCGGTATTTACCTACTAGCGAAGCGAGGTCTTTCGCCTCTACCGCTAGGAGCTTTTCGCGTAGGAAATACGAGCCGGCGTACCCTCTCGCGTTCTACAGACGATTTAAACGGTTCAACCAACCTCGAGATTCGGGCTTAATATTGCCGCGACAGCCCCCCACCCCCTCCCCCCGCCAAGCTATTTTTTATACGAATAAAGTAGCTTCTAACTAAACTTTTAGCGTTTAAGTGAAGCGGCAAACTCACCCCTTTTCTTCCACGTCTTGCAATTTACATTTAATCTTGCGGAGGCTGTTTAAAAAACATAAAATTCATTTATGTTTCATATTTCCGTGTTTCAAGTGCCGCGAAGGTGTATATTTTGAGTTCAAGAAAATTAAGATTCATGACGACAAAGCCTTTTATTTTGTTTTCAAACATTTACCTCTACGTTCGGCTTGAGGACAACGCTCCCGTTTCTTTTTTTTTCCCCCATTTCACCCCCTCTATGAACATCGTAATTTGCACACCTGCGAAACAACCCCTTTCTTGCGTATGCCTACTTCTCTTGCGTGTGCTTTCTTGGCTTGGCATAGTCATTTCGCATCGCTGTCGTTGTGTGCACGCGCTAGAAAGTGGAAAGACGAAACCCCCAAGATGGCGCCGTCGGGACGTGTCGACCCGAGTTATGAAACCTTCAGCAAGCTTTGCCACGAGCACCACACTCACTGTATACCCCAACAGCTCTGGCTGTAGAACTCTCACTCTTTCTCTCTCCGAGAGACTTCGAAGAGAGAAAATGGTCGGGGAGAAATGCAAAAGGGGTGATGGGATTGTGCGGTGGCAACCGCGTTGGATATGCCGCACGAAGAATACTGTATGGTAGGGGGAGGTATGGTTAAAGCCCAAGCGAGAGGGAACATTTTAGGACGCATTTCCATTTCAAATGTGCCGATACGGGATACGCGAGAGAGGGATGTCTGAAAGGAAGAGTAACATTGAAGCTCCACGGTAGTCTCTCGTCTTCGGCATTTCCGCACCTACCCCCGTTTCCCTCTTCACGCACCAACGTCGCCCTTTCCCATCCTTATCCTCTTTCCTGTGCTCTGCTCTCTGCCAACAAACCCTTGCTTCGTTTCCATCTCGCATCCCTCTCAGTGCTCGCAAGCTCTCCTCACACTATCAACCCTCTGCCACCCTCCCCCCCCTCCTTTTCACGTTTTCGCTTAGTTACTTCACGGGACGTTTGCAATGGCTACGTCGCAGCTAGATATGCTACGATGAAAACTCCTTCCTACGGAAAAACACCCCCAACGTTTTCCACCCTCTCGGTGCAATTTAACGTAATGAAATGTTTCGAGTTGAGTGAGAAAGCGAACGAGAACCGACCGGCTGACTCCGATGCCACTCGAATAACCACCAGGAGCTTCTTATTCGTATTTTTCATTTCTCGTCTATTTCGAATACTTCATATTTATATAGATGTCTAGTGCGAGAGTTATTTTTTACCTTCAATCGCGAGAAAATTACGATCGGCGTCAGCATTTTTTTTTTTACTATCATAAAGAAATTAGAAACGATTCACAGAACGAAAGAAACGAGTTGATGAATGTATGGGATCAATGTACGGGCAGTTCTATTCATCGAGATAGTAGTTCTCCCTTCAAGGTTCGCCAGCTATGGCTCTAGACGCACCCTTCGATCTTATCGAACGGGCTATCGAATCAATTTTCCTCTTGAGGGGTTGAAACTTTGCTTTCGAAAAGCCTCGGAAAAGATCGATCAGCCGAAGTTGGATTTGGCTGATTCGCTACTTTCTCTTTTTTTCCATGGAATAACCTATGTTGACGTTGTCTTATTGACTTTATCGCGGAAAACAAGAAATTGCTGACATTTTTGAAAAAAAAAAAAAAAAAAATCGTAATGAGGGATGGGATTGAAATTATCGCACTCTCGGAGCTTATTATCCGTCGATTTTATCCCGCCCTACATTTCCGTGCATTTACCTTCCGCAAATGTTGAAGGAGGGGAGGGGAGGGAGGGGTGGGGGTGGGATTTATCTATACATAACGCTCATTTGGGCTTTTAGGTCTCCCGCGATGCATTTACTTGTTTCGCAGGAAGACTCCTTACGAAACTATATACATTAGCGGTATTCTCAACCTATTCCTTTCGACGTCAGTGTCAAGGACACGAAGAGAGGGATGCGGAGGAATCGTGAAAACGACAGAGTTGGGTAGCCCACGAGAAAAGCTCAGTCGTTTCGAGATTCGATGCTCGTGAGAATCTCACGTTAATTAGTGCGAGACGGTCGAACGGCGGAAAACTGTTTGTCTTACCCTCGAATGCAGTGAGGGAGGAGAAAGTGGAAAGTGGAGAGACAGCGAGAGGGAGAGAGAGAGAGAGAGAGAAAGAGAGAGCGAGAGAGAGAGAGAGAGAGCGAGTAAGGGAGATGGGGAAGCCAGCAAGCACGGTAACTCGCACGTTTGTTGTTTCAAGAGAACCACCACCCCCTCCTTTAACGTCGCTCCTTTTTCCCTCATAGCTCCTCCGGTTGCACTGGCACCCCTCAGACCGACCGTGAGACTACGGGGGGATGGGCGAAGAGTCGGTTAGCACTAAGGGGGATGCCACTTCAACTGCCGACATAGCGTCGCGGGCACAGATGCGGAAAACTATCCGCCTCCCTTCCGCCTTTCCTCCTCGAACTCACACTCCCTCGCGAACCCACATTCTCCTCGCCATTTGGAGGTTGGAGGTAGACGAGACTTTTTCTTTATCGCGCTCCTTTGGTACATCTTCTATCGCCTTTTTTTTTCTTCGATGTATTGCATCAGCTTTGCTCTATGCCTTCTGCGTCTTTTTATCGTCCTATTACCCCCTTCTCCACCCCCTCTTTGCTTTTATTTATTTCCTGAGGACAATGGCTCTTCGTCTGCCATTTCTTCGTGAACAAGTCATGCGTAATATTTTTTTTTTTACATCATTTCGCCGTTACTATCTTAAATGGAAAGAAAAATCTCTCTCCCTCCCTCTCTCTCTCTCTCTCTCTCGACTTTGATGTGGCAAATGATGAAGAATTTTTCTTTTTCATGAGAAATACGGTAATGCATCAGCGAATGAGTTGCGAGCTGAAAAATTGTTAGTACTTCAAAGTTTATGGTAGGATCGCATGTAACGAAGGAAGGAGTTTAAGGGATGTATCACTTTATGGTATATAACGACATTTCGTATACAGTAGTAGAACGGTCAATTAAAACACGACAAACTATCGCCACTTTGCAGTCATGCGAGAGCGAAATTTCCAACGTTCGCATTCAGAGAGGTCTAACGTCGGTAATGCTCGGTGTGGGCGTCGGTGTCGATCCATTAATTAAACGTCCCGGCAGTATACGAGAGTCGAGAGGCAACCGCCGTCTCTCCTATTTACGCGCTCTTCAACTTACCGCTCGCTCCCGCCCTGCGCGGCGCTCGATTCCGACGAAACTTCCCCCCACCCCTCCGCTTCATCCCCCTCCCCCTCCTCCCCCTCGTCTTCCTCCCTTACATTGGTTAACTATACGACGCATAACAGCGTCGTGTATCTCGTATTGCGGCGGTAGACTAACTAACGTTCCCAACAAAATCCGACTCTCCGTATCCGATTTTTTTTTCTTCGTCATTATAACCTGCGGCGTGAAATTCTTTTTCCACGAGGATATACGCATCATTTAGATAATTTTTCTAAATTTTTTCAATTACATCGTGAAAAATAAAATTTTTCGATTTCCGGCGCGAATTTCATCCCAAAATATTACGATACGGTAATATATTACATTATAAACTAAATTAATGTCGAACTGCAATTAAAATATGGGATTGCCAACATTTTCGATGTATTTTCGTTTCCGTTTTTTTTTTTTCACTTTATGACGTCAAGCGTTTCATTACAATCGATCACCGTGCATACAAAATTACAGCAATATACGTCCATATTTAATGATTATTATTATTATGAAAATCGTTTCAACGGTAAATAAAATTATTTCCGGGATACAAACTCTCCGATATCAACAGTTTTGCGAATCTCTCGAGGCCGTCAGCATTTCATAATAAAAAAAACATCCGAGTATAAAAAAAAAAAAATAAAAAAAAATAAACGGAAAAAAAAAAAAAAAAAAAAAAACAAGCGAAAAATATTGATTTTGTACATCTTGATGTCGTGAATTTCCGTAGCGTTAAAACACCGTGGAATACACGTGAAATAACGCATTTATGCAAGTTCGTTGGACCCCTCGCGGATTTGCGCGAATCCGCATTGCAGCGGAATAAAACAATATTAAACGGGTTTGGTGTGTGCGAGAGTTTCGCCATGGGGCATCATGGCGAGAAGGGGACGAGAGAATAGGGGAATTGGAAGGGGGATGGTAGTAATGCGAAGCTTGCATAGCTGCTAGCAGAGAGTTTGTAGAGGGTATATGGACGAATCGGGATGCATCGATGAGGGAGAGAAGGGTTGGGATTCAGCGTAAGGGTTTTGTGTCGGAGTGAGACGGAGGAGTGGCCTCTCGGGTCCCGGTCGTCGGCGGAAGTGCGGCTCCCCGGGTACCGTTGCCAAATGTTCTTCCGGTCGGGCGCGTGCCCGATGGGCGATGGATTCCCCCAACCAGAAACGGCTTCCTATGGACTCCGTGGAGGCGATGTTACAGTCTCTCCTCGTCGTCGCCCCGGCTGATTCTAGAATCGCGACTGCGGGGGTTGAGAGAAGGCAAGTGAGCAGTAGAGAGAGAGAGGGAGAGAGAGAGAGAGAGGGGGGGGGGGGGGGGGGGAGAGACTGGTCCCGGAAGTGCAATTCAGTCAGGTTGTCGCGTGCGCCGAGCATCGAATCAAACAGAATGGACAATTGTGTAAGTCAAGAAGGGCCCATGCTACGCGAACGGCTCGATGCATTCGATGCAACGCCCGTCAGAGAGAGCTTCGGCTGTTACCACCTCCATGGTCTCAACCCGCCGCTCGACCCGGGACTCGTGCCAAATATTGAAGCTCGGTAAATACAGTTTGTTGGCGATTTTGGGGCGAATCCCTGTCGCACTGTGTCCCACCGGTTCGTCCGAAAGCGTACAGGGGAAGGGCTTGAATTTACTGGCGTACTTCAGTAGAAATGGTGAAGTATTCTCTTTCATGGTTATCCTGTTTATTCTTTTTTTTTTTCGTCGTTCCCAACTTCGGAATCGGGAGTTCTTGCCAAAGTAACGCTGTTCTCGTAACGATGTAACATTTTGTTATTCTCGTGAGTCAAACGTGACGTTCGAGGATTCGAATTTCGTGACGTCATCAAAGATTCATATGGTTTAGATGAACGGCTCCAATTTACTCGTTTTTTTCACTATTTCGTTAGCTTCCGTTTTCTGGGTACCATTACCCTTCGCTTCCGGTTTTATTAATTTTTTTTTTACTCAATTGCACTCAACGGAAATGACATTCGAAGTAAGAAAACTACGTCCGCTCATCTTCCAAGTGCAACGTAAAACATAGTCCCGTCTTTACGAGTCGCGGTGCCCGCAAGTTCGCGGACAATAAAGGGTTGACTCTCGTTATAGCCACTTTTAGTATCGACAGAACTATCACGTTCTCTTAAAGACTACCCTCCCGAGAACCGTCTACTTAGCTGTAAGAAGCACGGCAGCTAAACCCCGCGTCCTCGCTAACGGGAATCTTTCTTTTTATGTCTGACGCGTTACGGTCCTTTACTACTTGCCCCGGCGACAGTGAACCTCCGCGACGGTGGTACGACGGTGTGAGAGAACGTGCTTCAGCTCTCGGAAACGAGAAGGAATCAATGTGTACCGCGTGCGTCAGAGAAAGATTATCGTCTTTGGGGGGTAACTGTGTAGCGAACGTGTCCCTGCGGTGAAAGATCACAAAAGGAAAAGAGCTTCTCTTTGCTTTGGTCATACCAACGATCGAGCGCTCGAGCTAAAGAGGCTTGAGCCGCACGTCTGTAACGCTCCCGTCTATGTAATTGTATGCTATATGTATATATATATGTATATACAGTATAATATTACTGCGATTTCTGTTTCGGCGGCTCACGCTCTTCGAGGTATACAACTCTGCAACGCAACTCGGCTGTAGCCTGTTGTTGTTGCTGGTGCTGTTTACGTTGCCGCGGCTAAACCCCATGCTTCGAGCATTAACCAGATCCTGGGGAAGCCGCGCATCGGGGGCCAAAGCCCCATAAGCGTCGTTACGCCACGTTACACCCTCAAAACCCCTTCTCTCTTCACCCCCCTTCCACCCTTCTCTTGGAGAACCCCTTCTTCGCTCTATTCTCACCCATCCCCCAGTACATCAGCTCGCCGTACCTATAGTTACGACTTTGGATATACCTATAGTTACCGGTGTACAACGCGCGATACGCCAGCCGGCGGAGCTTTACGTATTGCGAAGGATTACGATATTGTACAGTTGAGATACGACACCACGACGCTTAAGCGCATTCTCTTCGCACTCTCTGTTCCTCGCGCTTTCGTTCTATTCAACCCCATTTCTATGGTAGTATATTTTTACTTTCACCAGATACACGGAGAAATTATTACTTTCCCTTGTCGCTTTCGGAGGGTAGTTGACTATTGTCTCCTTAATGATCTCCGGCTATTAGGATCTTTAAGTCTTTTCGCACTTCTCTTGAAGATCATTTTGGGGATCTGATTTTTTAGGTACAGCATCCGTTTAGTAACCTTTTCGTTTTTAAAGTCAACCACCCTCTTGGGACTTAATTACGAAAATGCAGAAAGAATTTCTATAATACCGTTTTTTCGGTACCATCAAAAAAGGGGTGCAACTCGGTAAATTTTTTTTTTTTTTTTTTTTTTCGGAAGCCCTTATTATTGTTTGTTATTGGTACTGTTGGGTAAGAAACTTCGTAATAAAAGGTTAACATCCTCGAACGGTTAGTGTGTAAAGTTATTTACAAGCTTCCGGCTTTTCCCAAAATTGTATCAATCGATTTCGACGGTATTTCGAAAGCTGTTCTTCTCGAAGCCATCGGAGCTTTAATCCCCTATAGTTCCCGGTAGCAAGGCGTATACGAGGAACATGAGACGAAGGGAAGGGAGGATAGTATAGAGAGGATTTGTTTTCGGTCGCTTCATCCGCCCGGAAGTGTCGCAACGTTTCGGCTTCAACGACACACATACAAACGTATTGACACATCTGTCTATGCATGAACCGTGGGAGAGAAAGTAGAAGAAGAAAAAGAAGTAGAAGATAAAAAAAACAGAATTTCCACCCTTTTTCTTTACTAAGCTACCCTTCTGACTGTTCTCTCATCCCTTCTCGGTCTCGAAAGCTCGATCGCGCGTCGCGCATCACCGCAGTACGCAAACTTCAGCCGAACTCTACTGGCCGGAGGATTTCGGCAATCTCAATCCTCTCCCACCAATACGTAGTTGTTTGTTTTTTCGTTCTTGCCATGGGTCAACCCCCTCATCTCCCCTCTAGTCTCGTCGAATCTCCATCTTCCTTCCTCGTGGTATTCTGTATCGTCTGACTTTTTCGTCAACTCGAGTACCTAAAGCTTTAAGCTTTTCCAGCCTCTTTCCTATGCTTTTCCCCGTTACTTAGCCTCTTACATGTCCCTCCCTCCATTCGTCCGTCACCCTCGCAGTTCGCTCGCGGTTTCACAGACTCTCGTACATCCCCCGACCCGCCCTCAAACCTTCGTGAGCTTTGAGAAAGTCATTCGAAAACCTATCTCATCTCACTCCCTTACTATACGGATTTATCGCA
Organism: Cryptus viduatorius; assembly: GCA_964006125.1. NCBI lineage: Eukaryota > Metazoa > Arthropoda > Insecta > Hymenoptera > Ichneumonidae > Cryptus > Cryptus viduatorius. The sequence continues at coordinate 875,830 of OZ023229.1, forward strand.
CCCCCTCCCTCCCTCTCTCTCTCTCTCTCTCCCTCCCTCACTTTCCTCACTTACAAACCTGCGACCCTGGGCCAACCCTCGAGGGGGCTACCGGAACACCGCGCGCTATCCCGGATTAAAGTATCGTCACGCTGTCGTTGGTGGTGATGCTGGCCTTTGAATTATTCAGAGTCCTGTGCCAGTAGCCTCAACTCTCCCCCTCCCTCGTACTACTTCGGCGCTCATCGTCGTCGCACGAGCAAACCGAAAACTTTTCACCGGTAACCGCGTTTCCATTGCGTTGAAAATCTCTCGCGGAGCGTCTAAGGCTCCGGGGGGTGAATTGCATACCCCACCCCCTCTCACAAAACCCTTTTCTCTACCTGGAAATATATGTGTTGATATTCTTCCCTACGCGATGCTGTAGTATCGATTTGAATGGGTTAAAGTGACTCTATTCAGTAGCGACCGATTCGAAGTGCGGGTTTCGGAGACTTCTCGTTTATTCTCCGCCCTCTCGATAGTTCGGAAGAAGTTTAAATAATTTTTCTCCGAAATGTGATTTCCGGTGATCGTTTATTTTATGAAAAAATCGGTTATTTACGAAATTACAATTTTCAGATATTAAAAAAAAAAAAATTTTTAAATACAATATTTAAGGGAATATAATAATTTATTAAAAAAAAATCATACATTTTTTTTTTTTTTTCGTTTCAGGTTCCGCGCTGATGAGGATCGTCGAAGTATACAAGGAGATCCAAGAGCAGGAGATGAATATCGTAAGTTCAAAAATTATTAATTTTTTTTTCCTTGTTATCAATTTTACCGCCGCTGACTAAAGTAAACAGTTCGGGACCACCGTATAATTTTTCCGGAACTGTTGCTATCGTCTGCAATAGTTAAAAATTAAAATAATTGACACCCCCGCGTCATACACTCTTCGCGCGAAAAGCGTATCTGTACATCGAAACTCACGCTTTTGCTGTTTTGGCTTGTTAAACGGAAGCGCGGAAATAGTTACCGTTGCTGTTTGGTACTCGCCGGTGGACGACAAAGTTCGCCCGCTACCCAACGAAATTGGATAGTCGAGATCGCGCCCCCACCCCTCTCGTTTATTCCCCAAGCAACGGCGAGTGTAGGAACGTTCGGGGGGGAGGAAGAGAATTTCTCACCCTCGACCAATACCCACCCCGGCAGCGACAGCGCCAGCAGCAGCACCACCACCACCGGCAGGACGGACTTTGCCGCGGTGCGCAAAGTCACCGGCGTTCAAATTATTTAAATAAACCTTACCGAGGCAATTAAAAGCGCGCTGATTTATGCGACAGCGCTGGCGTCGTCCGGATGCTGCTGCGGAAAGTGTTCCGGGTAAATGCCTGGTACGACATGCTGCGGTGAATACGGTGTTTCGGGGCAAAAGAGACAGAAAAGAGAGGGGTAGTAAAAGGGACGAGAGGGCAGAGATTCCAGCGGTGAGGCGCTTTTGCATGGAATATTATATTAATTGGAAAGTTAAAAGAGTTTACGCTGTTGGACCGCAGGGTTCGTCTCGTCCGTCTCGATGAATTTCAGCAGCTGGCAACGTTTCCCAATTCATCCCCATAGCAATTTTTCTTTTCTTGCTATTTCTTTGGATTTTTGATATATGATTTTTTTTTTTTTTCGAAATGAAGGACTCAGTGTCAACGAAGAAAAAAAAATAAAAAATCGAAACAAGTAGCAAAAAAAGGAAATTTGCTATGGGGATGAATATCAGCAGCTGAAAATGTTTCCGAATTCATCCCCATAGCAATTTTTCTTTTTTTGTTATTTATTCGGATTTTTGATATATGATTTTTTTTTTTTTTCGAAATAAAAGACTTAGTGTCAACGAAAAAAAAAAATCAAATATCAAAAATCGAAACAAGTACAATAAAAGGAAAATTGCAATGGGGGTGAATTTCACCAGCTGACAACGTTTCCGAATTCATCCCCATAGCAATTTTTTTTTTGTTATTTGTTCGGATTTTTGATATTTGATTTAGTTGTGCTGTTTTTTTTTTTTTTTTTTTTTTTTTCGTTGACACTGATTCTTTGATTCTACGGAGTGCGAAAGAGAGTTTTTGCAGACTGCAAACCTATGCGGTGAAAGCTCTTCTCGCACTCTGACGTTTGGGGGACTTGCGAACAATGAACTGAAAAATGCGGCTCTTACCGGTGTGCTTAGGGGCTGCCGAATGGCACGATAAATATTCGGCTTGTATACGCGGTACGAGCCGCAGACGTGAAGCCTCGAGTCTGAGTTGAGCGGTTACTCTCTCACCCGTTGCACTTCCTATACACAACAGTCTCGAGACTCTGTCTGAGTCCGAAGAGATTTCGGTACAACACAGAGACGAGAGAGCGATAATAATTTTTCTTGTTTCACAGTTTCTTTCTTCGCGCGTTTTTTTTTTTTTTTTTTTTTTAATACACTCACATGTGCATCGCGTCACTAGCGACGAGGCAAAGTGGTTCGGTGAGAATCAGACGCTTCGCGGCACATTTTTCTCCGCACTGCTTCGCGGGAAACAGAAAAAGAAATGAGAGACACAGGAAAGGGGTAAAAAAAATGACGCGGTAACGGAGAAGAAACCGTTGAAGAAATTGAATTGCTGAGATATGGTTTGCCGGGAGAACGCGGACGGCAAAGAGACACTGCGAGAAGAGTCGAGAGAAGGAGAAAAAAGGGAATATAAGAAATAAGTAGAGTCCGTCGAACGACGACGAAACTCTTGCTGTGCACGAGGCAAACTCTCTCGGAGTCGCCAAGAGATATAACCAGCAGCTATCTCACGACGCTATCACTTGCGAGCGCATCGAAAACCTTACTGCGTTCGCTTCTCGATTGTCCACTTCAACCGATGTAATATGCCTGATGGATCTATAGCTGAAATACTTGTTGTTTCTCTTTCTATCTTATTCTCCGCTTTCCTTCGTTGCAAAAGTTTCGAGTTGACTTTACTCGAGAATTCTTGGATAGCGGTACTCTTGCGCTGCCGCGTTTCACAATTGCACTTCGTAGGCCGCTAGTAGTAAAGGTCAGTAACCGGTCAGACGGAGAAAGGAATACCAAAGATTCGAACAGCTTATTTCTTCACGATTTGCTATCAACTTCGACAATATAGGAATCCAGAAAATGTTTCGGTCTTATCGTAAAAAAAAAAACGTAAAATTTTTTTTTTGCTATCTACTTCGACTTTATACGAATGCAGAAAAATGTTTCGGTCTCATCGTAAAAAAAAAAAAAAAAACTTAAATTTTTTTTTTTTTCTTTAAACGAAATTTTTTTTTTTACGATTTTTTTTCGGTCTTATCGTAAAAAAAAAATTACAAAATCTTCGAAAAAAAAAAAAATTTGAAGGTTTTTTTTTTCCGAAGATTTTGTAGGATTTCTGTGAAGCTTTTCGCACAATGCTTTCGAGTGGCACTTCGATTATATCGGTCTTCTAGCCTCGTGCTTAATTCTCGTACCAATCCATTCGTCCACTCGACTGTAAATATGATAGGCTACGGTAACTCGTTACACAGACATCACTGTGTTACGCAAAAGATTTATAGCCAATCGATAGCCTTGCGTGCCTCGCGTGCGAACGGAATTAGCAGCACTTCATTCGTATGTATATAGATACGCCTTCGTTTCCACGTTGCAGGGTCTTCGCACTCTCCTCGTGTTGAGTCACGCGAAAAATCGGGAACGCAGGAAAGAAGCCACGAAAAGGTAAACGACGGTAATGTGGGGCGAAAATACTAGTCTCGTAAATTAAATTAACATTCGCTATTCGACGTGAATGCTGCGAATGTGTATCGACGAAAATGATGTCATTGTTGGCGTTGCATACAGTAGCGAAATATAATAATAATGAAAACGCAAAATATTTATTAATTTATTAAAATTCACACGTAACTTCGATAACGAATATTAAACAACGAATAAAAAAAAGAAAATTATTTTATTAACATTTGGTTCGATTTTAAAATTATTAAAATTCACATACATTCAGACAAACAGATTGACAATTTTTTTTTTTTTTTTATTAAAAAATTTTGTCTATTTTAATATTTTCCATGATATTCGCGATTTCAGGTTTCACTCGGATAACATGTTTTGAAATACATAAAAAAAAACTTTTTTCTATTTCCATTTATCGCTAAAAAATAAGTAAATCCAAAAATCCGTATTTTACTCGCGATTATTCCATCTTTTCGAATATTTTCGATGTATTCGCGATTTTACGTTTCACTCGGATTCAACTCCAAAAAAAAAAAACCTTTTTTCTATTTCCAGTATCGCAAAAAAAAAAACAGTAAATCCAAAAATCCATATTTTACTCGCGAGTATTCTATCTTTTGCGTGAATGCTTCGCGTAAAAATTGTGCAAACTTCCGTTACGAAGCGAAGCACTGACGTGAAATGCGCGGTTTGATAAGGGAACGAAAATTTAGGGGAGAATGAATTTGGATTACAAAAAAAAAAAAAAAAAAAAATAGAAAGATGTTGAGTAGAATTCACATATCCTCGTACAGTTGAAGCGCTCACAAAAGGATGAAGACCGAACGTTGGATCCTTTGAACAGAAACGTTATATCTCGTTGCCAGTGGCAGAAGGGAGGAGGGGTTTCCGAAGCGAAAGCTTCGGTGGTTACCGTGCGACGCTCGAGAGAGCTACCGGTTGCTCTCGTAGCGTGGAATCCGCATAAAAGCTCCGGTGTGGCGATGGACACAACGAGTCGTGCGAGATTCTCCCTTTGCGAAAGGGGAGTAAAGGGGGTGGGAGTAGTATAGAGCGAAAACTGCAGCGTGGAAAACGTCGAGACCGCGCGAAAGGGTCGATAGGGGGTGCCAAGAGCGAAAGGGAAAGGCAAATGGGAGACAGAGCGCGAGACTTTGAAAAAGCACGAGAAGAACTACAGAAGCGGTAGTAAAACGTGGGCGCCGCGTGCGTTTCAATTCTGTTCAAATTTGCACAGAGGAAGCGAGAGGGATATGTTTGCACGGTCGGGGATCTGCTGTATCCTCTTTCCACGCTTCGTTCTCTTCTTCTTCTTCCTCCCTTCGGCGAAGGCCACGCGTACGGATATCGAGCCGACGGATTTCAAAAGCTTCGTGACTCTACGGTAGTTCTTTTTTCTTTTCCGCTCTCTTTCTCGCTCTCTTGTGAACCCTTCGAACTAACGATAAACCTGTGAGACCTAAAAGGCTTTTGAAAATTAAGGGGTATCTCAGCCACGCTTTCAGATCGATTTTTTTCCGCTTTCTTTCTATTTTTTTTTATTTCGCGTAAGGATTAAGGAGGGATTTCATTGTTAAAAGACCTTTTTGTATGCGAAAGAAATGTCGGAAACTCTTGAATTCAAGTGAGTGAGGAAAAAGAATAAACTCGATGTTGAAAAAAAAAAGCCGAATGACTGAACTTCGAACTTCGTTGGAGTTGAAACGGGTGAAAAGTCTGTGCTCACTGGACTGGCAGAATCTACTGTAAGCCAAAGCGTCGGAGAAACTCGAGTCAACGAATCGAAACAGTCTGCGAGTGAAATCTCTTCGCAGCTCGCAGACGCGCGAACGAAGAATCAAATTTTTTTTTTGTTCTCCGTACGCACTTTTCTGTTCGTCGTACGAGACTTCGAGACGGAACTCGACTTCTAGGGATTCTGGAAAAAAAAAAAAAAACACCTTTCACCCCCTCGGGGGACAAGCGCTACACGCACATCGCGGTATTCGATTCGCTGGGATCTCCTGAAGGGTCGAAAAAAAAATAAAAAAAATAAGGGAAACGTGAAATATACCGGAGTATACAAACACAGAGAAAGTTACGTTTTATCTTGTTTCGGTATCGTTGTTTTTCGAGCCAAAAGGCAAATAACAAAAATAGGAAAAATTCGAGAGAGAATATGTAGCAAATTGGAGGTGAGGAGGATATGGCAGGAAAATTGAACGGATTTGCTGGAACGCTCCGCGAGTCCCTTCAGCAACGGCATCTGGCGAATTAGTACAAAAGCAGGATAATGAACGTTAATCAACGAATGTGATTTAAGGCAATTCGCTTTAATTCATCCAATTCTCCAACGACGCGGCCGCTACGCATCAAATTGCGACGATTGAATTTTTCATAAAATTAATCCTAAGAGCTCATTTTCTTGAGCTAAAATATATTTTTCTTTCGCTCTCATTTATCAATTATCGTTAAATTTGAATCTCTATATAGTAGTAAAAAAAAAATCACCTTCTATCTTTTATTCTCGCAAAAAACATCGCGAATTCTGGAGGCTGTGGTACGATTCTTCAATTCCACTTTATTAATTCGGATGCTGTAAAGAGCTCTGAAAAAAATCCGCGAATATTGATCCTCACGAAATTTTTTTTTTTTTCGCTCTCATTTATCAATTATCGTTAAATTTGAATGTCTATATAGTAGTAAAAAAAAAATCAACTTGTATCTTTTTTCCTCGCAAAAAACATCGCGAATTCCGGAGGCTGTGGTACGATTCTTGAATTCCACTTTATTAATTCGGATGCTGTAAAGAGCTCTGCAAAAAATCTGCGAATATCGATCCTTACGAAAATATATTTTTCTTTCGCTCTCATTTATCAATTATTGTTAAATTTAAATTTCAATATAGTGGCAAAAAAAAAATCAACTTGTATCTTTTCTCCTCGCAAAAAATATCGCGAATTCTGGAGGCTGTGGTACGATTCTTGAATTCCACTTTATTAATTCGAATGCTGTAAAGAGCTCTGAAGAAAAATCCGCGAACATTGTTTCTCACTGACGTTCCTCATTCACCGAATTACGCTTTCTTCTTCCGTTTCTATTATTTTTTTTTATTTATATTTATTATTACGTATAATTGCGAACGTCAATTTCTTCCGACGGTAGTTGAAATGCCGGTTTCTGCCAATTACACAGAATGCCACATCGCCGATGCTTTTCTTCTCTTCTCTTCCGGAAGCTTCTCTTTTTTTTTTTATTCAAACAAAATACGAAAAATTTGTATTCACCGTATTTTGCTTTTCTCTTTACGAGTGTAATTAAGCTGCTGAGGAAAAAACGAGGTCAACGCGGAGAGAGAAATTTTCGTTTGCAAAAGATTTCGAGGGTCAGTGCGATTCCACTTGCCTCACATTTCTTTTTTTTTCTTTCCTCAACGAGAGATACAGAAGAGAGTTTCTATTTCTCACACACCGAAGTTTTTTCCCCAAGCAACGGTCGGACGTATTTATGGGGCGGGAAACGTTTAAGCACCTCGTTTACCACGCTAGTTCACTGATTTTTCCTTCCGAGGAATAGAGAGAAAACGCGTCGGATCGTCAAATGTTGTTTTTATATCCAAAAGGATTCGCGCATCAAGAAATTTCAATCTCAGATCCTTTAACAACGTATATAAAACCTCTTTAAACAATAGGGTAGAGGTACCATTATTGTCAACTGTACCATTTTTGGCCATTTTTATTATTTCACTCATCGAATAATTTTTTATTCAAAACCGCATATTGATTCTTCAAAAGTTCGTATATCAATTCACCGGATAATCTATTCGATGTTTTTTTTTCATTCGATTATATTTTATTTTATTGCTTCGAATGTGATGGCCACAATCGGACCTAAAGTGGCCAAAAACGGTACCTCGCTTCACCGCGTTTCACAATTGTACCTCGTAAACTGCGAGTAGTAAAGGTCAGTGACCGGTCAGACGGAGAGAGGAATACCAAAGATTCGAACAGCTCATTTCCAAAATGCCAAAATTTTTTTGAAAAATGACAAAAACGGTACCTCTATCCTATCACAAGTATTTCTCGGGATTATTTTCAAGACTCCGTTATCCAGAATCGTCTTAAAATGTTCATATTAAGACGAGAGAGATGCTGACGAATTTCGAGATTTTTTCTCGTTCCTTATCTTCAGTTAATTAAACAATGTATATCGTTTGTCTCTCAGCTGAAAGCGTTCTACGTGGATCTCTTGGTGCCGCTGGAAACGAATCTCGAGAAAGACACGAAGGTTGTGCAAAGCGAGCAAAAGAAATTTCTTCAGCAGCACAAAACGAGATCGGAGACGTACAGCAAAGCAGCAGCTACGATGAAGAAGCAACGCAAGAAGTCGCGAGGTGCTAGCAAGAGCGGCTTGGCAATGGACAAAGAGTTGAAAAACATGCAGATACTCGAGGAAGAGAAGTCCAAACTCGATGCCTTTTGCGAACAGAGCTTGAAGAACGTGAGTATATACGTTGAATAAACGCCGCGAGAGATAGCAGCGCCTCGTATCCTCGTAGCGAAACTGCAGAGCTCTGTAGTTTGCTGAAGCTTTTCCCTTTTTTTTTTTTCTATCTCTCAGCCAACAGTTGAACTCGTCTTAAAGTCCTCTCGACTGTACACTTGACACGCTCTCACCGTTTCTGTTTTTATTCCCTTATTTTTTTCATTTTTTTCTTCTCTCTTTCGACACTTCAGGCGATGACCCAGGAGCGGCGAAGGTACGGCTTCGTTTTGGAAAGACAGTGCTCGCTCGCTAAACACTACGCGAGCTTTCACGAGGTCGCACTAGCGGCTCTTCATCCGTCAGTCGACGAGTGGCGCGAGGTCGCTGGTACGAGAGAATATCTTCCGCAATCCGTGGAGGATATGTTCGCTTCAAGGCTCAGGGTGCGTCTCATCCTTTTCACTCCAAAACCGTATTTCGTTGAAACAAATAGCGGCAAGAGACGTTGTTTGTCGTCTTCATGGACCATTTATCAAAATCACATCTTAATCTGTACATTTTCTCCAACAGCAAGTCTCCTTTTGGCCCGACGACGAGGAGAACTGCGGCTCCGAATTGACGATGAGCTCCCAATTGAGAAAAACGAGAAGTATGGATAGTTCGTGTCTGGAGCTTCGTTTGGGTCCTCCACCGCCGCCGGGACATCCTCCAGCATCCCTTCATCACGGTGGCGTTCATCATCTTGCGCCGGCACTGTCCCGAGCAAAATCCGAAGCTAATCTTCACGCATCTTCGCTGTCCCTGGGTCCAGGTGCGCAAATCCATAATAGCAAAATGATCGATTCCGCAGGACGAGTTCTGTGTAAAACACATTTTCGACTGGTAGCCGCGTCCCTTGTGCGCCGGATGCGCGATGGATATCGCTTCCATTATTGGCGGAGTATTACAACGATAGATTCAGCCATTTTCCGGTGTCATATTCGATGAGACAAAATTATTACCGTGAAATATATCATTGTTGGGGACGTATCGCAAGAGTTTTCAGCGCAACGGCAGCCGAAACACCACGCGTTCGCTGCCTGCAGCTGCTGGCTGTTGAAAAGCCCCGGAGAGAGAGTCCGTCGGCTACTAGTAGCAGTATCTCGGGTGAAGCGGATCAAATATTGTTATCGTTGGTGATTCCGCGACCGAGTGGAACGGCAACTAGCAATGAACGCGTTGCGTTGGTTGGCTTCTCTCTGTCTGCGCCTCTGTTACGCATGTGGACGGATATTCGAGAGGCCAGAAATCGCATGGAAAACGGGATTTTCGAGTGGCAGCAACATGGTTGCATCGAACGAGGAGTATCTGTACGGACGGTTATGACTACACACAGTACAGTTCCAATTGTTCTCCACTCGAAAGCCCGTGGAACCCGATGCTGGATTTTGCTGGAGTCAGAAAACGAGTGGTCCACTCGGACGCGGTGTGCGGCAGTGTTTGGGTTCAAAAGGGGAGGGAGTCGGTGGCTTTTATGCCCCGATAACTCACAAGTTTTTTTTTTGTTACCCAAACATTCAATCAAAGTCGAAGTGCCGCAAGTGGCGCGAAACAGGGCTTTGCTTTCGCTCGAAATACCTTTATGGCTTTTCGATAACCGATTATTTTTATTCATTCGATTTTCCTGGATAAAACATTTTTTTTTTCTTTTAATTCAATATATTTGTTGTGGAAACGGCGAGCCTTCGGACGATTCAAAAATGGAGCCAAAGGACGCGAATGCTGTAGAGGATTTATGAATTATTTTGATGTTCGGTCATTCAATCAAAGTTCGAGTATCGCAAGCGACGTGAAGCAGCGGCTTTTTTAGCCTTCGGTCGAAATACCTTCATTGCTTTTTTTTTTTCAATCATCGATGATTTTTATTCGATAAATTTCTCTCTGTTAATGGAAAGTTTTGCTTCGATGTAATCGTTTTTGTCACATGGAAATTCGAATAAATGAAAAATCGAGCGAAATACATCGATTCTGAAATAACGAGGCAATCGATCCGCGAGATGTTGAATTCTTTTTGTTTTCTTGGTTTGTCTTCGGTTTTATTTTATTTATTTATTTTTCCAGAGGTACCAGAAACCCCGCCACGTCCGAGATCCATGGCACCAGCATCCCGCAACAGCGTAGGCGGCGGCGGTGGAAGCAGCACTGGGACCGGAGTATCTACAGGGGGATGGGGCGACTCGCCGCTCGCCCGAGCGCTCTTCGCTTATCTCAGCTCCGGAGAGAATCAGCTCAGTTTCCTGGAGGGGGACCTTATCGCCTTGATGGGTGAGTGTCCTTCGTAAAGTGGAAAGTGAAAAAAAAAAAAAAAAAGCTCGCGAGTCAACGAAGCAGAGAGCATAAAGAAGGGAAGGGGTTCGATTGTTTAGCCGGGGAGGGCAAAAAAAGAAGCCACCGGATTTATCCAGAAGCATTGGCCTTTGTATCTCGTGACTCACTTCGGAAACAAAAGCCTTCTGAATAATTTATCATTGCTAATCGTTGACACAGTGTTTTAGGGTAATACGTTAAACGATTTGCCGAGTAAAGGCGCAAATATCGGATAAAAGGATACGAGGATTCTACACCCTCAATAGACCGATATATAAGAATTAAGGGGGCTGAGTCACCTAAAAAGTAGAATGTTCATTTTTTTTTTCTTTCTGAAAAAAATAAAAAATAAAAATTCGATTGTATTTTCAAAATCTATATATGATTAACTACCTTTTTTAATTTTTTTGAGGCCCCCAAGTTTGTCGAAGCGAAAGCAGAGACGGTCAAACTTTTTTTACTTGTCGCAGGATTCAGACCGCAGGAGTGAATCAATTTTGACTTTTCATATCTCATTTTCTTCGCTGGAGTATTTATTATGAAACGAGTTCAGGAATTTTTTTTGAAGGTCCCCCGATGGAGCTATCGAATAAAATATGGAAAAAATGTCATTTTCACATGACTGCGATGCTCTTTTTGACTCAGTCCCCTTAGGGAGGCTGCGTCACCTAAAAAGTAGAATGTTCATTATTTTTTTTCTGTCTGAAAAAAAATAAAAAAAAAACAATACGATTGTATTTTCATAATCTATATATGATTAACTACTTTTAAAAATTTTTTTGAGGTCCCCAAGTTTGTCGAAGCGAAAGCAGAGACGGTCAAACTTTTTTTACTTGTCGCAGGATTCAGACCGCAGGAGTGAATCAATTTTGACTTTTCATATCTCATTTTCTTCGCTGGAGTATTTATTATGGAACGAGTTCAGGAATTTTTTTTGAAGGTCCCCCGATGGAGCTATCGAATAAAATATGGAAAAAAATGTAATTTTCACATGACTGCGATGCTCTTTTTCCACATTTTATTTAGATTATGAAAATACAATCGAATTTTTGTTTTTAATTTTTTTCATACAAAAAAAAGTAATTTCAAACGAAGTATTTTCAAATTTCAAATTTTCAGACAAAGTAAAAGTAAAAAAAAAATAATCCTCGCAACTTTTTCCTAATTTTTTGTTTCTCATTTTCTGCGTTTCTTCCGTTCAGGCGATCGACAGAAGGGATGGCAATTCGGTGAAAATCTTCGCACTCAGAGTTCCGGATGGTTTCCGCTCGCATACACAGAAGTTATAGACGATAATCTCGGGTGAGTAGAAGGGACGGTAATCGATTTATCGAAGTAAAGTATCGAATGATCCGAAAAAGATGCAAAGCAAAGCAAAAAAAACACCGCAGCAAAGTACAAAACGTGACGTTCCGTGAGTCCTTTCAATGATCGATGAATAACGAGGAAGAGAAAGCGAACGTGAAATGGATAGAACAGGACAGGCGTGTGGCAAACGGATCACCGAGTTTCCACCCTCACCACGGAGCCCCATAGTCCATCCGCGCATTAAACAGGATACAGTGCGGGAACGCGTGTCCAACCGCTATCGCCTCTGGATGGGCGCGTGTATCGTTGCCAATGAGGTTAATTCGAACCGACAAGCTGAGACCACGTTGTCCTATAGCGTGGCGCACAAATTCTGTTCAACGTGTTCGTAATCGCCTGCGGAAACTATCGCGAAGCGGTTCAAACGCGAGTCAAGAATTCTGCATTACCGCTTTATATCTCATCCGGGAAATTCCTCGATTATTCATTAAATTTTCATAATTCAATCGCCATTTTTAAATAGCTAATAATTATATTAAAAAAGCGCGAGAAGGCCGCCGGCACACCTCGTCGTAAAGATGAGATCGCCGTATAAACCTCAGAAGCAGCGGGAGCCGCGATCCCCTCTAATATCGTTAAATAGCTTTGTGCTTCGAAAGACCGGACCAATCTCCGTTGAGAATCGCCATAAAATCTATTGTCGAGAACGAGAACGAGTCTACCGGTTTGGTAACATATTATAGCCCCAGGAATACGAAAAAGAAGAGAGGGGAAAAAAATCGCAACGTCAGAGAGAAGGGAAAGAATGAAGAACGTCACGGTGTTCTCATAAAGTTGTCGGCGATGGAGGGGTGCATCGTAAAATGTTCAAATATATATGACGTGATAACGTGCTGAAAACGACTTCAGATGGATTTATTTTGATGTTACGATCGGTTGTTAAAGCAAAAAGCTCATTGGCAGATGTTCTTTTTTTCTTTTATTTCGTATTAATAAGAAGTTTATTGCAACTTTTTTTTTTTTTTTATATTATCGCGCGACGATGAAAATTTTATTGGACACGTTGACGTGCCGATAATGTATCGAAATTAATTTATTTTCTTGTTGCGATCGATAAAAATTGTTGGAGTAACAAAATTGATGGTCCATTTTTTTTTTTTTTTTTTTTTTTTTTTTTTTCATTGGGTATTAGAAAGAGTTTTACAGTTTTTTGTGTTGTTATTTAAGGTCACCGAGTCACGGAGTTAACAACGGACGTTCGCCGGAGCCGAGGGTCGTCCCGCCGTGCAAACCGCCGCCTTCGAGGCCTCCGGTGACTCCAAGTATCGACGAACTTTCCCTCAGTCACGGAGGCGCCGGCAACAATATATCTGGTAACATTAACGCGTCTAACGGCACACCGACGAACGTGCCGAAGAGCAACAGCTCACACAGTATCGCAACCCCAACGGGACGTCAGCCAAAATCCGTAAGATACTACTTTATCCGCGTTTTCCCGTTTTTTTTTTTCTTTTTTTTTTTTTTCTTATTCTCCGCTATCATCCTACGCACTTTCTTTTCTTCTTCTTTATTCTTTGCCAGTGAATTATAACCGGAAAGGCATATTCTATACGCGATATAAAAGCACAAAAAATAAAGAAAATTCCGGAATATATGGAAGTATCGCATCCCCTTCTGGAAAATAGCTTTACAGAATAATTTCTCTTTCTCCGCAAATATACGATCGAAGAATGAGAATCCGAATGAAAATAAACATTTCTACGATCTGATTTTACGCTCCTTTTTGTCCTCCGTAGATCCGTCCGTCAGGCACCCTGCCGACTATGCTAGCAGGTGGTCGAAGGGTTCAACCCCCAGTGCCGCCAGTTCCGCCGCCTCAGGCTGTGACTTCCCTTCACAGCAGCAATGATAGTGGTTTTTCGAACGAACCACCGGTGCAACCGGACATTGACTACAGCGACGACGAGGCCATGAGGTAAGGATACGATATTTCAATTATTTTTTTTTATCGTAACTGTAGATATTGTACATTTCGAACGCTTTTTTCAATACCACTGAAAAACGCTTCCATACTAAAAAAAAAAAAAAAAAAAAAAAAAAAAAATGCATAGATATCGGAAATGTGACGCAAATTTCCTTGAGATAACATGTTAATTCCGATACACGTCGGCAAGTATTTCTATTTTTTTTTTTTTTTTTTTTTTTTTTTTTTTTATGTGGAAACGTTAAATCGAATGAACTTGTAGAGTCGTGTAACGCTTTATTATCTCCTACGTCCTCGCCTTTTCCTCGTTATTACCCCCGGGGTTTACTCTCACGAAGCTTTGTACAATTGCTAATCTCGCTGATGCCCTCCCGGCATCTCGTTCCGAGTGAAGTGCCCGGTGGCTCTGCCGCGCGAAGGACCACGGGAATCGAGCGAAGGAGAATTTCTGGCTGCGATCCAACGAGGAACTCGATTCTCGAGTAATCCGGCGGACTTGTGCAATTTCGGAAAACCCGTTCATGCGTACCTCTCTCTGCTCTCGACGATAGAGAGACGTACACATCCACGGAGTGCGCGATTCAGCAGAGAAACGTTGTAGAATTTCCCGGGGAAATCGAATAACGCTGATCTTGCTTTCGGCTGCCATTGACCGAACGATCGGGGAGGGCGATCTTAATCTCGATGTATTTCTACTCGAATTCCTATTGATATTTCCTTCTCGCATTTCCCGCGGTACAATAGCAAATTAATACGTATTTCCCGAAAAAAAAAAAAAAAACATCGGTGTTGGAGTATTTTTCGTTTTTTTTTTTTTCAAATTTTCATTTTTTTTTTCAAATTCGAAAACTAATAAGCTTTCCATTTCACGCCTCGTAAAAAAAAATCCAAAAAAAAAGTTCCCAATTTCTCTACTATTTCGTTATTATTGTAGATTCAGCATGCGTTACCGTGGTCGATGGAATTAAAGCGTACGCGCGAGACGGTGGTGGCCCTTACCTCTCTTCGATACCGCTACTTTGTCCGCGAGTTTCCCTGTATCTCCAGAAAAAAAAAAAAAAAAAAAAAAAAAAAAAAAAATAATCCTTTTTATTTTTATTGGGGTGGGAAAGCGGTATAGGGGTCGAAAAAAGATTCTCGGGAGCATGTCACGTGCGCGCACGGTGCTTGGCACAAGCTCCGCGTGTTCTCGGTATATACATGCTGCTGCGGTCTTCGCTCCATTGTCCTCTATAATGTTCTCTTTTTTTTTTTTTTCATTTTTATTTTCGTTACGTTCGTTCACCTCCCGTTCACCACCGAAACGAAACTCCCGGTACGACGAAAAAAAAAAAAAAAAAAAAATCCGAACAAAAAACGCCACACGACTGCGACTCTAACTATTTGGTACAATGACGACGACGACGACGACGGAAACGTAGACAACGACGAAGAAAGACCCGGGTGGATCGCGTCGAGGCTGCGGACCGTGGAAAGCAACATCAGCAGCAGCAGCAGCAACGTCAATCACGAGAGGACGAGAAGAACTCCAGTAGCAAGGAATGGGAGACCAACGACTCGTGGAAAACAATTCCACGTGACGAGAAAAGCTGGCAAGTCTACAGAAACGCTATGGATATCTGGGAGAATTCGAACAACGGCGACAGTATGAACGAGAGAACGGAATCGGGTGCGAGATATGCGAACGGTTCTTCCAGCAACGGTGGCGGAGTCGTTAGAAATCGGAGAGGTCATCAGGAGCCGAAAGATTCGCACGTGATGAAGGACTATCCGTCGTCTCGAGCGATAAATTCCGACTGCGATACGTCGACGCGTGATAAGCGTCAAAAGAAGAGCGACGGCATCAGAAAGAACGATTACGAGACCCGCGGAAGACCGGAAGTCGAGCGAAGTTCGCGTTACGCGAACGGCGACGATCGGCATCGCGAGTCCGGTAGACGAAAACACGAAGCCGATCGTCACGAGAGCGTAAAGCAGGAAATCGAACCCGAGGAATCGGAAGGCGACGAAACCGAAGGACAGAACGATGACGAGGAAACGTACGGAAACAGCGGCGCGTATAAAGACGAATACGACGCTAAGAAGTATTACGATGAACGCTCGTCGGCTCATCGTGACGAATCTTCTCGAAGATACAGAGAAGACGATCGGCGCGACGATCACAAGTACGACAATGAAAAGAGCGAATCTGAGTCAACGACTACGGACTCCGAAGACGCGAGTACCATTACCATACCGGAAACTGGAAGAAAAGTTGAGCACATCGCCCAGAAACTCGAGCAAACGGCGCAGAAGTACGCGCGCGAACACAGTCCCCCGAAGTTTGTGGAGAGAAGACGCGGCGTCGCGAACGATTCGGAGTACAAACAGCAGCAGCAACAACAGCAGATGAGCGTTGAACGCGACGAAAAACCACCGCCGAGTTACGAGAGAGCGTACGAGAACAGTGCCGAGGCGCGATCGCGGCAATCGCAGAGATTCGAAAGAATCGGCTATTCCAACGAAAGTGGAAGCAACAAGCAGCAATCGCGCAGCAGCAGTTCGACTCTCGGCACGGGAATCGGTACTTACGAGAGAACTTTTGAGAAGAATCCGGAAAGAAAAAGGAACGTTGCCGAGCGCGCGAGTACCAGTCGGAGATTCGAGCAGAGGCCGCGACCGCCGTTCGAAGACGCGCCGGAAAGGCCGACGGAGCGTACGAGCGGCGGATTTCGCGAGCGTCGATACTCCGACAAAGAAGAGATCTACGGAGAGACCGGAAGATACACGAGAGATCCCGGTACTCTCGAGAAGGATCGCGGATACGAGTCGAACTTTGAGACGAAATTGGAGAGAAACAAAGTGATCGAAAAGGTTCAGCAAGTGTATCGAAGTCGGGCCGACGGTGGAGCCGAAAATCCCCGCAGCAATACTCTCGGCGGCGGAAATAGCAGTCAAAATCCCGAGGTAAACGACAACAACAACAATACTTTGAAGAATGAGAGAAAGAATATGTTGCCGCGACAGACGACGACGTTGGGACATCTCGTGCAGACCGGAAGAGCTTTCGATTTGGAAACTAAGAGTCCGAAACTCGTCAAGAGAACGAAATCATTTTGGAGATTCCGTCGGGATTCGGATGTCTTGGAAGGTATGGCGCTTTGGCAGCACAGATCTCTCGTCGATATCCCAAAAATGCTGAAACGCGAATCCACGGAGGATAAGACGAAAGAGGAACCGGAAATGACGAGAAAACTGACACCCGAGGGAAGTCCCGGATCCGACAAAAGTATCGGCAAAGAATCGCGAAGCAGCGATAACACTCTGACGAACGAAGATCATCGTACGAATCATCATCAGCGCCATCGTCACGAAAGCCGCGAACGCGAACGCGAACAGCGGCAGGAAGAACCGAAGCCCGCCGAACGAATGCACGTTCCCGATAAAGCTGATTACTTCGAATCGGACTTTCCGACTCCCGCGGAACGTCCCAAACTCGTCGAGAGATCGGAGTACCGAATGCATCGCGAAGAAAGATCGATGTTCGTCGGTAACGTCTCGAGAAAAGCGATAATCGAAAAAGAACGGAAGAGAAGTTTGGAAGCGAAGAGAAATATGGTTGTTGCCGAATTGAAGGAAAACAACGAAGCGAAGAAAGGCGATCGAAGAAATAAGAGTTACGGCGACGAAGACGACGGATTGATGCAAAATTTTTCGGAGATCGAAGCCTCCGACGAGGAATCCACTTACAGCTGTATCATCGTCAAGGATCAAGCGGTTACGGAAAAAACGCTGTTGCCGCGAACTAAACTCCGACGCGATAGCGATCGGGAGAGGGATAAGAATACCTGCGGACCTTGGTACGATCTTTGGGGTGTCGACACCTCCGTACCGAAAAAGAAGAACAAGTAAAACGCGCGTTTTCATTTGACAAAAAATTTCGTCTTTTTGCGTTATCGATATATATTTTATTATTATTATTATTATTATTACATTAATTTTCATCTGTATAGCCTTCGATATTAATCCAATCATATGTTATCGTTTTTTTTTTTTTTACCGATTTTTATTATGTTATTTTTTATTATCCGTCCCGTGGCGAAAATCAGTATCAATCCTCGTGGCGCCCAAAAAATCGCTATTTTTGAATTCCATTTTTTTTTTTTTTGCAAGTCGTTTCCGCTAATTGTTATTATCGTTTGACATTAGGAAAGCATCCGTAGACAATTATCGATGTTCCGCCGTCTTGTAAACTAATTCGCAGACCTATTCGCAGGAACAACGCATTCGCAACGGTGAAACTTCGTAAAACGAAAACCAACGATCGTTCTGCGCCTGCGCTGTGATGGAACTAAAATCCCTTCGCACTTCGCGGGTTCGACAATCTTAATTGCGCTGAAAAAATATGTTTACCGTTTCGTTTCTCGACTCTCTCATGAATAACGATGAATTACATTGTATTGTGAAGAAAAAAAAAAAAAAGAAATAACATTAACATTAGACGCGGTGACGTTAATATCCGTCCAATGGGAAAAATTTCCCGTGAACTCGTCACATTCTTCACGAATAAGAAATCGGCGTGGAAAAAAATGTTATGGACAATATCGTTGTGTATAAAATTTGTTTATATATATATATATCCTTTTTTTTTACTCCGCTCGACCTCCGGCGGCAATCGAATTACGTATTCGACATTCGTTCCTTATTGTTGCGTCGTTACTTTCATTCTTAAGCGGACGTAGCTGAAGAAAGTATGGAAAAGGTTTCGGAGTCTGCCACTTGGCTCTCTACCAACGGTAGAAATCCACAGTTTCGTTTTTATTAGCAAACTCTTCTCAGTCGTCGTTCTCGTCGAGAGTCGTTGGCGATTTTTTTTTTTTTTTTTTTTTTTTTTTTTTAAGACGAACCCTCGTAGAAGCAGCAGCTACCATTGCCATCGCGCACAACCGGTATGCGCTTACCGCCGTAAACCTGCGACTGGTAAGAGACCGGCGATTCTTCCGCGCGCTGCTTTCTTCTTTCTTTCTTTCTTTCTTCTTTCCTGCGTTTCATTCTGTTTCCGAAGTTTCTTTTCCGTTTATTTAATTTTTTTATTCGTCTTTTCCACTGCTTTCCTTTTTTTTTTTTTTTTTACGCGTGTCTCAGTGTCTCGCGTTTCGCCGCACGCGGAACGAGCGCCAGTTTCATCCCTGACTCCTCAAGACGGTATGAAAGTTTCATCTAGAGATCGTAAAGCGTCTTTACGTTCGAGAGCCGCGCCATGCCGTGGTGGGGTCGTAAAATTTCAACTTCACTCGTCGGGAATCCCTCTTTGGCTTCTACTATCCTTGTAGTACCACTGCGCGTCTGTGAGTCTCTGTGTGTACAGAATCTCTCGTCGTGGACCGCCGTGACCACTCATCGAAGATCTTGCCGCTTTCCCCACTTTTATCTCGACGTCTCTATGCCCGCAGAGCCCTCAAACTCCTCGTAATCTTCTTCATTTCTTTAGCTCTCTTTGCCACTCTCTTCTTTTCTCTCTTCGTAATTTTTTTCTTTTTTTTTTTTTCCTCTCTTCCGCTTATTCTTCGTCGACTTTTTGTCGCCAATAATGGCGTAGAGAATTGAAGGAGAGAAAGAGAGCGGAGAAGATGCGGAAAAAAAAATGCAAGCGGCGATGGATAGAGAGACGCTTCGGCTGTAAGTGGGTAACAGCCGTCGTGCACAGACTGCGAATGAATCGTTTATAAGGGCCGATAAAAAGTAATGGTAGCTCTGCTGTGGATATTAAAACGGCGTGAAACTCCGATTTTTTTTTTTTTTCACACCTTCAAATTTTTTATTAGTTTTTTCAGAGGGGTCGATCGATTAATCGATTGATAATTAAAATTAAAAAATATGAAACGTAAAAAATAACAGCCCGTCCACAACAGGAAGACCAATTTTTTGGAACGAAAAATTAATCCTCCGTCGATATCACTGCCCTAACATAACGATCTTTTGAGTTCGTATACTGAAGTTTACACCATCGAATTTTTATTATCTAACGGCGTTCACGAGGACTTGAAAAACAAAAAAAAAACAAAAAAAAAGAAAATTTTTTAAAAATTATTGACGTAGAAATTTCGAGTTAATGATAAGAAAGAGAAGAGCGCGAAACGCCTCGTCCACTGTACAGTTCTTCGAGGAAACTAACGAAAATTTGTTAAATTTAGAAAAACGATCGTAGCGAAGCGCAAAATTTAAGGGAAAAAAAAATTAAAAATTATCGTTTCAGATTCGTTATTAACAATATTTTATCGTTCAATTTTATTCATTTTTTATTAAAATTTTTTTTTATTTTGTCAATCACTCGTTAGATAGGTGCCACGTATACGGTTACGATAAATACAAACAAAAAAAAATATAATGTTAATATATGAGATAAATAAATGTTACATGGGTGAGAGCGGACAAAGAGAAATCGAATAATGAAAAAAAAAAAAAATGTTATTTGAATGACGAAATAAAATTCATCGTAATCGATGTACTCGCGTTCGCTCGGGTAGGTTAGGTAAAAACGAGATGTTTGTATTAAGAAACCATGTATACACAATATACATTATTATATTATGGTTATTACATTAAAAAAGTGTGCAAAATTATTTTTTTCGCGCAACTGCGAGCGAAAAAACGACCCGTTTCCTTGATATCCTTTTTTTTTCAGATCGTCTCGAAGAACGGCCGCTCGTCAGGTATGGATCGATCGGAAGTTAAAAAAAAATAAAAAAATTCGCTATTTATTTTATTGGCGAGCAGATCGGAGACTTAAATAAATAAGTAAACATGCGGACATTTTTGCGTATAGTAGTTATAGGTTATTTATTTCATCGCTCTAGTAATCCGGTATCTCATAAGTTGAGCGAAAGGGACGAAAGGCAACGCGCGATAAGCAATTAAACACGAGAGTTTCCGAGTTAACAGGCATCGTTGACTAGCCAGCTATTTCGCTTTTGCTCGAAGGAATTTGTCAATATGGACGGAAATTCAGTCTCTGATGCCAACGGAATAGTATAAATACGGAGGTCTCGTATCCGTAGCGAATACGAGAGAAGAGTGGAAACAGGAGATATCGGTGAACAGCAAAGCCAACAGAACAGTAGCGCAACGTATCAAATATTATATTACGTCAATTAGTGCGGATTTCAATATATACACGAAGCGCAAAAAAAAAATGTCTCGATTGCATATCGAACCGAAACCGGAAGTTTGAAGGATACGCGCATCCGAGGAATTCCGAATTATGATAAATTAATTTCTCCCGAAACATCGGTATTTCTGATAAATTAACGTGTTTCACTTTGATGTCGCGATTTTTCTTATTTTCTAGTAATTTGTCTAATTTTGTCATATTGGTGAAACGATTAATTATCCTGTCGAGTATCGGTTTGCGTGCACTGACTTTCGCGACCGGGGTGCGTAGTCACGCTGTCGATGAATCTATATTTCAGTCGGAAACTCTATTCGAGGCAAACAGACGTCGAGAGATTTTGTTCAACCGAATGCGAAGCGGGAACGGCGGGGTGAAGGGGGTGGGGGTGCAGGGGGAGGAAAAGCGAGTAAACGACGAACAAATCATGCGAATCGAAGGGTCCCAAAAAAAAAAGAACTACAGCTAAAGTTGTATCGATAGGGTGCGGAACTCGGGGGTAAAAAAAGTTCAATTAACCGTTCGCGATGTTTGAATAGAGGATTTATTGTCGAAACGACCTTTTTCCCTCGCCACTCGTCATTTCTGCGCGTTTTTTGTCATACTTCGAATTCATTACTCTCTGCAATACTTTTTTTTTAACCTGAAAAATTGGATCCTCATATCCCTCGGATAAGCGGTTATTACAGTACCGCGAAAGTTTATTAAAGCGATAAAAAAATCCAAGCTATAAAATCGGTCTTTCGCGCGAAAGCATAGCGCCGCTTAATATAATTCGGAATATTGCAAGTCAAAGATAAAAAAAAAAAAAAAAAAAAGGTGCGATAAATATTTTCGCCTCTCATTACCTGCAGCTTTACATCGAATGGTTTAACGAAGCCAAATTAACCGAGTTTACTGACCCAATTTACAAGACGTTCCATAAAAAAAAATTAAAAAATGTTAATTTTAACGCGTATTATGCAAACAACGTCTCTCAGGTGATCCTCATTACGCCAATGTTCCCTTTCTACTTACTATCAACATTACTGATTATATGCTCGGTGCGCGTCGGGACCTCCGGTGATAATCGAGAGGGTCACTTTACGGCCACAGGAGAGGAAGATCCGAGCCGGAGAATGCTGTAATACAGTGAAACGATACCCATTTTCCCGCATACATATTGCGCTACGCATACGTTTCCGTATTGCCAAGTTTCCGCGTGGGTGCGCCCGGCCGCAGGTAGTAAAGTTGCCCTGGCGACACGTACACGTTAGGGGTTGAGGCGGCGGACGGCGGGCGGCGGTGGGTGAGAAAGGGTGAGAAAGGGTGAGGAAGGGTGAGGAGGGGTGAGGAAGGGAGCGTTAGGGGTTGGAAAAGAGTGAGACACGGGCCAAGAGGGGGTGGAAGGATGCAGCGTGGAGAAGGGTGGTGGGGGTGCGGGCGTTTAATATTTCAAGGTATTACTGGTACGCAGATTACTCGAGGGGCCAGCAGGCGGTCGTGGTACACCGGGCTACACCGATGATGCCAGTATGGTTGCAACGTTCGACGAGCTGCTGCTATACGGGAGTTGGTTATATAACCATCCCTCCCCGTTCAAGAGACCTACATAGGCCGGGGCGATGTTTCTCTCCGCGGCACTGGTGCGCGCGGCACGGCACGACCCTCGAGTGCCAATTGTCGATAAAGCCGAATTACCGGGGTTAATAATCGAACATGCGGAGAGAGAACTCGCAACTACTCAGATGGGAAGGGATGGGAGGGGTTTTGTGACTCTCTCGAGGGCCTCGGAAACTGCCGTTACGACTTTCGATGTGTATACGCATAATATCCATAAAGCAACTGCATAAATGCTCTCTCTCGACCTCGTGCTGTTTCGACTTTCAACTTTCAACATTCGGCAACGAACAATAACAAACTTTTAGCACTGCGATAAAAAAAAATCATTTCGAAAAAAAAAAAAAAACGATTATGAATTTTTTTATTTTTATGCCTTTCGAGATTTCTTCGATGAATTCTCGTCGACATCGGAGCGCAATTACTATGAGTTTTTATGATGAAACGAAATCTATGGAACGATTTTTTTTTTTTTTATTATTATCCGCGGCTATGACTATAGCATTTTTTTTTATTCGGCGGTCTACACGTGTAGCGACGATGACTGCGTGCAACGCGCGAGACTCCACTTCATTAGTTTAATTAATTTTCGTCGAAGTACTTGTCTTCGTCTCTTTCTCTCTCTCGTCGCCGTCGTTCGTTGACGATGGAGTGAAATGGAAATATCCTTCAAGAGCGGCTTGCGGAATCGTAAAGGACTCGTACTTGACAAGACGAACGTTTTCGATATACTATATCTCTACTGGGATCGGGAGGGTTGCATCGGTAGTTGGAAAAAGTATACTGCCGCCCTTTCGCATCAGCACTCCTGTCCCACCCCTCTATTTCCATTAGGGATATTGAATCCACGCTGGGATCGGCTTCTTCGCCATAAGCAGAAGCACCCCTTCGATGACCGCAGCTCGGTGCAACGGAGCCGAAATAAATATATTCCGATCTATCAACGAAAAGCTCGAAGCTCTCGTCTATCGTTTTTATTAATGAAAAAAAAAAAAAAAAAAAAAAAAAAAAAAGGTATATATCTCGCGCTGACCACCGAGAGATCTCCGACGTACGTATGGTATACGTAATTCCCAACTTAATTTACTCTATCCGCCTTCACATTCAAACGGCGCTGAAGCTACATAGCCGAAGTCTTCGTCGGCGACAACCCTTCGTTATTTTTTTTTTTTTTTTTTTACCTCGCACTTTACCTGATCAAATGAAAAAAATTCCTTCCATCCCTCTGGCTTTCTCGCTCGGGGGATGAAACGAGAAACGTTCGCTCGAGTGAGGGACTTACCAAGAGAGAGAGAGAGAGAGGGACAAAAATCTTCGAGCTCTTTCTCAGCCGAGAGGATTTTAATTTAGTGAACGACGACGACGACGTCGACGACGAGTTCTAACGGTGTGGCGTCGAGAAAAACGATATGAAGCACGGGTTGGAAAATTCATTCGAGAAAGCAATATAAAAATATTCTTGAAGCTTTAGCAGCAACAGCGGTATATCTTCGTAGTTATTGGCATCGGAATCGCGCAGTTACCTATCGCGATGCTAAAAAAAAAAATAATAATAATAAATAAATAAAATGAAATCTCGTCGATCAAAACACGCAATCAAAAACGTTGACTCAGTGTTGACGGATTTTTTCTTTTTCAATCGTTTACATTTTATAAATAAAATTTCCTCGGTTTACAAAATTAACAAAAAATCAATACGAAACTCCGAATGAATTCGGAGAGAAAATGGAAAGGGGAAAAGTATTCGTTTTCTCTTAGTTTCCGGGAAACATAGCTGACTTCCGGCCCTTCGCTGGCGCTCGCTAACTAACATCTGTACCTTCGTCTAACCGGTGGGGAAACTCGTCGTCCGAATTTAGGGTTTAACATCGTAAACTAATCGTCTAAGCGAAGGTGGAGAGCAAAAGGCGAAGGGTGGCTGCGCCGTTGCCAGTGCCTTTTCAATTAACTTTCTCTAACGCGAAGCGAAACCCCGCGAATCGTATATGACGATGAGAGACGCAACCCTCTGCTGTATATAATTTTCAGCAACAACTCGTCGTAAAGTTCCTAATCGCAGTCGGCACCAGACGCGCGGTTACGCGAGAACTACGGAAAGGCTAATCCTTTTTCATTAGTTCGCCGCTTTATTGGATACCTTCGTATTTTGTCCGATCGATAGCGATTTAATTCTATTAGCTACTGAAAGTGGAATGTACAAGGAGCTCGGAATGCATAGCACATTGTAATCGCGAGACGCGACGACTATTCTTTGTGGAGATTGCATTCGGCAGCCTGTACAACCTTTTAATTTCGATTCCATTGATCTTTCATTGATGCCGAATCAAAGATTAATCATATTATCTCTTGCCTTTGTTTCCAAGGCTCCGATTGATCCTCCCGGAGAAAAAGTTACCTCCATTTTATCGTGTTGCTAGCAACAGCGCGCTTCCCTTTGCTCGCGCTCTTTCGCCTTCGTTTCGCATCTCATGGCTTAAATGCAAACCGTAAATGCGCCCACTGCAATTCTACGTTATGCCTTTACTCCGCAAAATCGCGCGATCTTATTGGCTACGATAAAAACTTTTACGATTGCGATATATATCGATGTTTTATCGCAATATCGGTTTCTTAGACAGGATTTACTAATACCAAACTGCTAAGGTGGTGTGAAACATCGTCTTGTTCGCCGATCCCGTGCTCTGTCGGTAACAAAAACTGTAATGAATGCCATTTCGAAACTATTCGCATTTGAGGGAAAAGAAAATTGTGTTTCCCTGCGGAATAGGTAGACGCAAGGAAAGACAGTTTTCTGTTTCCTCAAATGTGGTTAGTTTCGAAATGGCGTTCGCTACAGTTGTTACCGACTGAGGCTTTTTGCATAATTTTGAGGTGAAGTAAAAATACTCAATCGGTAATAAAAACTGTAACGATTGCCATTGCCAAAACCATAGACAATTTTCTGTTTCTTCAATGTTTCGGCTTCGAAATGGCATTTTTTTTTTGTTATCGACTGAGCGCGGAGTAGGTGGTGGATAGGTTTTCGCATCACCTCACCAGCGTGTTGAATGGCCGGTAAGAAATTATTTTACATTATTATTTATTTTAATCAATTATTGTGGCTATTGTTTTCTTGCGGAAAAATTCGAAAAAAATTTCGGAAATACGATATTCAATATTCATGGACATCATATGACGACGTATTCTATCGTTTGAAACACAAATTTAGCGACAATTCTAATTCATTATGCAATTTGTATGAATTCGAATTTGTCTGTTAAATCGAGAAATAACCATCCGTGTGTACGCGGTAGTTACAGTATTCGCAGTACACAAATTAAACGTTCAATAATGTTACATCGAGGAGTGAATAATGCAAATTGATCAATACACGTGTGGGAATCGTAGTGATAATTATGCGTTGTGATTTCAGGTGATACGATTCGCAGATTCAATCGCACGTACCCTTTCTCCTCATTTCATATACACATAAGTATATATATATATATTTTTTATTATTCCTGTAGCGTATGATGTTTGCAATGTCCGCCACGCATACGTGAAAATCCCACGCGCGTTTCGCCTTCCGAGCGACTCGAATATCATACCTCGTTCACTGTATGTATATTACAATGCAACGTTTGCGATAGCGATGCTACATGTTATCGTATCCCATGTTGTTGCCGTTTCTCTATTCGTGACCGTGTCGTCTACGCTCGGGGGAACGTCCGTGTTTCATAAATATTTATAAGGACTCTGGGGGGTAGCCAAGCAAGACGTGTGCGGCAAAGGGCCCAAGGGTCCGATGTTTTTGTCATCTCGTATCGTAGCTTTCGAGAAATCGGAGCATCTCGACCGTTATTTTTCGGAAGGTATAATCTGCCGGAAAAAAAATCGCCTTCGGCGAAGAAAAAAAAAAAAAAAAACTCGAAACAGTACACTATATGTACTTTGCCACTGACGAAGACTTCATACTATGCAGATTTTCGTGTATAAACAAAAAGTGAGGTTATGAAGTTCGCGAATTTAGCGAAAAGCTTTTTTTTGTTTACTTACTTCAAAATTACTGTATTTCTCGATTGTATTTCAAAATACAACGGTATAGCGATAAGTATATCATCTGAATTTTGCAAGCAGCTTAATTCGGAGATCTATCAATAATTTGTTCAGGGAAACGACTCGGATAATTCGGTTTATGGATCATTTTTATAAATTTCTCGAACATGGAAATTCGGAATAAGGATCAACGTTAACAACGATTTCTTCAGCGAATATCTTTTTATTCGATGTGCAATACATTTTTTTTTTTTTTTTTGACATTGGTGTCTCTTCATACGGAAATATTGTTGATCGTATTTACGATTTGTCAAATAAAACAAAACTTCCGATGAGTGCGTAAAACAAGCATTGCTTGCGGTATACACGGCGAAAAAATGAATGTAAAATATCAATAAACAATCGATTCAGTACGTGTTAAGCTGTATTTCATTACCGTTATAATCGACTTTTGTTGATTAAAATTAATTTTTTATCAATGAGTCTTCACGGCTTCGGTTGCCTTAGCCATGAGAGCTGCGAATTTTTCGGGTTCTTTTTCCGTGTAGTATTCAGTGAATTTTTTTAGGGCGACTTTTTGCTTTTCCGTACATTTTTCACATTTCGTTACGAGGGCTTCACGTACTATATCTGTAAAAGCAAAGAAGCAGACGATGATGGTATTGCATCGAAAATTACGAAATTAAATTTTCTAATAACAAAAAATCACATTTTTCGTGATTTTTCTAATTGAAACTGAAATATAAATAAATGGAACTGAATCTTTGATTTTCCCGAAAAAAATATTTTTTTTTTAATATTAACAACAAAAAAATCTCATTGTTCGTGATTTTTGTAATTGTAATTGAAATATAAATAAATGGAATCTGAATTTTTTATTTTCCCGAATAAAATCATTTTTTTTAATATTAACAACAAAAAAATCTCATTTTTCGTGATTTTTCTAATTGTAATTGAAATATAAATAAATGGAATCTGAATTTTTTATTTTCCTGAATGAAATAATTTTTTTTAATACTAACCACAAAAAAATTAACATTTTTCGTGATTTTTCTAATTGAAATTGAAACATAAATAAATCGACCTAAATCTTTGATTACCCCGAACGAAATAATTTTTTTTAATATTAACAACAAAAAAAATTCCATTTTTTGGGATTTTTTAATAAAAACTGAAACATAAATAAATGAAACTGAATCATTGATTTTCCTGAAGCTAACATATGCGCTTTATAATGATTATAGTTAATTAACTTCGTAATTAATTTTTTCCGCTCAATCTTGTCGACGTTTTAGACATATTTATTAACTTGCCTTTGAAAAATTCTGCATCCGGCGTCACACAGGGTCCGGTGCCCAGGAAACAATCATAATATTGATTACGTCTTACGGGATCTGCCAAAACCGTTTCCGTTGAAACGACCGCCTCCACGTCATCATATTGATCCGAATACGTTTGGCAATTAGCGACGACAAACGCGCCGACTAATGCAGCGAAGAAAATAGTTGATTTACAGTTAAACATCGTTAAAACTTGTTTAAAGTTGCGCAGCACGTGTGACTGTTGCTGACTGAGAATCCGTCGAAATTAACGCGTATTTATATGGAACTCGTCTGGAGTTTCCTCTTCGCCAAGGAGTTCTTGGTGACGTCACAAACTACTTTGTTCTGCGAGTAAATGACAAACCTGCTGCATCACGTGTTGCTGCTTATAGAATTATGACCAATTATGATGCATATAAATGAAAAAATCGACGATTAAGAAAGGAAAATTTTTTTTCCGCGCGTTTATTTTTCTGATCATCGGGATTAAAAAAATGAAAAAAAAAAAAAATGAAACATGACGCGAATCCGGGTATCTCGATAACAGATATATACTGCACTAGTAGGTTTCCACGAACTGACCTCGAATTAATCTGATTTATTGAATTCACCTTGACTTACCTTTTTTGTTCGCCTGTTAAATTTTCGAAAACTCGCATTATGATTTATGCACGAATCTTGCAAATATACCTGCATATCGTCACTCACGTAAAAAAAATTTAATGCGAAAAATAGCGTGTTTTCGAATACGGAGCGAATTTACAGACGTGTGGACATCGTATAAAATGGGCGTCAAAAATCCCTTTTTTTTATCAGTCGCATTACTTGAAATCGATTTTTTTTTAATTTTCAAATAATAAAAAATTTTATTTTCTAAAAACATGCTATTTTAATAATATTGGAAAAATTATGGTATTTCCGGAAAATATATGTTGATTTAATGAAAAAAAAAATTTCCAGCGATATATTTTCGAAGTGTAGTAAAAGTTGACGAAATATTATGGGAATTTTCTGGCAATTATTTGCTGTTCTTCTGTCTCAGGACTGTCTTTCGTGACGAAACGGAACGGAAAAAAATGGATGTAAATTTGCATCTCATGGTACAGATGCGTATCGACTTTTCTGACTGCGCGGAAGAATTATTAGAGTTGCGTAACTGTTGCTATGTAATACAAATTGTTATCTAGACGAACCGGTTTTACTCCGATTCGCTTGCGCTGATCATACATTCGTATTAATCTGCGGTTTGTCGGAGCGCTCGTATCAATGTTTAATTGCGTACAGTCAAGTCTATGGTTCAGTATTTCTTTTGAATACGTCAACTCGTCAATATTGTGTCGCATGAAGATAGAGGTCCAAATTTGACGATTACGTAAAATAAAAAGTATTCTTTTATTTATTTTTATTTACTGCCAATTGATTTTTTTTTTACGTCCATTTTGATACCAATTGATAGTCAAATAGATACAGGGAATATCAATAATTGCTTCAGAAATTTCGATCTTTTTTTTTTTTACAAAAAAACACGAGACAAGATCACTGCGATGATTCTTTTCGTTGAATCAAAATAAAAATTAAAAAGCACTTTTTTTGATCAATAAAATATTTCTCACATTTTTGAAGCTCAAATTTCCATCAAGTTTGATCAATAAAATATTTCTTACATTTTTGAAGCTCAAGTTTCGATCAAGTTTGATTAATAAAATATTTCTCACATTTTTGAAGCTCAAGTTTCAATCAAGTTTGATCAATAAAATATTTCTTACATTTTTGAAGCTCAAGTTTCGATCAAGTTTGATCAATAAAATATTTCTCACATTTTTGAAGCTCAAGTTTCGAAAGGCGTACTGTAAAGAATAATGAATGTTTCGAATAGTGGAATAAAAAAATCTTTAAAAATTCACAAACGATACTTTCAAGTGATATGGAAAAGTTACCACCAATGAATCAGACTTAAGAAATTCGAAAAAATACTGATTTACTTGCCATTTTTAATTTTCAGTCATTCATCAGACCTTCCATCAGTCATTTAAAGGGAGTCGGAGGGGGGGGGGGGGTAATTTAAAGGGATTGTAGAGTACCGACACGGCGGAGTTGCTTTTCTGCCCGCCATTTCGCACCTCAAAATCAGGGCGCAGATGTTTTAGAATGGATTGACAATGAAATGCATTAACTTTCAAAATTGACCCGCAAAAAAAAATATCTCGTAGTTCTGCAAAATTCAATTTGCTCATCCGGTTTGCGATGCGGTTAATTGACCATCGATTAAGGTCGCATTTTTATTTCACGAAAGCAGAAGATCGAATTTCTAAAGTTCGAAATCGATATGATTCTTAAACGAGCGAAAGCCCGACGCTCCCGTAACGGATTTCCGTAGATCGCTTCGGAAATGGAAAAGCGAGCAATCGGAATGAGACGAGTAAAGGCCGCAAGTGTACCATCAGAGAGTGGCGTCAAAGTTTTCTCCAGTTTGGGGAAAAGACCGATGCCTCAGTGAATGTCTCAAAGCGAAAAGCTTCCGCGAAATTCTCGGAGCTTCGCGAAAGTTTGGATGTACGTATCGATAACTCGAAGGCTCTGTCTCTGTTCAAAAAACGCCGGAGGAGGGGTGGAAAACCTGCTATGGCGAGATAACGCGGTAGTTTTATACTCACACGTCGAATTACGATAAGCTCTTCGAAGGTTTTCCTTGGGAGTCTGAGATACGAGAAACTTTGTATACAAACTTCCGCTCTTTTAAGAATTTCTTTTTTTCTTTTTGCGCCCCAATCGCGATAGGGGATGGCAGATACTTTGCGGCATAATAGTTTTTTTCTTCAAACCTCCCGAAGCGGTGTTCAACCCTCCATCTGGCGGGAAATTCGCAAAGCCGCCAATATTCTACTCAATCTGCTTGGGGTACGAAAGAAACCAAAATTTTCAACCCTTAACATTATTCCGAAGCTGGAAGTCTGTTTTATCGACAACTCAACTTGTGGTATTCTGTTCTGTCGGCTATCGGAACCCTATTCACGGAGTTCATACCGATAAATCATTGCGAAGCCGATATATTACCATCAGTCGCGAAATAGCGATAAATACCCCTTAAAAATGTCCCATTTATCGAAGAATGGAAAAAAAAATAATATCGAGAGCCGATACGACAAAATCAGAAGAAATTTGCTTAAAAGTAGAAATTCAATCATTAGATCGAAAAAAAAAAAAATATATTATTTTCAATGTCATCCGATTGTTATTTTAGTTTAGCGAATTTAGCGGTATATTTATTGTTTCGATTTATATGATTAAATAATTGACGTTATCTCATAGTGGGTATAAACATTATGAATGATAAATTTCTTAGCTCGAGGCATCGAATGAGTATCAGGTGCGATCGATTCTCACCTCTCGACCCTCATCGTTATTTCTCGGGGCGTATCGCTACGGGCGAAAGATACGGGTGTTCTCCGTGGTGTTGGTAAATTATTCATAGCTGAGACGAGAATGAGTTAATAAGCTGTAGCGTGAGCGCAAGCATAGGAGATGCTGAAATACAGCACTCGGGATAATATAAGTGGAAGTTTCCAGTGAGGCAAACGGAGTCAACGAGGGCGACGAAGATGAGTGATCGTAAATGTAAATCAGGTAATCAGGTGAGAAACATATCATCGCGCGATGCCGGTCAGCGCTGTGCCAACCTTCAGCTTCTCTGTTTTATCTCGCGTTTGATTATACGCTGTTCCGCAAATAAATACTCGACATTCCCGTCAAAAATTGCAAGTTCACCGTGTCGTATAATTTTTTTTTTTTTTTTTTTTTTTTTTTTAAGGAAGTTGATCGGCGTTATGATCGATATATCGATCCGAATTATATTCAAAGTCTATCGAAAGATATATGAATTACAGGGATTTGATTAGAAGCATTCGAAAAAAAAAAAAAAAAAAAAAAAAAAAAAAAGAATCTTTGGAACAATCTTACGAACAGCGCTTTACCTCGACCTCGAAAAATTCGGTAAAATAGTACACCCCGACGCGTGTATATAACGTTTTACGTGTCCGCGTACACGTATATCCTTTTTGCAGAAAATACGACCCCTTCACATTCTCCGAGTCGCCCGAAGTTTTAGAGGCGGAGGAGTGAGCCGCGCTGAGCACGAAAACTATAAAAGGACCCCAAATGTATGTGAGACGATGTACGAGAAAGACCCACGCAAGATTCTCGCTGAGTTGCCTCGGCGATAAAAGAAAAAAGAAATTATGCCTCATATCCCGAGCTTTTCCGCTCATTTTTTTTTTTTTTTCACTACCTGTATGAGACGGTGTCACGCGCACTACTGCGCCTATAAACTGCTCTACAGAAAGAAATAAAAAAAAATATTGAATATTTAGTTCGTTTTTTACACCACGAAATGCAGCAATTAACGCGATTTTTTTTGGCGCACAGCGATTTATTCGATGGATCGTAAAATTAATTTTTTACGCGTAAACGGATAAATCAAATTCGATGTATTAATGTATTCCAACAGTGGAATTAAAGAAACATTTTTAAAGTATCGACTATAATTTTAATATGCCGTAAATTAATTTCGCAAAAAATTAAAATTTTCAGCAAATTTTTTTTTTATACAGCAAAGTGTTACGCGATCTTTTTTTTTTTTTTGATTTTCCGCGTCAAAAAGAAATTTTATCCGAGGATTGTTCAGTTATAGAATTTCTTCAGTTTCTCGAGAGTCTCGAAACGGTTGGTAAAAATAATTGGTCAAATCGTTATCGATAGAGTTATATATAGTCGAAAAATACGTCACAACAATTTTGTCGTAAATACGGGTATTATTCGCCGGTGTCGAAAGGGAAGAGAAAGCTCCTTATTGCTTTCGGATCGATTCTGAGCGCTCGTCGAATCGGTCGACGTACTTTACGGCGTCTCGAGTAGGTAAACCGATCTCTGAAAGGGTTTTTACTCCGTTGAAACTATAGCTATACTATAGCGAGTACTTTCGTCTCGTTCGGTGTATTAACTCCCTCTCTTTCACTCTCTCGCTGGTCGGAGATCTCACTCCGCAATGCCCATTATCGTTTTGCCTCGTCTTCCCCGTTTCTCCCACTGCGTTCTCTTTCATTTTCTCTTTGTTTCACCCCTTATACCCGTCGACATCCTTCATTATCCAGTATTTCGCTACTCCCTCCTTTTTGTCAAGTACTTTTAACTCGCACACTCTACTCTCGCGCGCATCCTGCGCTGCCGGTTCATTGTTTTGGTCCGCGGGCAATTAGCGAGCTCACCGCACGTGGCTCCAGAGTGCTCGCTGGCAACCGCTGGAAAACGAACGCAGAGATAGCGAGTCGAAGCGTGGAGAATGAGAGAAGAGGTAAAATAAAAAAAAAAAAAAAAAAAAAAACGAATGCTAAAAATAAAAAAAAGGTCGAGAGGAATGCCAGCAGCAACAGAGGCAACGCTACCGACAGCCAGCAGCCAGGGCAACGGTTGAAAGTTGAAACGACAGGCACGGGGGCGGGATATAGCGGCGCGTAGAGCTCTAGGATAAAACTCGTTCACTCTCTCAACCCTCACTCTGTCCGGCAACGAGTAAAAGCGTAACGAGCGCGTCCGGCGAACTCGGGCAGCTTCCTCTACGACTATGACGGATTTTTTTGTCACTCCTCTCGCGCGCTCTCTCTCTCTCTCTCTCTCTCTCTCTCTCTCTCTCTCTTCAAACCTTCAACACCCTCGCGTGTCGTTCAACGACCTCTCGCCGCTGAAACGTCTGCACTTCCGGTTCCGTTTAGACTTTTTACACGACAAGAAGACGCTTGATGAGAAGATCTTCCCCCGAATAGGGGATGATATAAATGCTTTTTATCCCTCGTGAAAATCTTTTTCTTTGTGGGTCTTCAATGAATGAAATACATAGACATAGGATGCGGGTAATTAACGTTCATTTATGAAATTTCGCGACACTCGACCAACTTAATTTTCACGAATTTTCTCGGTGGTCAAATTTTTTTCCATTTTTTTTTTGTTTTTTTTTTTTTTTTTTTTTTTTTTTCGAATCTTCAACGTTCTCGCTGCAGGACGTTCTCTATACCTCGCGATGTCTTTCTTTACCCGCTTCTGTCTACTGGCTGATTCGACCCGACAAAATCCCAAGGATTTCTCTCGGAAGCTACATGCCAGAAGAGTTTGCTGGTTAAACGAGGTCTCCAGAGGAGGACCAAAGCACGCCCACTTATTTCTCAACTATTTTTCTCAAGTTTTACCGAGACCTACCCCCCGAGGAGTCTCTCACTCTGAAAGAGTTTCGCGGACCGAGGACGGTTCTCTCTTTGCCTGCAAAAATCTCGAAAGACTCGTTTCTTTCGTATTATCGTAGTTACGAGGAATGACCGGAAAAATATTTTTGCCTCGCGATACAATATATTTGTTTTGTAAATAAGAAAAAAAAAAAAGAAAATAAGAATAAGAAATAAATAAAAAAAGCCCTCCACCCCCTGCATTGTCTTACATTCGTATTCGCGTTCTATATACATATATATATATTTAAAGTGGTGATGCCGCGAATTTTTTTTTTTTTTTTTTTTTTTTCATTTTTTTCAAGACAAACTCGAGGAAAGCCTAAGTAAAGCTTTCGGGGGGGTGATGATTCGGCGCAAAGGTAAACCGAGGCTCCGACTCCGCGGCCTCGTCTCGACGACAGGAAATTTGATGAGGGTCTTCGTTCACATTTCCCGGGCCGACTTTTTCTCGCGAAACAAAAGAAGCACTGGAAATCCCCTCCCCCACCCCCTCCCCCTTCTACCCCTTGAGCTTTTCACCGAAGAACCGCACCGAAGAGCCATTCTTGTTATTTTTTTTTTCCTTTATTTTCTTTTCACTCGAAAGGTGAAGAGCGGTACCAAAGTCTCATTTGTTTTTCGTTCTCTCCATCGCTCGGTGAATTGCCTCATTCGTGTAAAATGATATTCATCCCATTTCATCGCGAATAATATAACGTAACGTTCTCGTATTCTTTACAACGCCATTTCCTTACGTTGTACGAGAGATTCAAGAGCGTCTCTGCGATTGATTCGCGACAGTGGAAAGCCGATGTGTAAGAGTCGAGTCGACGAAAATCATTTTCTCGTACTATCGAAAATGGCGTCCGTAACGCGCGGACCGTTCTTCCGAGATTCCGAAACGGAGGAAATCGTCTTTCGTACGATTCAAAAAAATAAAGTCGATACTATTTCATTCCGTTCTGTTTCTTTAATTATTGAATTTTCCCGACCACCTGGTCACACAAATGGGAAGGATTTGAAAGATCAATTCCCGGGGCCATTCTATATAGTTACTGCTTATATCGACGCGACGACCCTTCGAGCAGTGGCCGGACGTCGGGGTTCAGTGTTTCTTGATGGGCTTTAGGAACCGAAGGATATATCCTCTGCCGTTCTACTGTTCGGGCTTTCCGCGAGCAGTGGTTCGATATCCCATCGAACGACTGCAACGTTCTCGTATGTGTGTATACATATATCTGTGTATAGACATATATATACATTTACTACTACGTTAGGCGTGTTTGCGGTGCGAACGTGCCGAGAAGCTTACGCCGAAGCTTACCGAAAGTCTAGATTCAGGAATAATAAGACAGAGTGCTATCAAACAGTATCTGTCTTTGCCTTCCTAACGGCTATCGATACCCACTCTTCTTTCCCCCATTCCCGACCGATTCTCTTGCCCTCGATCGTCCGGCTCAGTCCTCTCACATAACTCAACTACCGTCGCAAAACTTTATTATCTTTCATAACCTTCCCGGATCGTGATATCCTCGATTTATCCCGCATTTTCGCCCAAAAAACGAAAATGGCACGAATTTTTTTTATTTTTTCTTCTTTACCGACAATCGGTATAAGGACGAAAAATATGAAATCTAATTATCAAAATGGCTGTGAAGTTTGGTAAAAGGCATAAAAAAGAAAAAGTTCTTCGTAGTCATCCGCGGCAATGCTCGAGGGACATAAAACTTGGCGAGATATTCTACGCTCCGTTCCGCTTATCGCTTAGGTGAACTAGAAATCCGCGTTAAAGCCAAAACAATGAAGAGTGCTTGGCTCGGCTAGATTTTCTCCGGTTTTCACGGTGGCTTGAGCGAA
This sequence comes from Cryptus viduatorius, assembly GCA_964006125.1. Classification (NCBI taxonomy): domain Eukaryota; kingdom Metazoa; phylum Arthropoda; class Insecta; order Hymenoptera; family Ichneumonidae; genus Cryptus; species Cryptus viduatorius. The sequence continues at coordinate 911,873 of OZ023229.1, forward strand.
GTTTATCGTTGCCAAGCGCCCGTTAAGATTGAAGGTCTTCCTTACTTCGACGCTTTTCTTCGGGAGGGGGTTGCGGGGGGTTGTGTGTGTGTTTGTGTGGGTGTACCGCCCCCACGCACCTCTTAAACGACGCGCGGGGCACCGGAGCTTCCGTATGGACGGGGAAAGCCACGAGAAAGTGCGCGAAGAGACTGGCAAGAAGTTGGAAGATTCTACAAAGACGAAGAAGTCCGAGGGAAAAATAGGGGATGAGAGAATGGTGAAAGCGTCCGAAGCGACGGAAAATCCGGAAAGCTCAACGCCCCGAGTCCGAAGAGTCTTTTTATTGATGGCGATAAACACTTTTATGGACCCCATGCGAATTACTAGTTTTTACAGCGGCGGCAGTTTCAGCGCCAAAAGCAGGACCCCGGGATCAATTCCAGCATCCCAAATCTTCCGTCTCGTCTCGAAAGTACGGGGAGATCATATATATGCGGAAAGACGTGTGACACTCCTCTCTCTGGTGCCGCGTAACATTGTGCGAATTCTCCACGTGTGACACAAGTCACCGATCAAAAGACTATTCTCCCTTACGAACATTTCCCTTACGCAAGCAGAAGCCCTATCATCCCTTAACCTATACATGCAAAATTTGCATATCGAGGCGGAAATACAAGATCTTGCAATTTTTTTTTCTGACATCCGTTATTTATTTTTCTATTACCGACTGCGTTGGAAATCATCGAAATCGATTCGCTGACGTAGATATCGATATCAAATATCGAGTTCGGAATAAATTAAGCGGCAAGATCATGATAAGCGAGGGATACATCGGATATTGCCTCGGACGAGGGAAAACATTTTTTTTTTACGATCCATTGTACGAAAAGTTGTCATTTTCGATATCGGAAACCTTAGGGGCGCAACCGTAGTCTACGGAGAAAAAAAAATCGGCATCGGCATTTTTAGTAGAATTTCGAAAATTTTTTTTTTTAGTCATTGCAGATTGATAAAAAATGTAATTATTTTTAATAAAAATTAAAAAAAAAAAGATTATGGTTTCCGTTAATCGCGTTTTAAATTTCCATCGATTTTTCGATCGACCAGAAATTCGAAAAAAAAAAAAAAAAAGTATAATAACGATACATTACTGTCGATCATCTTCGCGTTATATTAACGACGAGAAGCTTTTTTTTTCGTCAACCTGTCCGATCATAGGCGGCATATCCGAGCGGATATATGCCATCTCTATGCATATCATATCGATATCCATGTCGTGTATGGAAGGGGATGAGCCGAAGAGCAGAGACGAGAGAGTGAAATACCGAATGTAAGGCTGAGGGATATTGACGTGGTTGCTTGTTGGATGGGATTTGAGATGCGGTGAGGAGTTCCACACGGCAGATCTCGAGAGAGAAAGGTATGAGTAAGAAGGGAGTATAGTGCGAGAGGATATAAGAGGAGGCGTTCCGACGTCTGCGTCTCTCGGCTTTCCTTTGTCGATTTCGCGAGGCCGCATCACCCAGAGAGCCTCCCCCTCCCCCTCCCTCCCGTCGTCGTCGTATTCGACGAAGCGAGATATTCGTCTTGTATGACGCGACTATCCAAATTGAGACTCGATCGATTCGATACCGCTGGCTATGTCGAAAGCTCTATAGGAACCAACCACCGACTTCGCCGCTGTATATCTCCGCGTCCTCTTCCATTACATTCCCACCGACTTGCCTTCGTCTCTACTTTCTCATCGTCCTCTTCGTCGTCCGCGGCTTCCGAGATCCTAATAAAATTTCACCCTCGCTCCGCTACCTTCGCGCATCCGCATGAGCCCCGAGGTTATCCTCCGCGGAGCCTTCGCTCCCTTCCGTCACTATAGCCCGCCATTCGATTCTACGCATATCGACCTACCGATCTAATACCCGTGCCCTCTACTTGATTCCTTTTTTTCTCCATATTTATGACATCCTTTTTTCATGGTCCCCCGACTCGAATATCGGCTACGATAAATGATAAACTCAAAATAAAAATTCCTATTCAAAAGTCCGACGCATTTCGTATTTATATTTACGCGGCTGCAAAAACAGCTAAGATACCGTCTCGCGGTATCTCAATTTTTATGCACTCATTTTTTATACATGTCTCTAGGGGATGTTGAATCCGCGAAGAAATAAAAAACAGAAATTTATTACTAAAAAAAAAAAAATTCGAAATAGCGAAATTCAAACTTAAACATTACTCTCGAGGTATTTCGGTATTTCAATATTAACCAGTCGCAAGTCTCGTTGTAATATTTATCTCGTGTACCAACTGCCAGGTACAAAGAGATACCGAGAATTTTTTTTTTTTTTTTTTTTTTTTATGGAAAAATTTCATAAACTACGGAATCCTGGCTAAGGGACTTCCGCGAGGTATGCCAATTTTCGCGTACATCACCGTGTTATATTTATCTCGATGTCGCTGGTTTTTCATATCATAGACGGCGCAGAATTCGCTTCGGTACTCATAATAGGCGTTCAGCTATTCAGGATTCGCGGATTGAGGGAGAGAAAGGGGGGTGGCGATGCGTATACGAGCGACGATAGGCATGTGCAGAGGTAGAAATGCTGCTTACAGCTCTATAACACAAAGCGTGCCAAAGGCTCGAGAGATATGCGTGTTTAGATGGGGAATAGGGATATCGCAGGGAGAAACGATATACAGAGGAATGTCAGGAATTGTTGGGTCGCTGCGAGTTGGTATCTCAGTTTCAGAAGCCATAGAGGTTATCGTCATTACGCCGCACAGGACGCGGAGCTGCCGCCACCGACGGGGATCCCGGAGCGATAAAGGCGCTTCTGGAAACTCCTCTCTCTATCGCGGGCTGATTCAACGTCGGTGCGCATACAGAGCGCTATATGCAGCTCTACGGTTCACCGAAAACGCGGGGGATAGAGATGGAAACTATGCGAGAGACCATAAAGCTGACCGCGCGCCGTTGCGTGTGTTTCTCCCGAGGGAAACAAGATGATACCCCAGCGCGGCGGCTCTATGCAACACTCGCGGGGGCAAAGTTATGATTACAAAGTTTACGGGGTAATTCGAGAGAGCGAGTCGTTGGGGTGAAAAAGTTGTTTTTTTTTTTTTTTTTTTTTTAACCCGCGACCTTTCAAGAGCAATTGTATCCCATTATATAGTTATAGCTAATTAGCCCGTTCGTCGGATATATAAGCCGACGAGTTTCGCGAATCAGCAATGGCGCGCGTGAACAACAAACGGCTAATGCCCGACGACTTGTCTTTTATTGACTTTTTTTTTTTTTTTTTTTTTTTTTTTTTTACGTTCGCGACATCGATTTTCCTCGACGACGAGGACGATAAATAAAAAAGCTAAAAGAATAGTCCGGAGTGGGAGAAAAAAAAAAAATTGCGCGACGTCGCTCGCGAAGACGAGAGAACACAATGAAGACGGTAAACTTTATTTTTACTTGGCCTCCTCGAACTAATTCGATCTCGTGTCTGAAGGCGCTCTTTGAATAAAAGTACTCGTCACCCAGTTGTCTGCCATTCTCCACTTCACCTTCGGGGGTGGCGAAGCTTTCTTCGCTCTCCCGGAGTCTCTTATCTTCTCGGCGTCTATCGTCGCTCTTGCGCACTTTTCTCTTCGGGCGCTTTTTCGAAACTCTCCGGTACTCCACAGGCACTCTGTTCTCGAGTCCTATGGCTTCGGGATCAAGATACAAAATCTTATTGGATCGCAACGGCTTCATAATTACGGGCAATTTCACCTTTTTGAGAGAACTGAACTCTCGCGAAAGCAATAAACGTTGTCGTCGGCAAATACTTATTTCCGATCGCGATAATGGATACCGATTGAGGTCATTCATTACATTTCGATTAAATGATATTTTTTAATGCTTTTCCAAACTGTTCATTTGAAAAAAAAAAAAGAAAAATTAAAAATTTTCAAAAAATTTCATAACGATACCGGCACCGGTAGCGGTATACCGATTGAGGTCATTAATTACATTTCGATTAATTGATATTTTTTAATGCGTTTCCAAACTGTTCATTTGAAAAAAAAAAAAAAAAAATTTCAAAATATTTCAGATCGAAATTTAGTTATCTGTTATAAGTTTTGAATAGTTTTACAGATTCGCTAAAGTAAAAAAAAAAAAAAAATCAACAGACATTCCTCGACTGCATCAGAGATTTTTTCTAATATGAAAAATAATTTTAAAAAAATTTCAGATTAACCACTTTTCAGTCGGTGGTTGTTGAAGAATATATATATATACATTTGTTTTATTTTCTTTTTTATTGTTTAGTGGAAATTCAACTTCCTTCGATACAATCGATTTTTTTGTGTAATTATCAGCTAAACGAAACACGCGGAGCTCTCGGACGTTGCGCCTGAATGAGTTGTTCTTTCACCACTTCCGTGTCTCGTCGAGTCTACGCGCGTTTCTCGACAAGCGCATAATTAGCGGCACACCAATGAATTCTTTTGCGACCGCGTGCATTGGATTTTTTTTGGTCGTTAGAGGGTTAATCGTGACAGAGGGTTCTTGTTCCCTGCGCGCGAAAGTGGCGGAGGGGGTTGAAGGGGCGATAGAGAGATTGGGGGGAGTCGAGGGGGTGACGTCTCGTCGAAACGTCCCTCAGGGCACTCGTCGACTGTAAACCCTCTCATCCCTTGTATTCCCCGGTCGCTCGACGTTCTCACTTCGCCATCGTCTTTTTCCGCGTTAGCGCGCGGCGCTCTGTATACCAATGCTTTCCCCGTTGTCCCTCGATAATGATTATCGTGTCGCGAGTCTAAAATAGGATTGTGTGCGCGAGTTCCGCAGATGCGCGGAAGTTTCTCTCTCCTACATGTGTTCGTACAGCTGAGAGTCCAGAGATAATGATGCATCCGGGATTTCCTGCAGTCTTTCCCTCTCGGGAGGGTGGGATCCCTCATCCCCGTCGTTATAGAACCACCGTACACTCCGCGTATCGACAGATACAAGGATCGATAATAGGGGGCGGGAGAGTGAAGAAATGTTTGCCTATTAATTCACGCAGCAACAACGAAAGCCTTCGCTGCCTTTTATTCTCGCACTCCGTACTTGTTTACGATCCATTTCAAGCATAGAAATTCTTTTGATGCTTTGTGCCATAGAATTCACGAGAACATCATCCTTTTTCTCATTCTCCCCATGGTTTCCGGAATACAACGGAATTATAAAGAGGCAGAGAGCTTTTAGGTGAAAAAGTAAGCGCGCCTCATGACTCTGCGGATTAAGCTTCTTGCTGTTGGTCCAGTGTACGATAGCCCGAGTGTACGATATGATCGATGGTATAATGCGGTAGCGTTGGAGAGGTTTCGCGGTTCAATCCCCAAACGGTTGAAATACGTTCACACCACCCCCTCCCACCCTCCTTCCACCCCTTTCGATCGTTCTCCGTGTTATCTCGATGCTTCGGGATTTCCGCATGAGGATGCTGCGCGATATCCCCGCGATCGTCCTATAGCAATAGGAGAACCTTCGATCCCATGTCGAGGACAGATGCAGCGCGTTAGAATAGGAGTACTGTGAACGAAGCAGCGTCACTGGGGGGTCGCCATAAGCTCGTTCGGCTGATCAAATTAGAGGTGAACCGGAATCAAGCTCTCGGTCAAATCGTGGCAAATTGCTCGGGCACGTTAAACAAGAGGATAATGAGCCAATTCGTCTCTCGAATTTGCGCGGCGTCCTCCGAGTCCCGGACAACCGGCTGCTATAGGGGAGAGTCGGCGAATACCAACCACACCGATTTTTTTTTTTATTGCGCAGCGACATCAACATCGGTATTCATTTATTTTATTACACATCGCAAATAAGGCTTTTCAATTTTTATTTTATATTTTAAACTGATTTGGAAAAGTCTTAAGGTAGATAGAGGGCGTTGTGTCCATTTCGCATAAATTTGAGGAAATTGAGAGGAAATTGCAAAGACTTCTCGATAGTATAAAAATTTGAAAAAATTCATAAATTTTACAGGTACTGAAAAGATTACTTTGGCATAATGATAATTGCAAAATGTTATTAACAAATTGATGAAAAAAAAAATTGTTCGGAAAATTTATGGTAACTCAACTTTTTTTTAATGAAAATTTTATGAATTTTTTTTTGGATTCTTATCTATGGTTTGAATTTTTTTTTTGTAAAAAATGTAAAATGTAAATGTTGTAAAAAATGTGTAGAAAAAAATTCATACGTATTACAGTAACAGCATTTTGTAACAATAGTTATAATTTATTTGATAATAATAATTAAATTCCTACAATTATATAGAAAATCAAATACCAGTATTTGCCAATATTTCAAAAATTGTATCGATTCAATATTTCTATAAAAACTTCACGGTGCATAAAAAAACAATGAAGTTTTCCCTTCGATCGCTACCATTTCGTTGGCCCACCATCCCCTACGAACATCTATATTGATGCCGTCAAAATTTTCTTGTTGCATTAAAAATTATAAATAAAAAACAAAATTCTGAGACTAAAAAAACCGATCAACATGAATTCCTTTTATTCCCGTTAAAGCCGTCGTGTTTCAGTTCAGTGTAGAAAACAATCTGATAGAAAAATGGGTACTATCGATTGTTTTTCATGCTGATCCATTGCTTCGGCATTGTTCTTGCTAATAATTCACCGATTTATCTCGTCTGTCACGAGACTCAGGTTTGTGACCAAAGAACGCTGAGAGTTCCACTCGTCCCACTCGCGGAAGACCGATGGCGCGGCGGTTTGTAGTTGTTGTGCTCTTTTTTTTTTTTTTTTTTTTTTTCGGAAGATGGATGTCGGTGTATTGTGCACTGAGGAAAAACGCGATTGCATCCTCGTTAACGACGTAGGAACGGAGGGTGTTGTTATACGGGTGAATATCATATCGCGGAGTATCCATCTGTCCTCAAGCAATTTTCCATCTCTCAACAATATTATGAATAGATCAGGTTTAACAGCATTTCGTAACAGTCTTGAAAGGGATGATGCGACAGGATGAGGAGAAAGAGAGTTTCGTGTTGTGGTCGTAAAATTGCATGTAACAACTTCCCCTCTCTTGTCGACTATTAAACTACAGCTAGCGGAATAGCTTTAGCGGGAAGGCTAGTGGAGGTTTCGCATAGGGTTATGTATATTATATAGCAGACCGGAAGTGCTTTCATAGGGCGAACAGGGATCCTTTTGTTGAACGGAGACGGGGTGTACAGAGATATTTCCTGGTCCTACTTTGCGGGCGTTGCTGCATCGCCAATTTAACGGACTGGCACCTGCTACTACGGTACACACGGCTTCCTCCACTATAACTATATACCTGTCTAATAATGTTTCACAACGTAACAGACATAGAGCAATTTTGGAATATGAAATTACCTCATCTTTTATCTATTTCTTGATTACGTAACAAATCGGAAATGGTAATTAGGTAAAAAATGTATCCACATTACTTTTTTGAATCAAATGGACGTATAAGATTACGAATGAAGCTTTCCACCCCCCACCCCCTTAAAAAAATCCGTTTTATAAATTATTACGAAAAAAAAAAAAAAATTGTTGAATCGATTAAATCGACGCTTGCGGGTGGCGAAACAATTATTTGATTGCTTAAACGAAATAAATGTCACAGTAAAAAAATTTAAAAATTAATTAACAGTTAGTGCGATCAATTAGGTAATTCATTCAATGAACGAAATGTTTCTTTCGCCACCCGCAAGCGCCGATTTACTCGATTCAGCCGATTTTTTTTTTCGATTTCTTTTCTCTTCTCTTTCCTTATATTAACTCATTACCATGACAACGATTTTTCTTAACTGCATTTCTCCTGAGTCCGGAGAAGGGACGATAGGAGAAATGCAGAAACGGGAGCGTGGACCGGTCCCGTCGAGTTTTTTGCATATATCAATAGTATAAACCTTTATAAATATGATAAATATTCTATTAACTGAATCTCAAACTAAATGTCACTGAATTTTTTTTATTTATTTTTTTATTTTATATTAACAAATATCACAGTTTCTCATGGTTTTTTTGTTTCTGAGCGCGCGATTCCGTGAATTTTCTTCAAAAAAATTTTTTTTCAAGTTCAATCCATAGAGCAGGATGTTGGCAACAACTTTGCTCTTATGGGTATAAGACGAATTTTTTGTTCTTTTCCCGGAATTGCGGAAATGAGTGAAAAGCGATTGTTTCGTTCAAACAACAATATCCATATTGTTATAAATAATTTAAAAAATGTTGAACTTATTTTTCTATCAAATAATTTTGACATACATACTCACTATGAAGAAAAGCGCCCTCTTTCTATTTTAACCCTGTTATACACAATCTAAAATGACTGAATTTTCCGCCCGGCAAACCTCCCTTAAGAATACGGAGATTGTACAATACGAAGAAACTTTCGTACTCAATTTTTTTTTTTTTTTTTTAGTAATGTATGATAGTTCTCCGAGCAGTGCGCAGAAATTCTGATACAACTGTAATGTACAGATGAACTTTTCATCAACTTATAGGGACCGATGCGAGGGGGTAACGAGGAAAGCAGAACAGACATAGTCATAGGTAGAGGTGTTCGCTGCGTCTGGCGGGTAAGCAAAGGGGTTACTCGAGGCTCGCGAATGGATGAAAACCACCCCCTGGAAGTGCCACCCCGTCGGGCGCTCTAGTGTAGAAATTGCTCGTCCGGGGGAGTCTTCGACCTCGACGTGCGGGTAGCGCGCACGTTACGAAGGGCTACCAGTACGCCTCTGACTCGCGCGGCGCGCGAATCACCCTCTCATCTCTCGTATCTTTTACCCGTGTGACTTTTCACGATCCGCGTGTCTCGTGTGGTGACAAAAAAATAAATAAAAATTACCGCGTCAAGTCAATGATGTCGAGTCGAAATGTGATTAAAAATATATGATTAAAATAACTGTTTCGCAACCGGCGTTCGTAAGAATTGTGTTAAGTTTTGACACTAATTAGGTGAGAAATCAAAATTGTAATGCACTTGTTTCGATTAAATTTCACACCGATGGAACAACAATTACAATCGTCTTCGAGTTAAAAAAAAAAATTATTAATTTTTAAATTGCGATTTTTAGTGAATCTTCGCGTTTCTATTAAATTTTTATTTTTTTTCTTTAAGGATAAGTGAATTATTGAAAATTAGCTTTACGGTGAACGCGAACACGTGCGCGCTACTCCTGACCGCCGCGTTCGAGAAACCACGTTTCCTTTTTTTTTTTTTTTTTTTTTTTTTTCGAGTCTTAATAGCGCATATCTACGCGACTTTGATGAAAACGTTTATATTCTTGAAGATCGTAGCAGAAAACTCGCCGAGCGCGGTTTATTCCTCGTTAAACCTTATTTGCTTCACAATAGTGTGTGTATGTGAGTGCATTCGCGCTCTGCGCTTTAGTATGTTGGTACGCCGGCCGGCGAGAAGATAAACTGGTTTATCGTTGCGAAAACTTCTCGTATACTTAGCGTCACGCGAGAATTGTCTAATATCTAACGTAATAGACGAAAAAGTAGTATATCCTTTGAGTGTAACGCGATGAAAATATTTGTCTAATATTGCAATAATAATCTCAAAAAATTGCAACTTATAAAAATTATTTCAAGAACTTTTTTTCGAAAAAAAAAAAAAAAAAAAAAAAATCGAGTAAAATAAAAAATACATTAAAAAATAATGTATGCCGACAGAATCGCTGCCAATAATTGATAATTTCAAATATAAATTTATTAATTTATAGATTACCTCGATGGAAAAATTATTCATAAATCATCTGCATTCTTGAGCACAAATTTAATAATGCATCGCTTTATATTTCGTATTATAATAATAATTTTAATTATTCGACAAAATAATGTTTTTCAATATTGCAAAAACAATTTAAAACAATTTCGAGGTAAAAAAAAAATTCAGCACTCGAAAAAAAATTCGCAAAAAAAAAAAAAAAAACAACAACTTCGAAGCGATCGCGTTAATGAAAAGTGAGGAATTTTTTTTTTTCCCATAAAATAACATCGACGCGAAGATGATTAATGCTCGAGCTACGAGGGCCTCGCGCTATATTCGGAGCGATCCTATGTTCGCGAATCATCGTAGCATGATACACACTATAATGCACCGGTTTCCATTCTCGTTGCGATGCATTAACGCGCTCGTGGACTTCAGTGATTGCATCCATGGCCACCACATACAGAGCGGCGAGATTTAGATCGCGCATGCGAGTTATATATATATATATATGTATAACGTAGACATTAGATACGGAGTGTAGTTACTGGTGCAGACAGGATGCACTCAGCGATACACTGCAGCGGATATACGTATATATATGTGGGTAAAGGTGCGAATGTGCATATAGCTATATATACCTATGAATACGAGGGAAACATAAGCAAAGTGTGAGGGAGAGATGCTGCTTCGATTGGCGATCGAGCCGCAGAGATAGTAATTCGCTTGGGCACATTACGGACACTTCAGTAGGTACGGTAAATTCTCCGATTCTGGATATATACATCGTAACGTTCGTATCATCGTAACGTTGCCGCACTATTCGCGGTTTGTGGATTACGCCAATGCTTCGCAAGGTAATGCGTACTAACATCGATGAGATTGAAATACCAATGGGGATTTCCCCGCGTGTAGCCATTACGGAATAATTGATGCCGCACAGAGGTAATCAAACGGTCCCGCGGTCAGTTAAATTAAATTTGCGATTCGAAGGTCAAACCACGTATCGCTTTCTTGCGGTAAAATCGTTTGCGATACAAACGTCACTGATCTATAGGGCTTTGAACTGTGAAATTGAACATTCAGCTCTCGATCTATTGTTTTATTGGTCACGGAAATCGATGCTTCATTACGTATGACGAGAAATACGATAGTAGTGGATAGGGGTGGAAAAGCGGCAGTTTTTTTTTAAGGGTGCAAAATTGTAAAAAAAAAAGTCATGGAAATGGAAAGGAGGATTTCTACTATAGATCATTATAGATCATTATATTACTCGTCATATCTTTTTTTTTATTTTCGCTTTGTTCGAACTCCTCGACGATATTCTTGCTGGATCTTCATCCCCATTCTGTATCTTTCGATGTCTGCCAGCCTCGTTTTCTTAAGTATCTAATAATTAAAAGTTCGGCGAATCACGTATAACGAGGAATTCGATTGTGGTGCATAGGGGTGGAAAAGCGGCAGATTTTTTTTAAGGGTGCAAAATTGAAAAAAAAAAGTAATCGAAACGGAGAGGAGGATTTCTACTATAGATCATTATAGATCATTATATTACTCGTCATATCTTTTTTTTTTTATTTTCGCTTTGTTCGAACTCCTCGACGATATTCTTGCTGGATCTTCATCCCCATTCTGTATCTCTCGATGCCTGCCAGCCTCGTTTTCTTAAGTACCAGGTAATTAAAAGTTCGGGCGAACCGCGATTCGCGCCCGAAGCTAACGGCGATCCATAGGAGGGTTCTCGCCGTTCTTCTTCTCTCCTTCTCCTTAACCCCTCCTCCCCCGCCCCTAATTTCAAACCGAGGGAGTCTTATACCCTTTAAAGCTAAAGTCTATCTATATATAGTCTCTGCTTGCACCATTCCCTCCCGTCTACTTTATTCATCCCCCTCGTCGCACGTTTCACGGCCGGGACTTGAAAGTTTCAGTGTGGAAGTAGCGAACCCGAAGCGTCGATCCTAAAGGCGTCGAGAATTTCATATTTCCGGTCGCGACCAACGAGTCGTGGAATTTTCTGAGGTCAGGTGCGAGACCACCCTTGGGTCGGGGAGAGACTCCTAACATCATCACTTTTTTTCTCCCGCGCGCGACGGAGTTGCCGCTCGGCAAACGTGATAATTATTTCCTCCCCTCGCAGAGCTTTTCCTTCGTTGAAAAGTTTTCTGGTTTTTTAGCCCACGGCGAACTCTGTGGCTTAACGTCGAGAGGACTTTGCTCTTGGCGTCTTCATTACGTTGGTTTTTCTTTTTTTTTTTTTTTCTTTCATCGTTCGCAGGGTAAATATAGAGATAAAATTTGACCTTCCGCGACCGGGGGTGGTTTATAAAAAAAAAAAAAAAAAATCTCGGAAAAATGTATCAAGTAGGTGGGAGAGGCTGATCGAGATTCCAGAGCTTCAGAGCTCGAGGAGCGCGGTGAGCAGTCTGACGGTGGTACGACCCATGACCGCTCGTAATTCGTGCGACACTCGTGGAAGTGGCGTATCCGTTCCGGGAAAGCGATAAGCGGCGCGCGAGTGAAATATATACGGAACAGGAAGGGAGTCCGGGAACGTGGGTGGAACTACCCTTTGAGTAGAGTATATATGCCGAGAGCGAAGCGCCGTGTCGAGAGAATGAGGGAAATATAACGAAAAATAGTTAGCGAGACGATCCAACAAAACAACAAGTATATATTTACAGTGTATACATAATATATATTTATGATATATACGAGTTCTCGGAGAATTTCGATGAAAATCGTGAGGAAACAGTGAGAACAGAATTTACGAATATGAGACCATTATACTTAGTTTTCCAAAACCGCGCGCGACTTTTCTCTCTCACGATTTCAACAGTTTCCGGACCCCAATGTGCGCTCGTAAAGTAGAGAAGTGCCGAATGAAAGAAAAAAAAAAATCTTTACGATCGATAACCGCAACTCGCGATGTTTATCCGGGCGTGCGAAATCCATTAATGGATTTTCACTCGTTCCAGGAATGTTCCAGGAAAAAAGAAAAAAATGCCCGAGGGCACATTCTCGACTGCATAGCAAGTTTCTTTGTGTATATCGCGAGCATGCGGTTTTTTTTTTTTTTTTTTTTTTATCAAATTGAAACGCAGATTAGTTTGAAAAACCTGTTATTTTTATTATTTGTTTTTTTTTTTTTTTTTTGTAAATGTATTTCGAACCAAATGAAATCTTTTAGCAGCATATGCTGTAACGATTTGTTTTCAAAGATAAATTTAGCGGCAGTACACAGCTCGAAGCGTATCATTGAAATTCGTTATTCTCGAATGGATGTAAAAGCTTTCCAATAGTATCGGGGTATCGAAGCGCTTCTCGTTCGTTCACGAAGAAATTAATTCCGATAGGCGATGCGCGGTATTATCGCCGCTAGCCGACGAGCCGAATGTGAAAACGCTGGGCGACCCATCGGCTATCCCTGCTACTCTGAAAAACGAGTGTCGGTCTGACTAACGAGGGAGGTAACCACTAGCCAAAGCGCGAGGGATTGCCAGAACGGCCTGCGGCCGCACCGACCGACCGTCCAAGCTGTTTCACGGGGAAAAAGCGCGTGCGGATTTTCGTAATGGAGAAATACTATCCCGGTCGTTCGACCCTCGTCCCTGCCCTCGACTCTTTTCATCCCTCTCTACCCACATACCTCCCCCGCGGCTCCGTTCCCCTTTCCCGCGTTCCCTAATAAAATACCTACCGATTCGCTCGAATAAATAGTGTCGAATAAATTGTCCCTGTCCCCTAATCTACCCGCTGATAAAATACAATCGACCATTATCTTCCACGAGTTATACCTTCGCCGTAATTGTTATCCCAGCAAAATTCCGCAGTCCGGAGCGAAAAAAAAAAAAAAAAAAACATGCTTTTTCCTAGTAAAATACGAAAAAAAAAATGAAAGCGGAAGCTCTGAAAAAATATGACTCGCAGCGAAGAGGTTACAGCTCTGGATATAAAATGTGCTTTATTTCGCGATAAAACATTTTTTTCTTTTAAGTGCGCCTTTAGAGATCGTTATTTAACTGCTGTTATTATATATATACAACGCCGGGTCAAACGATCGGAAATACAGTCCTTTGCCGGCACGTACTTTGCCACTTTAAACCCCATCGCAAGAGCAGAGTCCTCCTCGTCAGCAAGCCTCACCCACTTCTCCGTTTAGTGGTCCAAGTGTCGGCGATTGAAAATCATCCCCCTGTGTTCTTTTTTATTTCCCGCGTTTCGTTTCACTTCTGTTAAACTTCGTAGCGGTCTCCGTTTGCGTATCGTGTTCCCAATAGATCGCGTATCACTTGCTGACAAGCATCACGAGCCCAACTAGCAAAGGGAACACAGGAAGGCTCTCGTTCCTGTATTCCCCGAGCAGATGCGTCTCGTGACCACCGCGGCGCAAAAGCGCTTTCCGAAATTGCCTTGACGCTTCGCTTCGCCGGCCCATAGTTTCCTCACAACGAGCTTCTCGCTCGCCCTCCAAACATCCCCCATAGAGTTTTCAAGTGCCTCCACCCCCCACCCCCCACCCCTCGCCCGTATTACCTCAAATTGCCTCCAGCCGTACGGTATAACACAAGCGCCCGACATAGACGATATCTATGCCATGTATACGCGCAACCGCAGCAGAATTTCACGTAACTCTGATGTGCAGCATTCTCATCAAACAGATTGGCTATACACACCGGAGCCTTCACATGCCTCTGTGGTACATAGCGCATCGGACTGTACTTCGCCCGAAAACCCGAACCGACGGTACAGTCATTGGCATCTTAGTGTACATCCCGCACTACAACGCGAACCGTTATAGTGCAGAATTCACGCGGAACGTAATTCATTACGCGCAATTTGCATAGTGTCATTTCGCTGCGTTACCGAGTGGTCGTATTAATGCCAAATAAAATAGTACTGACAAATTATAAATCTTCACGTAAAAAAAAAAAAAAATGGAGACCCATACGGTATATAATGAAAATTTACATCTTAATGCGAATTTTATGGAAAAAAAAAATCGCGCGATGTTTTTTTTTTGCTTGGCGAATTTTGCGTTACCGAAAAAAATGCCTTAAGGGGCGAAAATTTAAGAAAAAAAAGGCGTGTTTTTGTGAATTTTTTTTGGGAAAATGATTGCAGGTTTCGAGTTGTTTTTTTTCATAGTAAAGGATATATCTTTGACTATGTTTCATAATTTTTTTATTGGAAAAAATTCACAAATGTAGCAAATATAATATATTTCCCGGACCGCTGTTCAAAAAAAGCCAAAAATCGGTGACCACAATATCTCAAAAACGAGTGGACCGATTTACTTGAAATTTTGCACACTTTTTTTTTATATCAAAAGGCAGTCCTTAATCGAAGGATTTGATAAAATATTAATTTTTGAAAAAATGGTTGGCGATCGAAAGTGAAAATCTAAGTTTGGGTAAAAAATTCACTTAATTTTCCTTCGTATAAAAAAAATACGCATCGAAAAAAAAAATAAATTTCATTCATTGGTATCAGTTGGCATCTGTGACGACTTAAATAAAACGAAATCAAAAAATTTCAAATTTGCAGTAAAAAAAAAAAAAAAATTCCCCACCACACAATGCGAGTTTCCGAAGGGAAAAGCCTTCGAAATGGTTAATTACGAGTGATTAAGTTTGTCGAAGAATTGCATCGCTACACATCGGCCCTATAGAATAAATAAATAAATATTCACGAAAGTATGAGATCGTTGATGCGTCCATGACGCGTATCTTCCGTAGCACACATCCGCTCTCGGATATTGATTCTATCGTAATTATAAATTCACCATTGCATCGCGCGCGCTTCACTCTCGATGTTGACGATATGACGTGAATTTTTGCATTTTGCAGACAAACATTATATACTTTGCATATTGATAGTATATATATATATATAGTGTACTATATACGATACTATAATATACTATATATGTATAGTAACGATAATAATAATCATCAAAATAATGATGAAGATATCGGTTTAACGCGCTATAACTTCTCCGAGACTCTCGATGATAACGAAGTTATCGATTTTGAATTCGATGCCGGGAGCGCCTTTCCGTCTCCGCTATTTGGTTAGGAAAGACGGCAGAGATCCCCCGGTGGCTCTCCTGCCTCATCGTTTCTCCGGCGCGCAAAGCAAGAGATAGAGACCGAAGATTTCGAGGATCGACGAGCTCCACGAGAGTAATGGAAACACTAGACCGCGCGCGCCTTCCGTCAATGAAAGCGAATAATCCCTTACCGGATAAGCGAGTTATCGAAGTTTCATCGGGCTTAACTTCGAAACGGTAGAGAGAAGGAAGGCTCGCTGGAGGAGGAAGCTATGCGCGAGCCTCGTGATTCAACGAGGGTTTGCAACTCCGTTCTCCCCGCAACGCCCCCGCAACCGGCACGTGCCGCGGTTACGCAGCTGTGAGTCTCGCCGCAGCTTTGCCGTAGAGACTCCAAGTAGTTTATGTTTGTTATTATAATACGATTTTAATTGGACAGATATATCGGTAGTACTCGAAATTTCATTCGGTTTGCACGTACGTAATCGCGGTTATTATATATCGCGAAGCGTTTGGATTATTTGTCGATCAGATTTTCGCGGAAAATCGGCGCTCCGAAAAATCGTAAAAATATGTTTGCGATACGTCACTAGAGGTTGGAATAAATCGCATGCCCTCGCAGCTATGCATAGCTTCAGGCAGCTGCACGATCGTTTTGCACTTCAGCGTCGAACGACTTTTGTTGCGACCCAAAATCATCCCCTACGCCGTTTCTCACGTCGCGATACTGCCGCAGTTCGCGCGCGTGTCGATAGCGGTAAAGTATCGAGAAATACAGAACGGAAAATTTTGCGTTCGTTTCGAACGAAGCTTTTCCACGCTTCGCATTTCTCTTGGCCCTTCGCGCCTCGCCGGCGGACAGACCGGAAATCTAACAACGCGGATCTCTCGAGGTTTATGTATACCGCTTTGGCCGGCAGTAGATTCTGAATGAATGCGATGTGTTTCGTTTCGTTGTTTCGAATTCGATAATATATTGTTTCGCGCGTCGTCTTTCGGCAATAATAAAAATAACTGGAAAATCGTTTTTTTTTTTTACGAATGAAACGGAAGATCAAAAAAATCGCATTTTTTATTGAAAAAACAAAAATCGATACGATCGATTATTTTTTTTTTTTTATCGATACGATCATTTTTTTTTTTTTACCGATACGATCGATTTTTTTTTTTTTTAATTCGATACGATCGATTTTTTTTTTATGTTTCAACGCGAACTTAAGAATAACGAATCGTCAGGTATACTTAATCGAGGAGACTGTTAAAGTGCCGCTCGCGAAATGACGCCGAGATGACGTCTTCGCCATTTCGAAGATTGCGCGAAGAGGAAAAGCTATTCTCGTCAACGTAGAGGATTCAGAGTGGAATAAAAGTAACGAGACGGTGAAAGGCCGGAACTTGCGAAGGAGAGAGGAAGAGAAGGTACAGAAGCGACAATGTGCTGCAACGGAGGTACGAGCGGTTCAAGGATGACCCGATGCGGGGTCGTTTGCGGTCTTGCGGCTCTAGCCGCCCTCACGACCGCCCTTCTCGGTCCCGCTTGGCTTCACACCGAGGAAAAACTATCTATTCCAAATCTGTCGAGGCAATTGGCCGCCCCTATTAGCGTCAGATTCAAACTCGGCCTCTTCAAAGTTTGTTCGAAAATCATCAATCCCACCAATATCACCATTCGTAAGTACCAGTAAAATAAAAAAAACTGACGTTTCATTGAAAAAAAAAAAAAAAAATGTTCGAAAGAAGTGCTTACGGTTCAGCGTCAGGATAAAAGGGGATTAAAATGATTTCTAAAAAATTAAGTTTCTTTCGAACATTTTTTTTATCGATCTTAAATCATACTAATATTTTTAGCGATCTTTTGCGATTAAAAAAAAAAAAAAAAAAAAAAAAAAAAAAAACAGATGAAATCACGTTGACTCCGTTTGGCTATAATAAGGGTGTGAATATTTTTGATCAATTATCGTCTCCACGACCTTTGAAACTTTTTTTCAACGTTCCTCCGGAGGTGTTTTTTTTTTTTTTTTCGTATTTATTTTTTATCCGAACGGTACGAAAATTTATGGAAGTCGATTTCGGAATTTTCGTTTTAATTAAAAAAATGTATTTTCGAAAATAAAATAGAAAAATATGAAAGAAGGAAGAGGCAAGTCGATCACGATCGGCAAAACGACACAGCGATTGTAAAAAAAAAAAAATAAAAAATAAAAAACAAGGACCGAAGCTGTCTCCTCGGAATCGTGCTAAGATCCGTGAGATCCGTATCCATGTACGTGCGACACTTGCTCCAGGAACATTGACAATTTCGTTTTACCGCTTGGCTGTGTCTTTCTCGTTTCGTCGGATCCCTTGGACTCTTCGCTTCGGACTTTTATTTCCGTAATACAGGGAAACGAAACCCGGTGTTATCTCGTATAGTCTTTATCCTTGTCGCTGCTACTGCGTTCTGTCTCTTTCCCTCCCTTTCTGCACTTTTACACAATTCCACCCGTATCCTTCGTGCGTCGTTCTCGTGTTCGCCTCGTTAAGAGTCTACGAGCACTGGGGGGATACTGATCGCCGTCGAGAAAATTCATTTCGCAACGAGACAAATTTCTTTCGAGTACTGTCGTCAGCGTTGTAGTCACGAAAATAAATAAAACGGAACGAGAAGAGAAGCGGAAGAAATCAGAATCAACAATATATATATATGTATAGTGTTGATAATTTGTTTGTTTCTTCGGTTGCGAGTGGAAAGAAAAATCAGAGAAAATCCTATACTCTGCGATACGCAACTCATAAAAAATTCACATTTTACGAAGAATCTTCGATTGCAAAGTGGTTGAGATACGGAATCCGCGATTTTATCGGAAATTTTTTCGTAAACGGTAAATTAAAAAAATTGTTATTATTTAAACGATTATAAAAAAAAAAAAATATTTTAATAATTTTTATTTCTCGTTCTTTGCGCGTGTATCGCGTCGCTTATCAGCCACGTGGCGAACTTCCGGCGCTCGTGATAAGCATCAATTCATCTTTATAATTGATTTCTAACTCGCGACTATAAATTTGTCCTTCAAAAAGAGTGACCCGCATTGTCATCGATATATTTTACAGTAGTATCGTCGTGTGGTTTTATGGCGCACACACCCCTTGAAAAGGGGTGCGAAAGGGGGGTTCTGTGCGAAAGGGGAGGAAAAGAAACGTTAGAAGACGACGAAACTCGTTCCTCGGGATTTGTCCTCCAGGAACGTAGAGCCCGTGAGGGAAAAGCGTGGTCTACCGCGGGTTCAGGGGAAAGGGGTGAGTCGTACAGGAGTTTCCGGTTTCGCGCAGGAGTTTCGACGTTTTCCTCGTGCTTTGCTGGACGACCGAGAAACCCGAAGGACAGTTGACTCACGAGTTACGTCGGCTCTCCTCGTCGTTTTCAACCATCCCTTGCGGATTCCTCGGGGATTCCCTGACCCCTCACTTTTCCTTTCTCACCCCACGCGCTCCGCTCCTTTTTCCCACTCACTCTGTTTCTGGCGTCGCAAACAACAAAAGCAACAGGGGATCTTTCCACTGGTCCTCCAGCTAGTTTTTGCGTCCCTTTCTCGTCCGAACCCACAATGCACTACCAGGTATGCAGCTATACGTGTGCGTATGCCTGTGACCCGAGACGCGCGCTCACAAATAGGGGAGAAAATGGAATGAAGAAAAAGAGAGCTTCGCTACGTGAAAAACAAGACCATGATGGAAGGTAACTGTGAGACAATTTTGTAGCGCTTATAAAGCTTCGTATACGGAAAAAGTTCCCAGGATAATAATATCATGTGAAAGATCCTTTCGTAGTTTTATCCCTCGCGAAAGACAATTTTTTCGCTAAACTTTCGCGCAATGGAAGATGATAAAAATTGATCGCCGCCTTACAGGGTTCGCCAGAATAGGTATTTGTCGAGCTTATAAATTTTAATTAAGCCGTTTCCTTTATCCTTAAAGAAGTTTCCGCTATGAAATATCGCGGAGATACATATACGTTTTTCGGTAAATACATCGCGATAAATTATAGGGGATGAAAATAAGACGTGAGAGGTTTGGAGAATATATTGTAAACCAATTGATAGATGGTGGCGATACGAGACTCCTCTCTGTGGAGAGAGGAGCCGAAGGGATATCCATCTCTCGTCCTTTCTCACGATGATCACGATCTCCTCTACCAACTACCCCCACCCCCCTCGTTCTCCGATAAGTCGTCTCGCCAATGAAGACAAATCGTCGACGTCCCGGAGTTTTACCCGGTGGCGAGGCGAGTCTAATTAATCGTTCGGTTACGTATACACCAGCCGGAGGGAAAACTGTGCGAAGATACGCTGGTAGGTGCCTCTCGCGGTGAGAATTTTCCGTCGGACAAGAGTTCGTAAAGTGGTGAGCGTCGTTTAGCGACGTCATTGTCGCCAATGGAAGGACCATCAATCAACGTGTACATTATAAAGCCACTTATATTATACGTCAAATTAAATAATGAAAAAAAATCTGTCGAATCGGTGGCTTTTATTTTCATAATTTTCTCCCCGCTGCCAATACGAAAGAACAAATACGAACTGATTGATTGCTAAATAAGTATCTCGTTGAAAATCGGCCTTTAGCATTTTTTTTCGTAGAAATAACTGCGAAACGCGAACTACGAAGTCGTCTATGAGTTGTAGAAACATATAGCGAAAAGTTTCTCGGGAGGGTAGAAAAACGGAGAACGGAAAGGGGATGCGGAAAGTCTGCACAAAACTTGCCGCTACTACTTAATGGAGCGAAGACACGACCGCCTCGGTCCTCAAGCTTGCGACGCGAGGTTGAGTTAGTTGAGTTACTCGATGAAGCTTTCGCCACAACCTACCATCAGCCCGCTCTCCTCTCTCGTCACGGTTCTCGTGGTTTTCGATAGTGATGGCATCGATATACTCGACCCCAACCCTCTATGAAGTAGAAATCGACGATACAGTACACCACTACGAGAGCTTTGCCTTCGGTACGTCCAAATTGACACGGGTCGATGGGGGCAATAAAACATCTTCCTTGGTACACGTAACGCCCAGTTTATCGATTTTCGTCTCGTCGAAACTTCAATAGTTATGGTAAAAAAAAAAAAAAAACACCCTTGTTAACGCTAAAAGCGCCGTAGTTGAAGTTAATATAACAGATTTTTTTTATCGATGTACAATCGATTACTTATAAAAATGTCTGAAGTTCGTTATCGAAAAATGTATGGTTCAGTGGTAACGAGACGAATTCATCGAGATGGAAAAAATGGGGTAGATAGGTGGCCTCAGTATTAATTATATGCCCGAATAAGCAAATTTCTTTTAACTTCCTTTTGTTAATCTCGCTCTCTCTCTCTCTCTCTCTCAGTCTCTCTCATACACACTGAACCATGGTAAAGGGAGAGAGAGAGGGAGAGAGAGAGAGAGAGAGTGAGAGAGAGAGAGAGAGAGAGAGAGAGAGAGAGAGAGAGAGAGAGAGAGAGCCGGGAACGAGAGCACAGCGGGCTTTGAAGTGAAGGAAATTGTGAAAAAGAATTGGCCAGGAGAGCGAACGAGTAGAAGGACGAGATTTTTCGCAGGATTCGAAAATTGTGGAGTAAAGAGTTGGAGGGTTGAAGCGTAGCGAGACTAGGGATACTCAACCTTTTGCCGCGAAGCGGAGAGCGCGCGGGAAAGAGGCAGAGTGTAATGAACGCGAATGGCGAGCGGAGGAGAGAAGGAGCTCGAGAAACAAGGGATGAAAGAAGCTGCGAGAAGTCTTATAAAAGAGAAAGAGAAAGGAGAACGGATAGAGACAAAGAGCAAAAAAAAAAAGAAGGGAGTATGGAATTTCATTACGTTCGCGGGGCTCTTAGCCTTTTCGAACTGCTGGCTGGGCCAGCCGCCAATCAGGACTCGACGATATCGGAATTCGATCTGTATCGCTCGATTCCAACCCACCGACCTCGCTTTTCTCGGCTACACCGAAACGAGTCGAGCTATTATCCTTCTCTTTCTATTCCCACTTTCTCGATACCGAATACACCGAATACACCCTCCCCTCGGATATTTTCCACCCCCGTTTCCTCTGTTCTTGTATTCTCTTCGTTTCGCTCTCACTCCATTCTACAGCTTCAATCCTTCTACACCCTCCACCCTCCACCCCTCCACCCCCGCCCTTGTTTTCCATTCGACCTCGAACCCTGGTGAAGTCGCGGAAATATTGCACCTCGGACGATCGAGCGCGTCGTTGCAGACTCGACAGTTATTTGTTTTCCACGGGGGTGGAAAGAGCGGCATATCGAAATCTGTTACCCTATATACATTTTTTTCACCCCTTTTTTTTTCATGGGACAAATTTAACTTGTACACAACGCAGCGACACGCGAATAAAAGAGAATCGAAATGGAGATTGCGGAACAAATTTTTTATGAATTACCAGTCTCGGGGATGTGATTGTTTAAATTTTTGTAATTTTTATTATTCTCGTTTATTTTTCGCGCTTTTATCTAATGGCTTATTCGTCCCTCGGCTTTGAGAATTTCTGGAAGATAACCTTTCGTACTCGTCTTTCCGGCACGTAGAACACGTTATCCGCGAACCTCGGAAGGAGATAACCGCGGATTTTTATTCCTTCGCAAAGTACCGCGGTGAGGGGCGCACTGATATATGTATATTATGTTACTGAGGTTATGTTACGACGAAGATTGCTTCAAGCATCGTTTGTATGTATATATTAGGCCCGGGGAAGTCTTGTAAGGATCCGGAAAGGGCGCCCCAGCAATTTCCTGTTCCTAATCAAATCAGTCTCCCAGCGTCAATGCTTCCCCCTCCCCTCGACCGTCAGCTCTCGCGCTCGCGAATCTTCGAACAGTGATGGACGAGTTTACGATGGATTTACTCAGTTTTAAAGGGATTTCCTTTTTTGAGGAAAATTAAACGTTTCGTTCATACGACATGCATGTAGATGTGTAAAAATCGGTCATAAGATCGAAAAAAAAAAAAAAAAAAATGGTCACGTTCATTGTAAATACCTTCACGCGGCACTGATACATCGAAAATTACGAACCGACGAATGAGAACGAAAAAAAAAAAAGTTTTAAACTAAAATAAAGAGAGGGGAGCATTTTGTACTTCGAGAAAACGAGGTAAGGCTCTTGACGAGGGCCAATCGATCGATGAAGTTTGCCGTAATTTTGGCGAAACCACTGAGGCAGAAGGATTTTCGTTACGAACGACAGAGTTGGTTAGCCTCTCGCCACGTTATCGCCGTTCCGGTATCCGTCGAAGCTTCTACTCTCTAATTACCGCGCTGAGAGAGCCAAACTAATAATGCGCCACGAACTTCCAGACAATACCACGGAATTAATGACCCTTTCGTCGGCTAGCTGATGGCCTGCTTCGTGAGTTACCGTAATAAGGGACGGGAACGGAGGGTGTGATTGTGATGGAAAGCTCAGCGCACCGAACACTTTGTTCATGTCGGAAATGCGTTATCCGCAACGTGCATTCGAGAACTGTCAGCCATCCGAAAAGTCCGTGTAACCCTTCAATCAATCTTTTCAATGGCTCGACAGTGATTGACAACACCTGCGGTCAATTGTACGGACGCAATAGTTCCTTTTGTCGTATAGAAACTGAGACTTTTTCCGGTTTTTACTTCATATTTTTCACGACTCGGAACTCGTATCGTAATTTAAAAAAAAATTCATTTCGTTTCCGATCTCAACTTTTAAACAATACTTTTGCTCCCAATGAAATATTGTAAAACTTCGAGATTATTATCGAGAGACGCGACAGTATCTCGAGGCGAACTACTTAAGAATTTTTTTTTTTTTTTTTTTTTTTTTTTTCAAGAAAAAAAAGAAGGATCTTTTTTAAAGAAAAAAAAATTATTTTGCAAGAAATGTTGAAGTACTTCGCATACTATTTTTTTTTATAAAATTTTTTGGGATATCAGGTTTGACGAAAAAAAAAATTTTATAGGAATTAAAAAATGCCCGACTGCGATAAGAGTATAATAAATAAATGGTTAAAAAAAAAATAACACTCTATTATTCGCATTTAGTTAAGAGATTTGCACACTTAATGGCGAATAAATTTTCCGATTTTTTGCCCTCCGGGCAGTCGAGAGTTAAAAACTATATGATATAGAATAGTTGGCGTAGTTACAGAAACGTATCTTTTTTCGGCGTTAAACCACGAAATTTTTTACTTTTAAGTGGGATAAAGGACCATTTTAAATTTTTTTTAAAGGAAAAACTAAAGCGTTTAAAAAAAAATATTCCGAAATTCATATTTCCATAAATTTTTCTCTCGAAACGAGAAGTCGACAACGGTTTTGGCGAAAAGTCAAGCGAAAAGGTTCTATTTTCCAAAATCAATATTTTTTAACTTCCCACGCCACTGGCAGATCGGACAATTAAGTATATCCTTACCAGAATCGTGAGGGGGGCGCGGGAGAGGGGCTCTGCTGAACGCGGTAGACACTGTGCGAGAGAGAAAGGTGATACGAAGCAAGAGGCTAGAAAGAGATAGAAGCTTTCGTTTTCTTCACGGTAGTTGAAAACTAAACGGTTAATCTTTTTCAAATTTTGACACAATCTGTATTAAAGTATGCTCTTCAGTCGGTACGTTTTTTATTTGAATCGAACAGAAATTTTTAGAAAAAAACGCTAAATTGTACCGTTTTTGAGATTAGGTCCGCGCTTTCCTATGATAAAGTGCGTAACTTTGAATTCACATTACACAAAAAATTGACCGTGAAAAAATCTTAAAAAATTCCAGAAAATAAAGCGTGGTTTGTTCTGTGGACCCTATAAATTTTAAGACGATCGAACAGAAACAATTTTTGTTAAAGTTATCCTTAAGGGGATAAGGGGATAAGGGAGGTTTGCCCGACGGAAAATTTAGTCATTTTAGATTGTGTACAACAGGGGTAAAATAGAAAGTGAACGCTTTTCCTCATAGTGAGTATGTATATCAACATTATTTAATCGGAAAAAAAATTTAAAAAATTTGTATATTTTTTATAACAATATGGTTATTGGTGTTTGTACGAAACAAGCACTTTTCACTCATTGCCGCGATTCCGGGAAAAGAACAGAAAATTCGTCTTGTATCTATAAGAGCAAAGTTGTTCCCAACATTCTGCTCTATCAACTGAACCCGAAAAGAAAAATATTTGAAGAAAATTGACGGAATGGCGATCTCAGAAACAAAAAAACCATGAAAAACTGTAAAAAATATGAAAAAAATAAATAAAATAATTTTTTTTAAATATATAAAATTAAAAAAAAATTTATTTCATTTTTTCTCAAGTTCAGTTAATAGAATATGATATTATCCAACTCCAGTGAAAATTTCAAGACGATATATGAAAACGGTCTCGAGATATTGTGGAAAAACCAATAAAATGTGTCGTCGCAGGAGAACCGTTTTTCGTTATCCTGGTCGCTTATATGCAACTGTAATCTTCGTTTTTTTCACTTTTGAAGACATTTTTGAACGAGAATAATCACACCGTATCCAAGATAATTGTGATTCAATATTCAAAATAATTTTTTAAAATATATTTACCGTCGCTACGTATTTTAAGTGTAAATACTTGCCGCGTCGAGGCGTACACTGCGCTACATTTTTTGATCTCCCGTCCGCAATTTTAAGAATTTTATATTGAATTTGACGGCATCATCTTTATAAAGCATTATAATATTGATATTTGCAAAAAAAAAAAAAATGTCGATTTTTCCAAATTGTAAACCTCATTGGTCCCCGTAAAAGACCAATACCTTTCGATTACTTCGATACATTTCGCGACCTGAATTTTCGTCCTCAACACATTGTTACCAAATTGAAGAAAAATTAATGTTTCTTTATCCGCAAGCGACGAACGTGCGTTCACCGCGTATATCGTTTCTCCAGAAGTTTCGGTAATCCCTCAACTTAATTGTCAAATCCGAGCTGCGCGCGACCTCCGATTTTTCTGGTTATTATCGCGATCTTTCTATTGCACTCTTGCGGTGCGCAGACGCATAGTAATCGGAAAAAGTTTTTTGTTCGCGAAATCTTGGCAAAGCGTTGTTAACATGTGTGGCGAGAAATCGCATTCGCGTGAACCGGAAGACATATAAAATATCAAAGTTCGAGATCGCGAACGCGAAAACAAAATGTCGCGCAGCGTTTTCCGAGGAAATATACGACAGTATGATGACTTCAAAAACTCTGCAATATACTGCCAGTAATTGCAACGGCAGCGATGCCAATTTATCGTCAAAGGTTTCTCTGCCAGCGAGTCAATTTTTAGCTAACGCGCTTCAAGGTAGGAGAAGGGAGGGAAGGAGAGGTGGCGAAGGGGTGGTCCGGTGGAAATTGCAAACGCAGCGCTCTGCGATAAAGTTATTTGATTACTTTTAAAGCCGAACTTCTCGCGTATACGGAATAAATCACGATAAAGCTCCGCATAATATAATCGTAACAACAAATAATTATATAAAATCGAAATGCAAACGGTTCAATGGGAGTGTCGATGCCGCATAAAACTCGATATTTGCGTAAGCGAGAGAATGATTAATCGCAACAGAAATAAAATTTTCTCATTACCAATTTCATCGTTGATTGTTGATATTGCAAAGTGGAGACATATTTACGATACTTTTCTTAATTTTTTTTTTTTTTTTTTTTTTTTTTTTAGTATTGAGTAATCAGAGCCGATAGTTCATGATTACTCGTCACCCTACTGGCCTTCCCAGGGCGATCGGCCCTTTGATCTCAGAGTAATCACTCCAACGTTTCGCATGTTCAGCGGAGCGTCGAGGGGATCTCTTGTCTCGGGTTTGTCCTTTGGAGTGGCTGCTTCGTCCCAACCAAATCCGTGGAATGTCTCTCAGCATCCCTTCAGCCGCTCTTGTGTCAAAAGCTTTCTGTCCCAACGAATCGCCCTTTTTCCCCAAAGTGCATCTGCACCAATTAGTAGGTCGCAGCGTATGAGGCTACAGGTACCGCCAGAGTTGATCGTATTTATGAAGATTTTTAGTTCGTAACCCAGTATTTCGATCAATTTTATTTCCCATTCGAAATTAACAGCAGAAACATTTTTTGGGGGTACATTTTGGGGGATGGAAAATGCAGCCGATTATCGCCATTTCGGGGGATGTTTACGAGAAATACCTAAGCGCGTTGAAGAAAGTTTCGATTGAACTAACCTTGTCGGTTGGTGGATCTTTGTAGGGAACTGTGAGCTTTAATAGACTACAGCGAATTCAATTCCAGCCTCATCTCTTTCTCTTCCCTCTCTCCCTCTCCTACTCTCTCTTCTCTCTATCTCTCTCCTGATTCGAAACGTTTCATGCTTACTGGAACCGACGGAGGGAACAACGATCGAGAAACACGAGAGCAAAAGGGCGTATAGCGTGCACGGTCCGCACTAATATACAACGAGAACGAAGTTCATTCAACGACGACTATCTCCGCGTCACTTCCGGTTAGTTAACCTGGTTCAGAAACCATCCCCTCAGTTCTCGTACACTCACGTTTCCTCTCCGGGATCCGTTCTTGTGGCTCTTTTCTTCCGTACCAGCGATTTCTATCGCTTTCTCGATTCCACGATCAACCCTGTGGCGAGATATAAACGATTTTTTTTTTCCATCGAGATTCCGATGATGTCGAAGATGACGAAGTCAATTTATGAAGCGGAAACGTGGGATTCGATTCGTGAAATTATTTCTTTGATTTGACTCAATTAAATAAAGTAAACTAAAATTTTCTCGGTTTCGCGATCTATTTGAAAATTGCATTGATTCGAGTTACGAGCGAACGGACCGAAATTTTTTGATACGGAGAAAGCCTTTCAATTAATCCACAATGTAAAGTTAAATACGGAAAAATAAATGAAACATTCGTCGGTTGAAAATTTCAACTCGGTCGGTAACATGAAAATATAACGATTTTCAAACTTTTCATTCGTCTATTCCATTGATTTTTTTCCATCAATTTTCTAATGACGTCGAAGATAACGAAGTCAATTTATGAAGCGGAAACGTGGCATTCAATTGGTGAAATAATTTCTTTGAATTGACTCAATAAATTAAAATCAACTAAAATTCTCTCCGTTCCGCGATCTATTTGAACATTGCATTGATTCGAGTTACGAGCGAACGGACCGAAACTGTTTGATACAGAGAAATCCTTTCAATTAATCCACAATGCAAAGTTAAATACGGAAAAATAAATGAAACATTCGTCGGTTGAAAATTTTAACTCGGTCGGTAACATGAAAATATAACAATTTTCAAACTTTTCATTCGTCTATTCCTTCGATTTTTTTCCATCGATTTTCCGATGATTCGAAGATGACGAAATCAATTTATGAAGTGGAAACGTGGTATTTATTTGGTGAAATAATTTCATAGAATTGACTCAATTAATTAAAATGAACTAAAATTTTCTTGGTATCGCGATCTATTTGAAAATTTCGTTGATTCGAGTCACAAACGAACGGACCGAAACTGTTTGATACAGAGAAATCCTTTCAATTAATCCACAATGCAAAGTTAAATACGGAAAAATAAATGAAACATTCGTCGGTTGAAAATTTTAACTCGGTCGGTAACATGAAAATATAACAATTTTCAAACTTTTCATTCGTCTATTCCTTCGATTTTTTTCCATCGATTTTCCGATGATTCGAAGATGACGAAATCAATTTATGAAGTGGAAACGTGGTATTTATTTGGTGAAATAATTTCATTGAATTGACTCAATTAATTAAAATGAACTAAAATTTTCTCCGTTCCGCGATCTATTTGAAAATTTCGTTGATTCGAGTCACAAGCGAACGGACCGAAACTGTTTGATACAGAGAAATCCTTTCAATTAATCCACAATGCAAAGTTAAATACGGAAAAATAAATGAAACATTCGTCGGTTGAAAATTTTAACTCGGTCGGTAACATGAAAATATAACGATTTGCAAACTTTTCATTCGTCTATTCGAACAATCTGTCTATCGAGTGGTGTACACTTTGCGTTTCACTATTGTACCAGGGATGGACCAGAGATGGTATGGGTACCAGAGAACAATGATTTGTCATCCGAACAGAGTGTGGTACCGAGAGGTACGAGATGTGGCGTGAACGCGGTAGACCAGTATTTATTCGCGTTGGATACGATACGCTTCGATCACACACATTGTTGTTGCCGACACGCCGAATAAATAATTACCGGTAGTAGGATAACGAGGGCAGAACAAGAGAACTGCGAGCAGCCGCAACGATCCCGAGCTTCGGTTTTATTTCCCTCCCCCCTCCCCTCCTCCCTTCTCCGGTTATCCATCGATCCATTATATACGAGAAAAAAAAAAAAAAAAAAAAATGCTAACGATGAACCGACGGATACTTCGAAAAGTTTTATCCAGCGAGCTTCGTATGATCTCGTCCTCCATAGATATTCAAGGAATGTTGGAAAGAGGCAAAAATTCCGCGTAAACTTCGAGTTTCCGCGATAACCCATAGTTTCGTTATTTTTTTAAACAATATTTCCCGTAGACGTAAACTCCACAAAAGTTGTACGAAAGTTGAAAATATTTTAAGATAGCTGCAAGCTGCAACGGCGAACTCGTCTTTCATTTTCTTTTTTCTACCGGAAATCGCTTAGTTAGCGCTATCGGCGTTTTCTTAAATGCAAAGTACCTGTTTTCCAAGAGAAACACACCGCAAAGTTTAACGCGATGTTCACAAATTTTGGTCAATTTTGCAATGAAAAAAAAAAAAAATGTCCATTTGCGCACGAAAAACGATGTCATTACCCGAATCGTGTCATACCGGTCTCGATTTTCGATCGATCTTTCCGCAATAAATTTTTTTTTCAAAGCACTTAAATTTTTTTTTAACATCTTTCGGCACTTAAAACAGCGATATTTATTTCCGGAAATGACATTTTTTCAACGTCGTTCCGTAGTAGTGGGCTCCGTCGATAAATTATCCTCCGGAACCGCATCGCTTCAAAGGAACAGACAGACATCGGCTCATTAATCGTTCGGACCATCAAACTAATTAGCGGCGTCAAGAAACTATAGACGATAGCTAACTAATTTATCGGTTGTATGGAGTTGATTGGGCCCACGGAGGGTTTTTGTTCGTGCGGTCGCTTTGATATTATTCCCGTATCGCGTCGATGCCATTTCGTCGATTTCGATTAAACATCGAATCGGTGGTGTGGCAAGTGCCGCAGCCATCATAGCGAAAATATTAACGATAGTAAAACTGTGCAAATGCAATTTTTTTTTTTTTTTTTCACCAATAACATTTGGACGGTCGTCCGGTCCGGTTTTCGGTATAGAAACACCGTAGATACACAGAGAGGGCGAAAAGCTCGTTCACGAATTAGCTGAACGTTATACGAAATCCCAAACGCTCGTTATACGAGTTCGGCGCTCGACGCGCTGCAATGCTCGGTGGCTGATGCTGACCATGTGCGCCAACACGAATTAATATGGTTTTGCGTTATAGAACGCGAAGCCAGCAACGGAAAACGGATCCGTGGTCCATGTGCCGAACAGCAGGTTGCCCCCCTCCCCCTCCCCACCCTCCCCGAGTTCCGCACAAACTCACCCCCTCTCCATCCTCCGTACTCTGTTTCCCTCTACAGCTACACGAATCGCCCTTCCAAGAATTTATCGTTTCGTGCAATTAAGCGAGAACGGCCGGCTGGACCACGGAGAGAGTTGGATATCGCGTTTCTCGGACAGAATATATAGTTTTGTCCGCAATTGCTATATACAGAAGCCGTTATATACGTGTATAGATCCCTTGCGCGGATGTTCTGCACTCAGTTCTAATCGATCGCAGCTTCCGGGGTCCACTACTCTCACTGTACGGGTCCAGTTTTCAGCTGAATGACCTTCCCTCCTCGAGCAGAAAATATTACTTCCGCTCTTGGGTTTTCTTCTCATTACTTCTCTCTGCTTCTCTCTCTCTCTCTTTTTTTTTCGCTTCTCCGATGGCGCGGGGTATGAACTGCACGCAATTGCCCCGCTGACCGGTATCGTTTTATTGATTTCCACTCATTCATTAACTGTATCGCATCATTGAACGCATTTTTCAATCTATTCAATAGCTTTTCGATGAAAAGAAATGCCGTTAAGGAAATAACAAATTTATCGAAGTTTTAAGGTGACGTAAATTGTCCGCCATTTTTTTTTTTTTTTTTTTTTTTTTTTTAGGATGAAATAGTTATCATTGTCATATCGAAACCCCTGTCGTCCCTAGAGGTGACTCTTGTCTCCCTCTGCGCGCATCCTTATCCGCTGTTAGCTCCCTTAGCTTCAGCCGACTCGACGCCTTGCGCCAAACTTTTGCGTTTCCGGACAAATTCAACTTTGCGAGAGTGCGAATGAGATAGAGAGTTGCTGGAAAAGTTTTACTACTCGTGAAACGGGAGGGAGGAGAGAGAGTGGTACACTGGAAGGGCTTACGAGAGATATAGAGAGTATACTGCGGGTAGTAAGGTGAAGAGGGGAGGATGAGGCCAAATGGAAATCGACGCATTCGAAGGGTGGGACGTCAAGAGTTCCGGAAGGGTTCCCGAGGATTCAGAATGGTTACAGAGGCTGAATTCTGGTCTAAAGTGGAACGAGTGCTTCTTCGGACTGCTGCTACATCGGCGTGGTTGGTATGCGCAAATCTCGTTGCAACTTTGGATAGTAGAAGGGTAGGGAATCGTCGAGGTAAAGTCTCGCAGAATTTTTCTTACCAGCGCGTGAAAAAAAAAAAAAAAAGCCGAAAGAAAAGAACCCGTAAAGAAACTCTGCGGAGAAGAAAACGTGAATCGTCGGTGAGATAACCGCGGACTTGAAATGGGGATGAGAACGGGTAGAATACGACGGAAAAGCGCCTGTATACACAGAGAAGAAAAATCCTCTTAAACCATCGCGAAGGAGATTTTTTAGCGCGATTTTTTCACTTTACCGAGGATTTCCTCTCTTTTCGTCACGTGTATACATAGTTTGTTAAAGATTTTTCTCCAATTCGGAATCGGACCCTCGAGTCTCGTAAAAAAAAAAAAAAAAAAAAAAAAAAAAAACACGCGATGAAAGAATTTAGTAATATGAGCGTCAAGGGTATCAATCTTAAATCTTGACAACCGTGATAATTAGTACGCTGGAAGCTGCTCACGAACTTATTGTCTTCCACCGCTTCACCAAAGATTTTTCCGAAGTTTCCTATCTATATTTCTCAACCCCTTCTATACTTCGGTCCTCTTAATGCAACAAACTGTGAACGAGCAAAGAGGAAACTTGCTGCAAGGGGGAGAGTTTGTACGAGAAAATGAGCTTCCTTTGCCTCTTCGTCAGTCGAGGCAATAAGATCGCGAGGACAAAAGTCTCTTCCCTCAAACAATACGCGTTGAGGGAAAATCCTTCTCCGTAGAATCTGCAGTACCGAGAAACGACAGAGTGTCTATCGTCCAGAAAAGAAGATAGAAATAAAGGGATGAAAGTTCGGGAGTAAATTAAGCCGCTAAACAGACGTCTTGCCCTCTCGGAGAGAAACTTTTTGCGCCGAGAGAGTACGAGAGAGTGAACTACAAATTGAGATACAGAGCTGAAATATGGGACAATAGTACGCAACTAAAAGTTGGGGTGTTTTTCAAAGGAAATATTATCGGGGTCTCCTGCAACCCCCTTTGGCTCTCCACCCCCTGCGATCGTAAACTAGAATGTTATCGAACCTGAGCCTCGAGCCTCTGTTGGTTAACGAGCCGAGTGAACAGCCTCCATAGCCAACACCACCGGCAACAGTAGTAACCATCAGCTACCCTTTGTTTCTGCTCCGTCTCCCTCTTTCGCGTGTTGTGTTCTCAAACTCAACCTCACTCTCACGGAGTCGAGTGCCCGCATGAAAAGCGATCTCCTCGACTTGCCCGCTTGCCTCGTACGTACTCTCCAGTCGAGCCGACGGAAACCAGACATAGATATACCATCGCAAGTAGTAGTAATAGTAGGAGGCAGTAGAGTGAGTTAGTGAAACACAGACCAAGAGGGTGGTGGTGCCTTCCTCAGCGCCAGCATTGAGAGAAAGAGAGACGAACGGTTCTCCGCACTTGGCCGGCGGCTATATAGGCGACGTGGCGAACGGAAGGAGCCACCGAGTGGGAGCCACAGCCAGAGGGAGACTCGCAGGTGTAAATTAGAAGAAAAGAAAAAAAAGGAAAAAAAAAAGAAAGAAAAATCGTCGAGTTTTTCGAGGAAAGTTTCGGAACAGCCTCGACACCGAGAGCCCTGGGGCGTGGGCTCGGTGTGAAACGAGAGTTTGGCGTTCTCCCATATACGCTCGAGGGACAAAAAAAACCATTTTCGACTCGAGACTCGAGACTCGAGTCCCGAATCAAGGGACGAGAGTACAGCGGACCGAGAGAGAGAGAGAGAGAGGCAGGCAGGCGTGGATGGCAAAAAAAGGGATTGATATTTACAAAAACAAAAAAGTGCTTCTTATAGAGATGTTCTATATCGAGAGAACGATGGAGAAAAAAGAGATTTCGTCACTTGGTAACGGCACTTGAAAAGTTTGCCGAAGTGTTTACTTTTGCAGGACATCATCATTGCATTGCTACATTTTTGCTGCGTAGAATAATGGCCAATCTTTGTTTTTATCGAAGTATCGGATGCGACTGCCGTAGATGGCGATACCTGTCTGCAGTCTGTTTTGTCACATCGAATTGATTTCGCGGTCATTATTTTCGATGAAATGTCAATCCCTTTGCCTTTTGTGTGATAAACTTTTGAAACAATCGTTTTTGATGCAAAAATTATCACATCAAAGTCAACGGAGAAAAAAAATTTATCGTTGGGTAAACAGAGGAGTGAAAAACACAGGAGCGTCTGTGAGTTTCGTTGATCGGGTGATAGATTGAGGGAGAAAAGTCGAAGGATCATCGAGTTCCCGATCTCAGTCTCTCCCCTTCGATAGAAAGGGACCTTTCACTGTACTAACGGAGAGTGGATACAGTCTGCGGCACACCGACGCGTTAGCGAAGAGAGGACCAGGACCAGTGGTAACGGAGCGGAAAGGTCAGACGCATCGTTCACTCTTGAACGAGTTGATGCCCTAACACCAGTCGTAAACTAACGTAATAGTGAGAGGTCGAAAAAAAAAAAAAAAAATTAAACGCAATACGATATCGATCGTTCGTCTGATATCGGACGTTACTTTTTACGATATCGATGTTCACAAGTGTGTGACTGATATCTGGACGAAAAAACTTCGATAACGCCATAAAACCGATTCCATAACCATTTTATTCACTGAAGAGGGTCCATCTACCCGGCATTTCGAAAAAAAGTCAATTTTTTTTTTTTAAGTATCGGAAAAAATTAAATATTTTTTTTATGAAGATTTATTATTAATTATTTCCTAAAGATTTCGTACTTTTCACTTTTTAAAAAATTATAACAATTTATTGGAAAAAAATGTATATATATGGCTGTCGTAAGAGTGATTTGGTTCTTTCAAGACGTTGAAAACTCTCTGGTGAAAAGATAGCATCTCAAGAAATGAAACAAAACGGGTTATTCACGATAATAACAATAAAAAATCTCCAACGATCTTTTTTTCGATCGATTAAATTTTTTTTTTATTACGAGAATATTG
This sequence comes from Cryptus viduatorius, assembly GCA_964006125.1. Classification (NCBI taxonomy): domain Eukaryota; kingdom Metazoa; phylum Arthropoda; class Insecta; order Hymenoptera; family Ichneumonidae; genus Cryptus; species Cryptus viduatorius. The sequence continues at coordinate 946,247 of OZ023229.1, forward strand.
CGACTTCCTCTCAAAGATTTTTTACACTACAGTCTTCACCGACGAGATTTTGTAAAAAAAAAAACTATTGACAAAATGGACGATTGTCGCCGATCATTGCTATTAAGTTGTATAAACCGTTTTTTTTTTTTTTAGATACATTTTTTTCGCTACAGAGTGTTCACCGATAATCGTCTAAAAAAATCAATGTACTCTTTCGGCGATCCTATATACATTATTTTCTTCTATAGTTATTAATGAAGAAAAATAAATAAAAAATTTCATTTCGCAACCACCGTATTAATTGCCTTAAAAACCAATATACGAGGATTCGCGAGTCATTTCCTGTAGGAATAGGTAAAACTTCTCGTAATGAGACACGCGAACGCAAATGTTTAGTTTCCAACTTCAAGCCATTAGTTTCGTTTAATTGAAGCCCTTTCTTGAAGACGGAGTAAAACTTGGTCCACGTCAATGGCTATCGCGGCACGGGAGGCTGCGCTTGTTGGTGAATCTCTAAACGCGCCTGTTTCATCGTTTTCCCACCCCTTCTCGTCTGCGGTGCGAACGTGACTCGCGATTCTCGAGACTCCCAGACAAACTCAGCGTATCACGCACGAACCCGCAGCATTTGGGGACGAAGTTTCGGATGAAGTTGCAACTACGACCACTCTTGGCTCTCGTATACTACCGAACCAGGTGGCCTGCTTTGCTGCGAAACTTCGACGCGTATTACTCTCGTTAAGCCACTCGCTCGACTGCTTCCTTCATCCCTCCGGCACCCCCTTTTCACCCCCTCTGGTTTGCCACTAAGCATGATATGTCAGCGTGTGACCTCCTACTCTAAACTCAAATTCCATTTGGTAAGCTAACGCCATTCGAGGATCGTTGAAAATCCCATGAAGGTGAATTTATACGAGCTGATCGGATGGCGGGGGATGATAAAAATGTAAAAAAGACGAAAAAAAAAAGGTGCGAGAAGGTATCCCTTGGCAATATCAGAAAATAAGGGAATATATGAAGAGCAGCCCAAGGGCGGCGGCAAGGGGTCGTTGGAATTCCGATCAGGTAGCCACCCCAACCACCCCAACCCTCCCTCACCGGCGGGCTTGTACCTGGACCTTCGACGAGGATACAGCGGAAGCCGAAGCGGCCGAAGCCTCTATCAGAATATCTTTCTATACTCTTATCCGCTTCTTCGATAGTATTCTCAAGAAAAAGTCAAAAGCGTCTTTGAAGCTTTTCCCCAACGTCCCGACCGCTTCACTTCTTGTTTGTTAAAGCCCTCGGATTCAGTATCGAATCTACTTTAGTATACAGGCGCGGGTTCTTCATCGATTTTTCAACGGCCCCAGAAAGCCCTTTTTTTTTTAACACCGTAGAAACTCTGTTTCGGCCGAAGGATCAAAAAGGCTTCGATGTATCAGGAAGCGCGTCTTCAATAATCTCCATCCACTTTGTTACATCAACGAAGGGAAAGGGTGCTGATACCCCGAAGCACTGTTTTTTATCTCACCACTTCGTTAATAGCTCCTCGAGAGGCTCAAGAAAAACATCCCTTAAGAACGCTACTTCCGTTTCATATTTTCCGCTTTTCTTTTTTCAATTACCCTTAACCCCGTTTTTCTACGAGTGGTAACTTGGATTTTTTTCTTCAACATCGAATATACACGGAACAACGTGTATCGGAGAGTCGGAAAAGCGGTTAAAGTCTCAGCGACGATTGTCAGACTCAAAGATACTCGACCATTTCGCTTCATAAACTTTGTTCGGAGTTCCGTTGAAATTTCTTTTCTTCTATCCTTTTATCGTTCCTTATGACCTTTCGCTGGCCATTCGTGTATTAGCGCTAATGCAGTTTTCTTGTCGACCGCAGAACTTGCGATTCTTCTTTTTCTTGTTAGTACCGTTTCTCGATAGATACCGTTTATAGTACGGAATACCCTTATTGGGAACATTTGTTTCATTATCAAGTACGAGCGGCGCGATCTTTATGACATCATCAACGACGTCCTTTCGGTATCATGATGCTTCTGCTATGCGCTTCCAGTGAGTTTCTGGATGGACCGGGACAGCCGGAGGGGTGGTGGAGGAGGAGAGCGGGAGGGTAGCTGTCGACTGATGCACGCTGCGGATGTCATGCACGCGGAGAATGACGGGAGTGGTTATGGTAGCGTGACGCTGGTGTACACCAGGGGGTGGCGCGGAGGAAGGTCGTTTGCCGAGAGCACGGAACGGCAAGGGTACCCCGAAGGGAGAAGGGTGTAACGTCGAGCTTCGCTCTCCGCTCTCGCTCTCCGCTCTCTCTCTCTCTTTCTCTCTCTGCGCGCTCTCTCTCTATCTTTCTCTCTCTCCTCTCTCTCTCTATATCTCTCTCCCTGCCTTTCTCTCAGTCTCTCGTTTCATCTCTTTCTCTCACGCTCTCTCGTGGACCGGTGTGATATTGATTTTGCAGCAACAACCAGCAGCAGCAGCGGCAGCAGCATTTCATACGGCGGCCTAGCAGCAGCCACGCCGCAGAACACAGCACAGCTCCGAATATCGTTGTATAGTTGCATACACTGTATTATACTAAACTATAGTATGTAACATACACGAATTTTCGGAGTCGCGCTGAACGAAAGTTCCCGAGAGAGGAGAATCGCATATAATTTCGAGGGGTGTTTATCGGCTTGTGATTTGTTTCGATCCAACGATGTTATTTGGTTTGTTACCGCATAAAACATTAAATTTCACCGCCGAAATGCATTTTAATATTTAATTTTTTACACTTTATCGCGAAGGCGAAAAAAGCAAATTGAATGATACCCTCGACACCTTTTGTCAGTTTTTAACGAGCGGCTTGTTAACTATTCAACTTTCGAACTTTTCTTTTTTGGGTTTTTCATTTTTTTTTTTTTTTTTTTTTCGTTATTATCTGGGGAAAATTTTTCTTTTCTCTTTATTCAATTATTTTATCACGTTAAATCCTCCGAGGATTTCCTGCACAATGGTATCCTTCGTGGCTATTCGCAGAGTCGTGCCTCTGCAGTATTACCGGAGAGGAAAGATTTCCGGAGTGTAAGAGTCGAAGTCGAGACCTCAATCTATCTGTCTCTCTCTCTCTCTCTCTCTCCCCCTCTCTCTCTCTCTCCCTCTCTCTTCTACTCACTTTTCCTCAAGAGAGAGCAAGAATCGTATTGTACGAGCGTAGCGCGAGTGAAGTGGCCGCTTCCACTTCGCTTGAGTGAGAGAAAGCAAAACGAAAAGCGAAGCAAGATTAGCGGAAGCAGCGGTGAGGGAAAACCGGCTAATAAGGAGATTATATTAAGCTAGATTTCCCGCGAGGTGAGGAGGAACTTTTCCCGGAAATCTCGACTCGCAAAAAGATATCCTGCTTCGCCGTTTTCCTAGTCTCCGTTTATGCGGACATTTAATTCTTTCATATTTATATAAACTTCCGGTTTCTAATACCTTTCGCTATCTACCGTTTTCTACCCCTTTCTATGTTAATCACTGCTTCATGTTCCCGCGTCGAACATTCTCACGAAATGTTTCAACGCCGGTGAATTCGCCTGTGAACACCATTTTCTCAATGAATTCGCCAAAGAGCGCTCATTCGAAAACCGACGTTCGACGAATTCAAGCGCCGACGTTGAAGCGCGGCACAGGTGAATTTACCATCAGGTACTATTAACAGCTTCGACAAAACACGTTCTCGCGCGTGGCTGGTTACGCGGGAGCTTGGCGCGAATCCAATGTTTCCGGACGGTCGACTACGCGATTCATTGCCCCGAACAACCCCTTGGTGCGGACGGTGTGAGCTCCCGAGAGCAACGCTCTCCACCGTACCTCCCAACCTCCACGGAGCCTCGTCGACGTGCCATTCTGTTTTTAATTGAGTTCCCGTATAACGATCGTACGTCAACGAGACTTTCTATTCAAACTCACATAGCCGAGATGTAGCTACGATAGAGCTGTCTATCTTCGGCATTGTATAAAAAAAAAAAAAAAAAAAAACAAAAAAAAATTCGAAATTCGTCAAATTTAAACGACCTTCAAGGTAAAATAGGGACTGAAAAACGAAAAGCTTACGATGAAAAAAAAAAAAAACAAAACAAAAAAAAATTCGTCAAATTTAAACGACCCTCAGGGTAAAATAGGGGTTGAAAAGCGAAAAGCTTACGATGAAAAAAAAAATGCAATTTTAGATTTTTTTTTTGCTGTTATTCCCTCGGGAACCACTTTTTTCTGTCCTCTTATGCGTCTCCCATAATTGATCGCAGCGCGGAGTACCACTCAAAGGCACAGTTTGTAAAGCTTTTTTTTCTGATTTTTAAATCCAACAATTTTGAAAAAACTGTCTTAGGCGAGATATTGCTACGGTAGAGCTGTCTATCGTCCGCATCGTATTAAAAAAATAAAACGAAAAAAAAATCAAAATTCGTCAAATTTAAACGACCTTCAAGATAAAATAGGGGTTGAAAAATGAAAAGCTTACGATAGAAAAATGCAATTTTAGATTTTTTTTTGCTGTTATCCCCTCGCGAACAACTTTTTTTCTATCCTCTTATGCGTCTCCCATAATTGATCGCAGCGCGGAGTACCACTCAAAGGCACACTTCGTGGCATTTTTTTTTTTTTCAGATTTTTAAATTCGACAATTTTGAAAAAATTGTCATTTTGTTTGCATTGGGAGATGAGAAAAATAATGGAGGACACGGAAAAAAAATTATTAATTTAAAATGAAATACGAAATAATCATTCGATTGAATTATCAGTGATAAAAGATCGATTTTTCGAGAATCGGTGAAATTTGAAAACGTAAATTTTGTCTCAAGTTTTCCGATAATGACATAAACGCGTTCATCGTGCTGTGGAAACGGGAAGTAGATAGTTGTTGCATCAGAGCGATCAACTTCGCTGCACTGATTTGATCAAATTCCCGTGCGGCTGTCCACGCTATAGCGTTAATGCTGCAGCTGCTGATGACCGCTCGGCACACATACAGTAAGGGAGGCTGTAGCGCCGTTTCTCCCTCTGGGAATACCCTGCGGTGTGTGCCGTCATATCCTTACGGAGGTATGGATATGCGGCGAACGCGGCGACGCGGCGACACGGCGACGAGAACCTATTTCGATAATCAGCCCGGCGTGTCAGAGGAGCCCATAGGCCCCCGAGGACACGCGGATACGATGCTTTCCGAAGCTCCGTACAGAGTGTATGACGGTAGCACCTGCGCGCAATACACTTTCTCGAGTGCCCTGCAAGCGCATCCGTTCCATCATCTCGAAAATCGAGATTACGTACACATAGTTCTCAGCTGACGAAGTGATGACGGAACGAACAACTTTATCGATGAAAAAGCGCCATCTGTCTCTACTATTATAATAAATAAACAGCGTCGATAATTCGTAATCAAAAGCCCCTTTTCCCCATTAAATTTCGTCGAATATTTAATTAAGGATATCGAATAAATCGGAACAATGACGCAGAGATTTTCTCTCTATTTATCCATCGAAATGTTTACGGTGACTACGCAAACAGATTTTATGAATAATATTCTCGATATTTATCGATTTTATTTACTTTGCGATTCGAATGATTTACTATGGTATTTGGCATCCCTCGCGGAAAATTGTTCGCAGTTCAATCGACTTGATTGAAATTGTTCTCGGGCCTTTCTTTCTTTCTTTCTTTCGCTACACTTCTCTCTTTATCTCTGTGTTCGCGGCACGAAACATTCGCGTTCGTGTAAAATTACCGGGTCTCTCGAGTGCCCGGGAACGTCGAGCAATTGGTTGTAATTTCGTAGAGCGACGGTCGCCGACGGCGACTGGAATCAAACGAAGAGAGGGGCAGACACAGGGTACGGAATAGAAGAATGCCCTGTGGAGTCCAAGGGAAGGGGGAGAAGGGGCCGACAATCTCACGGTCTTACCACAGAAAAATCTACTGACATATAACATACCAAATCGGATTTAACCACACGTACCGGAAACCGACAATCTCACGGCCTTTCGTAAAAAAAAAAAATCTACGAACGTATAACATATCAAATGGGATTTACAACTAATAAATCCTTTCGTCTCTTAAATTTTTTTTTTTTTTTTTCACTTCCGTTACCGGCATCCCTGAGCAATCAAATGCGCGAGATGAGATTTCCGTTATCCAATTATCAAATCATGAAAGTTGCAGAGAGAACGGTAGTAATGCGAGAAGGCAGAAACATTTTTACTCCGATAATGAGAAAAGGTCGCTGGTAACAAACGCTCTGCTTGAAGGAGTTGTAACTTTACTAAAGACTGCGATCGATATTTTTCAAGACAATCCGATTGAGGACTTCATTTATGTATTTATTTGTATCCGCGATTTCAATAATAATAAGTCTTTCAATAGTAACGGAGAGATAAATGGAATTGAACGCCGGTTAGCTGGCGATATGATACGAAAGTAGATATATCCGTATGGATCAGACGCGCGGAAAAGCCGTAGAAAAATCGGTTTTTCAGGGAAGATGCTGCGTCGGTTCGGTAATACTCCGAGGGATAACTTCTGTATCATCTTTCCCATCCCCGGGTTTCCGAAAGTTTTTAATAATCGCCAGAAAAATAATAATTTCTGTGACAAACAAATGTTCTGCTTGAAGGAGTTGCTACTTTACTAAAGACTACGATCGATATTTTTCAACACAATCCGATTGAGTACTTCATTTATATATTTGTCTGTATCCGCGTTTTAAATAATAATAATAAGTCTTTGAATAGTAACGGAGAGATAAATGGAATTGAACGTGGTTTAGCTGGTGATATGATGCGAAAGTAGATATATCCGTATGGATCAGACGCGCGGAAAAGCCGTAGAAAAATCGGTTTTCCGGGGACGATGCTGCGTCGGTTCGGTAATACTGCGAGGGATAACTTCCGTATCATTTTTCCCATCCCTGGGTTCCCGAAAGGTTTTAATAACCGCCAGAAACATAATAATTTACGTGACAATAAACGCACCATCTATGCTAAGATTTGATATGGAAAAATGGTGCCGCCGAATTAAAGGGTGTTGAACAATTGCGACTAAGCTTTTTATGAGAATGCTATCCGGAGATTCTTGCTTTCGACTATACGTTGGAAAAAAACAAAAAAGAAGCAGAAGGAAAATGAGGGCTGGAGGGAGGGGGTTGAAGTTGGGAGAAGGGGGTTCGGTGGTCCGTTGCATAATAATCCTCGACGATGCTTCATCGGTGCAATAAACGTCGTAGCGCCGTAGGGGCTGCGAGGGGACCGACGGGGAGATGAGCTTTCATCCCCCTCGTCTCCCCTCCCTCCCCCTCTCTTTCACTCTTTCGCTCACACGTTGCCGTGGAAAAAGTACCGCTAGATTGAAATTACGTCCCGCGCGCTGGTCCACCGAACGAGGATGGAAGAAAAAAAAAAAAGAAAAAAAAAAAAGAGAACGAGAGAGCGGGCGCGAGACCGAGTAGAGCGAAAGATTCGCTTCGGAGGGCAAACGAGGAGTAACGCTTCCCGGATCATTCCACGAGGATTTACGGGGTCTCATTTATACCCCGAGAAATCCCACTGAGTTGTCTCGCGTGTGTGACTCTCTCATACGTTCATCGCTCAGAGTGCTCAGTGCTCTTTCGTAAAATTTGGAAAAAAAGAAAAAATCGTACGAGTAGATCGTTATATTTGCGCTTGAAACTTAAAATAATGATGCTAACGAGACTCTGCGAGAAGTCCGGTGAAAAAAAGTCCTTTTAAGTCTCTTTGAGCGATACGCGGAACGAGATCGATTATAATTAATTTTTTTATCGTCAGCTTTTTGAAAAATTCTGTTTCGCGTACTTACGAGAGAAAAAATGGTTGTTGACTTTGTTTCGTCGATTAACTCATTAAATTTGTATCAACTCTCGCAGATCAAAGCTTTTTCTTCTCATTGTCGTGTCTATTGAGCTTAGAGAATCGAAATTCTCTGGAGCTTTCATTGGCATTGTTGCTCGTCCTCTCGTGGAAAAGCTCTTCGAAGCTCGAGCTTTCGCAACATTTTCTCCGCTCGCGTAGCAATTCCCTAGCGAAACCAGAGCCCGAAAATCTACAAGGAGTGAAAGGACTACGCATCCCGAATCGCATAAAGAGCGGACAAAACGAAGAAAAAAAGAAAAAAGAAAACAAGTGGAGAAGGAAAAGCGCGCGACGTAGAAACAGAAGAAGAGAGCAACAAAGTAGTTCTTCGGAGAGACGCGCCGGAAAGAAAAGCTCTTAGCATGTCGACGTTGGTTAACAATACCAAAGCTGTGTCTGCCGCGAAATGGATCCTGACAATTTAAGAGCCTTCCGAGTCTTGCAATGAACCGAAACCCGATTATTTCTCACCCCTTCTGACTCTATAGTTCCTTTTCCCCGTCCTATCGCTTGCTACTGGAAGGCCGAAAGTTCCGCGTCGTTGAGCTTTCGGATAAGATATTCTATCGGAAAATCGCACAAACGTCCTTTCTACCGAGAAAATTTCTCCCCGAAAAAAAAAAAAAAAAAAAAAAAAAAAAATCACGGTACACGTATAATTAATTCACGGAAGCTCCGTACTCCGCTAAATTTTCTAAAAACTTTCATCGCGTTCATCGGATTCCTGAACTAATTATAAAACGTTGTATTCCGGGCGCTACGAGACTTTCTGAATTTCATAACAAGCGCGACAAATTGAGTACACCCTCCAAAATTTATGTAGTTATTCGCCAATTTCGCGGAACAATTAAAACCATATTATTCCCTCGACAATACTCTGCAATAATGTGTTTTGCGAAACAATGAAGTCAGGAACAATGCTCATTCGTGCGGAACGCTGTCATTAACGAGAGCGCAAAGGGTGACGGGAGTAAATTTAAAAAAAAATTTTTAAATCGCGTCGAACGCCGCATTGAAGCCGTTGACGTGGTGAACGCGATTAAAAATACGGTAAAATATTCGGATTTCCGAGGATTGCGTTTGCCGCGCAATGCGATTCATTCACTTTAATTTTTCATCAGCGCGCGTATTTAATCACTTTTCGTTACAATACGAGCGGCGTGCGAGAGCCGACGCTCTCATCCGCGACAGTTATTACTGCCGATTAAACGACACATCGAAAAATCGAGGTGAGAGGGAAAGGGAGCGGAATCGTTCGAAATAAAGCGCTGAGTATTTTATAGGGCGTTGTGCAGCTCTTCGTCGTTAGCAATAACGGCTGATTCATTGAGCTTAACTTGGGATATATCTGGCAATCGGTATAACGAGTTTATATTATTCATGGCAGCTTACCCGCTGCGCAGGGAGAGCAATGCGCAGCGATGTATTATCGTTTTAGCTTCTCTCGCAGTACACTATTCCCGGCTATTACTCGAACGGGCGCTGCGATAACAACGGCATCGCAAGGAGAATAACGCAGAGAAGACGTCCAGTTGCAGAAGCAGCAATAGGACCAACAGCGGCGAGGTATACAAAACAAGAAACTATTACGAGACCACACAGCGCTCGTAGGATCGAGAGACATCTGGAGGCTGCAGCAAGACGACGACAACGTTCTCCACCTTAATGCTTCCACTCAAGATGCAATATCGTAGCATGAATATTGTATAGAGCAGATGCTTTGGTATTCTCTCGGTCCGTCGCTTTCGCAATAATTCGCGTAACGTCGCTAACATACGTAAAGGGGAGGAAAAGGGAGGGAGGAGGAGGGGTGGAGCTTTCATGCGCGCAGAAGATCGTACGAGCGTAAGGAGCGGAAGCGTTGAAGATAGTGAAGATTCCTCATACTACTGGGAGTATTATACGGATATATATACTTTCGCACTTTCGCCATTACGACTACGTGACGTGAAATGCAGGTGGAAGGATTCCATCACTAACCACAACGATACGCGCTTTTCGAGCGCAAGAGATGTATATATGATTATTTCGAGATGCACTCTGCTAAATTGGCCGCATTCCGCGCCTCTCTCGAGTCTTACAGATGTTCTTACGCCCCGAGTTTTTATGACGAAGACCTCGAATGACTCGCATATGAGACGAACATACGAAGCTTTATCTACTTTTTGAAGCTTTTTATGAATAAAAATGATAAATAAAATAGTAAAATGGAAGCTGTAGCGGCGGAAGACATTCGTAGGGATGCTGTAACTCTTCTCTTCTACAAGAGTCAAACGACGTCATTGCGCATCGCGTGCTTCAGAATTCTCTGACGAAGATAAGTGCCAAAAACATAATTTTTTTTTTTTTTTTATTTTACTTCAAAGACGAGTTTTTGGGTGAAGAGACCCGGCAAAGCCTCGACGGGAAATATTTCTGAAGATCGTGAAAGTTGTGAATTCTCACATTGCTTCTTCATTAATGTATTTTAGTTACAAAGCTTCTGCTGTGAGAGGACATCTTTTTTTTTTTTTTTTTCGTGTTGATGAAAGCTTTGCAAATGGATTATATTATTGGGAAAGCAATGGGGAAATTACTATTTTTTTAAACCGGTATACCTCTGCTTCGCGGCGAAAAATCGGATCAACTGGTGTGGCTATCGGCTTCTGTAAGAAAAACTACAATAGCCGGGATGCTGGGTGACGTTTTAAGATCGTTTTATCGAGCCGTCAAACGGCGATAAAATAATGTAAAAAAACACCACAAAGGCTTTGCGAGTTTCAAAAGAAAAATCGAAGGGCTCCAATAAAATGAGTCGAGTATAGAATTTTTATCCGTAACACGAATACGAGTTCTGTATTTTTCCGATTCTGCGGGAAATATTGATAATTGTAGAATTTTTATTTTTTTTATTTTTCTGAACCGTAATTTTTCATTGAAATTAATAAAAACAGATGTTGTGGTTAAGACAGCTTTTAACCGCATGCACTATATTTATACATAATGTAAAAAAAAATGTAAAAAAAAAAATATCACAAAGGCTTTGCAAGTTTCAAACAAAAAATCGAAGGGTTAAAATACAATCACTCGAGTATAGAATTTTTATCGAATACGAATACGAGTTCTGTATTTTTCTTATACTGCGGAAAATATTGATAATTGTAAACATTTTTTTTTTTTTTCTGGACCGTAATTTCTCATTGAAATTAATAAAAACAGATGTTGTGGTTAAGACAGCTTTCAACCGCATGCATTATATTTATAAATTATATTTAAAAAAAATGTAAAAAAATGCCGGGAGTTCTGCATTTCTCTGAAACTGCGGAAATTATTGATAATCGTAAAAAAAAAAAATTCCTTTTCCGGACCGTAATTTCTCATTGAAATTAATAAAAACAGGAATTGTGGTAAAGACAGTTTTCAACCGCATGAATTATATTTATACATTAATGACCGAAGCATTTCTGGGTCTTTATTTTGACACGATTTTCCTGTCATATTGTGAAGTTATCAAAAGAATAGAAGTACCGGGTAACTCTTTAATTGAATAAAGAAGTGACAAAGTGCGAATTTACGAGTACGAAAGTCCGCGGGGATTCTGGAGGTCTCGCGGCGTGGTTGAGACAAGTTTTCGTTTGCGCGAATGTAGAGTGTTTCTTCGCTCTCGCGAATTCTCTGCCGCCCCTCCCCTCTTTCCCTTTCAACCCCTTTCGGTTGTATGTTTATTCGAGAGACGCATTCCCGACTACGAAACTTCCCTTTTCGCATCCGTCGCTTTTCCTAACTCCCTTACACCGACTGGTTCCCCAAGGGTTGCACCCCCACGGACTCAGATCTTTCGCAATGCGCGAGAGCTGCAAACATTTTCATGCAAAAGACAAGTTGACTTTTCCAGCAAAAGGACACAAGCGCGCAGCTTAGTCGACTGCGCGTGTCTTCGTCATTTTACTTTTTTCTCTCCTCTCCTTCTCTTCCTGAATACACAAATTACACGCTTTCTTCGTAAGCAGTATGGAAAATTCAATGGAATTACATTGCATTGAATGCGTTACGATATTCCGGAAGTGCATAAAGCTAAATCCCGCCGATTGAAAAACAAAACGAGGATTCGCAAGTCATTGGGGAATTGCAATCAAGGATTATATTGAGAAGAGTACAAATAACGAAAGGGAAAAAAGAAAAACGATTTGCCGACGATTGAAAGCTCGTCGGCAGCTTTATTCAACCCTGTCGATGATTTGACGAGAGTGTGTGTCATATTTGCGATCGATTTTGGAACGCCTCGATGCTCCTCTTTCGCTATCGGTCCTTCACGCATCGTGTAACTCCTTGTATTAATATTTATTTATGGAAACGGAGCCGCGAGTATATTGATTCTTTAACAGGCGTGGAACTCAAGCGCATTTTCCATGCAACTTTCTCACCCCCCGGGATCGTTATTCCATCGCGTTTATTCTACTCCGACGCTTTTTCCTCTGATGCTTATGGAATCCGTAGAGATTCAAACGAACCGAAATATAGTACAGTAGGCAATCAGATAAGTTGAAGATTCGCGAACGCAGCGAATTCGGCACCATCAGATAAGTTGAATATCCTAATACCTGCTGGAATACCTGCCCACTGACGTTTCCGCCGGAAAAATGTTCCTTTCCGCGGCGTTTATTCTGTCACACAAATGGCAGCAACGATTCTATTGGTTGGTATGAAAAGGGAAGGAGGGCGCCATTGCCGCGCCGAGCAGGTAGCCGGACCCGGCGAAGGGTTGGAATTCACTTTACTTGATGGTTTTTTCTTCAACTTATCTGATGGTTGGAATTATCTGAGTTGGAAATATGTGATCGCCTTCTGTACAGTAGACAATCAGATAAGTTGAAGATTCGGGAAGTCAACCAATTAGGAAGCATCAGATAAGTTGAATATCCTTATACCTGCTGGAGCACCGGCCTACCATCCCTTCTTTTGAAAATGTTCTTTTCCGCCGCCTTCTCTGTCATACAAATGGCACCAAAGATTCTGTTGGTTGGTATGAAAAGAGAAGGAGGGTGCCATTGCCGCGCCGAGCAGGTAGACGGACCCGGCGAAGGGTCGGAATTCAACTTACTTGATGGTTTTTTCTTCAACTTATCTGATGGTTGGAATTATCTGAGTTGGAAATGTGACCGCCTTCTGTACAGTAGACAATCAGATAAGTTGAAGATTCGGGAAGTCAACCAATTAGGAAGCATCAGATAAGTTGAATATCCTTATACCTGCTGGAGCACCGGCCTACCATCCCTTCTTTTGAAAATGTTCTTTTCCGCCGCCTTCTCTGTCATACAAATGGCACCAAAGATTCTATTGGTTGGTATGAAAAGGGAAGGGGGGCGCCGTTGCCTCGCCGAGAACGTAGACGGACCCGGCGAAGGGTCGGATGTAACTTGATGGTGTTTTTTTCAACTTATCTGATGGTTGAAATTATCTGAGTTGGAAATACATGATCGCCCACCGTAAAGGATAAAACAATTCAAAATGTAATAATCAATTTTTTTTTTTACCATTCCAGCCATTCCGAAGCCGTCTTGCAAACAAGTTCCATACAACAGTGTGGCGGACGTGACGTCGAATGATCTCGGATTCCTTCAATTGGACTTCACGCCAACGGTGGTCTCAAAAATGAGGTAAGGAAGCGCCATTATTAAACCACATGCTGAATCCTCCATTTCCTCGACACCGTCTCTGAAGGGTTCTTCCCAATATTTTTCAAGGTTGAGGCTTCATTCGCAGAATATGCCATTTATTATATTATCGCACTTTCGAATAAATATCGCTTTTGAAACATTCAACCGTTAGATCCAATGAGAATCAGGAAAAACTAACATCTGATGGAAAGGAAGAACGGAATTGTATTTCCTCCTCTTTCCGTTCTGCGCTGATGCTGGTCATTTCCAAGGATTAACGGAAATGCTTCGTAAGCTTCATAATCCGAAAACAAAACGTCCGCGCGCCGTGGAAGGGCAACAATGGCTCTGTCTGCCTCTGCGCTTCCGCTCGCGCCTTCTTTCTTTTGTACTCCCAGCTGCGCACACAGACACGCCTACGTGTCCGAGTATTCTTTAAGCAGCTCTCGCAGGGATTCTATCGTCGAGAACCGGACGTCTACCACTGGTCCACGGAAGCAGCGCTTCCTGTTGCTATCCCAAATGTTACTCGTATTCAACTACGTAGTTAAAGTCTCTTCTGAATCCGGACAACAGCCTCGTTGAAAGTCACTCATCCTGCAGGAAATCTCCGCTTGTCCGTCTGCTAAACTTGTTTGAAACCAAATTCATCAGCGCAGCCTCCACTCGCTAATCTTTTGGTCTCATTCTCCTGACCATGGTCGCTTTTGCTCGTTTTAGCATCACCTGCTTTTCCACCATGTAATATCGTTATTAATGAGAATAAGTCCGTGAAAAACGAAGCAGCAGTCTTCGGATATTGCTGAATTTCATCAAACCGCTCCGCTCTTTATTACCGTCATACAACTCCTGCGAGACATGCCTTGCAAGACTTATTCCAGACATGTCCATGTACCGCTTTTTGCAAGGTTTTTCGAGATATACAGTCGGATTTTTTTTTTGGAACTTTTTTTTTTGCTCGACCTCAATGTTGTTTAAGACGCGAAGTCGAGTATTGGATCGTTCAGTCTCGGCGCAGAAGACTGCTATGAGGTCGTACGTGACCTCTCGCGCTCACTTTCCTTTCCCCGGGAGAATCAAGGGATCAAGAGATTTTCTTTTAGACGTATTTTGACTCTAATCCCCGACACCCCCTTGATCAGATGAATCACGCGACCGAACGAGAAGAGCAGAGAACAGAGAAAAGCCGAGAAGTTTCAGTCCGGTCTGGAAGGTCGAACCGCCTTTATTCACCCTCACAACTTTGTTATAGCGGTGTAGTAACATGCCTGTGGCGTGCACCAAGGAAGTCCAGGGATTTAGATGTTTTTCGCTCGCCTCTGCGAGGAACCCTAAGCTTCTTCGCACGATGAGCGATAAGAAACTATTCCGTCCTTCAAGCTCTGCTCCCTAATTCAAGACCGGCAAAGGCAAAGATCCTATTTCTTTTTTTTTCTCTCCCATTCGCCGACACAAGGTTCTCAGTCTCAATTTGTCTGTACAAGAGGTCCATCATTTAGATAAACATTTCGATTGCGCAGATAGTTTCCTCTACAAAGTCTATCGCGCAGACCTATCTTTCAGATACATTTCTGAACGGTTCATTACGTTGTAACGCAACAAAGAGATTACAAGTGCCCTAGAAATTGAATGGGAAAGCATCGCGGGAAGATCTACTTGATTTTGCGGATGCTGGATGCAGATGTAACTTAAGAACATAATGTCAAAAATGGCACCAAAAATGGCCATATTTTTCTAAAAATCTGTTCGGTGATCCAGCAACTGGTTGCCACGGAAACGATACAGGTATTTGAATCGGATATCGGGTCAAACAGCTAAACCCGCACTTCGAAGCTGAAGCTACCTAGTCGCGGCAGTAGTAGGTTTAGCAACTGTAGAACGAGCATTCGAACTATTCCCTCGTATTCTCTCGGCAATTCACTATTTCGAATGCTACTGACCGTTTCGCGTGGTTTACGGGTAATCGGAAACCGGCTAATCGACCGGCCGATTTCGAGATTTCGGTCGACTCTCACTCTCTTTCTCTACTCTGTACACACGCTGTATCGACGGACTATCGGGTGTTTCACCGTTTCCCAACATACTCGCAGGGACCCCTATAGTCTCGTATCCCAGTGACTCCGATTCACAGAAGCGCAGTGTACGAATTTTGTCAAACGAAACGGAAAACTGTGACAATTGCCTGACACGCTTCACCTGTTGCTCGTCGCTCGTTGGTTAACCATCCCTCTCCCCCTTCCCCACCCTCTTTCTCCTCTTCTCCGCACTGCTACTCTCCAGACTTCGCCACTTCGTCCAGAATCCCGTTCCGCTTTCATTAATATTCGACAATTAAAATTCCAACGATCAGGAGTGTGGAAAATCGTCGCTCTAACTCTGAAATCCATTGGGATTCGATTCAGTGGCGAAAGCAACGTTTCAACTTCTGTCTTCATTGTCTCTCCCACAGTTTCCCGGCATTTCTTTTTCTACCATTGTTTGCGTATGTCTTTCTTTATCCATGAATTTCGCAAACGCGTGACACTGTACGCTGCTCTCGTTGTTACGCGGTCCTTCTCTGGCATGCGCCGTTTCCTATCTCCGCGTTTCACGTCAGATGACAGCCAATTTTTCTCTCGGTGATTGCATTTGCAATTCCGATGTGGAAACGGCTATCTCTCGCGCATTTCCGTACGCCTTTTTGGCCACCCAACCCCGTCGTACAACCGACCAGCCAGTCAACCAGCCAAGCCATTCGTTTCTCGCGTTCTCTGTCGTCGTGCGACCATTTCTCGTACACTCTCGTTCACTCCCCTTCGCAGAGACACTGAATTTTCGTCGTCTAGCCGGCGCGCGTACCTATTTCTCCTTTAAATAATTCAATCCGATTCTTTGTAAAGGGCGTGTCCTTTCCTCGTTTCTTTTCCGTGAAGCGCGAGCGTACCATCAGATATTCACGTGAACGATTCCAACGACATCTATTTAATCGATTCTAAACTTCGATCTATTCGCTACGCTACACGCCTGTTGTAACATAACAAAATGGCAGCTTTCCGCCGTTTTGTTTTCGTCATCGTTGCTTCCCAGTCGACATCGAATAGTCGAGGGATTAAATAATTTAATCCCAGTTGTTGAAGTGTTCTGTGTATTGCGTAATAGCTTGGTGAGAAACTTGTGAAATATGTATGAAGGGACCGGATGCGATAAGGCTAGGAGTTTGGTTTAAGCCCTTTCCCGAGGGCTTTTCCGTTGAATAATCCATCCGGAGTCGGAAGTTCGAATAAGAGAAATTCTCAACATTAGCAAAACCCATCAGAGGCGTTTTCAACCCTTAATAATTCCGCGATAATTTAAAAAAAACGACATCATAGTATATTCCGCGCGAATGAGAAGCGCAGCCAGCGACAGAAACCTAAATATTATGTGGCAATCACTTCGCGAACATAATTCGAGTTTCGCTCGACAAGCAATTAATTGCGACCCCTCAGAGAAGGGATGAAGGGGATGCAGAGAGGGGCTGTATAACGTGAGGATTGTCGGCCGGGTGCGTCGACGATGAAACGGTGGATGTTCCGGTAGAGTGAAGGGCCTTTTTGGCCCTTCAGAAATAGAGGGCGCTGGCAGCGCAGGCATTCAAATTAAGTGGCTACCTTCGAAATTAGATTAGGCAAAGGGTTGGGTCGTCTGCTTCTGCGGTCCCCACAAGCGAAATCGACCAACGGAGATTCCTCAAAGAGCCCTATTTGCTTTAAACTTAATGCGCGAAGTACCATTTAGGAATTTGCCAAAACGTTTTTTATTCTCAATGGCAACTGCCGCGCGGGGATTATAGCAATCATAGCTGTAGTTGGAGACATTATGCAACTGAGTACATTAGGCTCCGTGTCTTTTGAACGTTTTTTGTCGAATTTTTAATATAATTTTTGCGGAAATGGTACTTTTTCGTTTAGCTGGTTGGCAGTTCACATGAAAGTATAGAAACGTATGACAGTAGTGTTTTGCCGAGTGGCAAGTAGACTGAAACGTCAACGTCGGGACCTGCTGCTGTCTCGTATAACCCGGTCGTCAGGGAAACGTAGCGGCAGAATATAACGTGTTCCTATATATGTTCTTTCGTCTACCGCGCACTGGTACGGTATATGTACACTGCCAGAGGGCTGCTCCCGACAGGGCACGTTCGTTTCCATTCGCTTCTCTCGCTCTCTCGCTCTTCGTCGGTATATTTACGCACATATCTCTCCACCTTCTCATACTCGCCCTCTCGTTGCCCGTTTACTCTGTTCCACCATTTACCGGGAAAATTCAATGCAAAAGCCTACAGCAGGCATAGAACAAGAGATCGCGACGTTTACTCACGATCGAGTGTCGAACTTTTCATTAGTTCTACTATCGTGCATAACTTTTCGCAGGGTTAACGGAAGATTTCGAGGAAAAAAAGTGCCATTTTTGCCATAAGCTTTTAACCCTTTGGTTAAACTTTGGTATACACTGTACCGATGCGTATGCTCACTGCAGAGTGCTGATTACGGGAAAAGAAAGGGCCATTTTTGCCATAAGCTTTTAACTCTTTGGTTAAACTTTGGTATACACTGTACCGATGCGTATACTGACGGCAGAGTGTTGATTAAGGGGAAAAAGTACCATTTTTGCCATAAGCTTTTAACCCTTTGGTTAAACTTTAGTATGCACTGCACCGACGTGTATATTCACTACAGAGTACTGATTTCGGGGAAAAAAGTGCCATTTTTGCCATAAGCTTTTAACCCTCTGGTTAAACTTTGGTATATACGGTACCAATGTATATATTCACTACAGAGTGCTGATTATGGACGGAAAAAAAGTGCCATTTTTGCCATACGCTTTTAACCCTTTGGTTAAACTTTGGTATATACTGTACCGATGCGTATATTTTTTGCAGAGTGCTGATTAAGGGGAAAAGAAAGTGCCATTTTTCCCATAAGCTTTTAACCCTTTGGTTAAACTTTGGTACATACTATACCGATGTGTATAATCACTACAGAGTACTGATTTTGGGAATAAAGTGCCATTTTTCCCATAAGCTTTTAACCCGTTGGTTAAACTTTGGAATACACTATACCGATGTGTATATTCACTACAAAGTGCTGATTATGGAGGGAAATAGAAGTGCCATTTTTACCATAAGCTTTTAACCCGTTGGTTAAACTTTTGTATTTACTATACCGATGTGTATATTTACTACAGAGCGCTGATTTACCTGTTTCGCAAAATAGTCTGAAGATTGTGTTAGAAATGAGAACGAGGGGATGAGAAAAGTCGAGACGAGTATAGAAACTACGACCCGGATTTTTATTACGCCGTGTTAACTCCAGCGAAGTGCTCCGCTGACCTGTTAGAGAGCCCCGACGCACAGTCAGTTCGTGGTACGGTATGCTCTCTGCGTGAGAGAGTACTGCAACGAAGCGGATATCAGACTCGTTTAGAGAATTCGCCGGCACAATCGCGTCTCCTCTTTCTCTGACAATGTTTTTATCACCTTCGTTCCGCAACGAAAACTCTGATAAAAGAGTGTTTTTTTTTCATTCTCAGTGACGTTTAAAACGCGCGGCATACTTCGCTTTAATGCGATTTTTTTTGTTTTTTCCGCTTGTCGCTTCGAGTGCATCGAAAAGACTAAGTTTCTGTGCTGTAGGCAGCCATTTTGTGACGTTTTGTGACGAAATTGGGAAAAATTATAAAATTTATGAAATAAACAAAAAAATACGAAACGGGTATAAAATTTATAAAGTACCTGTCTGCGATCGGATCGCAGCCGGAAAATCAAAAGGGAAATTGTCGTAAATTTTATCGTAAATTTTGTTAATTGACGTATCATACGGGAAAATTAAATTTTCGACAGCGTTTGATGCAATTGCAAAAATGGTAGAAAATTTATCTCGTCGGATGGTCGCAGGTACCACGCGTCGCTATTCTGTCTGTCTGTCTGATCCCGAGACGGAGCAACGAGGTCGCCCCGTGCGCTTTTGCTCACCTGCAATTGAAAGGCAGAGTGTGCGAAATTAGTTGGTCCGTCGGGTATCCGGGTAAATGCAACTCACCGTGATACCGACGCCAGAATCAGCAGCCATTTTCATATTCTACTATTTGCGTGTCATCCAAAGAATTTTTAATTAAGTCCCTGCAGATGGTAAATAGTCGCGATTTACGCCTCCAACATCTATTGACAGAGGAATGCATCACCGTTAATTAACTCAACTGAAGCTTTTCATCGGTTTTAATTATAAACGAAAACACAATCTCGACATTTATACTCATTTAAAAAGAACTGTTTGCAAAAGTGATATTTGCCGGTCGTATATTTGCGAAAATCGATTATTCTCGATGTTTTTTTTGTCTGACCAATGATTTCTCGTTCGATGTCATTCATTTGAAATGATGGATAATTGCATAAAAAAAGGATCAGAGTAAAGAAATTTTACTAAATATAACATCGAACGTTTGCTATGATATCTGATAATTAAACTCGCGGCAAATCCGCAAAGGTCTCTTGGCAGAGTATGAATGAGAGATTCCATGGAACATCAGTAGAAACAGCCAAAGAATAGGACATTCCGATGCGTTTCCATCGTTCGCTGTTTGCTCATTCAGTAAAACGAGTAGGTATACACATGCTGGGCACATTCCATCATTCTCTACCCCTGGTAACGCGTTCCCTCTCCGTAAAACAATGAGAGAGTCCCAACAATGGTAGCTTCATCGAGAAACACACAGTCACGCTAGAGAAGCAGCAGCAGCAGCAATATAAGAGAGGGCCGGAAGATCTAGCGGGTGCAGCGAGTGCTGGCGGCTCTGGGCGAATTGCCGCGTGAACGACCGTGAACGGGTTGTGCACGTGGCTTCAGAAGCGAACGAGAGTGAAAAGGATGGATGAAAGAAAGAGAAAAAAAAAGACTCCGGCGCGACGAGATAGCATACGAATGAAAGAAAAAGAGAGAAAATGAGTGCGAAAAGAATCGGTGGGCAGAGAAGGGTGGAGAGGGTGAAAGAAAAGGTAAATGACGAGTCCCGGGCGACAGGTCGTCGTCGGGAGGGAAAGAGGTAAAGAGTGAAAAGGAAAAGGAGAGCTCTTTTTCCTCGTACCATTTAACATGCGGCGCTGAATGGCCATCCGTAAGAATGGTGAAAAGCTCCCACGGGAATGTCCCGTAGGGAATCTGCAGGGCTCTGTTTTGTTTGGTGTATGTTTACCGTCCGGTACTTTCCACTGCCCTTCTATCATCCTGTTGCTGTTGCTAGTCCCGTCCAGGATGGCTCGTCGTTCGCGTTAGCACTTTGTGAAACTCGGCCAACGCTTGCCATCGGCCATAGCGCGTCCTCGATTTCCCTCCCCGTTTCCCTTCTCTCAATTCATCCGTAACGACTACTAACAGAAGCTACCGAGGGTATACTATATACCCGATATAAATTACGCGTTAAGGACGCTGTTAAGGCGAGATGGACGCGTGGCTATTATTATAGAGCTTGTAGATTGTCTTGCGTGGCCATTGTAGCGTCGCGCGAGGGCGTAGGCAGTAGATATGGCCGTAGGTTCAGTATGTGGTACGGCATGCATGTGCCGAGCGCGGACTGAAATATCGAGCGTCGAAGAAAACCTCGTTGCATCGAGATCGTTCGAACTTGTATTCCAGCCACGCCCACAATTGATCTGGACCATCGTAAATAAAATTTTCGGAAAATTGGAAATTTTCATATTTCTTCCTCGTAATTTTTCGTTATTCGCTAAGCTCCTTCCATAAGATAACTTCTTTGGTAATGTTTCGGATTTTCTCAAAGGAGCGATCTTTTTTAATTAAAAAAGTTAATGAATATATAAATTTAAAAAAATATGAAACTTTTTTCGATCGATCAATTATAACGATGAAAAAAAAAATCAGATTTAAATCCATTTGACCATTCGGATCAAAGTAAAGGCAAAGCATTTCGTTGGATAAGACTTGTGACTAAAATTTCGAAGATTTTTTCAAAGGAGTGATCTTTTTTAATTAAAAAAGAAAATGAACATATAAATTAAAAAAAATATGAAATTTTTTTCGATCGATCAATTGTAGCGACAAAAAAAAAAGAGAAAAAATCACATTTAAATCCATTTGACCATTCTGAGCAAATGAAAGGCAAGAAATTTCGATGGATAAGACTTGTGACTAAAATTTCGAAGATCGATCTTTTATAGTTACAAATTTTAAAAATATTTTGATCAATCTGAAAAAAATGGCATAAAAAAATAAAATGTTTCACGCGATCAAAGTTTCTTTTATGAGGAAAACGGACCTTAATCTTGTCGTATATTGACACTAAATCCATGTGGAATCCGTTTTATAGTTGAAGTAACCACAAACAGATCAAATTGATGCCATAATGGGTTAAGCGAGAATAGAGCTTTCGAGAAAGATAGAGCGGAGATACGAGAGCCGACGTTTCGTCGCCTCTCCGAAGGAGAGGTGTTTGGACCTTAAGTGTCAGAGAGTAACAAGGGCACTTTGCGAAATTCTAGACCCGAGGTCTCCAGTCACACTCGGTCTTAGACCTCTACCTAACTATCCGCTCTATCCATTCTGGGGAAAGACCCTCGTATCAGTCATCTGAAATTTCATACGAGAAAGGAAAGTGAGCTCCGGAGACTCGATCCTTCGCGAGAGCCTCGAGAAGTCTCGGCGGATTAAAAAGACGCGGTAGGGGATGGTGGAGGAGGGATAAAAAACGTCATCGGAGCTTCGGAAGGTCAATCTACATTGATAGATTTGTTACATCCATTACCATTATACGAATTGTTCAGAAACAAACATTTATGTATTTTTCTGGTAATTCATTGCTGGATATAAAATACGAGAAAACGGAATACCCCGTGGGGACTTCCGTAGTATATGGGATAACTCTTTTCTCGCGGGACCCGCTTATACTTTTCATTTTTATTATACGCCTTTTTTTTCCTCAACATACCACAGAGGTGGGCGAGCAGAGTGGTGGATATGAGAGAGGAACGAAGGTCCGGCGAATGCCGGAAGCGAGAGGGGGCATGAAGAGCGCGTGGTTCGCCACCGTCGTGCGATGTGGATAAAAAAAAGTAGGGTGAAGAGAGATGAGTGCTCGGAGCTAGGGGCGGAGAGGGTAGTCGCGACAGAAAAAAAAAAAAAATGGACAAAAAATAGAAGCTATGGCTACACGGAAGAGAGCCGCGAGCGTTCTGTGCGCTGGGCGCGATGCGTACGACGACGACGACGAATAAATAAAATCCGGACTCTCGAATTAGTGGCCTCCTGACAAAACCAGGAAGTGCATTACTTTTGCGTCGGGGCTTTCCAACGAAACTCTCCGCGGAACTTTTTTTTTTTGACATTCAACTTCGCTATTTCGTTTTATTTTATTTTACCGCACGATTTTCGAGGATTATTTTTTTACATTTTTTTTTTTCGTTTTCTAACTTCAAAGCTTTGGTATTGAAGTAAAATCTATTTATCACAGGCACGCTGTTCGTTGTTGAGAAAACAAAGTTGTTTGAATTGCTCGACGTTGAAAATTCCCGATTGTTGGACGCACCCGTATAGTGAAGTTTGTATTGAAACGTGGTTTATATACGTCGAGTGTCGCTGCAGGCGATATGTACGCGGAGTTTTGGCCGCGCAGCACTCGAAAGTGAAGAATTTTCCGGTACGAAGCTTATGGCGTTTCCGGTGAGAGAGAGCAGTGGTCAGCGGCATCGGAGAGGGTTTGCCATTAATCGTGAAAACCCCACCCCAGCGTCCAGTTCTCTTCGGACGAAGGCCATTAGCACTGGACTAAAGGGGGGTATCAAATAATTTACGCTTTCGCAACCACTCGTTCGGTCGTTGCTAAAAACTGTACGTTCGTTTACCCTGTACTCGATGGATTTTTAGAGTGTACCGCTTTTTTCTCTACTCGGAATACGCGACCGTACGGTTTATCGATCGATTTGATAGAAAAAAAAAGACGATAAAAGGGTCTGATTCGCAAAGCCGTATCTACTGAAACACCAATTTTATTCTCAAATCTCTCTGGAGTGTTATAAATAAAGGAAGTTGCAAGAACCAAACGAGCTGTAGGTCAACAAGCCTGTACGGTGGAAGACGAGAAGGAGGACAAGGGTCTCGGGGCTCCGTCATCTTTCTACCTAACACGACGTCCGAGTTTCTCGCTGTACCGGAAATAACGTCGGTGTCGCCGGTGGAGCCTCAGCTCCAAGAGAGTGCTGTCGTTCCGTGGGTTAAGTAGCCGATAGAAATGCATAGCGTTACCGCGTCCCCCTGGCAAGCGAGTGAGTACCTCCCCTGTCGTGTGTATGTACACACGGGAAAAGTGGTTCTGGACCACTATATCTCTTCTCAGAGTCCAACTTGCGTCTTCTAAAGACTCGTTTCGAATGTAAAAAAAAACACTCCCGTGACTACAGAAAACTTTCGAGAAAAGGTTCGTAATATGATATTTATGCCACTGCGTGCGTAAAGTGCGACTTTACGCTTCGCTTCGCTGCGCGTGTGTAAAGTGCGCCTTTACGCTTCGCTTCGCTGCGCGTGTGTAAAGTGCGACTTTACGCTTCACTTTGATGCGCGCGCGTAAAGTGCGACTTTACGCTTCACTTTGATGCGCGCGCGTAAAGTGCGACTTTACGCTTCGCTTCGCTGCACGTGTATAAAGTCGCACTTTACGCACTCGTGCAATAAAATGTTGTACGAAATGTACTATTGAACAGAAATTTCACGAAATGAATAATGTTCTACGGCACTACATTGATAAACGCGTAGTTTTTGACCCTTTGGCGATACATCGAAGATTCGACAATTCTAATGAGCACGAAGCTTCGGCGGAGGTTCGAACTTTGGGCATTTCCGGAATTGCCGGTAGCAGCCGAGATCGAAGCTCGACCGGAAACCACGGGGTCGACCACCGATATCATTCGGTAATTCGCGCCGGATGATCCACGGAAAATTAAATTATCCCTCGCGGGGTTTTCGAACAGAATCGAGAAAGTCCGAACAACCACTGGGAATCCATCTCTTCGATATAGCCGCCGGGCGTACGTATACACGTACACACGTACACATATACGCACACAACTGCAATTTCAGCAGAAGCGGCAAACCAAAATTAATTACAGTTTTGGCTTTGGCAAGTAAAATAGAGGTGAACGCCGAGTTTCGCGTCGGTTCGGCTCACTCGCTGCCAATGGGGGAAATTGGCCGGTGGCTTGGCAGGTTCTCGTGTAATAACTATCCCCCCGTCCTGTGCGATATATCAGAACCGCCTATAGCAAATTTTCTCCTATACCGATTCTATATCCACCCTTTGGCAAAGTGTGTTCTATGTCCGGCAGTAGTAATATACCGGTGTGGTCAGCCCTGTTTAGTAGTAATAAAGCGGCGTAGAGCCCACACCCTCAATCGCTCGCCGGATAGCGCGCTTTGCCTCTCGTTTAATTTCGACAACGTTCTTGTTCGAACCTCGTCCATATTCAAGCGTGGCTACCGGTGTGATATTGTGCTATCGTGCAACAAGGGGATTATCGATCCATCGATGTAGACACAGCTCTTCGACTTAATGCAAGCCGATTACGTCAGTTTGATGGATTGCCTGTGTGCGTACATTCGCTTCTTGTATACCCGTTGAAAGAGATAATGTCATTGTTTTGACTGAAGCCATGTAGTTTGCGCGAAATACACGAAGGACGTTGGAAGCCATGCGAGACTGCGAGTTTCAACGGAAATTATCAAACTTTCATGGTCTCATCGCGGACGACGCTGCAACGATGTTCTCGTAACGTACGAAGCAATTTTATAGATTACGAAAGCTTCAGCATTTTTTTTTTTTTACATCCAAAACGGTTTTTCCTATCGCGCGATAAGCTAAAATTTGATTGAATCGAAATTTCGCGATTTCCGGGATAAAAAAATACATGGGAAGCGCATTGAAGCGCCGATTAACAAACATTTTGATTTCTACTTATTTTCGACAATATATCGAATTTCGGTATTTTTGAATATCGATATCTTCGTTTTCCGATGAAATAACGGATTAATCGAAATGCCTATCGTATTATGCGAAAAAAAAAAACATCCGATGAGCTCCCATGCGGGAATGCAGACACTGTTTTAAGCCGTTATGGATCGATGAAAAATGAGAAAAAAATGTATAATAAAGTACTCTTGCACGATTTTTTTTTATTCGTGTAAAAATCTCATATTTTTCAAAAAATCGAAATATTCGAGATGAAATTTTTCGGAATATCGATTTTTTGTGTAAAAACGGAAAATTGGCAATTGACTGAAGGCTTTTTTTTTCTACTCGGACTTATCGAAGTTTTTCATGATACAATATCGGGTTTTCAGTCTCCTGTGACATTCTATTGCCGAGTGAATAGATCGAAACTCTAATATTGTTCTGCTCGGTAGCAAACCCCGAACCGTCTCTATATACAGCGCGGAAGTATACATTCGCTTTGAGATAAACAAAGGAATAATTTAGCGGCGAGGAAAAGGAACGAGACGATTTTTATTGCATGAACCGACTAATGAGATCGTGCGTCGACTGAGAAACCTCCGAGTGTATTCTTAACGTCGACTACGTTTATACATGTACTCACTATCCGTGTTCTTTTTTTTTTTTTTTTTTTCGTTCTTTTTTCTTTTTTTTTTAATCTTCATTTTAGTTCTCTGCCGTTTCTTCGTTGCCCGCCAGGCGCTTAATGCAAATTGTAAAACGTGCTCTCAGCTTGCCTCGACTACCGTGGCTCATCCCTCCCCACCATATCGCCTCTATCTCCTTTTTCTCTCGCTCTCTCGCAATAACGTAAATACCCGGAGCAGATTCCGAAGTGTTTATCCCCGGATTAGCAATTCAACTCGCGGCCGTTTTTCTCTCGTCGCTGGGGCGTGCGCTTGCTACTGGTAGCCTCCCCCCCCCCCCCCCCTCCCCACAGTCGTCGTGACGATAAACCCCTTCGTGCTTTCTAGCCACCCCAAGACTTAATGGAAAAGATTGTCCGCCACGAAGGTAGGAGGTCGAGCTTTTCCAATGAACTGGGGGTGAATAAATACCTGGCGGCTGTTCGATTTCCTTTTTTCCCAAAGACGCTTCGGATTCAGCTGCACCCGCGAATCACTTTAATTCTTATTCCAGTTGGAATTGCAATGACGCCGAATGTTATCGACCTCAGCGCACTCATTTCCGGGGTGTTGAAATTTGTGTATGAAGAATTAATTCACGTTGAGGATGAGGCGGAGAGGAGGGGTTGGTCGGGATAAAGTTTGGTCGCAGGGAGGGAAGGGGATGGTCCGATGATCAAATGTTCGGGCGACAGGATCTCGTAGTCGGTAGGGGTGCAAGGATGAGTACGACAAGGATCAGGCGGGTAGAGTATACCACCGGATTGGTATGGTTGGGGTTGGGGTTGGGGTTGGGGTTGGGGTTGGGGGGCCGCGGAAAGGGACGGGAAGGAAAGTGAACAGGGTGCAGCGAGACGTGTGTTCACTGGCAACTGGGGAAAGGGTGAATAGCCCGACCGACCGCCCACAATCCTCCACCCCTCTGTGTTCCTGGCAGGTTTCCAGCACCGGTAACTACCGGTACTACCACATTAATGGAGTTTTATTGTTATTTACTGTGACAGGGACGCCAGCGCGTGTGCGACTACCGGGCCTACCATTTTCTAGCACTGGACTATCCTTGAAAGTTATTAATGAGCCTCGCGACCTCTATATACGTCTCGCTGTACCTGTGTCTCGCAGGAATTTCAACTAAAACTCTCGTTTCACTTCACGCCTTCGATGTTACGATAAAAATTGTCATTTCTTCCGTCGCTATCCAAAGTAATCCGTTTCCATGAAAATTTCGAAAAAAAAAAAAAAAAAAATTTCGCTAAAATAAAGCTTCTTGAGGAAGCAAAACGGACAAAATTGCAACGCAAACAAATCGAGGAATACGTAAACTCGATGAAATAACATCTACAAATTAATGCTGGAACTCTATAATGAACCACCAAGTCGAATCGAGTTACGAAACTAAAAAAAAAAAAAAAAAAAAGAGATCTCCGCCACAGACTTCGATTTAAATTCTTGAAGAAGGAAACCGGCATCATCCCCCGGAAGACCACATCCCGGCGTCTAAACGGCGTAAAGTTTGTTCGGGTCCGCCTCGTCGCCGATTTACTACGACGGTCGGAACGTAAAATTTCCATGAAATCAAAACTTGAACGACGCTCGGAGATTCGTGTACCAACATAATACACATACGTATAGACGCACACAGGGATGCGTGAATATACATCTCTATTTTCTTCTACTATAATATATACGGTCGTCTTACCCGCAGTCTTGTGGTCGTATAGAGACCCGTTATGCCCGCCTATATAGTCATCGTCGTAGTAGAGTCGTTGCAGGGGGTGAGTGGGGAGGGTTGAGGACGAGGGGGTTGAAAGGGGAGATCGCGGGGATGCTCTTCGTGGAGTAGGTACGCGCCGTTACCCTCTATGCTCCATTTACCTCGATACGTACGAATACGCGTATTACCGCATCTTTCCCTTTACCTCCCCCCCCCCCCCTCCTCCCATCCCCTTTAGCGATTCTCTATTCCGCCCGTTTTAAATCTCTTCTCTCTCTTCAACATCGAAGGTTCTTGGACGCGCTTTTCTCTCGTCGCGCTTCCATCCACGAGGGCATTTCTCGTCTATTCGCTTCGTAGTCCGCGATTCGCGTACCGCAACTACGTGTTTTATTTGTGGACATGCGCGCGCATCTGTCTGTGTGTAGCAAATGCGAAAAAACGGGAGAAACAAAACATCATACGGAAAGGGAAAATTATAGCGAACGCACTGACGACAGGCCACTCGTCTCCAATTTTTTTATTATATTTTTTATTCTCATTTTTTTTTTTCTGTTTTTTTGTTTCCGGAAGCCGCTTGCTTTTCTGCTCGCGCGCTCTTTGCTCGTACTTTTGGTACACTTTGTCCCTCCGTTATTATGTACGACATGCGAGAATCTACACAACCTTTCTTTCCATTCGTACCGCTTTTATTATTTTTCTCTTTTGCGTTGAACCTCTGTTACGGGAATGCGAGGGCTGTTCGCTCGTCAGGGTACCGCGATACGTCAGTAGTTTGAACCGCCGGAGATATATTACGTATCATAACTTATTCAATAGACAGAAACGGCACTCGGCGGCTTTTCAGTTTCGTTTCTTTTTTCTTTTCCGCTTTCTTAAATAAATAACGAAACGTGAATGCGTCGACGTAAAAATGTTCTTTCTTCAATTTTCCGTCCATTTTATATACTTACTACTACTCCCTTTCTCTTCAACGGTACCATTTTTTTTACCTTTTTTTTTCCTTTTTTCTCCGCTCAGCTTCCGTTTTCCGGCTCTATTCATCGTTTACGTCTTGTAGCGAAAACACAGGGGAAGTAAAATAAAGAAACTTTAAGGGAGAGCGATCTTGAGGATTTTCCTAGACGTTCCTCTCCCCCTCCCCCCACCCCTTCGCCCCTCCCTTCGCGCTCCCTGGGGGCCTCGCACGAGCGACGTGACGACGGGATGCCGGAACGGAGCAGAGCGGAGAGAAAATGAAAGCTCTCTCTCTCTCTCTCTTTCTCTCCGTGGGGTTGAAGAGATCCATCTCTCGTCGCGTCGTAACCGCCGCCGCAGGCTATCCGCGGGCAACGCGAAATGGTAATAAGTTTGACGGAGCGTTTCTCACAGCCAACGGCAACGACGACGTGGCAACTTTGGCCCTTTCTTTTCGTCTCACCCCTTTGAACTGCGTTATGCGTACAATAAAACTTGTTACGTCGCCAGTGGAACCCGCAAATGTTCTCAAAAGTGATCCGTCTAATTTAAAAAAAAAGTCCTGAAACTTCGACAACGCGGAGGGAACAATTAATCGGCTGTTACTACTGCAACTCCGATCTAATCTTTGGATTACTTTCGACCGCCACATTGTTGAGCCGCTTATTACAGATAAGACGGAGGGATAATAAAGCGAAAGGGGGATGAAAAGGGCACTTTCCGGAGAATTCGGAACCCTCGCAAATCTTTATTAACTCCGCGACTCTCGATCTTTGGTACAATTTCGTGCGAAAGGGATGATATTTTTCGGGATATAACACATCGGCGATTTATGATACAATCGGATAATCAAGTGTCGCCATTAATTCGTTGTTTTTATTGCAGAATATCGGCGCCCTTTCAGGTCGCGGCGGTCGCGCTGATCTTCGCGGGAACGTTTTCGGCTCTCATCGGTCACTGTTACTCGGATCACAAGACCGTAATAGCCTGCGGACTGTTTCTACTTGGAGGTGAGTTTGTAAAATCGTCGACGCCGAGACGGATAAGAGGCAATCGTGAGACCGGCATTAAAGTCGGACGTTTAATACCCACCGAGCATAAGAAATAAAATAAATAAAAATAGCGACGAAAGAGACGAGGAAAAGCGAAAGACCAACTTTAGTTCTTTGGATGTGCAAATATATATATATATATATAGCTTTGTATAGAATAAGCGCGAGAGCCACAATGCGAAGGCTTTGCGAGAGGATTATTGACTCTCTAGTCACGTAACCGAAACACCCCACGGCGGGTACCGTCTTCTCACGTTTCCCTTCGCAATGCCAGAGAGAATCGTTGTGTATCAGCCGCACTTTCCACTGTGCGGAGCCAACAATACGATTCTCGATCTTTTCTCTCCGACGCGCTCCACGAAAAGATCGCACCGGGATATGCGAATCTCGTATCACGTACATAGCCCTCCACCCTACGGTACGATCAAAACTTCACACGCACTATGCAAAATTTGATCCGCCCGAAAAAAAAAAAAAAAAAAAAAAAAAAAAAAAAGATCGAGTTTAATGGAAGATTCCACGGTCTTTTATGCGCCATCGTATTTCCCGCGCAATATCATAAATATTTATCGCGGCTATTGTGCAATCGAGGAAGCGTTCTCCGGAGTTACGAATTTTTTATTTTTTTTTATCCGCGTCACGATCGCGTTTATTCGTTGAAATAAATGTGACGCGCGGAGGTTTTACGTCACGGAAGCGCTGATAGTACGGAAGAGCGTATGTCGTTAGACTGTCATAACTCGACTCGAACTATTTTCTAGTTGGATTTATAAATAACTTTAAACCGGATATATCTCGCTGACGTTGAGTGAAAAGGATGAGTTGGAAAGGCAGTGGGGAAGGAACTGCGAGGAGAGGGATGGATTAAGAATTTCCCGTTACCGCGTCCGTTGGAATAATTAAACGATTCGCGATGAGCGATCGATCCCGTCTGCGATTACCAGGAGGATGTTGGAATCAAGAGAAGCATCGGAAGGGATATATAGATTTAGCGGGGGGTAAAATCGTAATTCGTAAGGGATGAAACGTCGAGAGGGAAATAGTAGCATAGGATGGCGAGAGACGCGATGGCATCGACTATCGGTAGACTCGCGCTGGGAGGCTCGTTATTACGCCCCGGAGAATTCAATTAGATTAATTCGCCATGGGAATCGATCGGTGATTATCGCTACTCGTTAAAAAAAAAAAAAAAAAAAAATTACAAAAAAAAAAACGGGTTAAAAAAAATAATAATCCGTTTTATTTATTTTCTTAACGAAGTCGACTTACACACACTGCTCGATTTTTACACGGTTGGAAAATTCTCGAGGTGATTGAAAAAAAGTTTACCGTGTCGAAACTGAGCGAAAAAACGTTTCCCGAAAATCGTACGCAGACAGAAAATGTGAAATAGCAGAAATTTCCGGAAAATTAGCATCCAATGAAAACGCGATTTTCTTTCGCCATACTATTTCCGCGATGGTTAGTTGCGGAAATTTTCGATGCTAATTTCGAAAAAGTTATTTTCGGAGTTTCTATACTGAACCCAAAAACGATTTTCGGAACCCGTGACCCATACAGGACACGTGAAATAGTGTAAATCTCCGGAGAATTAGCAACGAGTGAGAAAGCGATTTTCTGCCGCCATACCATTTCCGCGGTGGTTGGTTGGAGTTCTATGAGAGTTGTAAGTACTGTCGAGTCATCCGCGTAGTACATAGGATAGTGCAGAAAATTTTCACAAGCGTAGAAGGGTAAAACGAGTGAGCCGCGTTGGCGGAAGAGAGAAGGGAGGAGAGAGAAACGGCGTCGGCCAACAAATGAGGGAAATTATCCGCAGCGGCTCTGAAGTAATAACGTTTAACCGACGCGTCGGCCGGGTTGGAGGATGCCTGGAAGTGGAAAGCAGGTAAAAGCAAAAGCCGAGGCAGTGAGGGATGGGAGGTGGCGCGAAAGCGTTCCGGACTTTTCGAGAGAGAGAATCCGCTCCCACAGAGATAGCGTAGCAGCATTATAAATTGTTGAGGCATACTTGTAATTGTTTCGAAGCTTGCGAATGAGAGGGAGAGAAAGGGGGAAGAGGGAGAGTTGTAGAGCTCTCTCCCCGTTGCATTTCCGCTGATAGTGGAAGTGAGAGAAAGATAAGCAAAAGGTTCACTGTGCATTCTAGCGCTGTACACGATCTCTTGCACGAAGATCTCACCAGTATTTCTCATTCTACGCGCGATACCCGACGACTATTTGGTCGTCGCAAATTCGTTTGCGAGTTGGCGACTTGCATGAAAGTTTCTTCGTAGCCGGGGGAGGAGTGGGGGAGTGAAGCGTTTAAACCGAAACCTTTGTAAGTGAAGTTTGTGCACAGTGTATATCCGCTGTACAGGGAATGCCTGCTCGGTAGGTTTAGGAACCAAGCTGGAGATCCGCAGTCGGCGGATGGACCAGAAGGACAAGTTCTGACCGCCCTTGTACCACTTCGGATCTCTTCGGACTTATTTTAATTCGAATTTAGCATCAAATCCAGTCGACTTTCTGTGCATGACAATGAAGGACTTCAATTAACATTTAACTACAACGCAATTAGGATAAAACTTGAACAATGAAGATCCCGAGCTATTAAACTTGGGACTGTTTCGGATTACTACAAACAACAAACTACGACTAGTTTCCCTTTTTAATCACGCGACAAGTGGCTAACGGCATTAAAACCTTGAAGCTTGACCGTGGTTGGGGGTTGAGGGTGAAAATGTGTTAAAAAGGGTGAGGGGAGGGATAAAGGAAGGGTGGAGAAGGAGTTGTTGCCGGAGCATCGAGTATGATCGGGAACAGGCGTGGCGGGTAAAGCAAGCAATTAGCGAGTATGTCTCTCTCGTTTACACTCCACCCTGATATCCCTTGGTCTCTGTTCTCCCGATGCTGGCGCATGCTGTTAGCAGAGCCAAAAATCGATCGGCACTGGGCAAGATGGTCCCGGCAATAAACCCCCCCCCCCCCCCATCCAACGGGTAGTAGCTGCCCGTAACCATCCAGGTTACCCGATGGGACAGCGAGTTAAGTGGTCCGAGATCGGGTGTCCAAGGGATTCGCTCGCCGAAGCAGGGACCAACCCCCAGTTACGTTCTCCGCCCGTTCGGTAGGAGCTTATCCTCTTCCACCATCGGGAAATGCTTAGTCAGTCGACACGACGAATTATAGGTATATGCGAATAGTATACCGCTCGTAGATCGGTTAGCTGGGCGATCCCATGGGTGAAATTACGACTTTCCTTACTACTGACCTCAAAGATCACACGTGGTTATCGGCTCTAAGCCACCAAATTTATATTCTTCGTCTAAATACCACGAACTTGTTTCTTTCAAGATGAAGTTTAAATGGGAGTTAAACGACCAAGTAATTGGTTGGTTTTAGGTCTGGAAAGACCAGGTCCGGATATGCCGGATTTTGAACATTTACCTTGGGGAGTCTGCAATTCAAGATCTTGGGGTTGGAAACATTGTTTACATTGTGTGGTGCCGATTTCGCTGTCGGTAAGGCAGCGCATTCCTATTTTCTGCGTGATAACACCTTTGTGATGACAGAGGTACAAAATATGTGTGATCTTCTAGAATTAACCGAAACACGCATGAAGGGCATTAGACGGTACGCTTAGGGGTCGAGGTACGACTGGGACGAGGCAAGGTCGGTGTACGTAGGCGAAAGTTAATGTAGCATGAAGCGCATTACCCGGGAGTGCTTGCCAGCAGCCCGTTGGCTTTTGTCGGAATGGGTTTTGATGGCGGGTTGAAAAAGCAGCGAAATAGGCGGAGCAGACGAGAGAGAGTCAAGTCCTTGCGTTACATACGGGAACGACTTACCGCGTCGTTGTCGACTGTGCTTCATGGCTACGAGAGCTTTGGCCACTCGAAGAAAATTCGTAATGACGCTCGTCGACGACAGAGAATTATAAGCGTCGAGAAAGACAACCGCGAATGAGAGCGAACGGAATCTCTCTTGCGAACGTTCAGTTTTTATTTCGCTGCTGGGTATACTCTCTCGTTGGCTCAACGCAGCGACGCTTTTTTCACCCTTCAACCCTCCAAATCCGGGAAATTAATCAACGGAGTTCTCTGCTCTGCTCTCCTGTCGAGAACAAGGTAGCCGAAGAGGAGTGTAGCACCCTAATGGGCTACTACTCTCATCTTGGAGATGCTCTTCGAGCTTTCGTCTCTCATTGTTTTCTCTTCGTCTGAATTGAAGCGAATGACCTGTAGGGAGTTGAATGAAGACGAGGGCAGGAAAAGGGCGAAGATTTTTTTTTCGACAACAGAAAAATGGCAGGGAAAGAGGAAACTTCTCTACGAAGAAGACGTAAGATTGTCGGAGATGTCCCTTCTTTCCTTAAAGACACCCTTTCGAAACATTCTCTACAAACGAGAAAGCTGCGAGTAAGAGCAGCTTTTTCGTCTGAAAATAGGTACAACATTTTTACGATCGCGTACTCGTGTAGTTTACCAACAGGGGTTCGATCGTGAAGTCGTTGAAGGGAAATGAAACGAAGCTATGGAGAGAGAGAAAAAAAAAACGAAATGTAAACAGAATTTTTATTGTCTGTTCTACTCCACCTCCGACGATGCTGCGCCACGTAGTTTTCGCAGTCGTTTCCGGGCGAAGCTTTTTGAAGCTTTCCTTCCAGATATACGTATACACATTATTTCACGCCTTTCCTCGAGTCCCTACGCTCGAGCTTTCTAGGTACTTTCTCGCCGATTTCAAGCTCTCCTCCTCGGATCCCACCTCTGCCCCGAAGCGCGCGCTTGAAAAAGCTGGAACGAGGGAGCCCTCTTTCGCTCGACTGCGCATTCCTTTTAGCGATTTCATCCCCTCGACCACGACGACGAGGCGACCTTCTCTCTTTCTCATTTTCCCTTCCATTCTCTAACGTTTTCTACGTTCTTCTTCTTATTTTCCGTTCGGCTCGCTTTCGTTTCCCGTTGCCGAATCAACCGGGAATTTTCTCATTCCTCAACCCCCAACCCCCCCTTCCCCTCCTCTTCCATCTTTCGCCGTTTTTTTCTCTCTCTCAGCTCTTACCTCAACGCAATCTTTATACTCTCGACCTGCTTCGAGAGCCCTCGAAAGTTTTATCGACCCTCTTCAACGATGCTAGTTGTTGGAACGCGTGTACGAAAGCTCAGTTCTTAAAAAAAAAAAAAAAAAAAAAAAAAAAAACTCCTCAAACTAATCCGCGGCGAATTACGTCTCCGTTGTAAATCAAAAACTCGTACAAAAGTCCTCGTGGAGCCCAAAAAAAATGATTATTCACGTTGTGATGCAACGAAGGGTGTTCCTCCCCCGATGTTTCTTTTTTAATCGCAAACCGGCATCCACATTATACAAGTCACCTCGTCATCCAAAGCTCTAAAATCTTCCGCGTTCCCAGCGCGCCACCGAAAGAATGTTCAATTATGCAAAAGTGCGGGCAGAACTTTTTTTTTTCCCTACCGGACGTAAAAGCTAATGACGGCAAAGGTTTTCGATGTGTTTGCGGTGAACTTGCCCGACCCCATATCTAATTTTCTTCACCGCGAGAGCTAACTTTAAATTAATATTCGACGCCAAACATTGTAAATCAACAGCTGTGCAGTCCGACGAGAGAGCTTTTTCATCCCTCCCTCCTGTGGCGAACCGCTGCCGCTGCCGCTGCCGTCGCCGCTGCTTCTTCATCATCTTCTTCGTTCTTCATCTATTCCTCGTCTTCTCCCCCCTCCCCCCTCCCCACCCCCAAAAGTGAGACAGAACTCACGGAATACGTATAGTTGAAGGAGCGGAGGTCGCTATTCGCGTAAACGTCACGCTCGGCGAGTTCCGCGTTACGCGAGGCGGAAAGTGGGAAGCAAACCCCCTCCTCCCCTCCCCCTTTCCGCGCACTCCCTTGGCGAGTACTACTCCGATGTTATGCCACAGCTCTCCGCAACAGAACGCAGAGAAGAGTGGAGCGGAAAGCGGAGTGGAGAGCCACAGAGTGAAGAGAGGAGAGAAAGCGTACCGCGCTCCGGACGAGGGTTGGTGGCCGCATTAGCGAAATTTTGGCGCCGCGAAACCCAGCGCTTCCCGTGCCGAACGAGCTTTCTATGCTAAACAGAGCTTTTTTTCCGCTGGGTTTTTTCCCACCGATGGTCGGAGGGATAGAGATGGAGAGAGATATAGTCGGAGATAGAAAGGCCACGCTATGGGTCTGATCGATGCGCCGACGCTTTTTCGCACGAATTTGCCTCGAGCTTTATTAAATCGCACCGCAGGCAACGCGGCAAGGGAATGGGAGGAAGAGCTTTTCTATGGCAGTTCGTGCGCTTCTGCTTTTGGCACGCTATATAGTCTTTACCGATTTCGCTTCCATATATCCTACGTTTCTGCTGTCTGTATATATGTCTCTCTCTCTATATCTATACTGGAGAGCATTCTGAACGTTGAGCTTTTTCATTTTCTCGAATAGATAACTGTAGTCCCCCGCTATAAAATCTATAGACACAGGAAGACACAACGATCTTTCACTGTATTTCTTTCGACGCGCGTTTTTTTTTTTTTTTTTTTTTTTTTTAAGGTTACGGGACGGTAGACAAAGTCGCTTTCCGCTACGTGCCGGATCGTCATCCGAAGAGATTTTCCAACGTTGCCGAAGCGACCGGATTGCTTTCACCGATTAACGATCCGGGAAAGGCGGTCCATATCTGGCGTCCCGCTTACTCTCTCGACATAGACTCGGTGTCAGGAAAATGATTTTTTTTAATTCTTTAAACGTTTACCTATGAAGACATTGTGTACTTTCAGCTACCGCAACGATGTGCGGATCTTCTGTAACACATTTTTTTCTGTGCTATGAAAGAAAGTACCCTTTAAAGTTGTTCTTGTATTTTTTTAAGAATCGTGCGATTTGTTGGTAATTAAAAATTTCGGTTAAAAAAAAAGTTTTTTTTAGTAAAAAGAAATGTTTTTTTTTATATAAAAAAAATCGTATCACCAATCTCATGAGATTATTTGTTTATCGTGTTATAATTTTATAATGAAAAAATTCTCAGCTTTAAAAATTTAAAAATTTTAGAAATGTCCAATTTTTTGTTTTTATACTTATAATTGTGGTCATTTTTTTAACTGATAAAAAAAAGTCGCACATTCGTATCCGAAATCAACAAAATTGCCGCCAAAAGATAATCAGAAATCAGTTTTATTATAATAATTTAAAATTTTTTTTTCCTTTTTTAAATAATTTTTAAATAATTTTAAAATCATTTTTAAATAATTTTAAATCGTTTTTGCCGGATATGAAATGGTCGGATGCCTGTGAATTTCGTCAGGAGACATTACGAGCGCCATAAATGGAGAAAGTTCTTCGTTAATACAGTAACAACTGTACGAGAAAGTCACGTGTTGCATGGTCAATGATGGGAAGTTTGAGGCTTCCTCCTGAGTCAGGAGTATGAGTTTCTCGTGTAATAACGCAAGGATGCGATGCCAGGAGCTTTTCGCCAACAGCTTCATTATCCGCTCAACTCTCGCGAGGCTCCTAAGGAGCCACCCATCCGGTCTCTTTCTCTCTCATTCTCTTGCTTTCAGCAGCCACTCATCGACCTTCTCTCGGAGATGCCGCGATGCTCACTGGCGGAACGAGATACTCAAGCGTTTGGCCTCCTTTTCCCGAGTCTCGTTAAATCTCGTGCGCGTGCTCTCGCGTTATCCGGTCTTAAATATACTTTGCGTGTGACGCGAGCCATAATTTACCTTTTGTTAAATATATTTCGAAAGTTTCTCTCATCCGAGACGATCGTGAAGAAAAATAAATAAATAAAAAAAAAAAATTTAATCAAGACGAACATTCGCGAATTTCACTCTTAAATCGTAATATTTTTTCGTTGATGCTGGTAAACTTTTGGAAACGATGCTTTCTACTTGATATACGAGGTGAGCTTCTTCTCGCTGAGTCATTTTTTATAATTTTTTTTTTTACTTTTTTTTTTTTTTTCAACGTCGAATTTTCTCATACTTCACACGGAGGTGAACTCTCCGAGAAAGATCGTTCACGGCCAGCGGGGCTTCGGGCGTCGCGGACTGGGTTTCCTCGTGAGTTGCCACACTCTTCTAAATCACGATATCTCGCGACGCGCACGGTCACCGAACGCCGAACTACATTCATCATATCCAACCGGGAGAGGAGGGAGAGGAGGGGAGAGAGAGAATTTTATATACCTGACTTTACCCCGAACATCCCCAACGTCTATAAACTCGACCGTGAGTTCGTTCAGTCGTTTAAGTCGAAGCAGAGGCAGGCAGTAGTAACAACCTCGTAGGGGTCAGACGGAAAACACGTGTTCCATATCCGATCTTTGGGCCGATTTCTCATCTCTCCACCTCCCATGAGGGATTATCAATCCTGTCGAATTCACCGACTTGGGATACGAGATCCATAGACACTGCGAAAGCATTTTTCTCACGGTAAACCCGTCGAAAGACGTTCTTTGAAGACTCGAATTGATACCTTCCAGTCCTTCTTTTTCACTTGTTCTTTTTTTTTTTTTTCTCGTATCTCGTGACACATAGTGATTGAAAAACGGCGGTATCTTTTGTTAACAAACGAAAGTATCAAAGAAAAAAAAAAAAAAAAAAAAAGATCCGCATAATCCCGCGGGTGTCCTACGATTATGAAAGCTTGGAAATTCGAATCTCGCGAAGCTTTCTCCTTTATCGCGGAGAGCCCCTGCGCTCTCGGGCGACTAGACCAACGAATCGACGCGATTAAAGCCTCTCTACTGTTCTATAACCATACAGAAATGCGAAATTGCTCACTCCAGTGAAAGGCGTATAGCCGCTTTATGTGTGTATATATGTGTGTGTGTGTGCTGAATAGTCGAGCTTTCGCAATGCGCTCCGGAAATATAATAGGATTCCCGTGGATAGCGTTGAAACGCCATACACATTTCGGATATACCTGCAACGTTTCGCTTGTATTCCTATCGGGATATCGGGATATCGTACTATCGCAGGACAAATGTGAAAACCATGTGACCTCGTTGACAGCAAATACCGCCGATACACCTCCCGAATTCTAATCAATGATGAATATCGATCCACATTTTCCACCTTATTTGATCCTATTGATCCTTATTTTCCCTCAAAGATGAACATTAATGTTCACATTCTATGTCACGCTTCGCCATCGACGAACACCAAAGAATTGTCTGCGAACTTTTTACGAAGTCCCTTTTTATCTCCCGACTGCCCGTGAGGGCAAAAAGACGGGAGTTACGGAGGTTGGAGCGCTTAGTGTTTCGCCTAAATTCGGCGAAATGGATTCGAAGAAATAGAGGAAATTTTCATTAAAAAAAAAGTTGAGTTACCGTAAATTTTAAACAATTTTTCATAAAAAAAAAAAAATTGGAATTGGAATTGGAAAATTGGAAATTTTCATAAAAATAAATGTTGAGTTACCGTAAATTTTAAACAATTTTTTTTTCATCATTTTGTTAATAACATTTTGCAATTATTATTATAAAAAATTAATCTTTTCGGTGCCTTTAATATGCATGAATTTTTTCTAATTTTTATACTATCGAGAAGTGTTTGCAATTCCCTTGTTCACTTTGTCGAATTTTGGCGAAATGAACATCAAGCGCGCGGACCTCCTTAAGGGGATCCGGGAGGTTTGCCGGGCGGAAAATTCAGTCATGTTAGATTGTGTATAACAGGGCTAAAGTAGAAAGAGGACGCTTTTTTCCCCATAGTGAGTATGTATGTCACCATTATTTGATCAAAAGATAAATTCACCATTTTTATAGTATTTATAGCAATATGGATATTGTTGTCTGTACGAAACAGGCGCTTTTCACTCATTGCCACGATTCCGGGAAAAGAACAAAAAATTCGTCTTGTACCCATAAGAGCAAAATTGTTGCCAACATTCTGCTCTATCGATTGAACCCGAAAAAAAAATTTAGTGACATTTTTAAGTTCACTTAATAGAATGATATTATCTAACTTCAGTGCAAATTTCAAGACGCTTCCAGGCGTACACCGCGCTACATTTTTGGCTCTCGCGTCCGCAATTTTAAGAATTTCATATTAAATTTGAGAGCATCATATTTATAAAGGTTTATACTATTGATATATGCCGAAAAAATTGATTTGTCCAAATTATAAACCTCCCTGGTCCCCTTAAGTGTTTCACGGAGATGCGCGATTTCGTTGTACTTTATGTTCTCGAAAACGGCTAAAAATGACTGAACAGCTGCGCACGCGCGGCGCAGCGCTTGATACAGCGCCTCTATGAGGTACAATCAACAGTTCTTTGGATATATCGAAGATTGGGCGCCATTTCCGCGATATATTTTTCCACGCCCAGTGGTTCACAAGGCGCTCGATCTCTGTGCGGCATAACCTCAAATTCATTTGGAACATTAATTTCTCTATCACGGGAAATCTTCTGTTTTTCGGTTTGCACACTTAGTAAACTCGCTAAAGTTAGTTACCGGTGATGAGCCATTATCGGGATGTGGACCTTACCTTTTTTTTCTCATAGAGTAGAGACTTTCATAGTCTTGAGCGATGTTCGAATGGGGAGCGGCAAGTGCTTTTTTTTTTTTTTTTTCTTCTTTCCTCGAAGTATCTACTCGTCACTTAGCGTGGCTCTCGGTCATCGCGCCAAGTTCTTTTCAGTTCGTTGACTCAAGCACTACCCCCGACGGTCGCTCGACTTAACTCGTCGACGACCAGGGAGACCTGCAAGCCTTACGCGTCTCGCGAACCGTGAACTATCACGGAGGGGTTAAAAGAGCGCAAGACAAAGTGAGAGAAAGTAGGAGAGCAGTGAGTACTCG
Source organism: Cryptus viduatorius (assembly GCA_964006125.1). NCBI lineage: Eukaryota > Metazoa > Arthropoda > Insecta > Hymenoptera > Ichneumonidae > Cryptus > Cryptus viduatorius. The sequence goes on from OZ023229.1 coordinate 986,917, forward strand.
CAGGTGATAACGAGGTCGTTACACGCTTCTATCGTGCAAAGGGGGAAATATATATAGAGAAGAGAGAGAGAGCTTCATACCGACCCTCATTCACACGCAGATAAGAAACTCTCGTGATCACTTTCAGTTAACGTTTCCCAGTTAATGTGTATACATTGCTCCTCGTTAATGGAATCTCGGATAGTAAATCGTAATAAAAATGCATCTAAAAGGATAAATGTAAACTACGATCCGACTGTAGGTCGAAGGGATGAAAAAATGTCGTGTAAACATCATATTTTTTCAACATTTTTTCACTCTCCGCCTACCTACTTGACTCATGAAAAAAAGTTCCCAGGAAACAACTACGAGCGGTAAAAAGTCGAAAAAAAAAAAAATGAAAAATATTTTTCGACGTTTTGCCGCACGTACACGTGGGCGGAAACTTTGTTGAAGAATTTTTATCCCGTGGTGATCCTAACGTTCAAAATCGTTCGAAAAGTTCGCCGAAGCGACGGTGGTGGCGCCACCCGTCATAGTTGGAACTAAAAAAAGGTACATATTCGATGTATCTGAATCGCTCCAAAAACTTGTCGGGAGCTTTGGCCGGTGTGATAGTTTCCTGACAGTCATGAATTCCAATGGGGGGATAGTTACGAAGGTTTGCGTGACAAAGGCGGTTATGTGAAAATGTGTTGGAATGTCCTGCACGCTTTTCTGTACCATCCACGCTATGCCGATATTACTCTATAGAATGGCAGAGGACGGCAGGCTTTCCTCCACATGCATACCATTTGCATCGCAGATGTGTGCGTTTATCTTTGCCGATTACACAAATACCGAGAGATCCAACGGGAGCGATGGGTTCTCGGTTTTCGCAAACATACCTACCGCCGTGCGCAGGAACGGTGGTCGGGAGAGAGCGATAGAGTTCTCGTCAAGCGATTTGCCTGCCGAAACGACGGAGCTTCGGCAGCGTAGATGGAATTTAATATCAATAACCGGAAGGTGCACCGGAACGCCACGTCTGACCACATTATTTCCTGCATATGCAGAACTTATGAATATTATCTGCTCCCATCACAACTCTCGAATCAGTGCACCTTAAGTTATTTGATTTACGGCATTTAAAGATTTCACGAAACCCGCCGAATCAATTTGTTTCTAACCAATCAAATTTGATTCTGCCAAATGGTGCGTTCAGACGATACGTAGTATTCCGGAAATGAGCCAAAAATGGACGAATTTGAATCAAACAGATCGCTTTTAGTGGCCTATGATTCTGAATGATATAAACCAAGGACAAGGTCGATTCTGATTCACAGGTTAAAGGATCAGATAAAATGATAACCCAGTAGCCAATCCGCAAGATCAATGGTTGGGAATGTTTCGGACAAATTTGATGGAAAATTTGTGGGACCGTTTAGCGCAAAACTCTGTTAAACACGTGGGCTAATATTGCTGACGATAGGAACTGTACATCCGCAGAGAACAATCACTACTCTGATATACGATGAAGGGAGTATATATATTAACAATGGAATTTAGGTATACACAGTAGTAGATAGTGGTACGTCTCCATGGAGTCGTACATTCGGAGGGTTGGGGTGAAATCCTCCCTTCTGGGTTTGGGTTGGTACCGGGTACGAGGAGAGCCCCAGCAGCACGCATGATATGTTGCCAGTGGGTCAAGTTATTTAATCCCACAGACATAAACCACGCCAGCACCGCGATAGGAATTTATGCTCCGGTGTGGCTGTGCCAGAGAGACGTCGACCACCGAGCCAGAAAGCGAGCTATCCAACCCCCTTTGCGATACCTACAAGCGCGCGGCTACTAAATATTCGTAAACCGTGAGGGATACATCCCTCCGCACCGTTTCGAAAACCGTGTTTCGAATCTCACATGGGAAAAAGATCGAGGGTCGCGAGATCCCGTTTCCCCTTTTTGAGACCTTTTAGAATTTCACGGACATCCCAATCTCGAAGATTCATATCCGATATTCATAACCATTTTTCCCCTCTGAGGTATTTTCACGTATATTCGCTCTCTGTTTGGCTGATCTGTTACCAACATTTTCTACTGAATTCCATCCCAATAACCCAACGTTTGCTATGCAGTACGATTCCTACGGAGAAACACCCCGAGACAGTGGGTATGTGAGTGCTAAAGGCAACAGTGGATTATGATACCTGACATTCCGCTGCGTCTAGATATGCGGAAACCGTGGAACATCTTGATGACATTCTCCGATTCAACGGGTTTCTAACATCGAAACGAAATAAACGCATACCGGGATTTCGAGGGCTTTTCACGCGCAGTTTGCAAGTAATAATGGAAAGTTAATTGAAAACTGCATTATCGGTTATGCGGGTCATGAAAGCGATTAGGAAATGTTAATTCATAAACGCCGCAGAGACCTGAGAGCGTTTAGACGACGATAGTTATTACAGAATTCAGCTATATAGCGCGCAATCCCAAGAGGCAGAAACGCTCACTCCCTGTGTCGAGCGATTCTCCTCCAGCGTTTGATTAGCCAAGATTGCTCGTTGCTGCTGGTCTGCCCAACAGTGCTTCTGAACCGATAGTGGTAACGGGGAATTTCCGCTTCGTGAGAGACGCCCCGGGCGGTCCTTGCCGCGAGAAACACACGGATGAACGCATCGAGTGTGTGTGACGACAAGAGACAATAAGAGAAGAAGGGACCTTCGTCCTCGACGACGTGGGAATCGAGTTTGTCAACTTTGATCCAAAAACCTCGCCTCAGGGGATACCAAATCATTACTGTTCAACGTGGAACCCGCACTATCGTCGCAAGTTATGATGCCAACGTATATCGACTTCCCTACGCTGACGTTGACATTTTTGTTTCAATAAAAGTTATCTTCTTTAAAAAAAAAAAAAAAAAAAAAACGTACGCCGCGCACTTAAAAATCGGCCAAAAATGTTGGTGGGGAAAAATTACTCTAAAAAGGTTTGCTGAGGGTAATTTCTGCTCGGAAATACACGACTTCAAAAGAATGGTGACGAAAAGATTTCGATATCTTGATTTTTTCCAAAAAAAATGGTCCTTTTCGAACTTTTCTTCTCAAAGTCATGGTAATGACGATAAGCCAAAAAATTACTCGAAAGGGGTTTGTTAGGGGGTACTTTTAGTCCGGAAATATACGACTTAGAATGAATGGCGACGAAAAGAATTCGATATCTTGATTTTTTCCAAAAAAAAAAATGGTCCTTAAGGGAAAAAATCGAAATTTTTTTCTTGATGTCATAAAAACGTCAGTTGGCCAAAAAATGGTGGTACCGAAAAATAACCCTAAAAAGATTTGCCGGGCGGGAATATACGAAAATCGAAGTATTTAAATTTTGTTAATATAAATAGAAAAGGAAGTTCCACTCGTTTCAAAGAGAATTTAAACATGTAGATCGGGATTTCATCGCGTATGTACGGTCGGACATCGAGCAAATATCGTAACTGAGCACACATGAGAAATTCGAGAGTGAGAGTAGTTCATCTTTGGCAAGATGTCGAACATCTTGGGACTTGGAAAGCTTGCCAGAGAGTTCTGAGTGCAGATAGGCGGTGAATGGATAGACGTGCTTGCAATAGAGAATCGTGTCGGAGGCTGTAAATTGTATCTGACAAGGAGCGTCCTTGGGGCGTAACAACTTTCTCGTCTTGTTTCCCCCGTTTCTCACCGGAAACATCCCAATTATTCAAAATTAATTGGTGGAACCCCTTTTTTTTGTTTCGCCATTTTATAAAAATTGGCTATCGATAGTCCGATATCTGCAAATGATTGTGTAATCGATGCAAATTTGGATGAATGAGCAGATCCTGCGGCGAGTGCATTTACGCTCGTGCGGAGGCTGCGTTGTATGTGATGTAGTTGGCCATTTTTTATAGGGCAAAATGGCCATTTGGTCCATTAAATGCTGATTTTTGAGTAAAATTACAGAACTGTAAGCCATTATTCGACCCCCGGAACAGTTGAGATCTAATAAACAGGCCATTGGTCATTGGCCAGGTCGTTGGCCATTTTTTAAGGGCAAAATGGCCATTTGGTCCATTAATTGTTCATTTCTGAGTAAAATTACAGAACTGTAAGCCATTACTCGACCCCCGGAACAGTTGAGATCTAATAAACAGGCCATTGGCCATTATTGGCCATTGGTCCTTTCAACAGTCATTTGGTCCATTCATTGTTCATTTTTGACTAAAATTACAGAACTGTAAGCCATTCGACCCCCTGAACAGTTGTGATCTAATAAACCGGCACTTCTCGATGTATTTTTGTCGACTGATAGCCTCGGCTTTCAACTTCTCAAAGGCTTTCGACAAAGTTTCATCTCCGAGATACGACCGATTGTTGTATCCTCGAAAAGTGAAAAATGAAATAAAGAAGAAAGCTATAAGGATGTCGTCAAAGATAGCTTATTTCCACGTAGTGGAGGAAGATTGCGCCGATGCGACGAAAGGGCTGTTTTCCGAATGTCGAGAACAGAGTACAACAGGGAGAAGAGAACGGAGAGAAACCTCTCGACATGCTTCATCCTACCCGCTGGAAGCAATACTCAGCAATGTCTGCGCTATGTCGTTGATGTCTCTCCGGTTTTCTTTTACTCCTCGGGTCCTCTTGATCTTTGCTGCTTCTGACAGTCGACTCGCCGAGAGTCGTGGAAAAAGTTATTCACTGAGGGAAGAGCGGGTAGTAAAGTGGTAGCATGAGAGAAGGTACCGGCAGCAAGCTATCGCGGTGCAATACTACGCCTCCTCTCACGCCTCGGACAGATATTCCCTTTGTTTTTTTTTCTTTTTTTTTTTTAATTAAAACGCGGGAAAGAAAGCGTATTTCTTCCGAAGACCAAAAAATACGACAATAGATCGAAATTTTTTAAAAAAGGATGAACGAAGCCAATTAACATCTCCGAATGTAAGAAACTGCTAAAAAAATGTTTGCAGCCGAAAAATAAGAATTCGGAAGGCTATAATTTTTGTGCTGAACCTCGCAATTTTTGAATGATTTTCTTGTAGCTTTTTTTTTCACTACTCTCGTCTAGACAAGCAGAATTTTTTTGCTGAACAAGCTGTTGTGTATTTTCCTTTCAGTTTTCTCGATATTTCGCGGCTTCTCGTGAAGTCCGCAGGATCTCCCAGCGCGATAGTGTCCAATCGGAAGTAGCGAAGGAATATATACCTCGTATCGAACGACGGAAACGTGTGGCTGTATAGCTGGTAACTTCTTTCTTTTCGCTTCTTTTTTCGTTCTTTTCTCGCGCGAAACAGTGAAGGAGATATGGAAGAAATCCTCGAGACGCGGAGAGGAGTATATAGTCGAGAGAAGCGTCAAGTGGGAGGAAAAGAGAATGAGAAAGGGCTCGGGAGAGACTTTTCCCCCCATTGTAGTCGGCCTTTATTCACTCGACGGAATCGTCGGTACGAAACCATTGTCTACTCGTTTCTTTGCCGTCGATCCCGAGTCGACGCCTTCGAAGAGCGAAAACGACGAACGTAACAGCGCCCCTCTCGACTTATATGTATATAAGAATTTTTCTCGAAGCTATCGAGAAACGAAGAAAATGAAATACCTCGTGACATCCTCCGCGCTATTCTCGATGTTTCGTACGACTCTTATTTCCGATGAAAAAAAAATTCGACATTCTCTCCTTCGATTTCTCGCCAAGAAAAATCCTTTCTATATCTCCACCAGAATTTAATAGCTGCTTTTTCGAATAGTTTTTCGGTCCATCGAGACTATTGATCTTTCGAAATGCTTACTAATTCGCTGGACGCCATATTTATGTGTTAACAAAAGAATGAAAATCGAATTCTCATCAAAGTCTGACGAAATTTGGCGTCACATCTGAAGCGAGCGGAAGTCTCGGGAACTACGAGTTGCGATAAACGAGAAGGGAATTCCAGTCGTGAGTGATCTCGTCAACGGCGAACAGGGAGAGAACGAAGGAACAAAGCACGCAAGAGACTTGGCAAATGTGTTAGAATCGGAATCGAGTCGTCCGTAGATTCGTTTTAGCTATTTTCAGAGAGACGGGAGAGAATCTGCGGAGCCCAAGAATCTAACAGAAAAACGATAGTTTTCTCTCTATGCGCTTTCGGAACCCTTCTTTCCTGCTGTAGTCCAACGAAGCAGAGGTATTCCCTTTCCATCTCCACTCGAGAATCCACTCAAACTCCGTAACGAGTAGCCGAAGCTCTCGTCGTGCGAGAGGACTCAACTTTATTTTTCTTCCTCTTTCGCTGATACCCTCAGAGTAGAAACTCCTCTTCGCGTTACCATCTCTCGCATTCCATCGCGTCATTCAACCCCTCTCTCCCGCGCTCCCCATTTCGGAGCATTTCATCGACATACAACGATGTAGAACAGCCTCCGGGAATCGGGGAGAGGAACTTTCATGGGAAAAGCGTTTTTTGCTCCATGGAAGGTCTCGACGACGCTAATGAGGAGTAATTGGCAAACACGGAGCGACAGAACGGGAAAATCCCGAGTGAAAATTATGAAGCTAATGCCGTCCGTCGACCGAGACGTCTCAAACTAATTTTCGTCAAAGGTGAAAATTTAAAAAAATTTCAACCGCCATTTTACCCATAAAATGGACGGCGATATTCAATTTTCTCGTAACATCGCGTCGATTCGATGAAAAAAAAAAATTTATTAATTCATCGCTTGTAAATGAAAAATATCGTTCCGCAAGTGGAAAATACATCGGAAAAAAGCGTTTAAGCTAAATTGACAAATTTTTTTTTTTATGCGCAAAGAAATGGAAATTCCGAAATCATGAAGTCGGTTGCGGCCTCTGCGGCGCGGTATAGAATCATATAATTCGATCAATCACTGCCGCGTATACTTTACGGGACTTTTATTTTTTTTTTTTTTTTTTTTTTTTTCGTTCCTTGAAAAATATATACTTGGCTTCCACTCGGTAAGTAGATATAACTTAGATCAAGATTCCCGAGCGTACATGGTAATGGCCCTCTTATCAAAAGATCCCGAGATTGCTGGCAAGCCTTTGGCGACCTTAAACTCTCTCTCTCTCTCTCTCGCGTTTCTCTTAGATGCAAATTTTCTTTTACGGCACGGATAGGGGGGGAGGGAGGGTTGTACATCGAAGCCTTTTTCGTCTCTTCTTCATTCGGCGCTCGCCCAACGGATTCGTCGGAAGGAAGCGCAAAAGAAATGGAGAAAACGCGCCACTGGAGAAAACGACGAAAACTGGAAGAGTTTCGGAGAGTTCTCATAGTCCCAAGAGAATCCACTGCTGAGGTTTTTTTTTTTTTTTTTTTTTTTTTTTTTTTTCATAGTTTCGACGAAAGAGTTTTGCATTCGTGTCACGAGTTCCTCTCTCTCTCGTTTCAACCGTACGAAGTCTCCAACAGATATCCGTCTGTGTGTTACGATCCCGATGACGGATTTCAAGCGGAGTTTTCTCCTACACCCCCGCAATCCCGAACCGTTTGGCCTTAAGATTTTATTGGCTCTTTCTCTCACCTTCCCTCATCCCTTTTATCGGCTGTCCCTTTAAAATTCCGAACTCGAATCTCTTGGCGACCGTCGAAAATTCAACGATTCGTTACCTTCTCGTTGCTTTCTGGTTTCTCCGCGATTTTTCATTCTTCTTTTCTGCCCCTTTTCCAGCTCCGTAATCGGACGGACAAAGCGAAGCGATTTCGCTTTGGTACTATTACCGGCACGAATTTCAACTGTATTTACTTCCGGAACGGTGTATGGACCACCGGAGTCTACTGTATGGACGAACGATCGAGACGCAATAAAAATGAGATCAACGTCCCAACGGGCAGATCTTGGAAGGAAATTGTTCGAGGAAAGACCGCGCGGCGTTCCCGTATATGTGTTGTGCGATGGTGGTCTCGTTTTTTTTTTTTTTTTTTTTTTTTTTCAGGTCAAACAACGAGATACTGTTCGCGACAGAGATATCGTATCTCTGAGCCAAAGAAGTTTATATGAAACAAAGTCGGAAGCCTTTTTTTTTTCTTCGGCTTCCGGTGGTTGCAATTTCTTTTCTTTGTTGATTTACTTTTTTTTTTTTTTTACGTCAATACACCGTAAGGTTCGGAATGCAATTATTAAGAAAACAGAAAATACACCGGAAACAGAAATAGGGATGAAAGGACCGTTTCGATATATCTATCGATCGGTTTTATTGAATTTATAATAAAGCGCTCGGGTACACCGTCTCGTTCTTTCAATCCATTCAATACGTTCGTTTACGCAATTTTATTATTGAATTTCGGAGGCTTTTTATTACACGATGCGAGTCTTTGATATTCATTTTTTTTTTTTTTTTACGATTCAATGAATTTTCATTGAAATATCTCATTAGACGCGACGAAGAAATTTTTTTTTTTCTCGAAATTCTGCGGAGCGTGTATTCTGTTTATCGATTTATACTCAGCGTTATTGCCCCTCTAGCTGAGTAAACAAATAGGAATAAAAATCCCGTGTTTTGTTTGTCAAGAAAATTGCTTTTCCTCGTATCCCCGCGCAATTTTGCGAGTATATTATTTTGTTCATCAGAACTAAAAAAAAAGAAAAACTCCGCCATGCAGTTTCGCTTTTTCGCGAATAACCGAATAATATCGCTTTCCACCTTCGACTATTCGACGCATGCGTGGATACGCTTTAGGAATTCTTCTCACGAAATATGAATAAATTTACGAGTATATAGACACGTCGAGTCCCGAGAGAACTGTGGAATAATCGACGAGGAACATCGCGATTTGAAATGAGACATAGAGACGCTTTCCTCGCGTCGACAATTATTCATCGACTTTTTTTTTTTTTCGTCCGCGTTTTCTTCCGAAGCGAATTTGAAGGCATTTTTATAAATCCAAGATAACGTTGTTGCGAAAAGATTTTTTTTTCATAAATTTATACTTTATTACGATCGCATATATTACTGTTATTATAATTGTATTGATAAGATTATCGATCTCAATAGTATTTTTTATTATGTAGTATGCGTAAAATACGATTTTCCGCACCGTTATTGATAAATAAAATGAATTTTCATGCATACTGCATTAAAATAGTATATTGTGCCACAAGTGCGTAAAATAGTATTTAACGCACGAGTCGCATACGATATTTTTTAATGTACTATGCGTAAAATCCATGCGTGAAAATTCATTTCACGCATCAAGAACAGTGCGTAAAATCGAATTTTACGCATACTACATAAAAAAATATCGTACGCGTAAAATCCATGCATAAAAATTCATTTTACGCATCAAGAACAGTATGTAATATCGAATTTTACGCATCAAGAACAGTATGTAATATCGAATTTTACGCATCAAGAACAGTGCGTAAAATCGAATTTTACGCATACTACATAAAAAAATATCGTATGCGGCAAGTGCGTTAAATACGATTTTACGCACTTGTGGCATAATATACTATTTTAAAAGGCAAATCGATTTCCAATCTATTGTTTCAGGACTCTCATTGGGTGGCGGGTTGATAGTTTTGGCCTCAGCTCTGTCGGACGCGTGTTTTGATGCCCCGAGGCATTACAGTCTATCATCGAGTATGCAATCTGACGACAACGGTTTGCCCCAATATCAATACGGATGGTGTTTGCAATTATCCGGTTTGGCATTAATCTTAGCAGAGATCGCGGCACTGTTGACCGTCTCGGGATACATGGCGCGGTTCCCTACCGTCGAGGACATGGTAAACAAAAATTCGTTCACCGAAGTGTAAACACTTCGAGTGTAAAAAAAAATTATGCATTTTTTTTTTTTTTTTAGGTGCGAGTAATGGTTCCGGGTGCGGAGAGAAAGCTACGAGAGCAAAGAGGACTATCGTCGGAATATCTCGTGCGGGCGCATCAAAAATCGCCGGGACCTGCGCAAAGCAGAACTTTCGAACAGCCGACAAAAGGTGAGTTTCCTCGAAGATATATCGCCGCAAAAAGATATACCTTCGATTATTCAATTATCGGAAAAAATTTCGTGCCGAAACGTAAAAATTTGATAATAAAGATTCGATGATTAGTCACGAAAGTTTATCAAAAAAACTCAAAGCAAATTCAAATTTTATCGTACAGCCAAAATTGATTAGACTCTCATCACGTTTCGTGTGTCAAAGACGTGATTCTAGGAGCTCAGAGGCTCGCTGACGAGGACACGTCGCTGCTGTGCAAATCGGCACCCGACATATGCGCCTCGAATCCCCAAGCGATAAGTTACGTGGACAAAGCTGATATGTCTCACATGCCGCCCTGCTATCCGGAGGCACAAACTTCCGATCCTCGTTTCGCGTATGTCGAAAAAGCCGATCAAGGAATCGTCGACTCGAGGCTAAGCGGTTTTGCCGATAAGGAAGGTCTCATGGATTCTCGAATACTTTCGGATTCTCGGCAAAACATGATCGCTTTTACCGACAGCAAGGAGCACGTGCTTGTCAACAGTCAAGAGCCGCGATACGTCGAGTTTTGCGCGAGAAATCAACTCAACGAACAAGCAGCATTGTGCGATTCTCGGATGGCAAGTTACCAACAGGAAAACAAAAACGTCGAGTCGCTTCTCGACGCGCCGTTGGGATACGACAGTAGGTACACTCTTGCCGGTCAAACAGTGCCGATAACGCTAAAGCATCAGAGTCCTTCCGTATCGGCGATACAGCCGCAATTTATTTATCAAAATTTCGGCACAATTCACTCTGGAATCTTGAGGGTCTCGGAGCCCGGCACGAGTTCGAGTTCGAACTCCAGTCAGCGCAGCATGACGTTACAGAATCCGAAGAGAAAATCGCAAATAGCTCAGAATACCTTCAGCACGATGGAGTGCGAGAAACGAAAGAGTCGAGGACCGGGAATGGCCGGTAAACCAGGTTTCTACGCCGGAAGTGCAGTATGACCACCACCTCCGCCGTCGACGCCGAGGTAACTGAACGAAGAGGAAGAGACGAGCCTCTAAAGCGCGCGAAAGCTATTGTCCGAGTTTTAATCGACCGTCGGTAAGTTACCGACGGTCGATAAAGAAGAAAAACTTTTAAATGATATGAAAAAAATTCATTGTAGCCAAAGATTGACGAGAAAAATGTGGAAATTACAGTGTGAAAAAAAAAGAGTGATTCGCGAAAATAATTATCACGAACAATAATATTCGGTGTTAACGACTTGATGATGTGAAAAAAAAAAAAAAACTGCCATGGATTTAGAAATCACGTGGCACGACGAATTTCATTGAACTGTATATACGTAAATAAATAATAATGTATGTTCGTCGTGAAAATTTTCGAGACTCCTTCGATCTCCAACGATACCATTGACTTTCATTGTCGATTAACTTTTATAATAAAAATAAAAACAACAAGGAAAACAAACGGGAATTCGGTGTACAATGAAGTTAAAAAATTCCCGCTCCGAATTTTGCCCGCGTATACGACAGGTTTTAGGATAAGAAATGTATTTATTCCCGACCACGCTGTAAAGTCCGCATTCCGTACCTGCGAGGCGGGTGGAAAGTGGCGAATTATAATCCAGTGGGACGTAATTAACGGAGCGGGCAATAAAGTAGTACTTCATCAATAAAGTAATACTTCATCAATAAAGTACTACTTTATTGCCCGGCGGGAAATAAGGTACTACTTTATTGATGAAGTACTACTTTATTGCCCGGCGGGAAATAAAGTACTACTTTATTGCCCACCATTTAATTTTTAATTTTAATTTAATTTTTTAATAACAATAAACGGTAGGAAATAAAGTACTACTTTATTGCCCACTCCGTTAATTACGTCCCGCTGGATTATAATTCGCCACTTTCCACACGGCAATACTACTACTTTATTTCCCACTCTTCATTGTTATTAAAAAAATATGTTATTAAAAAAAATATCAGTATTATAATTTATATACGCACGCCCTCGCGTGCCCGTACTCCGACGCCCGAGAGGTGCCCGAAAGGTGCCCGTACTCCGAGTTAACCCTTTTCGGCGTCACAGGTACAGAATATAGACTTTATAGGGTGGTCGGGAATAAAGTAACGTATGCCACACGGGAGGAACGTGCTTTTCACGTGGAAAACACGCACTTTTCTCCCTTGTAGCATAATGTACTATTATCGTAATCGGAGTCGCTATTCAATAATTAAACAAGAAAAAACGATGTAATAACGTATTTAAATGAAAAAAAAAAAAAAAAAAAACTCAATTGTAAAGTTAAAAAAATGAATTAAACGAAAAAAAAATCATATAACGATGTAATTAACGGATAAAATGAGAGTAAATGACAATCGCGATGAATGATTGATTGTAGTTTTTTAAAATTCCCCCTCAGATCATAAACATATCAATGAGAAAAATTCAATTGTGTGCGATAAATGTATTTCGCTTTTATCGGATTTTCTCTTTGTTTCATTGTTACTCGCAGTTTCCAAGTTATAAAACTACAATGGCTTTCCTGTTGCGTATAAAAAAATGGTTAATGAATGACTGGAATGGAACTAACGTTGATTTTTTCGTAGAATGTTTAATTGATGTGCGACGGAGTTGTGGAAAAAAAAAATTACAAAAATATAAAGCAACGATGCGACGCGGAATATACGTCTGAGAGATTGTTACGCTGTGATGGAAAACTTGTATGCATATGGATCTGTGTAACTATCGTAGCTGAATGTAATAAAAGGTGGTTTTTCCTTTAAAAAAAAAAACATATATCCTTATAAAACTAATTTCCTCAGAGTTTTCATTATTATGCACCAGTCGGAGATGCGATGATAGAATTTTACGAAAATCGCGTAATTTCGACATTTAATAAACTATAACGATGCAAAAATAATTTCGTTGTTTTTGAATTGAAAAACTCGGAATTCTTTTTTTTTTTTCACTTTCACGTGTTTATATCGATTCTACGAACCGAGATATCGAAAATAACAATCGAATATTCTTACGAAATAAATTACCTGTTTTACGTTAATACACGAAAAAAAAAAAACAAAAAAAAACAGTGTGTCGGAGTATTCTTGCCAAAAAATTTCGAATTTTTATATTCCGATGCGGCAGTAAATAAGATTTTTTGAGGTTAGGATAATAACCGTTGATTAACTTATGAATTGGAGATACTTGCGTGCCGATATCGGTTAAGCCGCATTTGTCACGTAGAATACAACTATCGATGTTGATTCTGCTTTTATTTTTCATTTACCAGTTTCTACGGAATCGCGTGACGTCGTTGAAATTTATGGTTAAACGACTGCGATCTGCATTTTCTCGTCACCGTCCGCCCTCTTGTCGTTCGTGTGCATCATTCATTTATACCCGCGTTGTCGGACGTCAATAGCATATTAATGCTAAGTGCGCGTATTAATAGGATCTTTTGTTGTATACGTCCGTTCAACGTCCGTCCGTTTTACGTGGTGTCGGAGATATATAATTGCTTGAAAATACGGGGTACGCGAAACTATACGAGTGAATACACGAGGCAAAGCAAAACAAACACGAAATAATACAGAGCGGCACAACACGCGTAAGAACGACGCGGTTAATGCACATGGGGCCCGAGAACCGCGCGAGATTGGCGAAACGACGACGCATGCGCAGAGAGGTTGCGACGATGGATCGATATTCGCGTGGTTCGCGTGTAACCGTCGCTCCGCCGCCAACATTCGGTAGCGCATGCGTCGCGAAAAGCCGGTGCATGCGGCTATTAGTTAGCGTGTTTATTAAAGTATATAGGGGCGATTTCTGTCGATCATTTTATGGCGCGTAATTGTTTATTAGACGGCAATACAATGGCACAGTACGACATGCTGTTGTGCTATAACTTCGTAAAAACAAATGTTTATCAGTCGAGAATTTGAAGGTTACGATGATGGTCGGCTGACGTATGAATGAAAACATTGAAATACATCGAAACTCAACGGAAATGCCGTTGAAACATCGATAATACTTTTTTCATTGCTGTTCCTGTGCGCAATGACGCAATAACAATTTTATTAATAATGATAATTTGAGACTATACGATAGTTATGTTTAAACATTCGGGACCAACCGTGAGTGCTTTACCGTGTGTAGCTTCAGTGAATTGACCGTCGGTAACATTGGTGTCCCTTCGTGTAAATGATACCTATATCCAGGCGAATACCGTGAGGATGCAGCGGCAATCGGCAAATAAGAACGAGAAGGTTAGTAAATCTCACGATACGCAAAACAATAAATATTTTTTAATTCATAAGTTTTTCATAATCGATTAATTTCGTTCCCAAAATCAACAAAATAAAAAAATATATCTATCACAATGAACTTCGATTACGATAAAAATAATGAGATTTTGGACAGTAAACATCGGAAAAAAAAATAACTACGATAGGTAAAGTTTTCGTTTTTCGATGATTTCACAGTTCCCTAATAACGATATATGATACAAAAAATTCTTGAAATAACGTTTTTATTATGTTAAACTTTCGGGTATCACGAAAAAATGAGATTTTGAAAATAAATAAAATTACGAAAAAAATTTTTTTGAAAATTATTGAAATGCCGAAATAACTACGGTCGGTAACGTCCATTCCGTTCAGAGAATTCTGCTAATGCCTGGTAATAGAACACGAAAAAATCATCCCCCTGATAGATGGCGCAACGAGCGTATTCGGCGATACAGTTTTTCGGGGGGTTGGAGATCGCTAGATGACGCAGCGACATCGAAATTTGCATACAATTGTGTCGAAGCCATCAAGGCTCAGCAAAACCGCCCATCTAATGTTTAATTAACGTCGCATAATTGCGCGGCCAATTAGCGCTATCCGTTAAATATTAATCTGCAATTTGAATTCATTTCAATGCATTTAAGATTTATTGAATACATAATTAACGAGTCTGTACGCGTTGAATGTTGATACGCTTGTATACGGCGTCCGCTAGCCGCTGCCGCGGACTGCGGTTATGGTCGGTATACGGCGAGTCAACCTCCGCAAATTCGCAAGCCCCCCGCCCCCTCCCCGCGTCCCTTTCGAAGCTGAATTTGCACTAAAAGATCGTTCGTACCTCGAGAATTAATGTTATTCAGTGTGAGAATTCATTTCTCGACGATCGTTTGCCAACGCTATAATATTCGTTATCGAAACGTTTTATCTCAGTCTATTTTGCTGCGCGGCCATTTAATACGAAATAATTCTACTTTTTTTTTTTTTTTTTTTTTAACTATATGCAATTATATCTCATTTATATTCTATGCAAGAGCGGCCCTTTCATTCTTCGAACTCGAATTCAAATGCGACTTTGATTTATCGATCTGTAGTTGAAATCGTCTTGTAAAAAAAAAAAAACGTTTTGTTTGATTTTAATAAAATTCATTGAAACAATTTTTTATTCGAAACGTACGTTCGAACAAACGATGTTTGCAAACGTATCGCTTTGTTACAATGTCTTTCACTATATCTCCGTTAATTGTATCTTTCGCGGCTTTTGTGTCGATTCACTATTCGAGATTCTTATTCGTTTATATGATATATATATCAGCAAAACAAACGTTTCTCTCGGCGAAATGCATTTTAATTAATTAAAATATGCGTCAATTTCGTAAAAAAAAAAATAATATATTTCTTCGATATAAATTATTATTATTCGGATAAAATTTTATTGCATTCGAACGATTTCATTTAAACACTTCGCGCGAATCGACGGAATCGTCTTTATTTTTTTTGAAAATTAAATTATTTTTTTTTATAAAATATTAATTAAATTGTTAAAAAAATAACCCCTATTCGTTGTTGCCGTTGAACTACGGGTACATCGACGGAATCGTCTTTATTTTTTTTGAAAATTAAATTTTTTTTTTTTTTTCATAAAATTTTAATTAAATTGTTAAAAAAATAACCCCTATTCGTTGTTGACGTTGAACTACGGGTAGATCTTGAAAATACAGTATTATAAATTTCACGCCTTTGCCGCATCTCGCATTCCCCCTCCCGCGCTGCTCTTGCCGTTTCCTTCTCCACCGATCCTCGTAATCTCTCCCTCATTATTCCGTTCTCCGTCTCACTCTATAGTTCGCGTTTTCTCCCTCGAATCCAATTAAAAAGGCCCGGACGATCCGCGAGAGGCAGAGAAAGATAGTGGGGGTTGTCTCATCGGGACAGAGAGCGCACCGAACGGCAGCGAATAGACCACCGAACACCGGTGCGTCGCGCGAGCGAATTTTAATTGATGTTTCCACCCGGTAACGGGCAAACGTGAGTTTGGACGTTCAGGCGAACAACGGATATACGGATGTTGTTCGCTATTCGGCCGATCGAAAGTTCCGCGTTCTGTGACACTGAACACACCCTCTCTATACCCTACGAGTCCCAACAGAGCACAGGTTCGACCGTAGCACCCCCTGAGTGACTGTCTGCCTCGACTGTTTTCCCACCTCTCTTTCTCCGGCCACTCGAAACCGGCGAGCGAATTTATCGAAACTCGATTAATCGCGTCCAACTACCTGGTCCTCGATGCCACCCCCACCCCCTTCTCTCTTCTCTGTTCCGCTCACAAATTTAAATGCAGAGCGTATAACAACAACGGCGAGGATGAGAGTGATTCGTTGTAGTCGATACCAACTTCCGTTATCCATCGAGGTATTTTTTTTTTTTTTTTTTTTTTCGGTTCCTTTTTATTTCTTTATTCGTTTTTCTTCGCCGAAGCTTGCAGAGAGCTCGATCGATTCTGGTCAAACGAGAATAGAAGCGGCGAGAGAGTAAGGGGGTGAAAAACCACCCTCTCTCGTCCGGAGCTGTGAGAGCCGCCACGGGTCTCACACCTTCGTTCCGCAGAGTCGTCGAGCGAAATCGCGATGTAACTCTCGCACTCCTTTGCCTTCTACAGGCCGCGCGTTTGACTGACGGCCCTAAAATTGCCCAACTTTCGAGAGCTTTCAGCCCGCGTTCGCCCGACGATTGAAGTTATTCTTGGAAACGATATTACCAGTCCAGGAGACTTTTCCTTCGGTGGAAATACTATATATAAAATTAACACCCATTTCGCGGTACTTTGATAATTCATCGACTGAAACTATCGAAAACTGTAACATCGCGAAAAAAAAAAAAAAAGTAAAACGATCGCTATACATAAAATTAACACCCATTTCGCGGTACTTTGATAATTCATCAACGAAAAACTATCGGAAACTGTAACATCGCGAAAAAAAAAAAAAGTGTAACGATCCATTTTTCTCCCGAAAATAAGTAACGCAAAGGCCTCAACTCGATAATCGCGAGCAAAAAATCGAAAAAAAAAAATTTTTAAATAAAATAAACGAGTGTATTATCGTTAAAGTTTGAATGTGGCGGAAAATGTACAAACCACAGCAATAGAAACGTTGAAGAGTTAGAAAAAGAAGAAGAACTTGGCAGCGGCAGCGAGCTGCCGCGCCAGAGGCCCCGCGGGGTGATCCATTTAATTTCTTTTTATCGTCGAGGGCTCTTTCTCTCTCTTTCTCTCTCTCTTTTCTTATCGGAGGACTTTTTTTCTTATTTTTATTTCCGTCCATTTTTTTTTTTTTTTTTTTCGCGAGCGTCGAGAAAACATACGAGAGTTACTTTTGTCCGATGGAGAGAAACGCTATATATACGCGCGATGCATAGATGACGAGGAATATGGCATACAGCATATACGGGAATAAGAAAGAGATCGTTGTGTGCGAAGAAAAGAAATAGAGAAGAAAATGGTGCAGCAGCACTTACACGAACGCCGGGAACACAGAAACACCACAGTCGGCATCGGCGGAAGCAGCGGAGAATACTCGCGGTCCGTGCTTCGCTGCGATGCTTAATCCTCGGGGCCATCTATCATCGCGCCGGAGTATACTAGTTAGGCGATTCTATCTTCCCGCCTTTTTTACTCGCCCCGTGGCCCGCGCGCGTTGCGGCGTAGTTGGAGAACGAGAAAGAAGAGGTCTCGGAGTATATATCCTTTTGTTACCTTGTTTAATAACTCGTGATGAATGTACGATCCCCTCAAGCATCCCCGCAACACTCTCGAGGGGATTGCTCCTTTCTTGTCCATTTTTTTTTTTTTTTTTTTTCTTCTTCATCTTCTTCTTCTGCTTCTTCATCGCCGCTGACGACGCCGCAACCCGCGTATCTTCCATCCCGTCGCTACAATAACACAACTATGGTGCGCGCGACACAGACGACTGGAGTTCGTTCCGCGGTTTTGTCCTCTCGGCGAATTAGAATCGCATCGCGACGCCAGCGAATTCGTTCCGCGCCTTCATTCTGAATTGCCTCGCAAGTGTTTACACCTGTTTCATTACCGCGTCTCTTCTCTTGTCTCGCAACTTTTCGACGATATATTCCTGTATACTTCGTCCGAAGGTACGATTATTCAGGCGAAAATTGGCGAAACGTGAAACACTGTTGCGTAATTTATTGCGAAATTTGAGAATTTTTTTAAGAGGTTTATTTACTATAAAAAATTAGTTTCGAGGTCTGCGGACCGAAAAATGATCGAATAAAATCAAATCGATCGATTTTCCGACGGTATTAAAAAAAAAAAACGATACGGATATTAGGGATTAATTTTTAATCGTCTCATCGAAGAAAAAATACTTCGGACTCCGTTTGTGAATTTTTTTAGAATTTTTTTTCTTTTACCTATCGCAGTCTCGAAACTCGCATTATTCCGATAGTATAAATCTATCGATCACTCGGAGTGATTACTTTCGTTAATCGCGATTTCGTGCCGAAACTAAGTACTGTACGCTCAATTGAGAATCAACAATCGCACGGAGAGACGAAGGATGAAAGGATCCCCTTGACATTAGGATCGATGTATCTAAATCCTCCCTTTCCCTCCTCTTTGCCCCTACAGCCGATAAGATTCTAACATCGTTGAACAATGAATCCCCGCTGACGCGGTAGGCAAACGCGATTTCGCGTATAGGATCGGTTCGGGTTGCAGCGACGTTCCTCCCGCGTTAGGGGTGGTGGTGGTGGTGGTGGATCCTCTTATCGGTGCAGCCGTGAGAGGCAAGGGAAACGTATTAGCGTTTGGTATTAAATTATGGCGAGCGAGCAACCAGCAGAGGGTGGAATCGGGATCAGGAGGCGCGCCTGAGGGCCTTCAGTCCGAGTTCGAGGCCAGTAGCCGGCAAGTAGATACAGAGAGTAACAGGGCGGCCGATACCAGGTGAAGGGAGGCTTTTGCGGGAGCGTAACGAACGATACTCGAGCCACAAACCAACCACCACCACCAACAAGAGAACCAACCCTTTCCTCTTTACCCTCGCGATTCGATAGAGCAAACGGGGAGGGGTGGAATTTCATTTGGCCGAACCGCCGTGCAACACAATCCTCGATCTACCAACCGCCCGGGAGAAACTCGCCTCGGGCCGTTTTGGATTCATGCCTCATCGTACTCTCGTATTTTTTTTTTTTTTTTGTTGCAAACTCTGACTCTGAAACCCAACCACCCACAAACCCGGTGAGCCCCCGAGCGAGGGTTGTAAACGTTTATCTATATCGTAATATGTTCGAAGCCTTTTTTTTTAGCTACTGTAACGTTTTGCGTTCAAAATGGTCCTTTTTTCTCGTGTATCTATCCTTTATGAGGGGTTTTTTTTTATTCACTTTTTTTAATATCTGCGGGTTTTTGGTGGGGTGATGTTTTTTTTTTTTTTTTTTTTTTTTTTAACTCTTTCGAGGCTTGTATAGCCGCTTATCACGAGACCCTTTACCCAGCGAAACGACCGGTGCTCCCGTATAATTTCCGAACACTGACGGACGCGTAATATGAATTTTTTTTTTTTTTTTTCTCTCTCCTCGGGCTCTCCGATGGTTTGCATACGCGCATACATCCCATATGCGAGAGATGTTCGTAGGATAGTAATCGGAGTATCCAAGTTATAGCCCTTCTTTCGATTTTCCTTTGCTACAGCTGCACCACCCGATCCGCTACTCCTTTTTACGCGGTTAGAGCGCATAATACCCAAGCATCGTCGCCTTACTTCCCTTAATTGGTATTTTGCGCCTTTCGCAAATATTCCTCCGAGAAAATATTAATACCGTTCAAGCGAAACGACGAGAAATCACGAGGGGTGTTTTGCTGATCAAATTTTTGAAAAAATTAAATAACATGACTGCGAAGGGGTTTTTTCGTCTTCACACCGCGGTAAAAAAATTTGCTGTAAATTTAATATACGGGTACTGCAAATTTTTATGTAAAAACTGAAACATTAAATTTAATGTCCAATTTTTATAAAAAAAAAAAAATGGCGTATGGTACATAAAAATCATTTTTTTCTTTCCTTTTACCAATTTACCTTAATTTTACTATAAAAGTATTTAAAATCCAATAAATCTAATATTCCAGTTTACGCATCAAACTTCCGGTACATTAAATACATTTTTTTTTTTTCATCGCGTAATTCGATGTTTAGCGAAAAAAAAAATATTGCCAGCGCTTCATTCATACCAACGACAAGAGCGCCGGAAAATCGTCGTATAGATCGAAGTAATATCGAAAGTCGAAGTTCGGTCGATTTGTGTGAAAATTTCGCGATCTTTTGAATTCTCCTTGAGTGTCGGGAGTATCGAAGTTCGAAGGGGTTGGGGGGTGATTTTTTTTTTGCGGTAATTCGATTTGGTTTTTACCCCTCCAGACGCGATTCCCAGCGTTCACGCGGGAGTATGCGGTGAGATATCCCGGGGAATTGCTTGACAAATTCGTACCTACCGTGAGGGGGAGGCGTGAGGGGTTTCGTGTGCGAAGTTTTCTCGTATCTTCTAGTATATGTATAGGTAGGTAATAGTATGGCATAGCGAGAGGACGAACGAGACTGGAATATATCGAGCTTTTTCTCCCGGGGTGTCCTCCATTCGCAAGCTGCTGCTGCGGCTGCTGCTGCCCTTTTACCGCGCCCTCGTGCAGCCTCCCGTCCAAGAGAATCACAGTGAGAAACGTCGAGGGCGCAGAAGAAGCAGAGGGTGGGTGATAAACTTCACGACGGTAAAGTCCGCGAGAACGAGAGACCCCCTCGGGCGCTTATTCGCCGCGTCGAGAGACTGATCGCCCGTTCCCTGTTGGAGGAAAAAAAAAAAAAAAAAAATAAGGTCCGCCACCAGCGTGGGATGATATCCTTCTCCCTTCTCCTCTCGAATGAACTATCCTCTCCTTTGCGCACACCTTCTCACCGCGAAAATCCAGACTCACTCGATAGTGATACACCACACGCGCATATATATGTGTGTCGATGTGTTGGAGATGAGGTTAAAGACATAGGGGTTCGCGGACGGTGCGGAATAGCGACGAAAACTCTCCATTTGCCGGACAAAGCGGTCGACCTGTTTCTTCTTTTTTTTTTCATTCGAAGTAAAAGAGAGTCCATCTACTCGACGGAATTTATCCTCTCGGGAGATTCGACGATACTTTCGACCCTTCGCACGAAAGGACGATTCAAGTCTTACGTGTCTCTCTAGAGATCTTTGGATCATCAATTTGAGATCCATAGATCAAAAGTACGTTTTTCGTCCCTTTTTTTTTATTTGAAAAAATGATATTTTCTAAAAAAAAAAAAAAAAAAAAAAAACCTTTAGCCGAATCTCGTTAAATCTCGAAACTTTTCGCGAATATATAATGTCGACCAATTTTCGGACGAAAGAAATTAAATTAAAAAATTTTTTACAAAAAATTTTTTCTAAACCGCCCTCCAGTTTTTGGATATCGCGAGCGACGAGATAAAAAATTACATTATGATGTATAAAAATAAATGAATTACGTACTACAAGCTCTACGCGGTGTCGCGATATTCCACGTTCGTTGAGTTGCCATGACAACAACTCGTCATGGCGAGAATCGGGGGTGAGGGGGTGGGGGGTGTCTAAATCCGCGAAGCACCCTTCGCGCGAAGCGTCGACGTGCGACGACGATGTGAGCCGCGCGGTGGTTTCCCAACCCGAGAAGTCGTACGAGGTATAGATAGAGTGGAAATGGAAGAGAAAGAGAAAACGGGGGTGAGAATGGGGCGCCCCTGAGCCATGGGATGGTTTTCCTCTAAGCCACGAGGATTTGCGCGGACAACGCCGGTTGGTCGGTTCATTGTTTCGACGCTTTAGCGTCGCTGAATAAGCGAGAGTTGAAAGCTCGTATTATCCGTCGTCCAGTCGCGGAGCTTCAACCCTCTTTGCTCCCTTTCGTTTTTTCCTCTCTCCAGACTATCCGAAAGACAAAGCGACAAACGTCGCTTCTCCCTTCTCTCGATCCGATCTCGACGATTCTCACCTATCTCAACGCCGCGAAGGGTTGTAAAAAAAAAAAAAAAAAAAAAAAAACAACCCCCGAGAAGAAGAACCATATATACGATTCCGATGGCTCTTGCGCGTCAGATAGAGCGCTGAAGGTGGAACGATCGTCCTTTATTGTGACAATAATTTAATTTTCTTCTTTGGCTCGCACGCTCGAGATACAGTTTGGCCCACTTTAGTGCGCGACTCGTAAATACAGCGATTATAGCTCGCGCTTATTAAATCCGAATGGAAAGGAGTTTAAGCATTTATGTCTTTCTCGCTTTCTCTCCTTCGCAAAAATCTCATTCGCTCGACGTCCGGAGAGAATGAGAAATACTTATTCCACAGTGGTGTGTACGCGATCCCGCGAGCGTGCCGCGCGATGGTCCTTCTCCACCGTCCCATTACAATTCCTTTCTTTCCTTTATTTCTTTCTCCTCCCCACGTATTCTTCTTTCGCACGCACCTCGCTCAGCCCTCTCGCGCCTCTTCTCTTTAATCCTTTACGATCTCCCAATGCTAATTTCACGGGGCTCTTTCGCTGGTCTCGAAATGGCGAATAAGACGCAGAGGAGAAGGAGCCTTGAGAGAGAAAGAAGAGGGATAAAGAGAGAAGAAACGAGTGTTCCTTCAAGGCGGCTCCACTGATGATGACGAGATGATCACTTAATTTGGCCAACAGCTGCCGCGTCGTTGCCGACGTCCACTCACCGTGCCACCTTAATTTCTTCATCGTTCTATTTCTCTTTTCCCCTACACGCTCTTCGGCTTCGTTCTCTCTGTGCTTCTGATTGGACGCGCATAGTAGTTGATTCCATTTTGATTTGTTGCGAGTCTTTCCTTTTTTTTTTTCCTTTTTCCCTCAATCACTCAAGAGACAATCATCCCTTGTTTTGTGATCATTTTTCATAAAGAATAATAATAAAATGGGGAGAAATATCGAAAAACACGTGTAGAGAGAAAATTTCCAAAAACCTAAAATATTTTTATCGACCTTTTTTTTTTTTTTTTTCGGTTGCAACGATGTAGAGATTATAATAAGGGTGAGATAGGTAGCCAGAGCGAGAGATCGAGAGTTCGTTATTTTTCCGTATTTAATCCGAGCGGACGATTATTTATTGACGTAAGAATTCAAGAAAAATTAAGAATTGACGTATTGACGGAAAAAGAGAGACAATCATCCCTTGTTTTGTGATAATTTTCATAAAAATAATAATAAAATGCGCAAAGATATCGAAAAACACGCGTAAAGAGAAAATTTCGAAAAACCTAAGATATTTTTATCGATCTTTTTTTTTTTTTTTTTTTTTTTTTTTTCGGTTGCAACGATGTAGAGATTATAATAAGGATGAGGTAGGTAGCCAGAGCGAAAGAGATCGAGAGTTCGTTATACTATTTAATCCGAGCGGACGATTATTTATTGACGTAAGAATTAGTAGCCAGCGATATAGTATACATGCATCGGATTGCTGGCTGCCTTGCTGCTCACGTTATTATTCTTCTTCATGCGTTCGTTTCACAATCCGCTGCTGGAGCCTTTATAGCGTCGAAGAGGAGCAGCTTCGAGAAGTTGATCACCCCGTCGTGGCCGCTCTCGCGCGCATAACCCTAGCGCCCCGCTTTGGATCCGTTATTAAATTATTATACGAGCGCGAGATTTACCGGCTCTTTCGCCACCGTGGCATTCGACGCCGGGCAACGTTCCGTTCCTCCCGTCGAAGGATTAACCGTCCCCGATCCCTTCCTATCCGAACGCACCCTCTCCGGGATCGTCTCATTCGCTTTACGAAAGGTGCCCAAGAAATCACTGAGTCCGCGCAGCAAAGGCATCGGACCAATCAAATTTATATCTCACCTGAATCCATCCCACGTATAGATCCTACTGACCCTTCATCAATCCCAACCCCATCCTGCAAAGGCGCGGCACATTGACGTTATTTATTCTCTTGTCTCGATATCTCTGTCTCTCTCTCTTTCTCTTTCTCGTAATTGAAGATCCAACAATGAATTTTTTATCGATTAATTTTATTATTAAGTATGATGGGGTATTGAAGCTTCTGCTTTTGCTTCATCCCTTATATCGGAGAGATTTTTTTTTTTATTCGATCGATCTGTAGCATTTGTAGCATTTTTTTGAGTGATAATAGACGAAAACCATATATTTTTACTTGCGGTGCGAATTACCTTATTAATTTTTTTAATCGACGCAATGTAATCGATAAATTTCGATAAAAAATCGATGAAAAAATCGCGTGACAAAATCGTATTGTATAAAATTCGCTGTGCGTGCGAAAAATCGCGTTTCTCGCACTCGTGAAATAAAGTCATTTTTCTCGTCAGTTTATCAAAGATATCGTGTATTTTGAATTTTTGAAAAATATTAAAAAAAAAAATATAATTTTTTTTCGTTAAACTTTTGATGCGGGAACATTAGTGATGACAAAAAAAAGAGTTTTTTTTTTTCTTTTTCGTATTATTTTTTTTCCTTTTTTTTCGTGTTGAACATCACCGATAGGAATTTTTGTCGGAATCTTACGCGATAGAATTCATTCATAAATAAAGGGTTTAGCCTAATCGTATCTTTTCGAAAAGAAAAGAAAAAATCTATCATAAATGATAAATTTATTGCCACCATTTACGTTGCGTGAAGCTGAAATCTCGCTGTCCCCGATATACCTCTCCGTATCGTGGTTCCCAAAGCGTCGCGTCTTCGAATCTCGGTCTCTCCTTATTTTTTTTTTTTTTTTCTTCATCTATTTCATCTCCCATCCCGAGCCGCGGGTTTTGGTATAATTCAAAAAATTCAAATTACGTATTCTATTAGGTGCGAAGCCGGCGGCGGCTCGTCTGCAGGGCCACTCGTCGGCTTCGGGTCCCTCGGTCCCCTCAGAAGGAGGATCGAGGTAAGAGATCTACTGCTTAGTTCGCTGCGGGAGAAAACCGAGAAGCGAACATCACGAAAACAGTGAGATAAAGCGAATAAGAAAGAGTCCTCGAGTCCAGCTGACGTTTACAGTCTTTTCTCTCGCGTACGGCACGAGAGCGTAAAACGGAGACGGAGTTAGTGTTTATGCGGGGGGGGGGGGGGGGGGGTGTAAAGAAGGGAACGGAAAGGGAAAAAAAAGAAAAAGAAACTGTAGAGACAGCTCACTCGAGTGTGGAAAAGAGCGAGAGAAAGAGAGAGAGAGAGAGAGAGAGAGAATGAATTTCTACGGTCCGAAAAGCTATATATATATACAGATATATAGATGTAAAGGAATGGTGAGCCATACAGTCGGCGCGGGGGTGACGGCGAGGCTATGAGAGAGGAGAGGAAGAGAAAAGGGAAGGTGGGTGCCGGGAAAGAAATGAGAAAGAGTGTAATAAATTGGCGGTGAGATTATTCTCGACGTGCATTAAGACGTCAAGCGGCGACGGACGCCTTGAAAAGTATTGGCCGACACCTTCTTCTATTTCTTTTCTTCTTCTTTACTACCGTCTATCCGTCTTTCTTCTTCTCTCGGCTTCTACTATGTTCTCTATACGTTCTTCGGGAATGGAGCGGGAGAGAGGGGGAGGGGGGGGGGGGCGCAACCTTCTCATGAGCTCCGGTACCATCGGTTTGCCCAGCGACGAGGACGATCTACAATCGTGTGGATATCGTTCTTCTCTTTCATCCCTTCGGCTCTCTCCTCTCTCTCTCTCTCTCCCTCTCTCTTCGTACACACGCACTCCGTACATTCGTGTTGAGTTCAGGCAGAGCTCACTGGTGCAAACGCACACTATCGCGCGTGTAGAAAACATACTGTACGCTCTGATGGTGCGGTATGCCGCGCGGCTCTCTCAACGATCCGAGAGAAAATTATGTTCGCCCTAATCAGCCGAGGTGTGAACGGGCCCATCTGAATTCGTTAACCCCGACGATACTACAAACGTGGCCCCGGGTTTCTCTCTTCCATCAGCCGCGAAGCTCGAGCAACGAGATTTTTCATTTTTTTTTTTTTTTTTTTAAGGGATGATATAGCGTTGATAGGGTTGATAGCGTTGAATGGCGAGTATTTTTCATTTTTTTCAACACTTATTCGTTTAATAAAAAAAAAAAAAATACGAGGATTGCGAGATATATGCGATGAGGTTGAAAGGGGTGCTTTTTGTAATTGAATCGGGAGACAGTATACAAATCTTAGCTAAGCATCTTAAGAGGGTTGTTTTTGTTCTCTCCGTCTCTCGTTCTCTTCTCGAGATTATATTACGGATGAAAACGATTATTGTTGCTCTGTCGTGAAAACGACTCGGGGGACGGGGTTCGGGGGTGTAGAGGGCGTTAACGAGAGTCACGTTCTCGCAGCTCTCGCGGAATAGAGATGCGAGAGAGAAAGAGAGATACTTGTGTGATCTTTTGTTAAGCCGCCACGGAGAAGCGTCGACGAACCAGGTGCGACGAGACCCAACGCCGTAATATATTACTTAACACCCACGAAAAAAAAAAAAAAAAAAAAAAAAAAAAAAAAAAAAAAAAAAAAGGTAGTTTGTGAAATAAAAAAGAAATGGGTAGAGAGGAAGAGGTGTCGGAACCTGTGGTGAGAAGTGAGAAGTTTAAGTCGATGCCGCACGGCCAGCCGCAGGGGGTCCCAACACCCAAAAATCCATCTGGATGCATCATTGAACCCCACAATCCGAACTCCCAAACGCCCTTATTATTAATCTGTATACCGATTTTTCATGTTTTTTTTTTTTTTTTTTTTTTTTCACGTGAAAAATGTGTAAAGTCATTGTATTAAGTTTTTATCAAATTATTCTTCGAGTCATTTGAATCCATCGACCAAAATTAATAAACGAAAATAATTTTAGTCGCATGTTTCCGAATATAAAAAAAAAAAAATTGATTTATCCGGTCCCCAAATTTTCGTGTTTGACATTCACGTTAATTTGTTTTCATAATCGTTCCTTCGATTTTTTAGCTCTCGTAATATCGTTTATTATTAATTAACAACTCCACTATTATTGCGTAATTATTATAAACCCGTAATTATCGTAACTATTGCGTCTCTCCTCGCAAAATAGAAATATCTCATTGAGATTTTTTTTTCTTTTTTTTTTTTTTTGTTGGGTTATTTTTATTATATTTTTCCGTGACACGTGTCTCGTACGCGGAGAAGAGCAATTTCGTTGTTGCGTGCGAGACGTTTCTGCGCGCGAGAGGCGCTGGTAAGAGAGACAAGAAGAGAGTAAAAAAGGCGCATCGTCCGGACGATACGACGTTCCATGGGTTCGAGCTGTCCAGGTGCTCGCTTGATGCCGGTGTGTAGGCGAATGAAAAAGTGCGAGAAAGAGAGGATCAAGCGAGACGAGATGGAAACACGTGGCGGAGGAGAGTCCTCTTCGTGGTGCCCCGGCGACCGTGGAACTCACCTGACTCTCGGGCCGAATGAAGACGTTGTAAAAGCGAGTGAACCCATACGCGTTCTTTACGGCAGTGCCGGTGTTGTCTTGGTTCTCACACCTTCGAGAGAGAACGAGGCCGCGATAGAATAAGAGAGAAATGAAAAAAAAAAAAAAAAAAAAAAAAAAAAGATCGAGAAATAAATAAATAAAAAAAAAAGTGCGGTAAGGGAGTGCGAAGGAGAGAAGAAGGTCCGCGCGGCGCACGGTCAAAGGCCCGCGGGGGGTAAGGCCCCTTGGACCGTGAAGCTAATTGATACGTAAGATTACGTTCTCTCTTCGCTGGTGGATCCCCCCGCGGCTTCAACGCGCTCCAGCTCACCGACGCGGGATGATTGGTTGTCCGACGAGCGGACGCTGGCACTAAATTCCTCGTTCTACTCGATTCCCGGCCGTAGCATCGTCGTTGTTGTATACGAGAGGAAGAAAACTACACCGGTATACATCGAACGATCTTGTAAATTCTCATCTAAACTGGAAGAACGCCTCGAACGATCATCCGTGCATTGTTTTCATTGCAATTCTTAAATTTTACGCTGTCTTCGATTTTTAGGGTCTTAAAAAAATCTAAAAAAAAAATGATCGATTGTGTCTATCAATAAAAAAAAAAAACATCGAAAAACTGAAAAAAAAAAAAAATAGAAAACACAAAAGTAACAAATCGCATCCATGCATTGTTTTCATTGCAATTCTTAAATTTTACGTTGTCTTCGATTTTTAGGGTCTTAAAAAAATTAAAAAAATTAAAATGATCGATTGTGTCTCTATATAAATAAAAAAAAAAAACATCGAAAAACTGAAAAAAAAAAAATAAAAATAAAAAACACGAAAGTTACAAATTAGGTTACTGGGGATTTGCGAACCGCAGTCGCAGGTTGTCTGCGAGTCTGAGACGTTTTCTCGTAAGGGTTGCAAAAGTGCCGCAATGAGGGCGGATGGACGCGCGAGCCTCGGTTATGCCGGGGCGTGGTCACGGGGTGATTTAGCGGCGAAAGTGCGTGCCGTCTCTATCTCTACTGATGGTGTTGCGAACCATCAGGGTCGCCGCAAAGATATACCAAACGTGTATATATATGTATATATATATATATATCTGACATGGTGTGCGAGCGCGAGTGAGCCGAATAGCTCTAAACAACGGCGAACTCCTCGCTCGGTGTTTCGGGGCGGCAGCTTTACAGCCGTTTAGTGTTTTACGGCCGTTTTATGAACGCCGAGCGCGCGGTCCGCGCGGTTGCCTTTCTCATGTCCTCTACACGTGAGTGAGAACGAGAGAAACTCGCAAAGCCAACTAAAGCGAGAAAGATTAACCCTGTCGAGCGAAAGAGAAAAGGTTGCGCATTCGGTTTGCACGAAAAATACCATAATACGCGATATTGCGCCTCTCGCGGGAGAATTGCGAATCGAAAAGTGTTGGCCGCTGGTTGCCCTCCAGCGGACGTCTCGAGATGAAATGAGCAAAAGTTGAGCCAACAATTGAGAGAAAGCCAATAATAATTCCAAACGAAAAAAAAAAAAAAAAAAAATGAAAAAAAAAAAAAAAACAATAAACAACATCGATAGACACTTATCTTAGGTAATATCCCACCGATATCACTTTTGAATAACATTTTATTAAGATGTAACGATTGGGTTTAAGTGGCTTGCCGTTGAGGAATTTTCTAGTGGGAGATGCGGAGGATCCGGTTTTATGATATCCAATATAAGATCGTTAGACGATAGAGCCAATTTCTATCTATAATATCTCGAACTGTATAGAAAGATCGTTCGAATTAAAGTTTATTCGCTCGAGCGAATTTATACGTCGGATGCTGTATCTGTATCTGTAAAATACGATAGATCTCCGACTACGTACTTGGCGCTTACATACAAATTGTTGTTATTATCAATACACAAAGCTGCGGTCCATAGCCGAGAGATGGTAAACGATGTTGAGATTAATTCGCGATCAAGCGCCTTGCGGGATATACCCACTCTATCGTTAGTGCGGCACTATAGTCTACGGGTTTAACTACGGTGTGAGGAACCCGTGAGAGAGTGCATACACCGTACTATTATCTAAACGGCCATTCGCGCGATAAAATTGACCGTTTCATCGATCAGTTTTCACGGTGAACCGGTCAACTTGGTCGCGCGATCGTTCTCTCACGTATCTCCATTCGTTTTTCTCACCGCGCGTGGGTTTATCCGTAGTTCTTCTCGGGATAGTGCGATGCCGACGAGGCGCAACGTGCCGGCATCTAACGCCCTAAACGATAACGAGGTATTAATAATCAGCCGCACCAGGGTTCCGCTCGAGGTGAGTCTCGTGCCCCTCTACGCGCGAATCTTCGGCCCCCACTACTCGGCCGCTGGGGCCCCGGGACCGCTTGGGACTTGTTCGCTACCCCCACCACTCTTATCTTTCCCCCCACCGCTCCGCTCGTCCTCCTGTCCCTCTCTCAGCCGCCTTCTCTTCGCAGTTTCTTCTTCTTTTTCGTCTTCTTCCTCTTCTTCCTTCGAGAATCGGACCGCCCGAGTGCAGTCCAATCGAGTCTCACCTATGCTTCGACGCGCGAGATATAGCGCACGTTTCTTTCGTTTCCTATCTTACGGTGGTAAGACGGAGCGAGAAAGTTCGAGGGAGATATGAAATAAAAGGTAACGTGTGTAAAGTCGTGAAGGTATGAGCGGCAGAGAGGATATTTCGATTATCGAGCCGTTGCGGCCGCTTCACCGCGCGCCTCCGCACGCAACGATCGACTAACTCAGCGGTCACGCCCCCGACAAACGCCGCGCTCCACCCCCTCTGACGCCAACAGCACAGTCTCGCACTCATGGGCACTCCGGTTTTTCTATCCTTCTCGGCACTTTTGCCACCACGATTTTCTACCTCGCACCCCGTGGTTACATGCGCCGAGGCGGGAAGGGGAAAAGGGAACCTTGTACCGAAGAAGACGATAGTCTTTTTGCCTTTAAATTAATTTGCAACGATTAATTTTTAATTAAACCCGACGAACGAGACGAGACGAGAAGAGAATCCCCGCGCGTGGGTAGACGAATCCGAATGAGCTGCTGGACGCGCCAAACTTCGAGATTTTCAGATGCGAATAAAGAATTAACGATTATTATCGCTGATTAGAAACGCGCGGATTAATTTATTCAATTTTAGCGACAAGTTTTATTTTTTTTTTATTTTTTTTTTCGGGAAATGGGAGCGTTGAAAGCATTGGCTGCGGTTAGTAGACACGTTCATAGATGGCGCTGAACGGGTTTTTAGATACCGACGGCCTTTTGGAACGACATGGACGCCATCTGTCGCCCGCAGCCGTGAAAAACGTTTTTAAAAAACGATTTTTTTTAAGCCTCGAAGTTTATTTTCATGTAATTAACAATATTTTCGATATCAATTAAAATTTGAATGGAATAGCAGATAAATTTATTTAAATTTAATTCGGAGACAACTTATATTTCGTAAGAAACCAGAAGCCCTATGAGGAAATAGGATTAGACAACTCAGCACTTTCACAGATGGCGCTGTACGGGCGTTCATAGATGGCGCTGACCGGGTTTTTAGTTATCGGCGGTCTTTTGGAACGACATAGACGCGACCTGTCGCCCGAAGCCATGAAAAACGTTTTTAAAAAACGATTTTTTTTAAGCCTCGAAGTTTATTTTCATGTAATTAACAATATTTTCGATTTCAATTAAAATTTGAATGGAATAGCAGATAAATTTATTTTAATTTAATTCGGAGACAACTTATATTTCGTAAGAAACCAGAAGCCCTATGAGGAAATAGGATTAGATAACTCAGCACTTTCACAGATGGCGCCGTACGGGCGTTTATAATCAACGATTGCTAACACGAGAAGCAGACAAGATATATTTGTTGTTCAATCTATAATTCGCTCATTTTCTTCTAATTAAATGTATTTTCTATACCGAGTATAGTACCATTTTAACACGAGGTCTGTAGACTACTTTTTCATTTACGAACACGGAGATGGCGTATAATTATCGTTGAGTTAATGAAAGTCTCAGCTAATTGAAGGCTCGTAATGCGCTCTAAAAATGAATCTGTTAGTCGCGGTGAAAGGAATGAATAATACAGAGGCTCGCCGTATGATTTTGTGAAGTGGCCACGACGAAACCAAAGGAAAACTACCTAAGAAGCCCCCTCCCCCTCCCCTTCCCCCCTCCAAGAAATGTGGTATTATAGAAACCCGAAGAACCGATCGGAACACCTCTATAATTTTTTTTTAATATCTTTCCGACTTTTTTCACTCGCCTCTTCGTATATTACGACTTGAACCTCTTGGTATCTTCGTCTATTACTCAAAGAAGCACGAGAAAGATGGAAAAAGAGACACTGCGATGTGAGAAAGATGGCAAAGATGCGAGGGACGCCTAGCGGCGAGAATTTCTTACGATCGCGCGCGCGCGCGCGCGCAGCTCTTCTCTTGGCCGTGGCTCGTCGAATATCCACGCCTACCCATAACGATATTTTAATTAAACCGAGCTACGCGCTCTCCTCGCTCAACCGAACGCCGCGCAGAAATTCAATCTTGAGATAATAAATGATCGGGGCCGAGGCTTTCGCTCTAACCGACACCTTTTGCCTCCTCGCGAGGCGAGAGAGTCCAGCAAAGTTCCAGCCCCATTCCTGATTATCGTGCTGGCTTTTCGCTGCTACTTTTGCTCAGAACTCTGACGAGAACCCGACACCTCGCTTTAAAGAGTTCACACCTCTTCGAATAAAGCCGCTTGCGAGAGCAGCTGTACCTCACGCACGCAATGTACAATTGCAGACCAATTCGAAACTGAATATATCAATGAAGCGGCGGTATATATATATATAAATTTTTTTTTTTTTTTTTTTTTCGGAACATGAAGTACCATTTTGTAAGTCGTTGCAACTCGTATATTGATATGTTTCCGTTCAAACTTTCGATCCTTTTTTTTTTTTTTTTTTTTTTTTTTCGGGATATAAAGTACAATTTTGTATGACGTTTCAACTCATATATTGATATGTTTCCGGCGAGACTTTCGATCTTTTTTAATTTTTTTTTTTTCGCAACATAAACGCCAATTTTGTAAATAATTTCAACTCATAAATTGATATGTTTCCGTTGGAACTTTCGATCGTTTTTTTTTTTTTCGAAACTTAAAGTACATTTTTGTATGACGTTTCAACTCATATATTGATATGCTTCCGTTGAGACTTTCGATCTTTTTTTTTTTTTTTCATTTTTTTTACCTGAAACATTTTTATCCAAAACGGGGGCGTGACGAATACGAGTTGAAAGTTTCAGTTTCGTGTGAACGAGCGTATCGAATTCTCGGTGAATAAAATTCAATATATTGCCTCCCGAGTGGCTGTTCTCAACAGCCACAGTATTTTTGTATAATGAAACTCCGTATATGTATCTATGAATTCGGTTCTTTTTTGCCTGAGAATTAATTACGCCGACGCTGACACGGGTATATTCCATTTCGTCTCTCATCCCCAACGAAAAAAAAAAAAAAAAAAAAAACAAAAAAAAACAAAAAAAAAAAAGCCAATAAGTTGCCGTGTCTCCCAGGTAGCGGGCGGACCTAATTCCGAAACGAGATGACGAAGAGTTCCACTGATTGTCTGACAGGGAATACCACTGATCCCACGCTTCCCGTTTTTCCCAAAGCGACATTACGAGGGATGAAAAAAAAATTGCCCACAATTTGCGGTTATTTTCTGACTTCCGGTCAAAATGGCCGATAATTGCTTGAAAACATACGAAAAAAAAAAAAAAAAAAAAACATCGATGACGAGTTATTTCCGTAATAAAATGAATTGAGCTTTCATCGCGTTATCCTCGAAAGGGATGTTGACCTGATGGTTAATAAATCAAAACAGCTTCATAATGCGTTCAGAGCGATTGAACGGAAGCGTTAAAACTTCCTAATCCGCAATTAGGTGAATCGACGATAAAAAAGCACAAACTCTCGTAGCCACGCCTTCTGGACGTCTCGTATCGTCATTGGCATCATGAAAAAGTTAACGAAAGGTGCGAAGGCATCAGGGATCATAGTACAGATAGGATGACGAACGTTCTAGCGATGACTCGACTAAAAAAACAAACAAAACGAGAGGCAAGAATTTGAAACTTCCCTCTTTCGAGTTCGTAATGGAGGCGGTATACGTTTTAATAAATGCCACACGCACACACACATCCGTTTTCGTCCTCTCCGCTGCCACGAATTATTCCGTGTCCGCGCTTGATTTTCCGTTAAACGTCTCCATTAGCCAGAACCACGTATCGCGTTGGGCAGTTTAAACCACGCGAAACCGCTCTGGCAGCCGCGGAACTTCGAAGTTATACACGTTTTATACGATAGTACCCCCTCCCCCCTCCCCACCCCCTCCCCCCTCGTATGTATGTGTGTACAGCGCGTTTTCGCGAGAGCTGAAGAGGACGCCCGGATGACGAGTCCATTATAAAATTAATAACTATAAATCTTCGCGGGCGGCGTCGGGCTTTATGTGTGTGCGCGCCACAGCGATGTTCCTACGGTAGCACGTGGCCGGCCATTTTTCATACTCCGGTTAATTATACGAGAGTGTAAATTGAGCGAGACGAAAGTAACGAGGGGCGTACGTGGAAGAGAAAGAGAGGCAAAAGGGTTACCAGCGAAGAGCATAGAGGAGAATATAAAAATTGCGGGCGGAGCAAGAGGAGGAAAGCGATCGTGAGTCGCTTCGCTTTATCGTTTATTTCTCTCTCTTCTCGTTTTTTTTTTTTTTTTTTTTTTTTTCGAGTTTCATTCGATTTTTCGAGAAAATTTGGGATTATCTTTGCGATATATCAATTTTTGGTGCGTCTTCGTCGGGGGTAGTGTGCCGTTCATTAAATTAGGTGTATAAAAAAATTTTAATTTCATAAAAAATACATCGCGGGAAATTATTCTCGAGAAGAGGAAAGCGATCGTGACTCGCTTCGCTTTATCGTTTATTTCTCTCTCTTCTCATTTTTTTTTTCGAGTTTCATTCGATTTTTCGGGAAAATTTGGGATTATCTTTGCGATATGTCAATTTTTGGTGCGTCTTCTTCGGGTGTAGTGTGCCGTTTATTAAATTACATGTATAAAAAAATTAAAATTTAATAAAAAATACATCGCGGGAAATTATTCGATGACTTAACTAATAGAACGGTTAAATACGCTCCGATTAATTGATTGATTTGGACCAATAAATTAAATGGTTACGCTAATTTATTAGTTGGTCACCACTAACCAATTGATATTTTAGGTTAATAATTATTTGGTTCAGTCAATCGGTTAATTGATTGACGGAATTTAGTCAGTCGAAACGACAATTCATTTTTGTCCGTTTATTTTTTTTTCTGTACTACCAAAAGAATTATTATTTTTTTCGGTTATTTTCAGCAATATATCATATAACCAATATATTGTTTTCATATACTTTTTTTTTTACGTAAGTATTTTAGAAGATATATTACAGGTATACGGAATTTGAATTAAAAAAAAGAAATAAAATGCATATCTTACGATAAAAATGATATATATTCTATATTAATTCGTAAACTAATTAAAGACGCGTAACATTCCACAGTACAGAAATCTTCAAGTTTTTTTTTTTTTTTTTTTTCACAAATTGAGGAAAAATCGTGAATCGTTTTATTTTTTTTGTTTTATTTTAAATTAATTTTTTTTACTCGAATTTAATTCAACTCGATCTCAAAATTCTCGCGGAGTGTCTCTGCATGCGACGAAATAATTAGGGATAATCTTCGGCCTTAACGGAGTCTCTTCGAGGTCTTCGAGCGCTTCGATCTTAGACCGCAAAATCGACCGAAATCGCAGGAAAGACATTTTTATTCCTATTTTATTGAGCGATGCACGTGAACGTTTCTTACGTATTTGATGATGTACGACGAAGTAATTTCACTGTAAGGCACGGAGAGAGTTACACCCAAGCGTTTGAGCAAAGAAAAGGCTGGTAGCTCTCGGAGTCTCTCCGCGTTGGTTCGCGTGCCCAACGGGCATTATCGTGCCTGCAAGACTCTACCGGCAGCCAGTTTGAATTTCGAACGTTCCTGCGCGGATAATTCCATCGACGGGGTGTTCTAATTGGCCTCTCATTACCGATGCTCGCTTGTTTCCTACTCTGCCAATGCAGAGGATCCCTATACATAGGTTGGAAGGGAGGATGAGGGCTTTGGGGAGAATGCCGAGAGAAGTCCGTTTCATTCTATATCTATCGCCGTGTCCTATCCTACATCCCTCTTTCCATCGTCCACTGTGTATAGATTCGCTCTCTCGGTTACTACGAGCCGAATAACCAGTGGCCCTCCCCCCCAAACGATTATTGCTAGTTATTATCTGCCGCGGGACCGTTCGATTTAATGGCCAATTGTTTCGAACGCCGCGGAAACCGGCGATCCTTAATAGAAATTTACTGGTAGCAAACCGAACGGCCAATACTCCGTTCCGAATCGCTTGAACTCTGTTGCTCACTGAAATTCACGTGGAAACTCGGTGAAAGCCTCACCGAGCTTGTGCATCCGTACCAATAATCGCAATTGGATATCTCCCCCTATCGCAACTATAATTCACTTGGACACTCGTCTTGTACATCGAATATCTTGCTACGATTCTCGAATTACGCGCTCATGAATTTGTTTCGTATATTCGTGTTCGATATTAATTAAGCGGAACATTGTCTTCGGAAAGGCGGTATAGTTGAATAGTAAACTAGAATATTCGAGGATTATGAACAGCATCCCTTGGTAAGGTGCCGGGAACACGAAGATTTCTCTATCTCACTTTATACGTACCCTCGAGGGATGTATATAATTAACTGCCGGTTATACTCTGCATTATACCGGTCGGCTGGGTGTGCTACAACTATATTGGAGTCGTTAGAGACTGAGTTGATGGAGTGGCACGCAGTGGCTATTTTGTTATAGCTCACTTCTATATTCTCCTGACGGCGGCGTAGCTAGTGGCGTCGCGAGAACTGCTTCTTCTTCATTCTCCTCTCCCAACGATCATATCTTTGATCTTTGCTAAGCCGTGTTTTTCTAACCATCTCGCTTTTCCTCAACGAATGAGCTTTCTAGAAGTCTGATTTGGTATGAGACTGAAGATTTCACGGATTCAATTTTTTGATCGAATTTGGTTGGAACATCGAAGATACTTAAAAAAGCCAATGAGTTACTGATTTACTGATGATATGAACTTGAAAATATTTTCGATAGACATTGACTTGTATTTTTTAGCTCATTGCATTTGTGTTGATCAAAAATGTCGCTTGTCAGGAAGACACTTAGTGATTTCATTCAATTTTTGAAGAATTTTTGAATACTGATGTTATGAATCTGAAAGTACTTCCGATAGACATTGAATTGGTATTTTTTAGCTGATTGCATTTGTATTGATCAAAAATGTCGCTTATCGAGAAGACACTTCGGGATTTCATTCAATTTTTGAAGAATTTTTGAAGACTGATGATTTGAATCGGAAAATATCTCCGAAGGACATTGATTTGGTATTTTTTAGCTCATTTCATTTATGTTCGTTAAAAATTTCGCTTGTCAAGAAGACACTTAGCGATTTCATTCAATTTTTGAAGATTTTTTGAAGACTGATGATCTGAATCTGACAATACCTCCAATAGACATTGAATTCGTATTTTTTACTTCATTGCATTTACGTTCATCAAAAATGATGCTTGTCGAGAAGATACTTAGCGTTTTCATTCAATTTTTGAAGACCTTTTTGAAAACGCCTTTGGCAATTTCACTCGGTATCCTTAAGGACCGTAACCCTGTCAGAGGGTACTGTTGTTCACCTTCAATATTTCGAAAGACCCTAATACTCCTTAAGACAGGTCCGCTGAGATGTTTTCACATGCAAGGATCGTCTTCATGAAGATATTGTATCTTTATATATTTTTTAATTGCATAACTGAAGGATGAAGCTGTGGTAATTCTATATATTGAAAGAGCCCGTTTGACAGCTGTTCGTTTAGATGTCGAGGCTGATTTTTAATTGAAAAAAAGTTGCCGTTCCGTACGGGGGCGCTAGCGGAGTCTTATAGGGGGCATCAATTTGCTCGATTATCCTCTGCGGAGATGTGTTCAGAAGAGTCTCGGAGGATGGCACAGGAGTAAGAGAGACATAGCCGGAAAGAAGAGATCTCTCGATGTGTGCGAATCGCGTCGTTGTCGTCGTTGTCGGTAGGTAGAAGAGGATACCCCCGGCTCCTCGGACAGAAAACCTACTATAGATTACCAGGCCTGTTATTACGCCGGGGCGGAGGTTTTTTCGGGACTAAAAATTGGTTTTTAATGCGGGGTTCGTCGCTTTCTTGTGGGGCCCCCGAGGGCATCCCTCTCACGGATAATAACTATATTACCCGGGCCTCGTCGACGACCACGCGTTGTCTTCTTCTTCTTCTCCCTCGACGCTATAAGCATAACGTATCGTATAGATAGGTATCCCCTCGACTAACGTTATAACTATACAACATAATGTTACTATATACTATTATGTGAGGAGAGGACGTTATAAGCTTTATGATAAACCATACTGCACTGATACTATAACAACTCGTGATTGGAAGGTCTGACGAGACAGACGGTCGATCGTCATGTATACCAGTGTACTTTATTGTATCTCAGAAAATCTTTAACCCTTGACTACACAGAGGAATCTTCGATCTCTTATCTTCAATGCTCCGCATCAACGGTAATCGACAGAAAACAATATTTTTTTTCGCTCCTGGCGCGAATTTTCGTATCAGGATTTAACGTGGGCGTTTAATAAACGCCGGTTTTTTCGATCGCCGGAACAAAAAAATCTATCGATTATAACGAAACATCGAAAAAAAAAAATTACGACTTTGGACAATAATAATAATTTTTCGTATTTTTGAACCCCGAATTTTTGAAAAAAAAAAAATTTTACGATTTTGGACAATAATAATAATTTTTCGTATTTTTGAACCCCGAATTTTGAAAAAAAAAAAAATTTTACGATTTTGGATAATAATAATAATTTTTCGATTTTTAAACCCCGAATTTTTAATTCTCGATGAAATTTCGCCTAAATCTCGATGTTGATTCTACGCGAAAAAAATTAAAGGACATCTACA
Source organism: Cryptus viduatorius (assembly GCA_964006125.1). NCBI lineage: Eukaryota > Metazoa > Arthropoda > Insecta > Hymenoptera > Ichneumonidae > Cryptus > Cryptus viduatorius. Next base: position 1,025,700 of record OZ023229.1, read on the forward strand.
CAAAAGGCTCAACAATTAGGTAAGTTACTCTCTCGTTGAATTCGGCGTTCATTTACGGCGCGTCCGAAGCTTAGCATTGATATGTTTCCCCTTTTAAAGGACCCTTTGACCCTTCAATTATTACGAGACATTTCGTGACACTTTTCAAATTATTTAAAAAAAAATCGGCCCTCAATAAAATTGATTAAAAAAATTAAAAGAATTAAGTAGTAATGATTTCTCGATCTTACGAATTCATTTAATTTCATCCCCTTAATGCTCTTCGGAGTATAATAAATCTACAATCGGCGTTTAATCTCTAAAAAAAAAAAAAAAAAACTTCGAAAATGGATGCCGCTGCGTAGTAAAGGGTTAAGAAACTTTCTTATATCGTTCGGGGTTGGTATGCGTTTGGCTCGATTTATTATGTGAATATCGCGAGTGTCCGACGAGACAGCACTTACGTATAACCAAACTTATGTACGTATCGCGGCCTCCTGTATACGGGGCTATGTAAGAAATGGTACGCGGCTCGGCAAAAGTATCCGCGGTGCCCGGCGTACCCGGCAGTTGCTGCAGCGCGATGTGGAACTGTACGAATGCGCCTTCTCGTATCGCGGATGAGTGTGCGGGAATTCGAGCCTCAAGAAGGTGCTAGTAAGAGGCGGGTACTGCCTCGTAAACCTTAGATTTACTTCTGCTGGCTGGCCGCCATCAAAGTACCATGCACCGCGCCGAGTCCAATGCATCGTACAAACTCCTTCCGTCTCTCTCCCGCTTCTCGTGTGCCTCCGAGAACCGTCTCGAGATACTTATCGACGATATTGCGGCCAAGGGTTGGCGAGACGAGAATTTCCCGCGGAGAAACCCTTTGCTCAAGCCTTTTACTATCTCTCGCCTCCCCCTTCCCTATACGCGCATACTTTTCATACTTCAAACCTTAACACAACTCCTTCGCGTCCTGTAACGTTTGCAATTTTTTTTTTTTTTTTCGGAACTTTCATAAATCCGTAAAGTTTTCACGAATGGGTGAGATTATCCCAAACTCGTGGAAACATCAATTCTGACATAATTTTGTTTTCGTGTTTGTAGAAAAAAAAAAAAAAAAATGGGGTAGTCGCGAGTTTTAGGATCCTTCGGATCGAATATTTTTCCCATACGTCACAGCGATCAAAGTTGATTGCTCTCGTAGTATTTTTTTTTTTTTTTTCTTTTTTTTTTCTTATTCTTCTGTTGTTTGAGCGATGCTATCGGCGTATACTGCATATAAGCGAAATAAAATTCGGTAATAAAATTTGTTCCCGCCAGTTAAGCGAGTCAAAGTGGAGGAGAGAGTGAGCGAAGATCGTCGGAACTCTCGGCTGCCATGGGTTTGCCAAAAGCGGCTATTAATTTTTTATCTCGCATCTCCGCCCCCTCCCCCTCTCTTGCGCGGGTTCTCGAAGGAAGAAACAGGAGAGACGGAGGGAGAGAGAGGCTTTTCAATATCCGAGGGAGCCATAAAAATACATCCCCCTTTGCCTCTCGAACCTCTTGTATACGTACCGATCGGTCCCGCTTCTCCTCCATTATACAATATCTCCGATGTTCACTCTTCTATAATCGCCATCGTATATGCGAAACATTAACATCAATATACCATTTTCTCCCTGCGCCGGCAACAATAGACGCGAATTCCCAGCGCGCAATTGTCGCGGCAATTTTTTAATTTTTTTTTAAGGGGTGTTTTTTTTTTTTTTTTTAAGGGTTGTTTTTTTTTTTTTTTTTTCTTCACGGTAAAATTATTATTTACGACTGGCTTCGCGGTTTAAGGGCCTTTAGGTGAGTGTAAGCGGTCCGGGTAAGCGGGGCGACCGCGCGAAGAGTGAGTGCAAATGGGCGAATAAGAGGAAAGAGGGAAGATCGCGAGGAGGGCAGCAGGAAGAGCCGGACCCAGATATTTAATCCGGACCTCGTGGGTGGGGCCACCGACGCGTAAGAAAGGGTTAAAAACAAAAAAAAACATCAGCGACGAACGAAACGTAGCTATGGTTTAAGGTTGTCGGATAACCGCGGAGGTATTACACGGAAGATCGAAGTCGCAGATAGTTTCGATGGTTAAAAAAAAAAAAAAAACAAAAAAAAAATTCTGGGAAATATCGCACGGTGGTATCGATGCTCGATCAGCGGGAGGCCCCAAATGGTTTATGCGAACGATGGACCTTTGACCTCCTTGTAATAACTGACTCTCTCGCGAGCTCTAGCGAGAGAGGATCAACATCTGCCGCCCGAATGGATCTATCGGGGTTGCCGATCGAACTGGATCTATGCGCTTACCACACCTCGTCCGCGTGAAGATGAAGAAGATCCCAAAGGTTCCGGTGCAAAGCGTTGCCTCCTTTGCCTCAGCACTTAATAATACACTTTTTCCTTTCCGTGTTATCGATCGATAAAAAAACAACTACATCCGGTTCTTCCGATATTCCAATATAACAAAAATTTACAGTACAGTAACAAAAAAAAAAAAAAAACACCAATCTTCGTCTATCATAAATAAGCGTATTGCGTAAAAAAAAATACTTCGCAGCCGAAAATTGAATTTCAAAAAATCGTATAAAAAATTGAAAATTTAGTTGTTTGAAGCTGAAATGATTGAAAAAAAGTCCTATTTTATGAAATTTAATCGAAAAAAAAAAAAAATTAAGGGTAAAAATCAATCATTTGTTCGAACGATTAATATCGATCGATTATCGAATCTTTCGAATAATAATCATAATAGTCGCGCATTGCTCCTTTCCATGTTATCGATCGATAAAAAAACAAGAACTACATCCGGTTCTTTTGATATTCCGTTATAACAAAAATTTGCAGTACAGTAACAAAAAAAAAAAAAAAAACGCCAATCTTCGACTATAATAAATAAGCGTATTACGTGAAAAAAAATACTTCGCGGCCAAAAATTGAATTTTAAAAAATCGTATAAAAAATTGAAAATTTAGTTGCTTAAGGGTAAAATGATCGAAAAAAGTCACTTTTCATAAAATTTCATCAAAAAAAAAATAAGGGTAAAAATCAATCATTTGTTCGAACGATTATTATCGATCGAATATCGAATCTTCCGAACAATAATCATAATAGTCGCGCATTGCTAGAGCGTAAATGAAATATATTCGAGGATATATATTCCCCGAAGAGAAGAATGGGTCGCCGGAAGCAAACACGAAGATGACTCTGGAGGGCTGAGGGTTGCCGCGCGCAGGTAATTGAGTCTTCAGAGCTCTCGGGTCCATGCGGGACACGGTAAGCCCGGTGCCGCGGCTACAGTGTCCGCTCTTCGAACTCAGCTTTCTGCTATTATTCGTGTGTGTATTTCCACTACCGTTTCTCTTACACGAGAACAGCAGCGGTAACAGCAGCAGTATATAAACGAGAGAGCGAAGGAACGGAGGACCTCGTGCCAGCAGCGTAATAACGATGTCTGTATCGCGCTGTAGTATACGGCTAATAATATTATTGCGGCTCGCCCGTCCGCCTTGCACAATGGCCCTTTGTCGTGTGTCCTCCGTGTGCGCGACGCGCTCGGGAGGAACCACACGCCCCGTAAACTTCGCTGCACCGAGAGGCGCGCGAGAGAGACGGAGAGGGAGAGAGAGAGAGGCGACAAACGGTGCGAACGCAACAAACCCAACGTCGTCGGCTATATGTCGGCGTACGTAAATTACGAGGAACGACTCATTGTCCCTGTGGCTCGAGACAACTTACCAAGGCGCGAAACAATTCGCTTTCAACGTCCCCCGAGGAGACGAGAGACGAAACTGAATTTCAACGACTATAGTCGCGAAAAATAAAAAATAAATAAAAAAAAAAAAAAAAGTAATGCATAATTTACGGGTGAAAAGAAAAATTGATTTTCGGGAGGCTGCGAGAGGAAATCTTCGGGAATCAATGAGTAGAAAAAGATTTTTTGATTTTTGAGAATAAATTAATATATTTATAATGAATATACGGTATTTTAGTGTTCCGCATCTCGAATTCATTGCGTCGTTTTTTCTACGAGTATAAGGAATTTGTTTCTGTTTTTTTTTTTTTAAGAATTTTTTTTTTTTTTTTTTTTTTTCGAACTTTCATTAATTTATTATCATTATTCAGCCTTCTCGTCTATATCTCAACTATATTTACACACGTGTCGGGCTTTCTTAGTTTTTCACAATCGCTCACCGTACTTTCGTCTCTATTGCTTTAAATAATATATTTCTGCGGTACACCATTTTGTCGCGAAACAAAAATTTATGTTTCGATTAAATAAATTCCAATTTCTCGAGAATTTTTTTTTTTTTTTTTTTTTTTTGCGTGTTTGCGTGTGTTTGTGTTTTCTATTTACATTAAATACAACATACGCGATCGCACTAATATTTCTTCATTCTCTCGTACTTCGCTCATTTTTTCACTACAAATCTAATCATTTTTTTTATTGCACACGTTTCGTTCTTCCCATTTTTTTTTTTTTTTTTTCATTACGTTTCGTCGGCGTTTTTTCATTTAAATCTCCATATATAATATTTTATATATCAACCACTCGATCTACAATCCTCGACGCCGTTCGAAATGTCAGATATGTCGCGATTGATATACACACTTTTCCCTCCGCGAAACTTCTTCGATACCCAAATTTTTTTTATTTTTTTTTTTCATCCCCAAAGTTTCGCTCACTTTTTTATTTTTCGTCTTTCGTTATTATTATTATCGTACACTTTCCTCGAACTTGGAGGCTGAGAAAGAAAAAAAAAATAATAAAAAAAAAAAATAAAAAAGTTCTATCGCGAAATTTCATCCCTGTGAGACTTTTTGGTGGTTATTAGCGGACCCGGCGATATCGGCGACGTGGGGGTTGTTGGGGTTGTGGATTGTCGACCGTTCGATAGAGTCGATGGTGTCGAGGCACGATTCTGATTACTGCGATGATGATTATGATTATTATGATGATTATTGTGAAAATCCCGATTGGAAGACGGGAGGGTGGATCTGGTGTCGTTGCCGAGAAGACTGTCGATGGAAAATGGGTTCAGTCGTTTTCGTTCCTCTCGCCCTTTCACCGACAGATCGATACTTCCGCTCTGTACCTCGTCGTCGTTCGTCGATCGATCGATACTGTGACTGATCGGTGGACGATTGTGATGATGATCGCCGTTTGATGATCGCCTGATCGTCGGACTGTCCAATTCGCGTCTTCGCTCGAGTAGACTTAACCCCCAGTGGCGTATACCCTGCTGATGATTCAGTTCGAGATTGTGACTCCCTCCGCCCTGTCCGCCATTCGGATTGTGAAGCATGTGATCAGAAATCGCGTTCGACTGATGACGAGGCGTGTCGTTCTGTTCCCCAGACGACAGCCTCGGATAACACTCGCCGTCGACTGATCCGTCGGCTGCCGAATCAACCCTCTCGCTGCCGCTCTCGCTGCACGAATCCAAACCACCAACAACGTCTATCTCCTCGTTCGCGTCGTTGCCTGATCCGGAAACACTGCTGCCGTCGTTCAGACTGCTCAGTTGACAGAAAGAACCGCTCAGTTGACCGTTCAGCGAGTTTCCCGAAGGGGCGGCGGCACTTCGGGACTCCCATTCGGCCCGCAGAGTCGACAGATCAACGGAAATTCCCTGAAACAGCAGATTATTGATTTTCTTTAGTAACTTTTTAGGTTTCGAGTTTTAGTTTTTTTTTTTTTGATAATTATTACACGAGACTTGAGAACTTACAGGCGGAGTTATCATTAGTCAAATTTTACATGTCTCGCGGAATAATTGCGATCGGAAATTACGATTTTTTTAATCAAATGAAAATACATCCGTCCGATGAAAGAAAATAAATAAATTTCAATAAAAACACAAATTTTATCGTTGAATTGCAATATATGACTGAAATTGCAGTATTTAAACTTAACATCCGGTAATGCGTAAAATTTTCTAAAATAAAAAATTTAATTTTCATTTCGAAACTTTTCTGCGATATTATCTGATTTTGTTTTTTCTCGTGATAAAAAAATGGCTATTGGCTATTGCCGATTTCGATTTATCACGAAAATCTTCTCTATCAAAGGCTTCAACCGGAAGTAAATCGATGTTTCAATTACCTTAGCTGCTAATTTTCGTTGCTGTCGCTCGAGAGCTTTGATCAATTTTTTCTGCCGCCTTTCCCGTTCCTTCCTCCTGAGTTCTTCGGGAGGAATGGGTTCGCCACTGCAGCTTTGTGGATGCGCATTGTGCGCCGGCCTTCCGGGTCCCTTTTTCGTGTGTTCCTTTTTCCTCCACTTTGCTCTACGATTTTGAAACCAAACCTGTAACCCACAAAAAAGAAAAAAAAAAATTCATAAATTCATTAATATTTCGAACTTTACTCTGATCTGATATGAATTTTACAACGACTCTGACGTTCGCGTGGGAACTCGAGTGAGCGAAATGGGTGTCGCGAAGTATAGTACAGGAGAAATCAGGAGGGATGAAGACATTATAGTAGCCGTGCTTGCCACGAGAACGGTAAGCGGCGCTGGTTTGCACGCGAGTCAACCGCGACGACGAGGGAGGATCGATAGAATAACACCCCCCCACGGCTAAGAGCTGTGGTATAACTTACCCCCTCGGACGCCTATGCGGTACGCGCGTTGCATCAAGTCACAATCACTGTTAACCCAACGCTCCGGAAAAAAAAAAAAAAAAAAAAAAAAAAATGTTGAATTCTCATCAAATTAAATTCCATTGAAAAATATCGCCCTAAAGAGCCCTCAAACTTAATGTCAAAACGTTCATTTTTTTTTTTTTTTTTTTTTTTTTGTAACGAGATTAAGCGCCGTTCGTAGTTTTCATTCTGAGGCCTAATAATTGTCACCATGTGTCTCGACTATAAAAAAAGAGAAAAAAATGGGAGGACTTCATTAAATCCCGCATTTAGCGATCTTATCGCCCTTCGAATCTCCGAGAAGCAGCATGTGCGCAGCTATCTAATCTTTCGCTCGCAAGTGTGCGTCCCCCCGGAGTTGGCGCGTCGGGACATTTAGAAGGGAATGTTGGGATGATAAAGAAGAAAAGATGAAAGAGAGAGCTACAGATCCTATTGCTCGAGGTGTCGAAGGTTATCCCGGTAATATGAGCTCCGGGCGAAAGATGCGACCGTCAGAATGAGTGACGCGCGAGCGACAAAACGAGGGATAACACAGAGATCAGGGTGTGTTGTCAGTAGAGTGTCACCTGACCGGGTTATCCCTTTTGGATCTCTGTGACGACTCTCGGTAGTTGCCGCAGCATCCCGGGAAATCACCCCAACTGACCGCTTCTTCTTCTCCACGGGAGCCTTCAAGAGTCGAAGGCATTACGTATCTATGGACCGTGAACCGGCCGCAGACTTTATAACGTTCGAACACCGAGAGCTCGTAATCTGAAGGGTCCGCGCGTCAGAGTTAGAAATCCCTGATGCAGTTTCCCCGCGCGCTACCCGAAGCGTAACTAAACGAATAAATATAAATATCCGTAGGTGTGTTTGTGTGAACTTCTGTGCGTTTGAACATCGAGGAGTGGTGAAGAAAAGGAGAGTCAACGAGAGCGAGAGAGAGACAGAGAGAGAGAGAGAGGGTGAGGATGTGTTCGGAGAGGGGCTGCGCGTTGCGTATGGTATGTTTTATGAATTCCACTGTCGATGGCCCGCATTGAGCTCCGGTCGGCCGGCCGTGAAATTGAGGGTCGCCCTTTCACCTCCTCGTTCTGTTACTTCGGTTCCTTCACGGATCAAGAGAGCGTGTGGCACAGAGAGGGAAAAAAATGTATCGAGAAAGGGACAAGTAAATAGAGCAGAGAAAGCAAAAAAAATTACTCTGAAAGCGATTCGAGATTTTTTTTTTTCATCCGCGATATCGAAAATCGATTAATCGAACTTTAATTTTCGATAAAAAATTACCGAATTTTCGATTCTCCGTATTTAATTCGCTGAAATTTTTTTTTTTTACTTGAAGGGGATGAAAAGTTCGATAATAAAAAAAATTATCCGAAAAAAAAAATTTCTTCGCGTAAAAATGGCACATTATTGATAGGCGCGAAAATTGAATAAAAAACGACAATTGATTAAGTGTTGGAGATCCGAGCGAACGGATGTTTGTCGCGTGGGTTTTTGGTATTTAGTTTGGCGCTTGTAAATTATTATTCTGGCGTCTTGGGTGCGGCCGTCGACAATGTTACTACACATTTGCTGTGGTAATTTTATTCAACGATAAAACAAGAACGCTTTCACATTTACGTATCGGAGAAAGATAAACGCGCGACGTATTGAATAATTACGTTCGAGAAAATTGTGAGATCGGTTTATGTTTATCGGCGGCTTCTGTATTTTCGGAATCTCTCTGCGACGATATGTACGATAGCCAAAAGTACCTACAGATGAGGGGTTCTTCGTGTTGTTACTGTCGCGAATTCATTCGTAACGGTGCATCCGTTATCAGTGATAAAATCTCGTCGAACAGATATTTTTCGATAGACGACAATTGAGTCGGGACGACGCGTGAATACGCGCACAGCCACCAGAAACACACGAAAGGGCGGCCGGGAAAACAGATGGACCAACTACCCCCGCGAGAGCGACGAGGGAGGAAAAGGGGCAAAAGTGTGATAAAGAAAGAAAGATATATCGGCCCGCAGCCCCGGAGACCAAGGGTCAGACGGCCCCCGAGAAAACCACCCCCGAGCGTCTGTTCGATGTTCGAATGCTGTACGGTGCGATGTACAACAACCCCGAGAGTTCATCCCCCGTTAAGCAACCCCCGTCTATTTGAATCTCGAAGATCCCAAAGCGCGATATTTTCGTGAATTTTTCCGATTCGTCAGACAAATCGATTTTGTGATAACAATAATACACTTAGCTACTTGACTTTAAATTTCGAAAAAAAAAAAAAAAATTCATAACCTATGAAAAATTGTGAAAAAATAAAAGTCGCTATAGTTGTTAAAAAAAAAATGGAAATTACAGCGATTCGACTTTCTTTGTTATGATCCCAAAGCGCGATATTTTCTCGAATTTTTCCGATTCGTCAGATAAATCAATTTCGTGATAACAATAATACCCTTAGCTACTTGACTTCAAATATCGAAAAAAAAAAAAAAATGCATAACCTATGAAAAATTAAAAAAAATAAAAGTCGCTATAGTTGATAAATAAATTAAAAAAAAAATTGAACTTACAGCGACTCGACTTTCTTTGAGATCAAGTCGTCCAGCCAAAGCCTCCCGCATGAAAACATCCGGGTAATGACTCGCTAGGAAGGCTCTCTCGAGTTCCTCGAGTTGCCAGCTGTTGAAGTTCGTTCTGCTTCTTCTTCGTTTGCTTCCGCCCTCGTCGGACTCGCCGTCACAGCCTGAAAACAGAAAGAAATTCACCTTTAAATGGAATTCAAACATATCGATCTAAACACTTCATTTCTCCGCGAAAAAAAAAAAAAAAAAAAAAAAAAAAAAAAAATTGCGCACGCAAAAGCCGCCATTAATTAATAAATTAATAAATTAAATTCAACGACCTTTAAAGATCGGCGCATTAACCTTAAATAGGATTATTAACATTCGAAATTAACCTTCAGCTAACGTTTCTCTATTTTTATAAATTTTTGTTTTTTTCTCTCTCCCGCGCATCGCCATAAAATTAGTCGCTTTCCCAACTCTCTACTTGTCTATATTATTCAATACGTATATTCACTCGGAACGGGTTTTCTGCGGCCGTGACCCTGTCGCATAGATAAGAGGCCAACGTATAGGAGGAGAGACCACTGTCGTTTCCCTCTCTCGTCTACGATACGAAGTAATATTGAATAAACATGGAATTTCATGATTTTACGAGAGAGAGATCTGCGTTCGCGGGGCCTTATCGGTAACGGGGAATCTTCCCGACGCTAGTTTTCCCTCTTCCCCTTCTCTCGACTTTATTATAATACCCGGCAGCGATAGATATAGAAACAGAAGAATCACTAGCGTATATGTATGCTAATGTCGACCTCGTCGAATTGAATAAAAGATTCGAAATTATGATTGACTCTTCCGCGCCCCCTCCCCTATTCAGCTCTCCATTCGGCCCGCGAGATATCCGCGCGTTCAACAATCGAAATGCCCGGAGGCAGCAACTTGACTTTATCTTTATGGTGCGTTCTGCGCTCCTCTCTCATTGTATACGAGACACGAAAATGGCAAAAGATACGCGATACCAGACGCTTCTCCGAACGTTTCCAAAACAATTTTTTTTTTTTTTTTTTTTTTTTTTTTTTTTTTGCGACTCGCCCCTCGTACTTTCTCGATTGATAAACGATCTTCTCTTCTGTATATGTTTTTCCTTCGATGAAATAAAAAAAATGGTACTCATCGCTCGAATCGCGAGTTCTTGACAAGTTGGCGCAATTCTCCGTCAGCGCAATTCTGATTGCTCGTTTGGATGATTGATTTTTAATCGGGATCTTCGGAGTATTGCCTGTTTTTACGTTTCAAAGACGAGGCATTAAAGGGTAAATGCGAAAGGTCGATGAAAACGCACACTAACTTAAACCTCTTTACGTTGCCGATACGCGCGCTATAACGTTATTAACGAGAATTCGTATGGATAAAATATAATTAAAAGTCTGTAGATAACGGGGACATAGGACATTGGGAGGTTGATAAATGGGTTCTGTCATCGATGATTTAATTTACGACTGATCGGTGTTTTTTTTTTTTTTTTTCGTATTATAGACACTTTTACTTAATTCTCTTATTCAGCTTCGAAGTATTTAATGTCTCTTTTACGTGGCCATTTGAGAAGATAAACTTTGAACATAATAAAAGTGGACAGTGGACTCCAGGCGCCGGGTATTATGTAAGGGATGAATTTTTATCGATAGCCTTTTAATTTTTTTTTTTTTTTTTTTCGAATTGTTATCGCGAAATTATCCACTCCAAAGGCCGATTTTTTTTTTTTTTTGGATTAAATTTTTTAATGAATTCAACGAGAAATCCATCATTCTAGTTCGCTAAAGTCTTAAGTGCTGAGAGTATAAACCTCTCCTTTATCGTGATTTTGCGGCGGTTTCGCATGCACGTGAGCGTCGTGAGGTGGCCGCCCTTTCGATGTCTCGCACTTAGTTTCCCGTACCGAGTCCGCGCGAGTGTGCGACGGTTCCCGGAGGCGATGAAAAATCGCGCGGTTCCCATTAATCCACGTAATTAGGCGGGATTTATCGGCGTCTGTCCCGGCAGAGCCGAAGCACACTGTGCAGTAGAGAACGACTATGTATATATATGTACTCTTGGAGAGGAATATATAGCTGGTATACCGAGAGCGGAGGACGATCAACTCCACTCTCCGGCGTGTATAAACCGCGCGAGAGATGGATATCGATCGAGCCGCTCATTATTGATAATCCATAATCCGCAACGAGCCGGGCCCGCCGGTCGTGCCGGGCCTCGAGACTATCGCGCTCTCGCGCACACAGTGGCAGCTTGAAGGATCGTTCGATCGTGTGTCCTCTGTAACCCGTTCAATAGAACGGGACGGACAATACGTAAAGAAGAAGTGAGAGAAATAAAAAAAAAAACCGTCGAGCAAAGAATTTTATTTCGTAACCGAGAAGCTCCGAAAAAAATTATTGTCCTTTTAATTATTTTATCGAAAATAATAAAAAAATCATGACGAGAATTTATCGAATTTTTTTTTTTTTTTTTTTTTAAATCGACAATTTTTATCTTGGATTTTGGACAAAAATTATATCGGATTTCGTGTTTTGGGAGAAAATAATTCACGAAAAAATAATGTGTTGCAAAATTGAGGCACTTAAAAAAAAAGTATTGTATACGATTTTTACGATTTTGCGATTTTGCGATTTTTACGATTTTTACGATTTTTACGATTTTGCGATTTTTTTTCGAAAGGGAGCTTCACGCGCGGAAATTTTTACTTTCCACACCGCAGTGAAGTAAAAGTTTTGTTTGTCATTCGAAAGATGTCGCAATGTCAAAAAAAAAATGCTGAATTTATATTCCAAGCGGAGTCTTCAATGATTACATATATTGATTAAATTTAATCGAAATTCAGCGATTACCCCACAGATTTTAATCGTCGATGCGTATCATTTTGACGGTGTGGTAACCTCGGGGCACATTGTGCCCCCGAGGCAATCGTATATCGATGAAAATCTTTCGTGGAAGTTGGTATCTGATTTTTTCAATCGTTCGTCGTAAAAACGGCGGCGCTACACATCGCGGCAATTTTTCAACGTCTCTCGACGCGCACCCTTACAGCGACCAGTTAGAGATTTCGACTCGAGTCGATGAAAGAAAAATTGTGATTATGCGCAGTTACGACACTTGTGCGACTCTATACGAGATATTATTGCGCGCAGGAGAGTACGAAGAGTTAGGCGCGAGTACCGAGTCCACAAGTGTCGCGTGCACACGCGAGACTCCCGACGATAGAGACGGGGAGAGAACCTGCCTACCCGTAGAGTTCACGGGTATAAAACACTGTAAAAGCTATAGAAGTCTCTGTATTACGCTCCGTTTGTGTCGCAGCAACGTCTCTCACACGCGCTCGTCGACAGGCTCCGCACTGTTGGCAGCTATTATGCAGCACGAAACGATCGCTCACTTGTCGCCTCGATTACGCGATTATACACAGGCAATAATTAATTGCGACGCTCTTTCCTCTCGGTACAAACTCTCCGAGCGCAATTTTACACGTGTAACACAACTCCAGTGTTGTCGCCTACCGAAGAAACCCAAAAATCCGATAACAGTAGTTCCGTTATATTTTTTTCCGCGATCTATTGCGCTTTTCGTGATGCAGAAATCCGCCTTTTTTCGTCCGATGAAAATATAGTAAAAAAAAAAAAACTACTGGTATGTCGGTGAGTTTTTTTTTTTTCGTCACAAGCGAACAACTCCAGTGCTGCCGCCTACCGAAGGAACCCAAAAATCCGATAATAGTAGTCACGTTATATTTTTTTCTGCGATCTATTGCTCTTTTCGTGATGCAGATATCCGCCTTTTTTTGTACAGTGGAAACTTAGTAAAAAAAAAAAAAAAAACTACTGGTATCTCGTTGAGTTTTTTTTTTTTGTCACAAGCGAACAACTCCAGTGTTGCCGCCTACCGACGAAACCCAAAAATCCAAAAATCGTAGTTGCGTTCTATTTTTTTCCGCGATCTATTGCTCTTTTCATAATGCAGAAATCCGCCTTTTTTCGTCCAATGGAAACTTAGTAAAAAAAAAAACTAGTGGTATCTCGTTAATTTTTTTTTTTTTTTTTCGTCACAAGCGAACAACTCCAGTGTTGCCGCCTACCGACGGAACCCAAAAATCCAAAAATCGTAGTTGCGTTCTATTTTTTTCCGCGATCTATTGCTCTTTTCGTGATGCAGAAATCCGCCTTTTTTCGTCCAATGGAAATTTAGTAAAAAAATAAAAAACCACAAAACTACTGGTATCTCGTTGAGCTTTTTTTTCGTCACAAGCTTCGCGAAGGATTTGGCACGAATTTCGGATAGATAAGCTCCGTTGCGCCCCCTTTCCTTCGGTATAATCACTGATTTAGCTCGCGGCGAAGTTGGAAGGAAGAGAAACGTTGCAGAGACTTAGACTACGGAAGCTGTATAAACTGCCAGTGGTTAAGGAAACAGGTATAGAGATAGATACGTGTGGCAAAGTAGCAGCAGGAGTCGTGTTCGCGTTTAGAGGGTAGTCTTGTTAAGCGAGGGCCAAACAGGAGTCATTAGCGGAGCAGAAACGACGATACAGCGGGTCCCCGGGTGGCCGCCAGGTTACCGTCGCTCTCGGGATCTTCTCGGTTTCTACTGCAGTGACTATACAACAGACGTCTGCCGCTTGTCCAGAGACTAAATTACTCCGCGAATTCCAAGATTTACGACTCGAATTTTCATTTTAACTTTCGGCGCTCGAATTTTTTTTTTTTTTTTTTTTTTTTTTCAAAAAAAATTTCGATTATTTAAGGGGATGAAAAATTGTATTTTGAATTGAAAAAAACGATTTTCTGAAAAAACACGAAAGCTCAAAGCCGACGGTAACTCTGAAATTCTCAAATTTCATTTTGCGCGTTTTTTACGACAATTTTTATCGAAATCGAGCGCTACATTTCAAAAATAGATATTTTTGATAATTTGAAAAGGTAAATTTCAATTTCATGCTAAAAAAGATCGAAACAAGAAATTTTAGATTATTTCAAAGGAAATAGTGTAGCAGCGATATTCAACCAAAGCACGAAAGCTATCGTAGTAATACTGAGGTTTGTAACCTCAATTTTTTCTCTTACGTTTATCGCCATTTTACTTAATGTTTGAGCTGAAATAACGTTCAAACACAGTTATTTTTCATTCGCTGACAAAGTGAAATCAATTCTATCTCTCGTACGAAGACGAAAAAAAAAAAAAAAAAAATGGCAGGAATCGTCGGTGATTCAAAGAGAAACAGACGAGTGTTCGAGGTGAAGAAACGACAGACTACTAAAGCACGAAAGCTGAGGCACAAGAGAGAGATTATTAAGTTGTAAGGCGTTAACTGGCATAAGGCGTCGGTAGATGGGGATACGGACAAACACAAGTATAACGTTTCATAGTATAGCGTTGGCTTGCGTGCGGACAAAATGCATTTGCATCTAGACGCCATCAATCCTTCTGACGCCCGGTTCGCGCGAGTCCCTCCCGCGCGCGTTTACCAACGGGGGTCTGGGTGCACCGCTTCGCAAGCTTCGGACCCCGGAGCGCAAGTCTCCCCACCTTTTCCCCTCCTATCTCCCTTTACTTCACTCCTTTTCTCGCTTCTTTTGACCCTTTCTCGCTCCTTCACGTCTCGGCTTCGTCAACCCACCACCTCCGGCCTCCCGTCGGACGAGTTTGAATTAAATATCTTCGGTAATGAGAGCCGGCTGGCGGCTACCAACCCAACGATCGAACTCGTTATAGTAATAGCTGTAAGATCGTTACACGAACAAAATTTCCCCAACCGATGGTACATATTCCGCATGAAAAATTCGCAACGCAATGACATTTTGTTTAAAATTTGAATTTTACGCGAAATAAAAAGATCGCAGAGAAAAATGAATATTCAATGAACAATAAATAAAATCGGTTAGGTTTTCGAGAGAAATTTATTGTTTAAAGGATTAAGACGTTCGCAACACTTATGGTGCGTATTCCGCATGAAAAATTCGCAACGTAATAACAATTTCTTCAAAATTTGAATTTTGCGGGAAAAAAAGATCGTCAAAGAAAAATGGAAATTGAATTTAAAAAAATCGGTTAGGTTTTCGAGAGAAATTTATTGTTTAAAGGATTGAGGCGTTCGCAACACGTATGGTACATATTCCGCATGAAAAATTCGCAACGTAATGACAATTTCTTCAAAATTTGAATTTTACGCGAAAAAAAGATCGTCAAAGAAAAAAGGAAATTGAATTTTAAAAAATCGGTTAGGTTTTCGAGAGAAATTTATTGTTCAAAGGATTAAGACGTTCGCAACACACATGTTACATATTTTGCATGAAAAATTCGCAACGCAATGACAATTTCTTCAAAATTTGAATTTTGCGCGAAAAAAAAAAAATCGTTAAAGAAAAATGGGAATTCAACGAAAAAAAAAAATCGGTTAGATTTTCGAAAGAAATTTATTATTTCAAGGACCACATTCGCACCACATACATATTCCTCATGAAAAATTCGCAACGCAATGAAAATTTCTTCAAAATTTGAATATTACGCGAAAAAAAAAGATCGTCAAAGAAAAATGGAAATTCAATGAACAATAAATAAAATCGGTTAGGTTTTCGAGAGAAATTTATTGTTTCAAGGATTAAGACATTCGCAACACGCATCTCGAGTTAAATTAACTTGCAACATACCGTGAATAATTCTACGCGCGTTATATGTACATCCTATCTAAAGTGTGCGCAGTCAAGGATCGTATGTACGGAGGAAGCGAAGAGAGAGAGAAAGATCAATTAAACAGTCCGAGTTATGTGTTCGTTGAAGAAGGGGTTAAGGATAATGGGTATACTAACAATAATGTAGTATGGTATCGCGAGTTTCGCGAGAGCGGGAGAGAGAACGAACGAAAGTAGATGAGGGTGCCGGCGGAGGGGTTGTTACGCCCGACGGAGCGTAGATACCGGGTATTTATATGCCCCGCTAATTGTCTCGAGCGATAACGATCTCCTTTACTATAATTTTTCATTTTTCTCGCTATAACCCGAGCGCGCAAACCGGGAGGCAATACACACGGCAAGCTTCAGGTATATATTTAAATATATATGTTTTAAAAAACCGCGCAGCAATAGCACCGTCGGTTCCCACGTAAAGATATTAATTAAAGTATAACGATGTCGCGTGTCCGTGCTATCGTTTGTGTTATGTACACTTCGGTACACATTACGTACAGTAACCGAGCTACAATACGGGCGCAATATAATTTCTTGTAAACTGTCGGATGCATGGATTGTTTTCTTTTTTCGCCAACAGAGTCCTTGAGGGCGCACCGTCGTTATTCGCGAAAAGTAACTTATTCCGCGATCTTTTTTTCACATGAAAATTAATAATAATGCGCAAGATAATTTTTCTCAAATGTATGAAACGATTTTTTTTTTTTTTTTTTTTTTTTTTTTTTTTTTTTCGGTCCATATTTATTATACGGTATTACGTGAATCTTGTATATTGCGTATAACACGAGATACAACGCCGAGCGCAATATAATTTCTCGTAAATAGCCGAATGCACCGACGAGTGTTTGTTTCCTTCAACGCATTCCTTGTCGGCTTCATTGTTAACCGGCGAATATAATTTATCGCCCGATATTTTTCACAGTAAAGAAAAAATATTAATATTAACGTGAACGTTAATTTCTCCGGCGTTCTCCTTCCAGCAAGTTGCAAATTTATGAATCTCCGTGACGATCATAATAGCATCGCGATAATTCGTGATATTTAATTAAAAAATGCGACGTCGACGATCCGCGATTGCGTTAATTTCATATATATTCAGTTTAAAATTTTATTCCACATTGCGCAACTATTCACGTTCATTAATTAGCACGACTGGCAGCCATTACTCAAAATAATAATAACAGCCGAGTGATACGAGAAGGCGAAATGAATCGTTCGTGCGTTCTGATTGAATATTAACGCAAAAAATGTTTCGCATCGGAATTTTTTTTTTTTTTTTTTTACGAGAAATTCGCATGCAGTGCGTCGCAATTTCGTGACAAATAAGGGAGAAATCGTTTGATGAGTAATTATTAATAATTCGAAGAAATATCGTAATGTGTACTCGTTTGGAGTAAGAAGAGCGCGAGACTTGGATGGAACGATAATAACTTAATCACCCACACGGAGAGATCCTCTCGACCTCTATCTCTCGCTCTCTTCTTCTCCCTCTTTCACTCGAACAGAGTGAATTCGTGAGATCGCGAGGATCCCTCTCTCTCTCCCTCTCTCTCTCTCTCTCTCGGAGAAGAAGCCGTCTTAGCAACTCTCTCTCTCTTTCTCTCTCTCTCTCTCTCTCGGAGAAGCAGCCGTCTTAGCAACTCTTTTTCTCTCTCTCTCTCTCTCTCTCTCTCTTCAAGTATATAGATACTGCAATAAATATATACGTTCTAAAAGTGATGAGTGCATAAAACCCCAACGAGAGAGAGAGCGCGCCTCACGCACGAGCGTTTAAAATTTCGTTGAAGATAATAATAAGGGAACCTCCTTCTCCCCTCTCCACCTCCCCGTCGAAGAGTATTACATTCGGTATGTAAATAATATCCATTTACCCCGAAACAGGCAGCCCACGGCAATCGCAATCCCGATATAATCGTTTCGACTCTACTTGCACGCTTGGCTACTCTCCGTACATAAGCCTGTAATTCCTACCCGCTGTACACACGGTGTAATAACGAGACCTGGAAGTCAACACTCGTTGACTCGCTGATCGCACTTGTTAAGATTTATCCGACGCCGTAGTCTATAATAAATTTCTAAACGCTTACCATAAATAATGAGTTAAAAAATTAAAAATCGAAAAAAAAAAAAAAAAAAAAAAAAATAACAACAACAACAACTACGCGATATATATGCAGAAAAGACCGCGTCGAAATCGGCCGGAGCACTTGCCACTAACCGCGACGCGAGTTCCACACAGCAGCAGCAACGGCATCTATGTTATATTTCTTCCGTAAACTCGCGGGGGATGAATGATCCGATTTCGATCGCGGGTGGTTCTCGTTTAAAACAATCGACTCAATTTTTTTTTTTTTTTTTTTTTTTTTTTTTTTTTTTTTTTTTTTTTTTTTACGCGGGTTAGCAAAGCAGCGATATTGGTGCTCTCGGCAAGTTTATACATCGAAGACTGTTACCAGAACACCGGGTGAATGGTTATGTTTGATGGCGGGTAGCTGCGGCGGCCAGCGTCGAAGACGAAGAGGGCGGCGTGCGCGTCGACTCTCGGACACGCAACGCGGATAATATTCTTTGGGAAATGACACGCCAGGGGGTAACAACCCATGGTTAGTAATTGGGGTGCCCGAGCCTCGTGTCCCGACACGCAACACACGACTTCTCCACTTCTCTTCCTTCTTTCTCCTATGCATTTCGAAAAAAAAAAAAAAAAAAAAAAAATTGAGTTTTTACTTTTTTTCACTTCAGCCCTATCCTGCACACTGCCGAAACCCGCGTTCGCACACACGATTCGTCTATCCGCGATGTATATGCATGTATAGCGGGAAATTAAAAAAACGAAAAAAAAAAAAAATAAAGAGCGGCGTGTGGCGTGCGAAGACAAACTCGGGACCCCATTCCCTTTTCCGTCCCTTCGGTGGAGTCACAACACCCCGTTGCACTGTGGGGATCTATTGAAATATACGATCGGGAGTTAACAATATTCTCTTTAACGTCTGACAAACCTTCGGTCATCATCTTTTCTCCTCGTAATTCACCCGCTCGCCCATAATTTAGCAGTTCGTTCCGATAAATTGGACTCGAGAAATTATATGTCATTTTTTTTTTTTTTTTTACGAAATAAAAAATAAAAATGCAAAGCGACACAGACGAAGTTACGAAAAGGCGAAAAAAAAAAAAAAAAAAAAATAGATCGAAAACTGCGCTCGTCATGTGGGCACTAATAGTCAGAGTCGAAGGGAATTACGAGTTCCAGGGATAACGAAAAAAGGAACTCGAGAGAAAAAAAAAGAGCTTCGATAAAAAAGCGCCAACGAGACGGAGAGACAGGGCTCGGGGGTGAAAGATAGAGCCGCGAGCGACGAGATAGCGTCACAAACGGGCGACAAATAATTTTTTGCTTCCGTTTTTTTTTTTTTTTTTTTTTTTTTTTTTTTTTTTTTTTTTTTTTCGATCTCTTCGCATCTTTGCGTCTCCTATACATCGTTTTCGTCTTAGTTTTCGTTCCGCGCTCGTGTGTATAGGTTATACAGTAGAAAGATGGGCCAAACAGGATCCTATCATAAAACTTCGAGACCCAATTATTTGCTTCGTGCACGCGGCTGCTGCACCCGCCGTGCAGCAGCGGGTAGAGAAGAAGCCGAGTCTCTCTCTATCTCTCTCTCTCGCTTTCCTTCTCTCCCTGGTTCGACTGGGTAATTATGACGCTCGGGGGCAGTCCGCTGGTGCAACAGCGTCGTGCGGAGCGACCCTGCATGGGTGCACGTAAGTCCGCTTGAACATATAAATAAGGGGTTTTTCGAATTTTATTCTGCAGCACAAACATCCACACAGAGACAAGTGCATCTTACGAGAATTTTTTTTTTTTTTTTTTTTTTTTTTTTTTTAGTAATAAATGTGTAACGAATCACCGCAGGGTACGATGTATCTACTAAATAATAATCACGAAAATGTATAAACAGAGAGAGGTAGCGACTCCCTCGCTGCGCCGTGACAATATTTCTTATCGAAAGATATATTCAATTTAATTCGCTTCGATTGTACGAGCGGAGATATTGAATTTTATTATTTTGCACATGCGAACGCAGCGGAGAGACGGCGCGGTGGGTATTTTGCATTTTATGGTTAATTCGCCGCGAGGCGCAAATCGTGTTATTCGTGACGAAGGCGTGTTACCGCGTTCGTGGCCTTCCGATGAAGAAGAGAAAGACATCAGATCCTGTCAAAACGTTATGGTGCATCCGTGACACCTGCTCAGCTGCTGTTCTTTATAGTATAATGAGAGGGGTGTCCAATGGATGGGGATGAGAGAGAAAATAGAAAAAATAGCAAAGACTCCGATCGTCTGGCGCACGCATAGCGAAACGCTGAGCCGTTCTTCAGGCTGATCTTGACGGGAAGGGTATTCGATGCGCACAAAAGACGTCGAAAGACGAAGGAACATCCATAGGGGTAGAAAGACGGACAGCGATCACGCGGCGGAGAGGTTTGACGCGACTGGCGAACGGCTCCATTTTTATCAACTCGCATAAAAAATTATTGTCACAGGTCTCAAATTTCACAGTTCTCAAAAATAAATTTTGAGAATTTTTACTTTTTTTTGATTATTATTTAACAGCAAAATAATTTTTTTTTGAAATTATAGATTTTGTTGTAAACGCTCCGCGGCAACGTGTGCTGACATTTTGGAGGAATTCGTGTTTAGAGTAAAAAAATACATGGAAACGAGAAGGGAATAGACATTTTTGAAATCAATACTTTTTTTACGAAAAAAAAAAAAAATTTAAGGTTTTTATGAATTTTTTATTTTTTTCTTTTTTTTTTATCGTATCTTAACGACCCGAAAAAAATGATTGCATCTAATTAAAAAAAATAATTTTTTATTTCTCTGTTTACTCGATGTTGTTGAAATTTCATCTCGAAAAATCTGTATAGCAGTTGAAAAATACCGAAAATCGGACAGTGGGGTCAGAAAAAAAAAATTTTCTGCATCATTTTAAAATGACGTATCTAAGGTATTTTTTCCTGACGATCACACATCTGTGACTCATTCTCTTCAAAACTGAAGATTAAATACCAAAAACTCGGTTCGGAATGTATTTTTTTTTTTTTTGCGATTAGCATTTTTAATGCGTAACATAAAAATAATAAATCCGCGTAAACGTATATTTCGCGTGTCCCGGAGATCATCGAAAATTCGCCAAAAGCGGCGCTACCGTGCTGTGTTCGTATGAAATCCGCATGAGATAAGTTGGAGAAGCAGATGATTCGAGTTCTCGGTCGTTAGTAAGAAATCGTCGAAGGGTGGAATTTCGACGATTCAATTTGTCGGTGTTTCGGTGCCTCGAGGCAGTGAGTCCGGCAAGATTCGTGAAGCCCGCGGGCGTTCGCGCACGCCGCGCAACAGCCGTTGCGGGAAAAATGAGACGAAATCTCTTGGCAGAGACGAGAACTCACGCGCACGCAATAGCGTTGCCGCGGCTTTTGAGAATTAACTTCTCCTCGCGATCGCGGGCTGAACGGCTACGATGGTCATGTATATGCGGCGTATATATGGTACCCACAGAGAGGGTTTACGAAGGTAGTAGAGAAGTTAAGGACGAAGGAGAAAAGAGGGAAGAGGAGGATCGAAGTTAAAGCTGCCGCATCGGTGGTGGAGAGAAAGAGAGAGAGAGGGAGAGAGAGAGAGAGAGAGAACGGGAAAGAAAGAAGTTTTGAAAAGGGACTAACGACCAGCAGTTAACGGCGGCTCTTAAATTGCCGGTTGCCCCGGCGAGAAGCCGCGCAGCATCTTCCGAAGCCTCACCGAGTTCGCCCATAGCTCGAAGAGAGACGCGAGAGTGAAACGCGCGAGAGCTCCTATGGACGCGAAGAACCCCGCGCACCCTGCGCTCTCGAGAATTATTAAACTGTAGTTTAGTTTAAATTAAGTTATTACCCCCGAGCCGAGTCGTTTTGTTGTTCTCCTTCACTGTATACAACCTTCAACCGGCAACTATTGCCGTCTTTATTTCTTCTATCCTTCGATACCTGAAACGCGCTTTGTTTTTGTTTTCTTTCTTTGAGGCAAAGGTGTCTTTAAACCGTCGACTTCTAACCATCGACAATGATACCAATGATAGTCGGTGGGTAAAGTTAATATTTTTTTTATCGGTATTTTATTTAATTGACGACTGAGCGAGTCATTAGAAGAGAAAATGTCGATGCTGCAGCGTTTTTTGTACATATGCAAGATAGCCTGCGGGTACATTCTGCCGTATCCCGGTCATTATTTAACGATTAGGTCTGAACGGAAAGGCAAGAAGTGTCCGGAGGAAACGTCTTTATGTTTCCAAACGATTTATGAATGATATATATATCGTCGGGAGGGTTGAAGAACAGATTTGGACCATCAACCCTCAACTTCTAGACGATCCCACGGCTAAGCGCCACCGGAAAATTGTTAGGTTAGGAAATACTTGCTTCGCGTTTCTTCAACTTCTATCATAGTTACGTAACGAAGTTTTAATCGACTGCTGACTAAAAACCCTGAAATTCCCACTGCGGAGGGTCGAAATGGACGAAGTTTGGACGTTGAAGGGCTGCATGACCATTTTGGATAATTTTAGCTTATTTTCCGGCTGCGCTAACGAGGCTTGTCCTCGAGGCATTGTTGCATCAATCAGGTGACGATTAGTCAAACATCTGCCTTTTCCGCTCTCTCCTTGGGCTCTCAGATAAATTCTTAGCCTGTTAGCGATGGACATCAACAGTGGAATGTACGCTTTCCGTTACTTTTACGTCGGTACAATCGACCATTTCACTTGTGGCACTTTCGCAAAATTGTTGCGCAGCTCTTTGTTTCTGTTCGTATGCAAATCTAACCTCATTTACCCGCGCGAAGTATCGTACAGTTTACTTCGAAACGTTCCCATAGAAACGCAGTTTTTCGAATTCCCTGTGGAAAGCTTAAGAGGGTACTGTACACCTCAAAGCGATCAAGAAAATCATGACTTTCGAAGTCCCGGTTAAGAGTCACGTAGTGGAGAATACATAGGTATACACCAGCGATGAGGTTAAAGTATAAACAAGAGTTAGGACCGCGAATGGGATCACGTAAAAAACAGATTTTCGCACCCCACTATTTCGGCACTTGTATACTTTCCGTTCGTTCACCGAATTTCGGCAGAGCCCGTCGGCTGAGATGTGGAGAAGGGTAGCTGGAAGCGTCGGTAGGCAGGCAGTAGGCGGATAATGGGGACCGGCGCAGCAACCCCTAAGCGTACCCCGGGGATTCTACGGAACGATCTTATGATTGACCGTGTTACTTCAGCAGATTCCCTGTGGATCGTTTTGTTCTCGGGCATTGTTTGGAAAGATTTCGTTCCTCCTATCATTCCTCACTTCGAAACAAATCTCTGCATTGTTGACCACTCGATTTTTGAATAAATCACCGATCTTTTCGGTTTTTCATAGGATTAGAAATCTTTCGTACATCTATGGTCCATTTGAGTCAATGATACGCATCTTTGGATCGATTACATCCCTTAACCAATAACCAGATGCCCATCAGCATAAATTAAGAACCAAATCAACATATCGAATGTTTGATCTCATATTACGACTCGCAACAATGAATTTCGACTTCCTGCATCCATGAAATTTCCGTTCGATCTTAAGCTACAAGTTTCTACATCGACGCGAATCAGAATCTTTACTAATTCAAGATTTGTATGATTCCTCGAGATTTATGTCGGAAACACCTAAAATTTTTGCCCAATCCTACCTTTCTTATCTTCATCCTCGTCGCCGTGATCACCACCGTGATGCAGATGATGTGCACTCGGATGATGCGCATTCATACCCGGTACGAGCGGATGACTTGCCAATGCCGGTAGGGGATGATGAGGATGATGATGACTGAGATAACGCACAGCAGCCGCGGCAGCTTGTTGCTGCGCTTGAATATTCTGCACTTGCGTCTGCACTTGTCCGAGAACCGAATGATGGGGCGGCCATCCTGGCAGATGAAATGGAAAGACCGGAGTCGTTCTTTGGAAGAGTCTTGCCGGTGTGATTAGTGATCCGCCGGTCGTTCCGTTTCCGCCAGCACCAGGAGGCGGTGGAAACGACAGACCACCTCCTGGTTCCAGTACCATGTTCGGCACCAATGCGACGACGTACTTTCCGAGCAGCCGGACAGGCGCCCAACGTCGCCGGCTTCACTACCGTAATTATTCGTCTTCCTCGTTGTCAACACCGTAAAATATCATTTACCATCTGTCCTTTTCGATGGTCTCTTCTCTTTTGAGAATAAAAAGCGTTCACTTCGTCTTTTATTACTTAAACCGCGTGGTGTTTCACCGGACCTGCCGACTGCGATCCGACGGCGCGCGTAAGTTGCGGCCGAACGCTCCAAGGGCTTTAGTCGCTTATTTGACTTTCTTAAGAAACTTTTTTCAGCATATAAACAACTGTCATTGAGATATAACTTATTATGAAGCTAACATTCAATAGTTTTCTAATTATACAACGATTAAGCTGACATGACACGTTTAGGAGATCCTGTCACTGCATCACTTTGTTGATTCCCGTTGGAAACAACCTTTAGCCCCGAAAACCATCTCCTCTATTGATACAGTTAATGACAAATCTGACGTAACTATGTCACTAAACATCCTGATAGTTAAAGTTGGGTGTAAACAATCGCGCACAGTATGATCTTCCAGAAAACGGCTATTCCCAACACTGATGTCATGTCCCTCCAACTCCCGTAGTTTCCTCCTTATCGTCCTCTGCCGTTAATTCACTTTCTTCCGAGACCAATGTCGATCACAAATGAACTTTTCGCGGGTTTTAATGACGCACAAGCACAGTAGACAATTCAGAATTGGGATTCTCGCGAGCCGACCGTATTAGTTCCGTGAGTGATGACTCGTGAAGACTGACTGTGTGTGTCAGGGGGTTCCTCGTCGTGCTGGAGCCTGGGCTTCGGGGTACTGCACTGTCACACAGGGTGGACCACTACGGCACGAGCCAACGGCACAGCACTATCTGCTGCCCCCGAGACTCATCGGCTCGACGGGAACCCCCACCAGAAACAACTTCAGCGATATAACGATATAACGAGGCTGCCGCGAAAACCTGTCTGGGTTTCCACCCAGCGCTCGCGGGATTGGGCCAGTTGAACACGACTCCCGGGAATCCACTGGCGTGTGGACCAATCGGCTCGCAGCAATTCACCGACAAGTCCCGCCCAGCTGCCACGTTTTTTGCCCTCGAATTGAATACACCGCGCCCTCGCTTCCTTGTACCCACACATCGGCTCTACCCAAGCTATGCTGCTGATTCTCCACTTCTGCTTCTCATCTTGATAGCGTAGTGGGGGACTAAACAATTGGCGGCTCGCCCGAAAGCCACCGCAAGATGGCTCCTCCCTTTCCACCTGCATTGCAACCGCGGGCTTACGCTACGCGAAAAGAAAAAAATACTACCCTCTAAGTGAGAAAGAGGGCAAGAAATCTTGCGACTTTATTACAGATTAGGCTCTTGTCAATCATGGGGACAGGTATATTGTCTATTGTTGTGGCATCATTAATAATAAGCCGCGATCTTTATCTGAAAAAAAAAAAAAAAAAAAATTGCGGCTGCTATCGCACGGATCTCGGGACATTCCAAGTAAATTTTTCATCGGCCAAAAAAAAACATGTTTGCCATTTTTGAAAGTCAAATGGCCCGTTTCGGTCATTGATTTTGCATTTAGGTTGTGTTCTTTGATGTTTGTCATCTAAGCTTCGGGGTGAAGAATTGTTTCGAATAACGCGACATTTCTTTTCGTATGAACAACAACACTGTGTTTTCATCCCTCGGCTCAGCGACAAAGTGGGGAAAGAGAGCGAGATAAAAGTTACACTCCACCCTCGAGGCGACGTGATATCCCCGCCACGGGGCGTAACTACCAGCCCCTCCATCGTCGAATGTATAGCGTCACGCGCCCGATGTTCGCAGGGGGTTGCAGAAGCGCGCGCGACGATCCTCTTTTAATAAGTGAGGCTCCTGGAATGGCATTGAAAGAGATAGGGTGGGAGAGAGGATTCCAGGCTGGGAACTCTCAGAGGCGTTAAGTAATTACGTCCTTTTCTCTTCACGAGAGGAAATGACCTGCGCCTCGGGTTCTGCCTCTCCCTCGCTCTCCGTTATATACGGAAGAGCGCCCGGGAGGGATGAGAGGAAAATTAGGAAATTAAAATTAACCCCTCCCCCTCCACCCCCCGCCCCTACGCCACAGGAAGAGAGCTCTATTTTCTCCGGTACTCTATCCTCGGGCGATCCTCGAGTCATCCTCGCGAAAGGAAGACTATCATTTCCATTTACACTTTTACATGAATTCATTCATTATTTTTTTCTTACCCTATCGCAACTGGATCTTGAATCGTTCGTCATAGTTGCGTTACAACTACTCAGATAATTAACAAGAAATAATGACACAATTTTTTGCCTACAAACGAATTTGCATAGAAAATTGCAGCGTTCGCAATGACAAACGCGGAATATCATCGACGACAGATAACTGTTATATGATCGACTGACTTGCAGTTGATCGAACATGCAATTTTTGTATTTTCAATTCATCGTAACGGTTTGCAATTACATTCATTACAACAGTTGATATTTAGTTGAAAATTCATACGCGGCGACCGTCGAAAGATCGAGCAGTAAAAATGATACATTGCGGCGGGAGAGGGACACGAGAGACGAGAGAAAAGCCGCGGGGGGCGAAACTTATTCATAAGATTATTTCCCATTTCCGTCATGGCGCTCGTGTATCGTTATTTAAGTTTTATATTAAAGCACCGGCAGTACCCGGCGGCAGTTGGCTATGTTACGGAGACACCAGGAACCAGCGGCACGGAGGCCCTCGGGATTTGATGTATGGCAAGCGCGTGCCCTGGTTCCTTCAACACACGGGTTACCTTCTTCTTTCCACTTCTTCTTCTTTCTTCATCTTTTTTTTATCCCTCTCGTCTTTCACGCCCGCGCGCGACTAAACGTGAGATATCGCGGTCGATCAATTTTTCATAACTCGCAACCGCCTCGACTTCCCGACTTTTGCCGTTCCTTTCTGGACGTCGCAACATCGCGCAACTTTTCGCACTTTTGCCGTTTTTGCGTCTTTTATCGCTTCAAAATTACGGTAGAGGTGCCGTTTTTGGCCACTTTAGGTCCGATTGTGGCCATCGCATTCGAAGCAACAGTATAAAATATAATTGAAGTTAAAAAAAATTTTGAATAGATCAT
The DNA here is from genome assembly GCA_964006125.1 of Cryptus viduatorius. Lineage (NCBI taxonomy): Eukaryota > Metazoa > Arthropoda > Insecta > Hymenoptera > Ichneumonidae > Cryptus > Cryptus viduatorius. The sequence goes on from OZ023229.1 coordinate 1,052,866, forward strand.
TCGGTGAATCAATATGCGAAATTTTGAAGAATCAATATGCGGTTTTGAATAAAAAATTATTCGATGACTATAATAATAAAAATGGTCAGAAATGGTACAGTGACCACTGACGTTACGTCTACCCTATCAATTTACGTTCCGTGACCGAAATTTATCAATTTATTTGATTGTAAGACGTCAATTATTGATCAAGAAACGTTTCGCTATCCTAGAAACGGATGTCATCATCAGAACAAACGGAGCTTCGGCTTCGATAGATTTCATTTTGCCGATACAAATCCATCGAATTGAATATCTCTTGCGATCTTCCGGGAAAAGTGTCGGCTTGCCAGCGATGGCAGAAAATTAGGAAAGCCGGTTGCGCGGAGGTAAAAGAGAAAAGAGGGATATACGTGGAAATCATGAGGAGAAACTCGGGTATGAAGTGGCCAACGCGAGAGGCGGTGAGTGAGGATATAGAGGGTGCGAGGAACTCGTTCACGGAGAGAGTTACCGTGGCAACGCCGGAGTGAGAAAGTGAGTTGAAAGGACAGAGAAGTGGGATCCTCGAACGGACGTGATACGAAGAGCTCGGGTTGCCCGGGCAACCCGTAACCGGCACATCCACCCCTAAATAACCGACACGAGGCGCGAGCGAGACGGACCGCTGTATAAAGGACGACACCAGTTGGAAGCTTCTTCCTGCGGAAAGTCAGCGCGAAAGACAGGGAAGGAGATGGTTTGGCAAGAGAGCAAAAGAGAGATAAGAGCAGAAGGATCTCCGCGCTGCAGGACCAACCCGCGGTAACAGTTACCGCGAGCGCACGGAAGGTGAGGAGACCTAGTTAATTACTAAAGCGTTTTAATCGTCGGCAAAGTTCCGTCGGCATTAGTCGCTTGGGAACAAGGTGGAACGGGGGAGAGTGGGGGTGGCTGGAGAAGAAGAGGAACGCTGAGAGAGTGAGAGAAAATAGTGAGAAAGCAGACGAGCGGTAGCCGGAGCACAGCGAATGTGGCGGCTGTGTAAATTAGGGGACTTCTCTCCACCCGTATTCCGGCAAACTCGGTCCATACTCGACTTGCAACGCGGCTTGCTTGTCTTATATACCTTCTGTTCTTTCTCTCGCTTTAGTTATACGCGATGCCGTGGTCTTTGCTCGCCTGTCGTCTAATTTTCTCCTGCTACTCTCTCAACCCGAAGTCCTGTACGGAGATGAGTTTAATTTGTTCCTTCCGTTTCCGCGAGAGTAAGACGACTACAGGGGTGAGGGGTGCTTCTTGAAGGGTTTGCAAAGTCTGGTGATAAAAAAAAAGAAATAGTTTGGGGGCAATTGGTGACTCGAACTTTTTGGCACTCGTCAGCCAATTTCCGGACTTATTTGTCTTTCGACTTCTCTCGATTATGAAACTTCTATGAGGTGCCATTTTGATCGCAACATTGGGGTGGGAAATGGAAGCAGAAATCTGTAACGCTTCTTGAAGAACTTAATGAGTCCATCAACCGGGCGAATAAAACGAATGAGCGAAGAACGAAGAGATCACTGCTGGAATGCGTAAATGGCAATTGAAGAAAAATAAAGAGCTCCTCGGAGTCGGAAGCGCGTCCTTTCTCCGCTGTTGTAGTTAAGTCACGTAGCAGCGTTGCATACGAGTGAGCGTCAGCTACTAATTAAGTGCCACGGGAATTAATCGCGACTGCACTTGAGGGGAGATCGAGGCATCCCCAGACGCGACGCAACTGCAAACCGTTGGCTGCTCGCTCTCCGCTCGTTGTCGGGAAACGCTAAACTATGTAAACAGCGGGCTAATTATCCAGTTGCCTTATCGTCTTGCTGTGTATATGGCTCGCGCTTTGTCAGTATTAAGTACATTGTATCACTACATATGCGTCATAAAGAACATCTGATTCAGATAAATCTGAAAAATTTGCGACAACAACCAAAGACCAAAAAACCCGAAAGATTGGCAGCGACTTGAAACTCTGTAGTAACCATTACTCATCGACGTTGCGATAAGGATATCTCTTTTTGTTCTTTCGGAAGATTGAATTATTGGCAAACTACTGCAACAGAACGGCTATTTAAGATGTTCCGCAGTGAAAAAAAAAAAATTTTTGACCATGTCGCACGGTGAAGTTGATCGATTTTTTAAAAAAATTGATCGGCATTACTCATCGACGTTGCAATAAGGATATCTCTTTTTTTTTTCTTTCGGAAGATTGAATCATTGGCTAACTATTGCAACAGAGTAGCTATTTAAGATGTTCCGCAGTGAAAAAAAAAAAAAATTTTGACCATGTCGCACGGTGAAATTGATCGATTTTTAAAAAAAAAAGATCGGCATTACTCATCGACGTTGCGATAAGGATATCTTTTTTTTTTCTCTCGGAAAATTGAATCATTGGCTAACTATTGCAACAGAATAGCTATTTAAGATGTTCTGCAGTGAAAAAAAAAAAAAAAAATTTGACCATGTCGCACGGTGAAGTTGATCGATTTTTTAAAAAAATTGATCGGCATTACTCATCGACGTTGCAATAAGGATATCTCTTTTTTTTTTCTTTCGGAAGATTGAATCATTGGCTAACTATTGCAACAGAGTAGCTATTTAAGATGTTCCGCAGTGAAAAAAAAAAAAAAATTTTGACCATGTCGCACGGTGAAATTGATCGATTTTTAAAAAAAAAAGATCGGCATTACTCATCGACGTTGCGATAAGGATATCTTTTTTTTTCTCTCGGAAAATTGAATCATTGGCTAACTATTGCAACAGAATAGCTATTTAAGATGTTCCGCAGTGAAAAAAAAAAAAAAAAATTTGACCATGTCGCACGGTGAAGTTGATCGATTTTTTTAAAAAATTGATCGGCATTACTCATCGACGTTGCGATAAGGATATCTCTTTTTTTTTCTCGGAAAATTGAATCATTGGCTAACTATTGCAACAGAGTAGCTATTTAAGATGTTCCGCAATGAAAAAAAAAAAAAAAAATTTTGACCATGGGCCGCGGTGAAGTTGATCGATTTTTACAAAAAATTGATCGGCATTGTTGAAAATCGAACAGTTTCGATGTTTTCCCGTAGTTTATCGTTTCCCCTCGTGTGCGCTACGCGACGGAGACCCCCGCGTCGATTATTATTTTTCCACGACGCTCTTGAGTATCGTGAAGACGCGATAAGGGACATCCGGTCGGTAAGGAGTCGGGCGCCAGAAGCTCGCGAGACAAACTTAAGTTCATCGTGCACGCAAGGAAACGTCGATCCCCGGCGCGTCGAAGACTACGAGGAAAAAGAGAGGAAAAAGATATAAAATTTACACACGTTGGATGGCGTCGCGAGATAAAATAAAAGAAGTTGCAGGAAACGCACGAGAAGCTTTGCGCGCCGTCCGAGGCGACTCCCTCTCTCTCTCCCTCTCTCTCTCTCTCTCTCTCTTGAGCTCTTTAAATGCATGAGGGAATTCACGGCGTCGCAATTAACTCTTGTATAACGCGCGTCTCGGAGAACTGTCGCGAAGGTTTAATTATTATTTTTTATTATTTTTCTTTTTGTTTTTACAAGAATGAGAACTCATTTACATTAGAAGCCATTCGTCACGCGACTGATAATAGATAAATTACATGTGTAACTAAGCGATAAGAGGGGACAGACACATTTATTATACAAATCGTTAACGCATTTTCTGTACCAGTAAATCACGAGTCAAGCGCAATGTTTTAGCCGCACAGACAATCCTCGACACCTTCTTCTTTTTCTTATTTTTCTTCTTCTTTTCCGTCTTCTTCTGCTTCTTCTTCTTCTTCTTCTTCGCGCGGGTATAGCGCTGAGACACTTTTCTTTCTGCTGTGTCGCAAATACTTCAGGTACTACTCTCGTGTGAAATGTTTCCGACCAAACAGAGTCCGCGCGGGTCGCTTTGCAAGTCAAATTGCACCCGTAAACAAGAAGCGCCGAGCCGAGAGCGAGAAACAAGTAGAAACAGAAGAAATTCGCGTTTCTGAAGGGGATGAAAGGGTCTTCTGCTCTCTGCTCTCACAAAGCCGAAGACTTCGTTTTCTCGAAACACTCCGAGAAATAAATAAGACGCGGGGAAAGAATTTTTTGCTATACCTTTACTCCATCTTTGGAACTTCGGGTGCATCGACATTTTGATAGCGTTTTCAGGTGTAAAAAAGCCGCGAGACAACAACGGCTATCAATACCATTGCGTCTCTTCTCTTTCGTACGCGAAATACAAAAATGGCCGCACCTCCGATACGATTTTCTCAACTCCCTGCGGAATTTCTACGCTTTAGACGACAAAAGAAATGCTAAAATTAATGGAATGCTCTATCGAGGGATGAAAAGTTTAGTTGGACGCCATTTTTTTTCATCCCCGAGTTTTGTCATCATCGGCAAACGCGGATTGCAGTCATTTGCTCGACGCTCCCATCGATATAATGCAAAAATCGAACCATATAACATTTTTTCATAAGCCAAAAAAAAAAATATTTCGGAAATATATTTTATTTGAAAAAACCGTTTCCGGTGAAAAAAAAAGATGAATACAAATTTGCGACAAATTATAGTAGATAATTTCTAGACATGCGATTTATATACTTTTCGTTGCGTCTGCCATAGTTCACTTCTCTCCTCAATCTCTCTCTCTCCCCTCTCCCTCTCTCTCTCTCTCTTCTCTGATTTTCTTTTCTCTCCGGCATATGCCGCTCTATCATGTCCTTCCCTCGGTCTATTCGTCTCTATCCACCCCTATTTCTCGATTCTCTCTCACTGCCAGGCCACGAAATTTCCAGTCACTCTTTCAGAAACCCTGAGCACGCAGCGGCGGTTAGTTCTGATTAGCGGCAGGGCGAATGACGTACCACTGGCGGGGGGATGACGTGCCTCGAATACGTGAAAGCTTTGCGCCAGAAGCGGTGGCAAGCAGAAGCGAACGAATATACGGGGCGCAAACCAACCCCTGTAGCGTTCTACCTACAACCCCTCTTAGCTATCTTCCGTCATCTCGCTCTTCCATACTGATTTCTTTGCTTTTTCCTGCACTTTTCTCTGCCTCCCTTTTTCCTGCCCTGTGACACCGATACGCGAAATCCCGGAAGAAGAACGCGCCTCGAGGTACGCGTGCATCGAACCAGCAGAACAGACTTTTACCGATCGTACTGTCGTTCGCCGATCAAAATATTATTCTGGAGGACATAGCATCCCCTTGTCATTTACTGAGGGTAAATCACGTTTTCCTGAAAGATATACATGTAAAACAGAGTAAACGGATGCTGCATGCTCTCCACGCTTTCTACGCTTCCTATGTACACAGCATGTAAGTAGAAAGAGGTGTACGTTGCAAAAAAAGGGTAGAAAACAACTATTACTTTGCAAAAAAAGGGTAGAAAACAACGTTTGCCTGGAAATTGCGAAAAAAAAAAAAGATCAATCTACTTTTCTCAGTCGGTATTGCGATCACTTCCTGGTTAAGTATGCGATTTACCGATCGTACCATTGTTCGCCGATCGAAATATGATTCTGGAGGACATAACATCCCCTTGTCATTTACTGGGGTTAGATCGCGTTTTCCTGAAAGATAGACATGTAAAACAGCGTAAACGGATGCTGCATGCTCTCTACGCTTTCCACGCTTCCTATGTACACAGTATATAAGTAGAAAGAGTTGTACGTTGCAAAAAAAGGGTAGAAAACAACTATTACGTTGCAAAAAAAGGGTAGAAAACAACGTTTGCCTGGAAATTGCGAGAAAAAAAAAAAAGATCAATCTACTTTTCTCAGTCGGTATTGCGATCACTTCCTGGTAAAGTATGCGAATGATGCGGTTTCATCACTACGAAAGCACATGCCTCAACGCGTTTCGCGTTACTCTCATCACTTTCTGATTATACGGAATTGCGGACCGCACGCTCTGATACTATTATCCTATAGGCCAATCTTCTGTGTCTTTATATATACGATAGAACGAAGGGAATGTACCAGATAGATAAATGACGAAGACCTATGTTACCGGAGCAATTTGGAATAATACAGCGTACTGTGTGCATGTAATCGGCCGGATCATCGGGTGGTATCGACCCGGAAAATTACAGCGACGATGATGAGAGAGGGCTCGGCGTTACATGAGAGAGAGGAGAGGAGAGGAGGGGGGAGGGGGGAAGGGGGAGGAGGAGGATTGAGCTTGAAAGCAGTACCGAGCGGAATCGCCTCCGGGGCAGATACGAGAATAGGCGAAGAAATATTGAAGTTGTTACGGACACTCGAGGTGAAGAATTTTTGAGGTCGCGACCCGACGAATTACTACGAGGTGTTGTATAGTTACAACAGCGCTTGGCCGGTCATGATACGAATGTTTATTATGCACCGTAAATCTTTTCGGTCGATTCTACTAGACGCGTATCTATTTTCATTGGATATGAATTTTTTTTTTTTTTTTACGACGCGGAAATCTTCGTAATTTTTTAAAAAATCATTTATACTGCTTTTTGCCTTTTTATCGAGAATTTTTATTTATATTTATTTGTCTGAAATTAATTTTTCTTTTATAAGAAAATAATTCGAATTTTAGCTTTTTTTTTTAATTTTTAAAAAAATTTTGACTGCCCGCTACGGCATAAAAATGGGGGCTATGCGTTTCCTGGAGACGAACGATTTCGCTGTTTGATATGTTCTCGAAAACGGATGAAAATTACGTAACAGAATTTGATACAACGATTCAATGACGTACGGTTACCGTCATTTGCAAATACGTTTACAAATAAAAGCGTTGTACTTCCTTCCGGAAGCGCGTTCCTTCGAATACATCGAAGATGGCCGCCATCTTCCGTGATATATTTGTCGACTGCGCCGGTCAGACAACATTGTTGACGTAACCGCATGTTTTTACCTTCCGACAGTTCATCAGGCGCTTCGTCTTGATAGACCCAAATTCACGAAGTATTATTATTAAAAAAAAAATATTTTCAAAAAAAATGAAATAAAAAAAAATTTCAAAAAATATACAAAATTTCCAACGAAAAAATTGTATAATGAAGAAATGGAATTAATAAAAAAAAAATGAAATAACAAATAATTATTTGCATATTATAGTCGAAAAATTTTCACACTTAGTGAAAATTTATCATTTCCCTCTTTTTAGTTAACGCAATTCCTTTTATAGTCGAGAATAAAAATTTTTTTTTTTTTTTTTTTTTCGTAAATTCTTCTGCTATTTTTCGATTTCATCAGAACGTTAAACTATGCAATTCTCGGAATAAATGATGAAAAAAAATTATAATTCCCGTGACTGGGATCAACTTCGAGATTGCGAATGTGATTGAAAGGGTTAAGTAAAAGGATTTCCCAATGAACGGCAAAAATCTTAAGTTCGCGACGACGAACGCTGCGAGCCGATCTACCAGCATAAGGAAGAGGGCAGCGGCTGCGCGTCTGCTGCTGGCACCGAACTCGAGAGAGGCCCCGAGATAACACAGTTCTTCGTTAGATTTATGGGTTAATAGTTAACCGCTCGTAAATAATGCTAATCACACTCGTATTATACGTTTGCCGGACGGCAGGCGTGCATCGAACTGCGACCGGAGAATGTTTTGTCCGGTCGGCATATACCGGACTTCGTTCTCTACGGTAACGCGCTGAAGATGTTTCAGAATAAAATAGAGAGTTCGGAACTTTAGACCGCTGCGCTTCGGCGTGTTTCGGTTCAATGCGACGCCGGTCACCCTTCACAAATTTTTTGCCTTTTCAATCGATAATTGATTACAATTCTATGGTCAATTAATCAATCGAAGACATGAAATACGAAGCGCATAAAATTCGTCAAATTAATTACGACGATTTCATTCTATTGTTTTGTTTCGTAATTTTTTTTTTTTTTTTTTTTTTTTTTTACCCCCGTCGTGAACTTTGCCACGACGAAGTTCAGCACCGACCCCGAAGAAAGCGAAGAAACGTCTTCGATTCTAAATGATGACTCCGGTACACGAGAGTGCGAAATGGCGGTGCACGGTAACAGTCAGGTCGAGCGAAACGTTCGGTTAACCAATGGCGTTCGCGGAAAGTAAAATGCCCTATACAGTTTATTTTACCGCTGTTTCCCTCGAAGAGGCGTCTATATGTGCGGCAGCTTTTTCGCCTCTCGGTTACCCGCACACACGCCAAGACATTTTTCTTTCTCTCGCTTGCTGACTCTGCACGCTTTTCTCTCCTCGCCACCCTCGACCTCCGCATCCGCCTTACGGGGATTTCACCCTCGTTGGCGCAACTCCTGTCTTCCTAACTCTCTCTCCGTCCTTCTCGCGCTCTCCAATCTCTGTATTCGGATGTCTCGAGACTCTCGATCCCTCGCCGACCAATTCCAGATGTAGAGACGGAGAACAACGCCGCTACGGAAAGAAAGTCGAAACGCCGAGTGTAAAATAATGCGGGAAAATTTGAACTTTCGTTCCCGGCGACTATAAGACCCACTGCCATCGGTAGACACAAGGGAATCGCGAAAATTGGAACGGAGAACGATCCGAAAATGGCTTAAATTCAACGTAAATCGCGATTGGATCCCATCTCGAGTGAGTCTGTCGCATCTAACCACTCGTAAAAAAAAAAGATCGAAGAAAAATCATCTTTTTCGATTTTTTTTTGTATTTTTCGAAGAACAAAGAAAAACGATACCGCGAAAAAAAAAAAAAAAAGATCGAAGAAAAATCATCTTTCTCTCGATCTTTTTTGTATATTTTTCGAAGAACAAAGAAAAACGATATCTCGAAAAAAAAAAGATCGAAGAAAAATCATCTTTCTCGCGATAATTTTTTTGTATTTTTCGAAGAACAAAGAAAAACGATATCTCGAAAAAAAAAAAAAAGTTCGAAGAAAAATCATCTTTCTCGCGACCTTTTTTTGTATTTTTCGAAGAACAAAGAAAAACGATATCTCGAAAAAAAAAATAAAAAAAATAGATCGAAGAAAAATCGTCTTTCTCGCGATCTTTTTTTTGTATTTTTCGAAGAACAAAGAAAAACGATATCTCGCATCTCCTCTATCGGTAAAAAATGCGAAATCATCGAGTACGCAGCGCATTCTTTCGTATATTTTTCATTTTATATTTTTTTATTTATTTTTTTTTCACTCTGACGTGTGTTGCTTCGAAAACCACCGGTCATCAAATATCGTGTGCGTGAACCAGAGAGATATTGATATAAACTGGGGGCAGGGTCCGTGGTGTAGCGTGCTTTGTAATCAAGCAGCCATTACCATCGAAGGTGGTCAATCTTCGGTTGATCTTGGCCCGCCGTGCGTTCGCGTCTCGCACTCCCTCTCTTTCGCCTTCCCTCATCGCGCATCTTGCGCAGAAAAGTGTTCCCCCGGCGTATAGTTATGTTTCTCGATACAATTTTATTTCGCCTCGAAAAAAAAAAAAAAAAAAAAAAAAAAAAAAAATGTATACATATATGTATTCTCAGAAAATAAATCCCGCGTATGTAAACTCGCGCGTGATAACAGGATAGCGAAATGAATATCGTTGAGAAAATTTCATTCAGCGCGGTATATTCGCGCGAAAGATCAAAAAAAAAAAAAAAAAGGAGTAGCTTCGAGACCAATTTAAAAGTGTTAACGAGAAAGAAAATGATTCATATTATTCTCAATTATTGTAAAACGCGATGCATAAAAAAAAAAAAAAAAAAAAATCCGATCCATTCTCGCCGTTGCCGGGATCATCAACTTGGATCGTCGATATAATTGAGGGTATATGTCGGTAACGAGAGTCTTCCTTTCGCGATATCTTTTCGTCTCGTACCCAATCGAGTCACGTAAAGATACTTTTCTCTCACTTCAATCTTCGCGATCGAATATAAATATACATCTATATACCACACTTATACACTTACGAAGCGTGTGGGGTGGTAAAAAGACCGAAAAAAAAAAAAAAAAAAAAAAAAAAAAATCGAAACGACGACGCCAATGGCCGATGATGAAGTTATCCAGCGATAATGGCTCCATTACGGTTCACCGTCTCCGGCGCAATGGGGTCTCTCCGTCGGGGCGCCCATCTCTCTATCCCGTAGGATATGTTCCACAGACGCAGGTATACACATCGCGCGCGATGTATGTATATAGATATATATATATGTAATACAACAGAGTCGAGAATAGTGTACAAGAAAAAGATGAAATATAAGCGGTATATACGATCGAACGGGGTGAGAGTATAATGAGGAGGTAAAGGAAAGGAAGCGATGGAAATGACGAGAGAGTCGAGGGGTACATCGGGGTATAGTAAAGGGGAGGGATAAGGATAAGGATATATTCCTCCTCACCGTATACTTACCACGGCGATTGTTTATGTTGGCTGATGGCCACTTATGCTGCACACACATCGCATTACGATACCCATAGAGCCGAAGCGATGGTCAAGCTTCGGAGAGCGAAAAGCCACTCCGGAGAACCCCAAGAAAATACAGCACCTTCTTCGTTCGCGGGCGCGCGCGAGTCCGACCCCTGATTCTGTCTTCTTTGCCGTTACTTAGCCTGTGGCCTCGGCGTTGTAGGGTAATGGCGAACACGTTACGGATAAAATGTATACTTAGTCGGGGCGTATACACGATGGCACCGCACGTTTTGGCTCTCCCTCTCTCCCTCTCTTTTTTCTGTTCGCGTTTCCGTGTGCGCGTATCTGTGTGTATCGTTGTACACGAGATTATCCGGGCAAACGGCCAGAAAGGAGAGAAAAGACGAGAGAAGCGCATCGTGCCAAAGCCAATGAGCGAATGGGGAGAAAAAACGGTATAAAATGTTGAAGAGGGAGAGGAGAAAGTGTGGTAAGAAGACTTGTATGCGCTATGAAGTCGTCCAGCATTACGTGGATCGGCGACCGCGCGATGTTTTTCTTATTCTCTGTATATATATATATAGTTCTTCTCTGATGTTCCCTCTCATTATTTTTCACATCGTGCGCGCGCAGCATCCCGATAAAAAGAGAGATATTCGTAAACTACCCTTTTATAGTCGAGGAGGTCATCTGTTCTTTGGACACGAGATTCTCGTCCGTATATACGAATTTTTACCGCCATTTTTTTTTTTTTTCGACTTTTTTCTGCGAACTCTTAATTCGACTCGTAATTCACCAGACGCGTTAAGATACTTCGGGTATACGACTTACGCGCACGAGACCCTTACGCGCGGCACCTGCTGCCTTTTCTTCCGACGTACGAATGCTTTCGTCATTTTTTTTTTTTTTTTTTTTTTTTTCGGCAATATTAAGTTATATATAATTCGTATTGATTGTTTCGTAGCGAGCGAAACGTTATTGAAGATTTGAGAAATTGGATTTCGATGTGTTATTTTCACGTGTATAACGTATATATATGTGTATATAACGAGTAGCACAATCGGAAGACCGCGAATACGAACGAATTTTGTTTTTATTGTGCGAGATAGAGGCGGGATTCAATAGTTATTCATTAAACTCGAATTCAGTCGGGCAGGATGCCGGGGTCAGTGGCGAGCCGACCCCGCGGCTCTCATTCAAAGGCCTTATCGCATTGGCGGACCCTTTTTTTTCTACCCATTCTCCGTCTCTTCGTCTTCTTCTTCTGCTTCTTCGTCTTCTTCGAGGTCTTCTCTTCTCTGCTCTCATTGCTCTTCACGATATCGAACGGCGCTACGCGCTTAAACACATGTGCCCACGCCTCGTTCGATCGATGTTATGAGAATCTCCCCGCGACAGAGAACTACGAATGAATTTTTAATGGCAGTTTCCGTGACGCGTTCTCTTGCGTTCGTACTGTCCGCACTGTTCTTAAAATACCAATTTTTTTTTTTTTCGATCGAAAAATCGATAAGATTTTTTTTTTGTCGATCGAAAAATCGATAAGTTTTTTTTTTTTATCGAAAAATCGATAAGTTTTTTTTTTTTGATCGAAAAATCGATAAGATTTTTTTTTGTCGATCGAAAAATCGATAAGATTTTTTTTTGTCGATCGAAAAATCGATAAGATTTTTTTTTGTCGATCGAAAAATCGATAAGATTTTTTTTTTTTTTTCATCGAAAAATCGATAAGTTTTTTTTTTCATCGAAAAATCGATAAGTTTTTTTTTTCATCGAAAAATCGATAAGTTTTTTTTTTCGATCGAAAAATCTTATCGATTTTTATCGAAAAATTTTATCGAAAAAAAAAAAAATCGGTGTTTTAAGAACAGTGCGCACAGTTTTCGATGTATTGGTTTCTTCGAGAAGTGCAATTGTGATTACATAGTTACTTTTCTGGTTCCCAAATCATTTAGCGTTTGACTACATTGACCGCGACGAATTTTTCGGCACACGCGATTCGCCACGAGTTCTAATACAGTTAACGTTTCTCGTGGGAACCCCCGAGATACGCATTAATAAAGAGCCTTCGAATGAGACCGGGAGAATCGCTCCAATTTAAATCGCCGTGAAAATTGTTTTTCCCACCGCACGCACCGCGAGATATACGCAATACAGTTCCACCGTTGTATGTCGACGAATTCGTCAAGGATAATCAAAGCCGTATTTGATCTTTGCGACTGTTAAAGATTTTTCTACTGCACCCACTATACGCGACAGATGAGTTCCCCTTGTTAAAAGTTCCCAGAACGATACGCCCGATTTTTTACGCCTGTATAACGCTAATCTGTAACGAGATCGAGCAAAAAATACGATGTGATGTGAATTTTTTTTTTGCGTGGGATCGTTAAATGTTTTAATGGATTTTTTTTTTTTTTTTTTTTTTTTTTCGGAAAATTACGAACATATTTTCCGTAAAAAAATTCTAATACGTTCAAAGAATTAATCGTTAAATTTCAATTTATTTACAATAAAAATTGTCGAAGGATTTTTTTTTCTGCGATGTTTCGGCATCGAGAAGTTCGAAATGGTTAATTTTTCAGTTATTGAGTTGCAAATCAATAAAAAAAAAAAACAATAAAACATATTGATTATAATAATTATAATTTTTTTTTCTCCGCTGTATCAACTTTTTTGTCGATTTTTTTTCGTAATTTTTCACTATCACGCGAAGCCTCAGTATGAGAAAATTTCTCGGGACTTTCTGGTCCACGCGGTGTCGAATCCTCGTGCACTTTAGCTGACGAAGGGTCTGCGGATGAGAGACGCCGGTCTCATAGATCTATCCGCACGATATCGTATTGCGGCAAACGCATCAACAGAAAAAAGGAGAAGTCTCGACGCGATGGTTCGTCCTCTTGTCTCGTATGCAGCTCTGCGTTATACCGCGGGATCTCTTTCGCGTCGTTTTCTACACGTTGCCGGAGAAAAGAGCAACAAATCCACTGGCTTTATCGTTCATCGTTCTCTCCCGCCTCTCGCGCGAAACCCGCTCGCGCGCGCCCAGGGTGGTAATCCTATAGGTGCTTAGCGTGAAATCCTATAATCGATAGTTTGCTTAACCCGATGCCACGTGTCGGCACGTGCTGGTGGCTCCATTAGCGGGACGACGAGAGCGTAACACAAGCATAAAATATCTCCTATGCGCACACGAGAGAGCGATCGCGTCTATACGCGGGAGCGCGAGATAAAGTGAGACGAAGAGCCCGAAAGAGATTCAGGGACTTCGGTATCTCTATGTTAATACGAAGGGAACTTTGGGGGCCATATGTATGTGTGTACAGTACGCTTCTCACCGAGAGCCATAGGTAGGGTTGGCAGAGGGTTGACGTCGGGCGCTCACCGTCGCTGGAGAATTCGACACGCATCCCGCAGCATCCCGCCCGGTCCACGCAGCCCCTCTATACATCGAGAAAAGAGAGCGGGAAGGGCGGAGAATCCCTTTTCCTGTAACCCGTGTGATTTTTCAACCCCCCCAGCATCCCTGCACTGGTTTACCGATCTCCCAACTTGACTCTCCATTAAGTGACTTAACTTTAAACTGAACTCCGAAAACAGAGCGATAGGACCAAAAAAAAAAAAAAAAACAAGCATCGCGATAAAACGCGACACCGAAAAGATTCTCATTATTTCGAGATACTAATTAGTCCTCCATTTTTTTTTCACCCTCGATATCTTTATTAGCCGTTCCCTTTTTTTTTCGTTTCTCGTTCGATCGATCGGTGAAAGTTACGAAAAAAAAAAAAAAAAAAATGGGTAATACATTTGTTCGAACGAACGGTGGAGGGAGATTTACGAATTATGTGTTAAGGCCAATTAGTTCGTGAAGATTCGAAAGTTCGAGTTTACGTGTTGCATCGTCGTTCGGTTGACGTATTTATAGCATTTTCCACGATAATATTAATACCGCGCGCGCGATTGTAACAACTAAAAGGGAATATAGTGGGAAAAGCCGTCTCCCACGGTCCGATTGGGGTCCGAAGACACGAGGTCGACCTCACTTCCTCCGATAGCGGCGCGTCTTAAAGTCTGCTCGATCTTTGCGTTCTTCGATGTGCAGCATACGGTCGAAGATCTCTGGTCGTCGTACCATTGAGAAGAAGCAGCTGCCGCTCGTGAGTTTCTCGCGTTTGTTATCCTCGACTTTTATATATTTTTTATTTTTATTTTTTCCTTTAGTTTCTCTCGTTTGTTCATATTTTTGTTAGCCGCGCGTGAGACTCGCATTGGAATATTAATTATTCAAAGCGATAAGAACGTTGCGATGCAAAGAAGTCGATCGATCGCTGAAACGCATCATCTCTCGTCTCTCCCTGTCGCCCTCTTCACTTCTCGACTCGAAGCTCGACGATAGTTCGAAGAAATAAAATAACTTGCACCCGCGTTACAATATGTGTTATTGACGACCGGAAGTCGTCGGGTTTTTCATATGCTTAGCAATCGAGAACTTCTCGACTGACTACGAGCGATAAGACGCCGCGCGGGGGAGTTAATGACTCGTCGAGAGACGCGAGAATTATATTACGGAGTGACCTATATTGATTCTCTATTCATAACAAGCGCTGATATTAAGTTATTCATTAGGAAATTTTACAATGCGCGTCGTAATTAACATCGCCAATGAATCGCGGAACTTTTGCATTCGAGTGGAAATCGACATTAATGACGTAATTATTAATTAATTACGGCGCAATGAAAGGTACAAAGCATTAAAAAAATTCGGAAAATAAGGGATGAAATCTTTAAGGGATGAAACAGCCCTTGATATCCCTTGAAATGACGTAATGATTAATTAATGACAATGAAAGGTAAAAAGCCTTCAAAAATTTCGTGGAAGAAGGGATGAAATTTTTAAGGGATGAAAAAACCCTTGAAATCTCCATACTGTTTGATACCCTCAGCAGATATGGTTCCCGCGAAGTTTATTAGTTTACGATCACTCTGAGAGGCTACGCGCCGCGAAATTGCATTCGTATTTAATAGTTACGTAGAATGGCCGGTATTTCCGGTGGATAGACGCCTCGGGACTTTCGAAGAGTTCCATTTAACGACAATCCGCAACGTTTCGCTGTATTATCGGGAGCACTTATACGTAAATACAACTATAGATATCGCGCGGTCCGATGTATTCGTAATGTCTTTAGCATTTAGATTTCTGCGCAACGGGTGTATAGCGCTATGAAACCGAAATTCGGAACTCCTCGACGAAGTCTCATTCGAATTATCGTCCAGAGATCCGCTCGGTGTTGGACGGAAAGAGTATCTCCATCCTGAAATCCTCCACTATGTTGTACGCTATTCCTGACGCTGCGAAATCTCCGAGAAAACTCTTCGGGGTGTCGTACCATCGATCTTTTCACTTTTTTACAGCTGTTTTTCTTATCAGTCGAAGTATTACCGATAGCAAAATTTAATAAAATTTTATTTCATCAATTTAATATTACGAAATTAATTAATTAATTTATTAATTGTCAAAAAAAAAAATCTCGTGTCGTGCGGACTAAATTTCGATTTTATCGATCTTTCGCAGAGCTGAACATTTTTTTATTCGTAAATTATTCCGTAGCGTTTTTTTTAATATTAATTAATGAATTAATTAATTAAAAAAATACGATACGGTACGGAATAATACTGAATAAAAAAATGATACGCTACAGTAATTTATCGTAAGTTAATAAAATTTTGTTTATCAGATAAGTTTTCGAAAAAAAAAAATATACGAATAAAAAAATGTTCAGCTCTGCGAACAATTAATTCTAATTAATTAATATGATAAAAAACGCTGCGGAATAATACGGAAAAAAAATAATACGCTGCAGTAATTTTGTCGTCAATTAATAAAATTTTATTTATCTCATAATTTTTCGAAAAAAAAAAAATTACGAATAAAAAAAAATGTCCAACTCTGCAAAAGATCGATAAAATAGAAATTTAGTCCGCACGACACGAGATGTTTTTTTTGCCACAGATTATAATATTTTTCTCGTACCTCCACATTGGTGATTATACAGCAAACCGTTGTCGCAGACACGTGAAAGTTGTCACAGAGAGCATTGTCGACTATGGAGGCCATTAATCTTCGCTTGCGTCACCTCCGTTATATGCATAGAACAAGATCGTCTCTACAGCAGGGTAATCGTGGCGGGCAAACGTTAGCAGTTTCTGTTCTACTATAACAGTGGGTACCGGGGCTAAAATCGTCCTTGTTGGTTGCCGCGTTCTGTTTTCCACTGGTCGTAAATATCATTAGCGCGAGAGCGCGAGCGGACAGAGGCGTGTGCAGTAACCCTTGCAGCTACACGGCAGCAACCCGGAAAGAAAGAGAAGATGGGGGTTGGGGGTGGCAATAGGGTAGTAACACATTCAAACTAAAAGGGAATTTAATTCAGGTGAAATTTCGCCAGTGTTTGCGTTTCCATATGGGTCCATAGCGGAGCTTTCCGACCGGCGGAGTTTTGCGGGTAAAAGGGGATGCTGGGGTGTCCTATAGCCTCGCCGGGTTCACCGGGCAGTGATTTAAAATGACAAGCGCTCCCACCGCCGTGTTTTCTCTCTCCCTCTCCCTCTCTCTCTCTCTCTCTGGCAGAGAAGAGGCCGAGAGTAAACCCGGCAACGGGCAAGGATGGGTTATACTCCACGTTGCGGGGCTGTAGGCGCGCGAGCGAGCGAGCGAGGGCAGTTCCCGGGGGTGCTGTGCCTCACGCTACGCTGCTCTCGGTTCCAGCATGCTCCGCGATTAAAAAACTTCCGCCCCGGGCACTGCGGAGCCTCGCGAATTTATTAGCTACGGACCGTAACCCCGTGGCTTCTCGCCCTGTTACCTCTGCACCCCTTTTCACTCACTCTCTCTCTCTCCCTTTCGCGCGCATACCTATATCTCCGAATGACGATTTTTCTATTCTTTCGCTCACTCTTCAGCCGCTAGCGAATTCCAACAATCGCGAGACCCCGAGACCGCTTTGTGAAATCCCTAATAAACCGGTGTCACGCCGAGGCGACCTAAATAACTCGAGTGTCCGAAAATCCAACCCTCCCGGTGGCCGCTCTCCGCAAACGACAATAAACAAATTTTATCGCGCCACTCGCTGTCGCGAGAGAGCGGATACAAAAGTTGTTTAATATGGACATAAACAATTTTTTTTTCAACTGCACGCGAAACAAATTAGTTGATGAAAAATTGCAATGTCATTGAGAAATATTACGCGAATTTCCACGAGGGGTTAAATCGTTTTGGAATGGGGGATGTTAAGTAGCTTCGTCGTCGATCAAACATCGTCGTCGAAATATTTGACGACAGAAAAGCTCAGGGTTGAACGAAACGTGGCTTCTATATACATATATATCGTGGAAGGTTTTGCTTTTATACCGATTCTACCGTCGATCGAGTCATCATCTCGTTCAGCTTAAGAGACCGACACGTGACCGTGTCAAACATTGTGACAGCGTTTAGTGGACTGCTACTACTCTATAATACTTTGACTCTCGTTTCTCTCTCTCTCTCTCTCCCGCTCTCTCTCCCTCTCTCTCTCTCTCTCTCGCTCTCTTTCTCTCCCTCTCTCTCTCTCCCGCTCTCTCTCCCTCTCTCTCTCTCTCTCTCTCTCGCTCTCTTTCTCTCCCTCTCTCTCTCGCTCTCTCTCTATCTCTCTCGCTCTCTCGATCGTACGGGATGTTTATTTTCCTCTTTTTCACTCGCACAATGAAGTTTCGCTCTTTCACCCTTCTCATTCGTCTCTTCGGCGGCCGACGATGCTGGGAGACCTCGTCGTCGCTGGGATACCAGCGGCGTGAGTTCTGCTCTTGGCCACTTCGTCGGGGCATACAACGCTCCGCAGGAGTCGAAAGTAGCCGTTTAAAGGGATGATGGATGCATGGCACGCGACCGGCACGCCTACGACGATACCCTCGCGTTCCTCTGACGTTCAACACTTCGACAGTCTCTTCTGTGATATAGAGAAGCTGCATTTTTGCTCGTGAACTTTATTAGGTCATCGGCGCGACATTTCGAAGGATCGTATACTTCGATTTTACCAGTGACGCCATTATTCACATGTGAAAATGTGATTTTTAACTCCCGACTGCCCGCCGGGCAAAAGACGGGAGTTATGCGCTTCACCGTGAACATGCGACTTTGCGTGTTTTCTTCGGATCCGATGTTCTCCGAAACGACTGAAATTAATGCGCTCAATCATATCGAACTTTCATCGATATATGCTCCGTTTTTTTTTCCCGCCTTTCACGCTATAAGGCATATATAACCGATCGCATGATCAAAGCTATCGACTCGTGGAGAGCGACTTTCAATTTTAAATTAAACAATAATTTTTTATTAATACGAAAAACAGAAATTTTATTAATTAATTTAATAAAAAAATGAATGATCGAAAATTGACGAATTGAATTAATTTTTTTTTTTATTTTTTTCGTTTTGATTAGACTTTCGAAGTTTTAGTTTTTTCAAAAAAAAATAATAATAATAAAAAATAAATAAGTAATAATAATAGTAACAATAATATAAAAAATAAATAAATATAATATAATTTTTTTTTTTGAAACCCATTCAGACGTTTTAAGAAATGATGATGAAAGTGCGAAAAACCGCGGAGATTTCGTGACATACATAATTTTCATCCCCTTATTAATAAAAAAAAAAAAAAACACAAAAATTACAAAAACGAGTTTATCGGTAATTTTTAACAGCAAAAATGAAATTGATTAACATGTATCGGTCTTTCAATCCATTTCTCCCTCTACTTGGTCTTTTGACGAGTCGAGACTCTCCTGATGTCACGTGGGGGGGTTGAGAGAATCGCTTAATAACGCCCCGGGGGCAGGAGCGGGCAAGCGCCCGCTACCCGCGATAACAAACGATTCATACGTCTCAAGGGCGACGTTGCGAAATAATAGGGAAATGAATTTTCCTCTCGCGGGAGATCGAAATCGAAAAGCTGCCGAAGCTGCAAGCTGGCGTACGCCCGTTGAACGTTTTCGCATCAGGGTCATCGGTCATTTTCGCCCGACGTTTGTCCTCCTCGCTGTAAGAGCTGATCGTTGTTTTTTTTCTGTTATTTTTTTTTTTTTTTTTTTTTTACGTCTTGACTTTCTTGTTCGTTCGAAATTCCAGCCACTCGTGTACACGAGATTTACTTGGGGGGCCCAGGGGCGTAGAATTTGGTACCATCTATCATCGCGATTGAAAGACATTGAATGGAACGTCGAAAACGATCGTAAAAAAAAAAAAAAATGCAACAATTTCAATGTCGGTAATCGAAGGGCCTAAATTTTTTTTTAAATCAAAGAATAATTCGAAACTCCGAAAACGTATATCGATCATTCGATTCTCGTTGGTAAATCTCGAGCGATCGATTATCGATAAAATTTCGCGTAATTTCGCGTAAAAAATGCAACAAATTCAATGTCTGTAATCGAAGGGCCTAATTTTTTTTTTAATCAAAGAATATTTCGAAACTCCGAAAACGTATATCGATCATTCGATTCTCGTAGATAAATCTCGAGCGATCGATTATCGATAAAATTTCGCGTAATTTCGCGTAAAAAATGCAACAAATTCAATGTCGGTAATCGAAGGGCCTAATTTTTTTTTTAAATCAAAGAATAATTCGAAACTCCGAAAACGTATATCGATCATTCGATTCTCGTAGATAAATCTCGAGCGATCGATTATCGATAAAATTTCGCGTAATTTCGCGTAAAAAATGCAACAAATTCAATGTCGGTAATCGGAGGACCTAAATTTTTTTTTAAGTCAAAGAATAATTCGAAACTCCGAAAACGTATATCGATCATTTGATTTTCGTAGATAAATCTCGAACGATCGATTATCGATAAAATTTCGCGTAATTAACTGAGATTGTCAAACTTTTGCGATTTCCCGTAACCCGATAAATCCTAATCGTTATAGATATCGCGAGAAACATTACGCGAATGGTTTTCAACCTGCCGATTTTCCTCCCCTTTCCGCAGGGGGATGAAAACGTTCACTTTCTCTACCTATGCTTATTATACATTCCAATACTGGTAAATCGTGACGAGATTTGCGGCTGGTTTCGTGCTGTTCGAGGGTTTCGACAACCCAAAGAGATCAGACTGCGGAGAGTCATCCAGAGTCACCCCCTGCGGTGAGCGCTAACGCGTTCAGTAAGCCCCCTCCCTTTGCTCTTCGGCAAAAGGCTCTCGCAACATTCCCCTCGTAGAATCGAGAGCACGAGAGTTGCGGAGCGAAAGAGAGAGCTATATCCGGGAATTATATTTGGATTACAAGGCATTATCGCTACCGGAGTAAACTTGACTTTTATGGTCGGCGAATTGCGCGAAGGGTGTCGGTGATCTCTTTTCTTCCATCCCCTCTATCGTAATATACCTTCGGCATGATTTCGCCCTTCGAGGGCCTTTTCCTCCGCTACACTTTCGTCTCGATTTTCTCTTACTGCCGCGTCGCGTAAGTATAGAAAGCTTTCGATCTTTTTTTTTTTTTTTTTTTCGTCTGATTCTTCTCCTTTTGTTTCCCCTGTCGTCACGTGAGTTCGTTAGATCAGTCCGGTGAATTGTATAGCGCAGTACAAGTATCTCGTCCCTCCATCGAACACAGCAACTTTGTTTCCCAACTCGTTATCGTTATTTTCTCTCTATCGTCATTCCGTTATGAGAGATACGTGACACACGTTATTTCATCCTCGATATTTATGAGCCTCTCGCCCGCTAACTCTCGTTGCTTTTTCACGATTGAAACGATCGCTGCAGCGTCGTATAAGGCCACAGAGTAATTATCGCCGTTCGATACTACCGCGCAGTATCGCTAACGCGAAGTTCATTTAGATCATCGCTCGATAATTTCTACGTTGACTCCTTCCGGTATTTCATATTAGTCGGCCTGTCTACAGGGCCTCACAAAATCGGCATTCGTAACTTTTTTTTCGTCGTAAAAAAAATTTTTGTAAAAAAAAAAAAAAAATATCGATTGAATTTTCAAAATAAATAAAATTCTTAAATTAATTAATTAAATTCTCGATGTTTTTTTTCGTCTACAAAAAATTTTTATAAAAAAAAAGAAAAAATAAAAAATATCGATTGAATTTTCAAAATAAATTAAATTTTCGATCTATTTCCGTGAAAAAAAATCTCAAAATCGCGTTTTTCCGACGATTATCGATTATCGACGAATAATCGATCGAAAAATCGATATAAAAAAAATTATTTCGATAAATTTTTTTTTTTTTTTCTGTCATCGGGTAACGATACGATAGGCGCGTTTTTTTAAACGCCCTGTACGAGAAACTAGTATAGCATACATTATTTATAGTAGTATCTCAGTAGATTGAGACGTCCAGACGCTTTCACCATCGTGATGCGCAATCGCCATTGTCGAGTTCCACCAGTGGGAGGATGGCCCCCGGCCCCAAGTATCCCCTCCATGTATATGTGTTTCTTTGCGTGTATATAGTACATATATAAGTATATATGTATATACATATACATATATACTCTTTGTGTACGCATTCTCCGAGAGCTGCGCTAACTTTTCTCGTCGGCGCGGTCCAACCAGACATGAGTCTCGGAGAGGAGGATCAAGAGAATTAAGATTTCCAGGAGTGACGCCGCCACTGGAGGGCTAGCGGGGCGTCTTTCCTCTGTCGGCTGAGCCTCGGGTTCCACTGACAGCCAAATAAAGGACAAATAAATTAAGTTAATATGGCTATCCTGACGCCGGGCGCAAACGCAGCATCCCGCGCCGCTCCGGCAACACAATCTTCTCTACGGCTGATGGACCAACTCGACGTTGTATCGTATAGCTTTCGCTATCTCCTTCCTTCGTCGTTCTTTATTCTTCTTCGCGGCCGTTTCTCTCGCTCTCCTGGACCGCAGCCTCCGTTATTCATTCTCACTTCGAAATTTTTCTTACTCTCGCGCCCGCTACTTCGAGATCTATCATCTCTGTCTCTGTCCCGAGTGAGTGAGGCAGCGATGGCCATTGTACGATGGAATTTGTAATTTAGATTGATACGTTGAGTCCCCCCTCACCCCTCCCTTCTCCCCTGCGTCGAGCTCTCGCGGGCGGCTCTTTCGGGTGCCTCCGCAATCGAGATAACCAACGCGAACGAGAGAGGGCATTTCTATACCAAAGAGTCATTCGTTACTGCAGTGACAATGAAACTAACCGAGTTCGCCTCTCGACACGGATTTTTTTTTTTTTTTTTTTTTTTTTTTTCGAGAATTTATAGCATATCTATAGCGCTCTGTGTATACGCGCAAAACTTCGGTAACGTTTGCTCTCGTCGTCAAAGAGCGGCTAATTCTTCTAGGAAATGTATTACGAAGCGACTAATACGCTGCAAAGGGTTAAAGAAAATATATTCTGCGGCTTACGCGGAAGCGATTTATGATGATTAGACGTTCGACTCGAAGTCAAGATTCTCGACTCGTAATAATATATTATCAAAATGAAGAGATCTTTCGCGATAATTCAGGAAAATGTTTCGCGCTTTCGTTTAATGAATAAAAAAAACTAACCTATTAAAAAAATAAAATTAAAAAAACCTAATAAAAAAATAAAATAAAATTATTATTATTAAAATTACGAGGGAATTATTTAAATTTTTTTTTTTTGCGATATAATAAAATTTTTTTTTTTTTTTTTTGCGCTATTGATCGAGAGCAGCGATCCAAATGAATTAGTTTCGGGATCGAGGATTCTCCGCACATATGCTATTTTCTTGAAAGGAGCGACGCGATGATGGCGCGGGAAAACCGAAAATTAGCCCCTGCAGAGACGTACGTGCGGAGAAAAGTGAGAAGAGTAGATGGGAAAGTCAAGAGGGTAGCTATTCGCGTGGGGGTATATATATAAACGTCCAAATATATATATATACGAAGTGCAAACGGTACAGAGCGCTCTCGTCCGGCAAGAACAGACGGCAAGGGAATGAGACTCCGAGTTAGCCACTACTATCAGTTACACTATTATCTCGTGCAGTGGCTACTGCCTCGGGAAAAGCCCGCACGATTGTATCATCCCCCTCTCGGTCCATTCGTTTCCTCTTGCACAACGGGTGTTCGGAAATCTTAACGATTTAATGGACGTCCATTTCTTCCCCTCGCGCGACCCTTACATCGATTAAATTAGCATGAAAAATACAAATGCGTCTTTTTTCAAAAATGATTTTTTGGTAACATCCCTTCATTTATTAAGACTGATGACCGCCAAAAAAAATTTTTCAGTTCGAAAAAAAAAAAAAAAAATTCTCTATTATTTCCGATGTGATTTTGTTTCCGAAAAAAAAAAAATTGCGATTTACGAAATTTACGAATCAGTGACGAATTTAATTGAGACACGAAACGCCTTGGATAGAATTTCTGTTTGGCACCCGTTAGTTGGCGAAAGAGGGCCACAGTGGGGTACGACGAGGAAGAGTAACAGTACGAAGGGACGTTGTACAGGTGAAGGGGGAGTAGTCCGGTGTGCGCTTCTAGTGGCGGGAAGGGATGAAGGTAATTAATTGCCATGGCAACGAGAAGGGGGTGGGGGAGGGTTGGTGAGGGGTAGACAGGCAGCGAGTCAGGCATCGAACGTATACGGCAGCGTCGGGGGAGAAACGAACGGGAGTAGCAGCAGTAGCACCACCACCGAAACCCCCGCGATCCCCACTCACCCCCATTTCGCTTTAACTGAAATATGGCGCCCCGGTACCGAATTCCTCGCGTTCAGCCTGTCGCGCCCGCGCGCCAAGGTAAATCGAGAGCGATAGAGGTAACGATAGAAAGAGACCTGTAAGAGGAAGTGAGAAAGCCTACGAGGCAAGTAGAGACAGACTGCGGGGTCCCTCCCACATCGAAGCACAGCCAGGAGACCCCGAGAGCAGAGAGGAAGCTCCGAGTATCGATTCGCGAGAGAGACGAGAGGGACCTCCTGGACGATTCAACGTCGAAAATTAAATCCTCGTCGATATATAGTTATACAACTGTCTTGAATCCACTGGCGAAACGATCCGATGGAGTTTTAGATGCCTCACCGCCGCCAATACATCGCGAATTGCAACGCGTGAATATACTAATAATTTCGGAATTAACTTTTCTCGGATCACGAATCAAATCCGTTCGAAGAATCTTCATTAACTTTTTTTTTTTGTTAAAAAAAAATTTACGGACATATGATTCTCGACAAAGGAGCATTTTGTACTTCGTCTTTTTTTTTTTTTTTCGTGTTTATCGTAAATATTATGGTAATTTTTAAAAATGGAACTTTGAAAAAAAAATCTTATAATGTTATAATTTTATAACAATGACTAGAATATTTTTCGAAAATCGTGCATTACGATACAATGTAGTTAAAGGCGCTGCGAACAAACGAGAGCTGCACAGCTTCCTGGCGGGCTTACCTCGATCCTTTTATTATCCTCGACGCGAGAACGATGAGACGAGCGAGAAAGATCGATCGAACCATTTTCACGCTTGCCGCTATACAACTCCCGTGAATTCTTCCTGCAACTATCTACTGCACCTCTCTTCGTGAAGCATTCACGAAGATCGAGAGAATTAATTACCCTCCGCTGATTGCGAAGCGAGCGAGAAAGCAGCGAGTCATGGTTTCGATCAGTCGAGCTTTATAGATCGGGAGGTTTGAAGTAACTGTTTTTTCTTGGAAACTGTAGTATATTATCAGAGATTCGACGTATAATACCGATACAGGTGTGTCAAGAGCCAAGAAATTTCAATTTTATTACCGATCTATAACCGTTCGATCTATAGATCCGTCCGATCCATAGATCCGAACGACCTATAGATCCTTCCGATCCATAGATCCAAACGACCTATAGATCCTTTCGATCTATAGATCCTTTCGATCCATAGATCCAAACGATCTATAGATCCGTCCGATCTATAGATCATATTGTCCTTAGATCGGAAATATAATTTTGTTGCTGAAAAAAAAATCCCCTATCACTTGAAAATGAGCAAATGGTATAAAATTAAAATTGAATTTCTCTTTTATATCGATTTTGATTTTTTTTCGGATTTTTTATTTTTTTTTTCGAATTTTTTATTTTTTGTTCGACATACGTGAGCGAGCAGCAGCCCTTCGAGTGTTCTTTCAGTCTCTCGATCTTTCCCTTCTCTTGTTTTACGATCCCAGTCGGCCGAGAAGAGGTTTTTATTCGCGAGAAGCACGAGCGCGAAGTACCCGACGAAGGACGAGAAGGCAAGCGCATCAGGAAGGCTTACATGTCTGCGGTTCTCTGCGCTCCTCTCGGGGTGAGACAAACAGGGGAAGGGGGAAGAAAGACGAGAGACAGAAGGCGCACGCGGCGTACAGAGAAATAACAAGGATGTTTCGAAAGCGTAATGAAGACCTCAAGGCGCCGCGCCTCGGCGATAATTACAGGGAGGCCAATCCTTACAACCTTCTAAAGGCTTAAATGTTAAAACGTTATACGGGACCACGGGGTTCGACTGAGACTGTGAAGCCTCGAGATCGCGAGAGCCGCGCACGCCCGACGCACCACTATACCAGTAGCTTTTATGCGCGTCCCGACTATTTCGAGAGCTCAGCGAAACGAAAGAAAAGCTTTTTTTATAATGGCCGCCGCGAGCGCGCAGAAAATTTGCAACATAATCTTATTACGCCATTTTACCAATTTTTACATCATTTTTACGAAAAAAAAAAAAAAAAATCTCGAGATAATTTTATTAATTTTTATAGTGGAATTTTTTCCATGAAATTATTTTTTCGACGACAAAAATCGATGTTTATATGAAGGGCTCAGCAAGGATTTTTTTGTATTTCGTTTAAAAAAAATTCTCCGATACATCGAAAACGCTCACGTGATTAAAAAATGAATTTTACGATTGTAAAATTTGAATAAAAGGAAATAAAAGAATCGTTCGGTTTCTTCGGATATCATCGAACAAAATGTATTAGACGATGCTGCGAGGTGCAAAAGCCGTTCTCTTTCCATCCGAAATTAAAATAAATTGGTGCAAAAAACGAGAGGAAAGACGCACGAAGCGCTTAGCTATATGGTAGTAACAATCGTTCTGCTCTTCGCAAAGCCGGCGTGCGGCTTCCTCTGCTCTTCTCGGCCCTTATGGTGAAATTTTATCGTCCAGTTTTGAGTGAGTATATTTTCTTCGGTCCCGTAGATGGTCGGTAGGCATGAGATGTTCTCGAGACTACGAGAGGGGCCTCCGCGTCAGGCCTCGGAGAGCTGCGCAGCGCGGAGCGCGCGCCGTGTAGCTGCTATATGGTTTACGGTCGCAAAACCGAACTCGCCGACGAGAGACCCCGAGGTGTGGGCCTCTCTCGTTTCTTGCCGACCACGGAATTGCCCGTAATTCGCTACTGATGGAATACTACTTTGCTCGCGCGTAACTCGCACAGAGGCGAGCGCTGCGTAAAAAAAAAAAAAAAAAAAAAAAAAAAAAATCAGAGCCCCAGCTGCTCGTCTCTTCGCAGCACAACCGATACCCTTTTTTTTCGTCTTCGGAACTCAGAGACAGGAAGAAAAGCTATAACGATGTAATACCGATGGGCGAATACGTATATAATCTTCATTCGCGTAATTGGCACCTTTGATTCTGATTTTTCATCGCTTTTCTCTCGTAATTGGGACTAATAGGCAATGGCTTTCGCGATAATGTATTCACATTTTGCATACATTTTTTCCCGTCTGTTGCTCTCTTTCTGGAGTTTGCGATCGCAATTTTTAGCTGTAAAAATCGGTTTTTTTTTTTTTTTATTGTTATTTAAAAGATCGATAGATAAATGGTACGAGACGGCGATAAGATAGAAATGATTCCCGTTAGCGGCCGGTCGTCCGCCGGAGTTCGGGATCGCAATTTTTGTCAATAAAAATCGGTTTTTTTTTTTTTCGAAAAAAAAAAAAAAAAAAATTTGTTATTTAAAAGATCGATAGATAAATGGTACGGGAGGCGGCGATAAGATAGAAATGATTCCCGTTAGCGGCCGGTCGTCCGCCGGAGTTCGGGATCGCAATTTTTGTCAATAAAAATCGAATTTTTTTTTTCGAAAAAAAAAAAAAAAAATTGTTATTTAAAAGATCGATAGATAAATGGTACGAGAGACGGCGATAAGATAGAAATGATTACCGTTAGCGGCCGGTCGTCCGACGAGATTAAAATTTCGACACCTTCTTTAACGAGTAGATACGTAGAGTACAGTTATTGTGTCGATAGGTTGGCTTAGCGACCCCTCTCCCCGCCGCCCCGAGAGATAAAGTCAATTTTCTTATTACGTAACGGAACTATAGCCTCGAGACGTGGCTTTCTCTGAAGTGCACCACAGTAACAGAAAACGACCGCAGTTCGGCCGCAAAAATAATCGAAAGCTTGAAGCCTCCGTAACCGCAAACCGACCCTCGAATGTAACGAGCGGCCGTCAGCAAATATTCATATACAACGCCATCTATTAAAAAAAAAAAAAAAAAAAAAAAAAAAAAAATGAACCGCAAAGCTGAGTATTGTGTTTCTACTTTATTACGGAGCCTTCAAGTGCCCGACGTACGTTTAAAAATAAATTTCTTGGACCGCTGCCCAAGGGCGCGATTATTGACGCGAACTCTATCATCTGGTTGATACAATTTTCACGATATCCAGCATCCCTCTTTCTCTCGAAGCTCATAAAATAATAATTACACGCTGAAAATTCCGTGACGTTCTCGTATTCGTTCGTGAGGGTGTCGAGTGAACATGTGGCGAGGGCCGATGGCCGTTTGCTAGGTATGAGGGGTGGTTTTCCGCCCGATCTTCGAGCGCAGCAGCCCGTCGCGTGAATCAGTGCCCAAGGTGCTCGTAAATCTGTCCACCCGGGATATATCCCAAGAGCAGAAGCGAGAAAGCACCACGAACCGCCCTTCGACGGGGCGAATTCCTCCCCCGCATCATCCTGCCGACCATATCGCCGCAATGTATATATATATGGATATTATACATACACATCGACGTCTCGAAAACTCATCCATACGAGGAACGAAAACCCCCACAAAGAGGTCTCATAACGCCGGCGGACAAGTGTTATGGTACGGCTTATAAGTGAATGCCGCCCTCTAATCGAAAAATACGACCTCAATTGTCGCGATAGGGACCTTTTTTTTAGTTTTCCGAGCGGTAGATTTATTTCGAAATTTTTTTTTTTTTTTTTTCGATTGTTAACCTCATCTACTAAAAATGATAAAAAAAAAATCGATATATCGAAGATCGGCGCAATAATCGTACGATGATTGGTCCTTCACGACGAACGTAAATAGTCTCAAAAACGAAAAATATATTTTTCTCAATTATCGATTGCGCATAGAAACGCAATTAGCGCATTCATTGATTTTTTTAACACTTTGATCGCATAGTTCGTGGATTTTCCTACAATTCATCACTGATCTCGTATAGCTAACGTATATTCCATCGGACAGCAATCGTATCGTTCGAATTACGAAGGGGCAACGAGAAGAAAATTAGCAGAGATATCCACCAGTGGAAATGAAGTTTCGGAGTGTTAGTGTGCGACAATGACAGAGTACAAGCAGTGGGGGTAGTTTCACCCTTGAATTTCGGAGCGAAGCTCCATGTCTGCCTCTCACTCGGCGCCAGGGCTTAGCACCCTCGTACCCAAGTATCACGTAAGCTCGTTGGGGTGATTTGCTAAGCCCGCTAACAAATAGAACGATAGATGGCGACGTTTCAACCCCTCTCGCTGCTGGTGGTTGCGCGGGATCACCGATCTCTCCTCTCCTCTCGATTCGACTATAACCATCCCCCTCGGTGTGTTGCGCGGCTCACGCAGCATCACGACCACCACCAGCACCACCACCACCACCACCAGTAGCCACCCTTCTCTGTGTATAGGGTTGCCGGACGAATTACACGCGGATCACGCGGAGAACGAGCAACGAGCCATAGACAGGGTGGCTCTTTGACTTTCGATTCGACACACTCGACGAGGCCATTACAAATGAATCTCCTCGGCTCTTCCACTCTCTTCGTTTGCCGTGCTATTACTTTTTCTTTTACCACTAACTACCCTTACACCCCACATAATTCCATCGAACGATTGAACGGTATACAAAATTACGAAAAATAAACAATCAAACAGCCATCGCGATCTATAAGTTTCGTTATTTTTTTTTTTTTTCATTAATTATTTTTTTATTATTAATTAATTTCAAGATTGTTTATAGTCGCATAAAAATCGATTAGTATTAATTTTATTTTATTTTATTAAAAAAAAAATTTAATATAAATAAAAAAATAATTTTTCTTCGTATATACCGCCATTACTTTTTTCTCGATACTGCTATGAAACGTAAATAATTAATAACAATATCGAACAATGTCTTTTATTTGTTTGATACCACAATTTAAGAATTCCTTTTTAGTTCCAATTTGATCATAAAAATTGCCGTACATAGTAGAAGCGAGAAAAATCGAGGCAATGAAAAAAGATGCAAAGGGAGATGGAAAATAAAAAAAAAGAGAACAAGACAAGCTGACGCGATATTGCGTATATGTATCCCCGGAGGGGTTGGTCCCGTCTCGCGTCGTGTACGATGGTTATTTTTATTTATGAGGAAACCACCATGAAAAGGGAACTAACAGGGTGATTGTGCTCGCGCCCCCCCCCCATCCCCCATCCCCCATACCCACCCCCACCCCCACCCCTTCCCCGTGTCACAGAGAGGGTTGGTCGCCGCAAGTCTCTATAGCAATATGTCCGGATTTTCACAAGTTGAATTCTCTACCGTCGGTTCGTACGAATTTCCACGAACCCCCTGTACAGCCACCGCTGTTGTTGCAACCCTCAAACCGCCGCGGTAATTGCCTTTTCCTAAGCTAACCATGGAGTGTCGCGACTAACGCCAACAGCGGATTTTCCTTTTATATAGAGAGCCGGTGAGCGCGAGCGATAAAAAAAAAAAATAACATCGCAACAGGGATTTTATTACCCTCTACCGAAACGCTATATAGATATATAGATGTATATATATATATATACACGTAGTATATCTTGAGAAAAAATAAAGAATGAGTCGAGTTTATTAACAGAAATTACTATTATTGCCGATGCGAAGAGCGCAGAGACAATTTTTTTTATCTGCGCAAACGTCGCCAGAGGTCGCGAAGATGACTCCTATCGCGTACCCCCTATAAATACGTTCTTTTAATTACATAAAATATTAACGATCATTTTGTATGTATAGTTTGATTATAGCAATTTATTGACGTACGTAAAGCAACGAGACGATAGCCTGTCGTGGAAGATAACTTGTTGTTTTTTTTTTTTTTCTTTTTTTCGATGTCTCCGCGTCGCATGACTCTTGCGCAGTGCGCAACGAATTACGACGAGTACGAACGACCGTCGATAAAAAAAAAAAAAAAAAAAAAAAACATCGAAAAAAAAAAAATTCTTCAATATCTTAATGTTTTTTTTTGTTCTCCTCGATGTACCGCAACGGCGACAAGATTTTCTTTTATCGCACAACGATACGTCGCTCCGTCGGTAACGACAGAAAAACGGAGGACTATCTACTCATCTATTTCACGCTCCGTATTATTTATCTTTGGTTGTCGAGCGTCGGGCGCGTTTTTCTTTCTCGTATTGTATTTCGAGGATCGTACGAGACCCGAATGGTTATCTTGGCACTGGTAGAGATTTCTCTCTCTCGCGTATTCTCTCGATCAACGGGTTTACACGAAGCGAGTTACTCGCGCACCGCAAGAGATAATAGGCTAATTAATTCGATCGCTAATTGCCCAGCGACCGCGAGCGTGTCACGGCTAATCGGTTTGAATTATTGTCCGTGCGGAGAGAGAGAGGAATCTCTCCAAGAGATCCGATGCCGAGACGCGAGACGGGCGGTAACTCCGAGAGGGGTATATCACGAAACCTCTCGGAAAGAAATGCTCTCGCGGCTCGCATTGCCTTCGTCTCGGACTTCGAACGAACCACGACGAAAGCTGATACACGAGATCTCCTTTCCGGACAATTATAACTTTCTCTCATCCCTATAATTTCTCGTTTTTTCGAAGTTTTTTAATCTCCCACAGCATCCCTACGCTTTTATTTAATCCGTGACGAAAGATAAAGAACGCACTTATCGCATCTCCGCGTAAATCTGACCGTAGAATCTCCCCGTCGCGGGCTGAATTTCGGGAATAGACATATATATGTAGAAAGAAAACGTGCGTGCATATGGTGCGTACGCGAGTGGACCGATAACGCGAGCAACGTCCGAGGGGATGTTCGAAGCAAACCACCCTGGCATCCGTTTTATGGGTCCCATGAGACTTTTCGCCGGCGGCTACGCAACGAATCAGCTACGCATCGATGTTTCTGTACATATATATACCTAATATATATATATATATATATACACATCTATATATGTGTATATAGTCCGTATAGTGTCAATTCTGCTCAATGCGTAACAACGGAAAAGCAACTTTCTCTTACAGCTAAAGATTCTTTCATCCCCATCGCGTACTTTGCAACCCTATCGAGCGAAAAATTCGAGCTTTACGAAAAATAGGGGATGATTTTCCATCGAAATTTGCGTTTTTCTTTCGCTCCGAGCCAAGAAACGACCCCATGAGACCGTCGGTCAAGGGGTCAGTTTCACCCCCACACGCGCCCATACGTATAGCGATAGTCGGAAAATAGCGAAAAAAAAAAAAAAAAAAAAAAAAAACGACGGTCAGCCCTGTCGGCGATACTCAAAGTGTCCGAGAATTTGCTAACTCGGCGAAAAATATGTTTGGGATTTGGTGATCCGTATGTGTCCGGCGGGTTTTCCTCCAGCGTAGGGATACACAAACGCGTCTCTTACCCCTGCTGCTGCGATCAGGAGTTGATCTTTTTCATGCACGGTCGGGGATTTCGGTTTTACGAGGTTATATACCACCGGCACGCTATAGGAAGAAAATAGAGAGGGACCCGTGGGCCGTCCGGCGACCGTGCGCTGTATCGAGGGGTGCGGTAATTTTTTTTCTCCGTCTACTTTTCCGCTTTTCTTTTTTTTTCTATCTCACTATTTACCCCGTGATACGGCGGTCACGGCGGTCTATGATCGACGCAGATTTTCCGTCCTCGTGAACCCGTAAAATACCGAGGGACGAGAGAGAAACCGATAAAAGGGAAAATATATGTATTTCGTTATATAACATCGTTCGTCGTGAATTCGCGTCAAGTGTATCTATAAATCGATCCTTTGTGCGCGCGATTCGTCGCCCAAAATATCGTATTTTTATATCCAAATACATCGCGCATGCGCATGCGCACGACTATTCAGTCAATAAATTAGTTATCAAACGGTCAATAAATTTCTCTTTATTTCATTCGCATAATATCGTTTATCGTAACAGCCGCGTCGAACGACTTCTCGCACTCCTACGCTCCGCGTAAAATAGGGGTGCGCGACATGAGATTTTTACTTTAACGCGGAAAAAAAAGGGATGCGCACACACACAGAGTGCTGAATGAAAAATAAAAGTAAAAGAGAGATATTGCTGTGTACAGTGGTTGGTACGGCTATAGGTGAAAGCCAATTTAAAAGGCTAATTCCCCGACGGAAAGCCGCGGAAGGAACGCGCTACGAGAGAAACCCGTGGAGCTCGAGGGTGGGCGGTGTTTCAGGGGCGGTCGGTCGAAATTAGGCTGTTTTTTTTTTTTTTTTGAGCGGAGCGTCGCTCCCCGGTGGCGGTAATTCGGGACGTTCCCTCTCGCGAGTATAGCGTTGCGAGGGAAAAAGTGAGATGAAAAGCGAAACGGAAGAGAGACAGATGTATCCACGGGTCGCGCGCCACCGCGCGTTCGGGGGGTTTTTTGGCTCTTCGCTTCCTTTCGCTACTCGCTCGACTCTTGTCGCGCGAGGCTCGACTCAAAAGTAAACCAATTTCGTGGCTTGGTTAAAGCCCGAAGGCCGCGAGAGGCGCTCTCTCTCTCTCTCTCTCTCTCTCTCTCTCTCTCTCCGCTCTCTCTCGACGCTCTCGACTCTCTCGCGAGGCGAGAGTGAGAGAAAGCGCCGTGCAGGGGCAGCAAGCGACGAGCGCAGGAATAGCTTGCGCACCCCCGCGAGGTCCCCCAAGTTATTTCGCGTAGGTAACGCGCCGTGAAATTACGATGATACGCGAATCAATGGACTATCTCTGTCTCTTCCTCCTCAGTCCTCGCTCACTCGCGTCAGGGGAGATGAACTTTGACGAGGCGTGGGATATATTTGCGAATTTCGTAGCAACAGTATTACAGTTAATGGGAGGAGGGGAGAGGGGGTGGGGAGAGGGAATGACGATGTCATAATCTCCCTTTTAAGTCCCTTATTTATCGGTACTTCCTATTTATCGTTATTTTCTTCGCGGTTTTTCTTTTCCGTGTCAAACCGCGAAGACGCCGTGACAAATACAAATCGAACTGTTCTCAGTCCGGTTAATCAAATTTTTCACCCCTATACTTCGAAAAAAAAAAAATCGAAACGCCGATTTTTTTTTTTTACGCGGAGAAAAAAATCGATTTTTTCGACGAAATCGAATTTTTGAAAATTTCGAATTTGTTCCCATTGAAAACGAGTCTCCTGACCTCGAAAGGCAAAATCATGAATTTCCTGACGAGCAAACAGTTGGCACATTCTCGATTGTGAGAGCTCTCCAATTTCCCTAGCCGCCGTCGTCGTCGATACGAAGAATCGAAGAGGAAACGAGGCAGAGGAGTCGAGATGAGTACAATGGTCGTTCTCGCCACTTGGCAACACAATGGCGGTCCACTTAGGAGCCTCGACGTCCGCCGGAAGTCGTACCTAATGTGTTTGATCGGGGTGCACCTCGTCCCCGTGGCTACTAAAACCCAACCGTAGTAGCTATCGATCTCTTCGTCCGAAACTCGATATCCGCCGCTTCGTACGGCTACAATGAGATTCGTTTATTTGATTTTTTTTTCTTCTTCTTTTATCATTCACATGGATGGAATGACACGTCGTCTGCGACAGGAATTCCGAGAGAATGACTAATCGTATGCATATTGCTCGATTCATACGAACGGAAGTTGAGGAAATTATACGAACGATCGATCGATCCTTCCCACATAATTGCATTTTCTTCTCGATTTATGCTTTTCAATTTTTTTAATAAATAATAAATAATAAATAATAAATAATAAATAATAAATAATAAATAATAAATAATAAATAATAAATAATAAATAATAAATAATAAATAATAAATAATAAATAATAAATAATAAATAATAAATAATAAATAATAAATAATAAATAATAAATAATAAATAATAAATAATAAATAATAAATAATAAATAATACGACTTTATATACTCGCGGCAGGTTAATCATGGAAAAAAAACTGGAAAATACCATAAGTAAAGCGAAATATCCTGTCCGAGGTGGAGAGAGAATTACGAGAGAATAAATGGACGGTATTACACCGAGTCTCGTGGCTCCAAGAGCTGGCACTTTGGACGCTGTTCAAAACGTCTCGCGCAGCGGAGAAAATAAGAAAAGACGTTCTTCGCGGGTTTAGATGTGTACGAGGTACGAGAATTCCTTGGTATTCGTGTGAAGAAGGCGCGACGCCATTTCTCTTCGCGTCGCGAAACCTTCCCTCTTCAACTTGCTATGCATGTCTGCCTCCTTATCGCACACGCGTGGGAAATGCAACCGGC
This sequence comes from Cryptus viduatorius, assembly GCA_964006125.1. Classification (NCBI taxonomy): domain Eukaryota; kingdom Metazoa; phylum Arthropoda; class Insecta; order Hymenoptera; family Ichneumonidae; genus Cryptus; species Cryptus viduatorius. The sequence goes on from OZ023229.1 coordinate 1,087,887, forward strand.
AACGAGGGCCGTCGTATACGTTGGATCGTTGCGCGATATTCCACTCGGACTGCTCTTTCTCTTCTCCTTCGTTGAACTTTGTCTTTACTCGCCGGCAACGACGGCGACTTGCGTAAAAAAAAAAAAAAAAAAAAAAAAAAAAAAAAAACTACCCCCGTAAAATTGATGCTCTTCGGCAGATAATAACATCGAAACCGTATAGTTGCAGCTAAATGATTTTTTTCTGATTTTTGAAAAATTTCGCATCAAAGCGAATTTTGGAATGAAAAAAAAAAAAAAAAAAAAAAAAAAACAACCCCCGTAAAATCGATGTTCTTCGCCAGATAATAACATCGAAATCGTATAGTTACAGCTAAATGATTTTTTCTGATTTTGATTTTTTTAATGATTTTTTTTTATGAAAAATCTTCTTACCGATAAAAAAAAATTTCGCATCAAAGCGGATTTTGGAAAAAAAAAAAAAAACAGACGCGAGCGCATTCAATGTCCCGACCATATCTCACTTGCTGCAGACACTTTAATGAAAAATCATACCAGAAATCCTCGGTCTACTATCGTATCTCTTTCGCCCCGACTTTTTCTCCACTTTCTATTTTTCGCTGAGCTTCTCCTCTCCCCGCACCGATATCTCACGCGAATGAGATTTTAGACGGGAATAAATAAGAAAATTCAAGGGATGGTATGCGGAGAGGAATAGAGGGGTGGGTGGGGGTGAGGGGTGTTATATATAATACTCCGCTGAGAGAGGATCTTTATTTCGCGGTGAAATTGAAGTCGCTCCACCCCTCTTCCACTTCGTCTATTTTTCCACCCCCTACCCCCTCGCGAGACCCGCCATAGATCGCGGATACTTTTGCACCGGTGCCAAAGGAACGTAAGAAACGAACGAAAGGGGTTGGAATCTTCGAGATTCCAACGTGTATACTCCGTAAACACAGAGATATAAATGTGAAGGGTTCTTCGTCATATTCGACTATCAGATAAATCCGTCCAAGTGGTGTACAATGATACTTCGAGCGCAGAGAAAAATAATGGTCTTCCGAAACGAAAGTTAGCATTTAAATTGTACTTTAAATCTCTCCTGTCGTAAATATATCGTAGATTGCCGCGATTTCGAGCTTTGGAAACGTGCGGAGAGGGGGAGAAAAAAAATTAGCTTATCGCGTATGATAATCCGCGATCCGTAGAGAATACGAGCGCCAAAACCGCCCTCGTGATGGGCGTACGTTCGCGGATCAAGCAGCATATTTCGTAATCCTCGAAGTGAACAGATACAAGTCTACGCAACCCCATCGACAGTGTTTGCGGGGCGGTGTCGGTTTTACTCGACGAATTATTACACCCTGTCTGACATCCCTTCAATACTGTATCGCTGTGGCGCATCTCTCTTCGCACGGGACTTAGCGTTTAATGGACTCCTCGATATCCTTCAGATCCGCGTCTCCCCGTTTCTCTCGAATCTCGTTTATCGTTGCGTAATCCTCGCTGGACAACCCCTCCGTGATTGTCACGTTCGCAGATTATTTCACACGATTTTTTTCACGCAAATTTTATCGATGCTGGGAATCTGTCGGTAATGTAGGGAAAGGAGAAAAATTCGAACTGCTAAAATTTCTCGAAAAATCAGCGCTATTGAGATTTTTTTTTTTTTTCGATGCGAAATCTCACGTCGAATGTCGGAAGATTAAAAAAAAAAATTGACCAAGCAATTTCAATCCGACCGGTAAACGTGTTCGAGTTTACTGTACGTATACATATATATACGGTAAGGGTAATTCTATTAGGTAGCGTGGAGGAGGCAATGCGCGCAGAGCGTCGTAAAGGGTTGAGAGAAACGACGAACGGTGGATAGTAGAGAAAGCGAGAACGTGAACGGCGTCGCTACGACCGATGGAAGGGGTGTACAGCACCCTGGAGCACCCTCACGCTAACTGGCTGCGACTCCTACCCGACCCCCTTTACGATTTCTACTTAATTTATGTATCATCCGAGAGTTAAGTAATTTCCACCGTCGAGCTTAAACCTCTCTCTTACTGTACCCTTCGCAGTCTCTCGCTCTCTCTCTCCGTATCATCCCTCCATGTTGCATTTATAATACATATCTACACCACCGCGGAGAGGAACTCTTCTTCATTTTCGTCGTTTAAACTTTACCCGTTATCTCGACATCGAATCTCCGGAACGTCTTCAGAAATTGGGTAATTACATCATCACCAGAATCGTGTACCAGAGAATCGAATGAATTTTTCATATTTCACGACCCCGAGGGATCGTGATAGCCGAAAAAAAAAAAAAAAAAAAAATGGCGACACGAAAATTCCCGGAAACTCTCGTATGAGAATTTTATTTCAACCCCTTTAACACGAGTTCCGCGATGTTTTTTTTTTTTTTTTTCGAATCATCCCCCGTCGATCTTAATTAGATCGGACGATAAATTCGTTATTCAAATGTTATTAAAGTAAATTATTAAGTTTATACATCGCGATAGTGAGATTGAAAGAGAGAAGAAGGGTCTGCAGCATTATTACATCTCCTCAGAGTTTCGCGTTCTCTCTTCTTTTCTGGAGTTGCTGCCGCCGCTACCGCTGCTTGCCGGCCGGCAACTAATTAAAAGGCGGTATGAACTTTCCCGGGGAGAGTCGGAGAAAACGAGTTTAAATCTGTTTCATTCGAGGCTTTCCAGCCGGTGGTAGTGTGAGACGAGTGTCTTAGTGACTCCCTTGTGGACCGTTTCCCAACGTGCCCCGCAGCCTCCAGAGCAGCCCTCGGTAGCTGAGCACCGACGGGCAACTGGCGCAGACACTTTATTACGAGTCTAATCTGTCTCTCGTGTTGCGACTGGGGCATTCGCGTATTTAACCCGTTCCTTTCACGGCCGTTTCCTTCTTCGGATAATATCTCGTAGCGCAGAAAATTGCATTTTCGTTGTTAATTTTTTTTTTTTTTTTTTTTCTTCGATGTATTGGTAAAAATTTTAAACGATCGAAAGGGCGAAAAAAAGGCGTTAATATGAAGGTTTTCGTCGAATAACCGATGGATATGGTAACTAGAAAATGTCGAGCACCTGCTGGACGAGTAAAACGTCCGTTTCGGACCAACGAACGATCGAAAAAAAAAAAAAAAATGGAGGCAAAACACATTGTATTATAGAGCTGTGGAAATGCGGTTGATTGAGGGGCGAGAGAATGTATAGGGGCGCTAAATAGCGGCGGATTTCTTGAGGATCGCGTAGCCTATACGACGAGGACATGTGGCGAACGAGAGTTACAACGACGAGAGATCGAAAAGAAATGGCGAGGGTTCGGAATATCGGATAGTTTGGCTCTTTCATAATTGCGCGTCTTACATCAATACGCAACGAATTATCGGTTGGGTAATATATTACCCAAAATTATAGGTGATGGGCGGCCGGGGGACATTACGATCGCCACTTTGACCAGATGGGTCCTCCTCTCCTTTATCTTCTCTCTCTTTCTATTACATCGGCGCTCTCTTTTCCTTCGGTCAGTTTATTTTATACGGTGGCAAGGACCGTGTATAACCGGCGATCGTAGGCTGAAGGAAAGAAAAAAAAAAAAAAACAAAAAAAGAGAAAGAGAAGATGGATAGAGAGATCGAAGAGCGGAACCCATAAATATTCCACACCCCAACGCTATACGTAGAGACGACAGGTAGACAGTCAAAAGTTGGGGACTACTCAAACTATCCATCGACTATTCTATAACTATGGATCGTCGCGTGTTTATCCCAATCGACTTTTTGACGAGGTACGGCTTCCATAATAGACGATTTGTACCCAAACACTCGCGAATAAACCTGACGCATCGAAGATCGCCAAGAAAATTAATTAATTTTTTAAAAATATTTTTCTCCGAAAAAAAAAAAAAAAAGAATCCGAGGAACCGCCCCTCAACCTCGAGAGATTTTTTTTTTCGAAGATCGCCGAGAAAAAAAAATAAGTAAAAATTTATTTTTCTCCGAAAGAAAAAAATTAACTTCCGACAAATTTTGAATATTTTATGCATTCGAAAAATGGCGTATTTTTTTTTTTTTTTTTTCGTGACTCATACGACGAATTCCAATGCGCAATTATCGCGAACGATAAGTTAGTTCATCAACGACAGAACGCAGAAATTATTCCCGAGAATTTTGCGTTTCACGTACGCAAAATCGGAGTTTACAAAGTTTTTTTTTCGAAGATTGCCGAAAAAATCAATTGATTTTTTTTTTGTTTTTATTTTTCTTCGAAAAAAATAAATTTCGACACATTTTGAATATTTTTTGCGCTCGAAAAATGGCGTATTTTTTTTTTTTTTTTTCGTGACGTTCACGACGAATTCCAATGCGCAATTATCGCGAACGATAAGTTAGTTCATCAACGAGAGAACGCGGAAATTATTGCCGAGAATTTTGCGGTTCACGTACGCGAGGTATGCAAAATCGGAGCTTACATAGCTGCATATACGTGTGTACCACACACTAACCTCGAAAGCTTTCGGTTACTATCGCGTCGGCGGATACGTTCGCAACGGCACTAACACACGCGTATGTATGTGCGCTCGCTGTACCCCGATAGAGAGAACGCTGGCGCGCTAACTTCGTTAATGTATAATCCCGGGGTGACTCCCCGGGGCTCCGTTCCCGCTGTGATATAAAATCAGTAAGCTTTAGTAAATTTCGTTTAAACAATCCAGTAAACAATTTTCCGGGCCTGTGCACGGCAAAGTAACGGCACCCCAGGTACCCGAACCGAGCCACAAGGCACAGTCGTAGAGCGCGGAAGCTTTTCTCTTTCCTCCCTTTTTACAATGTTTTCCCGCCCTCGTACTTGGTACACATTTGCCTAAACCCCGCAGCGCAACGCTGCTCCGCCCTCGCGTATCCTAGAAAATGTAACGGACTACGAGAATTTTTATAATTTTTTTGATCACCGCTCGCGTAATTAAGAATAAACTGAAAACACCCGGAAACATCGAAATAACCTAAAAAAAAAAAAAAAATTACCGCGAAAAAAAGTAAAAAAAAAATTACACATGGAAACATCGAAAAAAACTAAGAAAAAAATCATCGCGAAAAAAGGTAAAATGTAAAGAAAAAAAAATTGCAAAAAAATTATTGAAAATTCCATCGTTTCCGAGGAGTCGAAAAAATGACGTTATGTTTAATCCCCGAAGTGAAACTCCCTTTTTACAATGTTTTCCCGCCCTCGTATTTCGTACACATTTACCTAAACCCCGCAGCGCAACGCTGCTCCGCCCTCGCGATATCCTAGAAAATGTAACGAACTACGAGAATTTTCATAATTTTTTTTATCACCGCTCGCGTAATTAAGAATAAACTGAAAATCAGTGTAAACATCGAAAAAAACGAAAAAAAAAAAAAAACAAATTACCGCGAAAAAAAAGTAAAAAGTAAAAAAAAATAATTCCTAAAAAATTAGACATGTAAACATCGAAAAAAACTTGAAAAAAAAAAAATCACCGCGAATGTTACGAGGCGAAAAAAAGGTAAAATATTTTTAAAAAAATGTCAAAAAAATTATTGAAAATTCCATCGTTTCCGAGGAGTCAAAACAATGACGTTATGTTTAATCCCCGAAGTGAAAAAAACAAAAAAAAATAAACGAAAGTTGTCATCGAGGGAAAAGAACGATTATCTGTAATACGCCGACATCGTTGGAGGTCAAAGTTTAATACCGATTAAGCTAAAAACCGCTCGTATCGTTTATTTCAGTTGAGCCCCGAAAACATTTTAATTACTGGGTGGCGCGTTCCTCGTCATATTTACTCGCGATAACGAGATTTCTTGTTTTTTTTTTTTTTTTTTTTTTTTTTAACTGCGAACTCGTATATCTCATAGAGGTCTTCTCGGGAGCTTTTATCGCGTTGCTTCCGAACATTTATTTTGAGAATCTTCGTAACACGTCGGCGCAGACGCGATGCGCGTATCGACTCCGGATCATTTTCGCAAATGACGATTTGCGAGGCTACGCGCACTATCGCGGATGCAGGAAGCTACGATAAATCTCGTATGAAAAGGTGTCAAACGCGCCGGGAGGTGGGGGAGGATGCGAGCCCCGGTCTGGCAGCGGAACACCCGCGCATTCTCTCGAATTAAAAGTGACGCGGAGCGCCGATGCAAGCTTATGCATTCTCGCCTCCGCTCGGAGGGCGCAACGTTGCATATTAATATAACTATACCGTCCCGAAGCCATAGGTGGTACACAAAACCGACGCGCATGCCTCGATAATCGTGAGTTACAACGATCGGCTATTCGTTATTTATTCCTGAATTATTTACGACGTGAAATGCATCAACTGTGTATACGTGTGTTTTAACGCGTGCCATTCGCCGCGGTTCGGCTCTCGAAGTATAACGAATTCTCGATGCATTCTCGCGCTCGTCCAGAAAACGGGATATTTATCGGTGCACTTTTGTGCCGAAAAAAAATTCGCATCACGAAAGAAATGGAACGAAAAAAAAAAAAAAAACGAGTTTTTCGAGTAACTTTTAGCAAAAACTGGAATCCGCATCACGAAAGAAATGAAACGAAAAAAAAAAAAAAAAAAAAAAAACGAGTTTTTCGAGTAACTTTTGGCAAAAACTAGAATCCGCATCGAAAAAAAAAAAAGTTTTTCGAGTAACTTTTGTCAAAAACTGAAATCCGCACATTTCGAGTTGCCAAGATAGCGTTACGTTCGAAGTAATCGAGAAAACTCTGCTCCCTCGTTTTCCCGAAGTATAACGAATTTTCGATGTATTTTCGCGCTCATCGAGAAAACGAGATATTTATCGGTGCACTTTTGTGCCGAAAAAAAATTCGAAACACGAAAGAAATGTAACGAAAAAAAAAAAAAAAAAGTTTTTTCGATAACTTTTGTCAAAAACTGAAATCTGCAAATTTCGAGTTGCCAAGATAGCGTTACGTTCGAAGTCATCGAGAAAACTCTGCTCTCTCGTTTTCCCGAAGTATAACGAATTTTCGATGTATTTTCGCGCTCATCGAGAAAACGAGATATTTATCGGTGCACTTTTGTGCCGAAAAAAAATTCGAAACACGAAAGAAATGTAACGAAAAAAAAAAAAAAAAAGTTTTTTCGATAACTTTTGGCAGAAACTCGAATCCGCACATTTCGAGTTGCCAAGATAGCGTTACGTTCGAAGCCATCGAGTAAACTCTGCTCTCTCGTGTTCCTCTCGTTACTCTTATCCTCTTTCTACCGTGTGAGGTTACGTGCCACGGTTACCTGCGCCTTTGCGGAAGAGAACGAAGCGGAGAGAAAAAGGGGCGAACGAGAAAGCGGGCCACTTTGCGGCGGTGGAAGCGAAACTATAGCGAGGGCGGTAAACGAGAGGTAGCTTCCCCGCGACTAACGACCCAACTTTCCGGCGTCGAAACGAGGCAGTTTGAAATTTCGGTGTTCACAGCTATATTATGTCTGAGGCTACGCGAAGCCGCATATAGGTACGAAAATTCGAAACTGCGAGAATCGCGAGAGGCCCCTAATTTAACGTCGAGTAAACGGGGCGCCACCCCCTCGTCGATTCGAAGTTATCCAATGAAATATCCCTCAGAATTTATAGATATTATACAGCAACTGAATTTTTCGAATTTTCGAAATCCTTCGATGTATTTGGCCGAAAATGGCCGATGAGAAGCGTGAAACGAGGCATAGATAATAAACGATCGATTAACAAAGATCGCGAGTACTTCCAATGCGAAACATCGAGTTTCAAGGGGTCGGGACCTTCGACACACTTGTGGTACCAACAATGCGACACAATGGAAAAATTTTACGAAATTTAACGCTCGATTATGCCGGTCTATTCAATGCGGGGTGTAGCGCGCGACATTTGGCACATTAAAATCATAATGAAACGTTATCTCTCCTTCGTCTCCCTTCTGTACCTTCGGAGCGCCGTTGACTTTTCGACTATCAGAAATTCGTCACCGATCGTCATCGTCTCGTCACGCGACGGCACATCTCAACCCCTTTCCCTGCGTTCGTCTGCTCGCAAATTTTCACGAATTTATCTCCGAACGAATCTCTCTCTGCCGCTGGTCTCGGTGGTCCATAGGGCGATGGAAGAGGCTGCAGGACACCGAACCAGCAGCAGCAGCAAAGCGTAGAATACCGGACAGATGGTCGTGTGCCTTCTCTTGCGTTCGGGGCCAGCGACAGGTTGGTCCGAGAGCACCGGCAGCATTTCGTGGTTCATTTGCGGTACCCAGGGGTCCCATCTATTATCGGAAGAGACCTACAGAATTCGGGGGTCGCTTGCTAGCACCAGCGGCAGCGGCAGCACAGCTCGAGGGGTTTCCCTTTGCCTCATTCCGTCGGGGTGTCGTAGAGGGGATGAAACATGACATCTATCCTGCTCTCTGTCTGAACAGTTGAAGTGTACACGGGTACAGTGTACCGACACTTTGGGGGTTGTTTACACGGCATACCGTAGTATATCTCTCGATTTAATTCAGTGATTTTTTTTTTTTTTTTTTTTTTTTACGATCCTCGTTACAGAAGACCATAACGATAACGAGTTTCGAACTCTTGCGTCATGTATTTTTTTTTAAGTACATACATTTCGTTCGAGAGGGTAAAATCAGCCTCCAAGGGTTTCTCGCGAGAAGAATGAAATTATAGGGATGTTTTTTTTTTTTTTTTTTTTTTCGCGTACAAAAGTAATGGAGTGATTATTACTTGTAGACATCTACGTACAATGTTGCAGCTGCATCTGCGCTACGAAGTAAAGCGAGCGGCGAGGCGCCGATGAATACCGCCGCTGGCGGGGATACTTGCGATAAAGAAAGAAAAATGAATATAAAAAGATATATATAGATATATAGAACGAAGGAAGCATTGGAGAGAATCTTTGGATCGGTATAATTAAGAAGTAAATGAAGACGTTTGCAGCTCCGATGGTTGAGAGTCGAGAGTTGGCAGTTTTATATGGAAGTAGGCGAGTACCGAAACAAGTTTTTTGTCGGATGGCGAACGAGAAGGGATGGCAGAAGGAGGTCGATTGCGATTCTCGCGCAGTTATAAAGTCTCTTCGAGCGAATGCAACGGGGGTTGGTACCTCGGGATCTCGTGGGGGAGGAGGGGGGTGAGGTGGGGTGGGGGGAGGGGGGGCGCGAGGGCCCGATTACAGGGCAGTAATTAAATATAAGTAAATTAGGCCTATCAGCTGTCCCGGACTCGGACATCCCGCAGAGATGTCCGCTGGACCGATCGTGATGCTGATGATAATGATGATGAAGTCGGTGGAGAGTTTGACGCTCTCGTACCTGCGTTGCAATCGTCTGCTGCTCTCGTATAGCGCGATGTATCGGTGTTTTAATATATATATACGCGCCATCTCTGTGTAGTTCTCCGCTTCACTCTTTTCTTTAATTTCATCTCCGCACCGTACCTCAATCCTCAGCTTCATCGCGCCTTACTCTCTTGCGCGCGAACACGTTTCTTTGCTACAGCCGAGAGAAGAGTCCCTTTCGTGGTTGCCGACGCCTCTGGCACTTTCATTAATCTCACGCCGCACGACTCTCTTTATCCTTTCTCAAAGGATTCGTACTCTCCGTCTCTATGCCGAGACAGCATTTATTTTTGAGTCTCGTTAAGACACGAGAAACCACGAGAATCACGTTAAGTTATCATCTCCGACTCCGAGAGGCTGCAATTTCTTTTTTATTCGCTTCTTCCACTTCTTTTATATATAAAAAAATTTGTCATTTGTAAGTGAAGCTAATTAAAGAGATTCTTGATGAAGAAATTAACAGCATTAACGAGTCGCGAAGCATTTTGAAAAATGGGATTTTCAAAAATACTTTTTTTTAATTTTTTTACGTCGATCTTAATAAGAAATATTAAACTGGGAGTAACATAAGTTACATATTCGCAGCCAATTTTTTTTTAATAAGTTTTCCGATTTTCGATGTTTTTAAACAACGATATTTTTCGATTTTGATGGAGTGACGAAAAAATTTAGTTCGCATAAGTATTGTAAGGGAAAAAAAATATTTTTAATAGGATACGTTGAAATTTTTTGAATTTTAAAAATTTGAAAATTTTGATTTTATAAAATTTTTTTTTTTCGGTTTGAATTTTTTTTTACTAAAAACAAGACGACGAAAAACATTATTTAAGCGCATCAAAGGATTTTGCTTTTTTTTCGGTTTTCTAAAAATCGATGATCAGTAAAAATCAATTTTTTAAAATCAATTTTTACTGATTCAGGCATTCGTGTTCGCAAATGAAAACGATACAAATTAAATTTGCACATCTCTTTTCATTTCTGGCTTATTTATTTAATTTGTCTTTTTTACCGTTTTTCTCCAATCAGTCGGCCATTTTTTAATTACGATTTCTTGACGTTTTCGATCATTTTAAAAATATTTTTCCGGAAGTCTAAAAAAAAACTTTTTATCAAAACAAAGCGTCTTGTATGCGGAAGTGAAAACAATATTTTCCATGTTATTTTTATCCGTCGCCTATACATATTGATTGTTTATGAAATCCTCGGGGATGTTCACAGTTTCTGGTCCGAGGGTAGTAGTTAAAGGGCTTTTCCGTTCTTCTATTTTCTTGCTTCCCCTCGCCGCCGTGGCATCGGCCGTAATTAACGAAAGATCATCGCGGTACGGAGCTTAACGCGAGTTGGCGACCGATCAAAAACTACCCTTACTATCGGGACCATCGATCTTTCCGTCTTGGTGAGCGCCGCTATACCAAAACGCTCACCCCGCGAATCTTTGAATCTCAAGGGAACACGAGGCGGTGACAGTGTGGCTGCGCGCAGCGCGACATTCGGACCGATTGGGGGAGGAGGCGGGGGGCGGGGGTTACCGTCGCGAGAGCCACAAGAAAGAAGAAGATCGAAGATACTATACTATAGTTTGTTGGTGGAGATTCGGTGCTATAGTCGCGTAAGTTGCTGAACGTAAAGCGGAGACAGATACTGCTGACGTGTGTAGAAACCCGAAGTGACGAACTCGTATAACGATGCCAGCGGGGCGCGCGTAGCTTCTATGTGTATCGACGAACCCCTTGACGATCTCCGGCTCTACCCTCCGGTGCTACGCTTATGGACCAGCAGCGATCTAACACACTGGTCTTTTGGGGGAACAGAAACACGACGCTTAACGATCGAACGATACATTCATACGTGTGCGCAACTATAACTATATAATACATCGACGACATTACGACACGACACACGTGTTGTTTGCCCGACGCGACACATTGCGTCGGCCAATTCCCCGGTGCAGATGGAATAGGGTAGTTATTATTCAATGTGATCGATCGATCGATTATTATTGCAACAACATATCGCGAATTCATATCGCACTGTAGACGAATCTTGTTGACTCGTTTTTCGTGTAAACAACAGTTTCACCCCCACTGTGAAAGTTATAAGGGATGTACCAAGAATTCTCGTGTTTAGCAATTTTTTTTTCAAATAACAGTAAAAATTTTGTTACCCCAATTAATAATTTTTTTCAGTGTACGCGAACTTTTTAATTCGTGCGAATCTAAAAACAACCCTCTCGGTGCGAAGGGGTTGGTTTTTTTTTTTTTTTTTTTTTTTTTTTCTTTCGGTTTTTCTCCGTCGAGACAGAGCACTAATCCCTTGACGTCTTCCGAAAAATAACGACGATCCCTCGATAGACTCGCGCGGACGATTTCATTTCTGCTTCGTCGTCGGGGTGGATATAGGTACGCGATAAAAATGGTAATTCGAAGGAAGGGATGGAGAGGCAAACGCTCGACGCGAACACGACGGGGTGTGTGTCTCACGCGGCGATCAGATCGGAAACGTGAGAAATTCTGATGTAATTTCGCGGAGAGCCACAGTCGAGGGACTCTTCTGCGGAAACTCTTCCCGCTTCGGCGATGCGTTCGTCCTCCGCGACCAGATTAATTCGTGGAATATACATACAGTCGTTTGGATTACAGTCAAATTGGATTTTCGAACGACGCGGTAACGAGAAACTTCGAAACTACAGAAATTCAGAGAACAAATGTAATATGGAACGACTGCGAATATGCAATAATAGGGGTTGCAAAATTCAGAAACGTCGAATAAAAAAGAAAAATTCAAATTTTACAAAAAAAAATTTCCACTGAAAAGTCGTTTTTGTTCGTTCGGAGATATCCAAAGAGAATAAAATAATTTTGCAGACAGGGGAAAAAATCCGTCGTTTGCCGTTGGGAAATACGAAAAAGAATTCAACAGGCGTACCCTCCAATTGCGTCGAAAATTTGTTTGCGGCGTTGAAAATAATTTTTTTTTTTCGATTAACGGCTCCGCAGTCGGAGGTTTTTTGTTACAAACATTTTAATTTGATTTTTTTCCATTCTATTATACATCGAATATTAACCGTTCTTCGATGGGAATTTTATGTAATTCTGATCCCAATTAAGTCATTTAAAGAACCTATCGACCGTTGAAACTCTGTGAGTGAACAGCTGAACAGAATAACGAAAAAAAAAAGAGAAAAATTATTCAACCAAAAATTTTTATGCGTTTCATCTGTGAAACATTACCGGTTTCATTTTTTATTTTTCGGGCTTACAATTTGGTGTTAAATTAAAAAAACATCGATAAATATGATTTTTTTTTTCGAAAAAAAACAAAAAATCCAAATCGATTTTTAATTAAATTGAAAAAAATGGCGTTATAGAGACGGTATACTACGCCATTTTTTTTCGATTTAATTAAAAACCAATTTGGATTTTTTTTTTTTTTTTCGAAAAAAAATCATAATTATCGATGTTTTTTTTTCGAATAATAAAAAAAAAAGATTGCGAATTGTTCAATCGGAATTTGTAGAATACAATGTTTCCTATTTTTTTTTTTCGAGAAAAAAAAAATCCAAATCGATTTTTAATTAAATTGAAAAAAATTGCGGTATAGTATACCATCTCTATAACGCCATTTTTTTTCGATTTGATTAAAAATTGTTTTGGATTTTTTTTTTTTTTTTTCGAAAAAAAAAAAAGAAAATCACAATTATCGACGTTTTTTTCGTATTATAAAAAAAAATGATCGCGAATTGTTTAATCGGAATTTGTAGAATACGATGTTTCCTATTATTTTTTTTTTTGTTTTTTTTTATATTGCGCTAAAGGTTGAGTCAAATTTAGTGGTTAATTAAGCAATTTTACGTAACGCACATATGTACTCATATGTTTTTGTGTATACATTCGCGAAACGCTTTCCGGCACGTTATAAATACACGCGGGAACAACTATCGCGTGAGAGCTTCGCGCAGCGAAGGCCCTTGCATGCGCCGAACTCGTTACCGGTTTTGTCCCCGTAAATTAATTACACCTGGAGGCACAAGCAGCGCGAAATGTATTCGCTTTATTTTAACCAGCATGTTTCAGACGCCTCCTCCAACTCTCTCTCTCTCCCTTTATACTTCGCGGGTTACATACGTACCACCGCGGCATATGTAGAGCTGGAAAAGGCGCGAAAAAGACTCTCGAGTCGCTAATCGAGTTACACGAGTATGTTTTATGCTTTGTAATAACTCGAATTTTATAATTGTATTTCTCGACATTCTTCTTCGCTACAATACTCATTTGCGCAGAGTGTTTTAACGTATAATTGCTATATCATACTTTTTTTTTTCGTTTCCTTAATTTTTCATATTCGTATTTTTTATATTACGCGAAAAAACTATCAATCGAAATATAATTGAAAAAAATTTTTTAAATATTTTTCCCAATAAAATATATTCAATCGAGAAGCAAAAATATTTCTATTTGGAACTAAAAAAAATTATCAAATTTATTGAAATTAATTGAATTATTTTTTTTTTATTTATTAAATCGTTTGTAGGTTATGATCGATGTATTTCTCCGCTGACATCGAATCCGCCACTTAATTTATTTCTAACCTAAAATTTCGTCAAAATTCGAGTAAAAATCTAAATAAAAAAATTTCTATTTGTTTATTTTTTAAAATATTTAAAGCGTTTCGGAGCGTTGACTGGAGATAAAAATGAGAAACAGCGAGAAGCGGTAACTAATAACGAGAAATTAGCAGTTAATACGGATCGATGTTGTTCTCTCGGCTCTTCTTAACAGGCGGTATAATAAAAATGAAACGATTTTCTCGCTGTTTGAAAGTGCGGTACTAGCAGGCAGCCTCTCCGGGGCTCCGTCTCTCGCGGTGTGTAGAAAATCCGAAGGGAGAAAGAGGGTCAGGGGTGAAACTCGCCGCCGCGAAGGAGGCGGGCTTAGCGTTCCCGGACGCGACTTCTTCGCCCGTAGTGATAACCACGCCCTCCCTTTCTCCCACCAGTATGACCTTCCTATCGGTGAGCTTTACTCCCACCACCGGGAAACACGGTCGCGCGATCGGTCGTTCGATTTCTCTCGCGAAACCGCGAGAAGGAAGACGCGCCGGTAGTAGCCGTAGCCATGGCAACCCTTTCCCCGGATCCCGCGGGCGCACGGACATCGGCGGCACCCCGGGATTGTTCCAAAACAATTATCCCGTGTGGCCGCGGCGCTCTCAATTCCATTTCGGACTCGCGTTACCGTACTTCTCTCTCTAACTCTCCGAGGAGAGTGAGAAATTCTCGACGCGCTTTCCGACGCCCGTCGCCTCCCGCGGCCTCTCGCGGCCTCCCGCCGCCTCCCGCCGCCTCCCGCCGCCGCCGGCGCTGCCGGGCAAATGGTTTTCGCGAATAAAATTCTGGACGACGCGATTCACAGCGGAAAGAGAAGAGAGTCTTACCGTATAACCAACTATACCGATGCCCCATGAAAACCACCCGAGTCGCGGCTATATTCTTCGCGAAATTATTTTTAAATCACACCGCCACTTCCGCCATCTTCGGGGAGAACTCGAAGTGCCTTTATTACTTCTTACTTTGCTATGACTCTGATTTACGGTATACGAGAACTTTTACCTTCCCAAAGTGAAGGAAGGGTAATGCGGATCACCTTAAAACTTATTCCCGACAAATTTATCGCAAAAATCGTTTATTTTATTTTATTTATCGATCTATTCGAAGTGTTTAAAATATCGGAATTATTTTCCAATAAATAACATTTCGGTCGATCGTTTTACAATTTAAATAAATTAATTAATGGGACATAACATCGACAAGCTATCGCGCGCAATTAAAATAATTATCATAATTATCGTAATATTTACGAAAAAAAAAAAAAAAAATTTGCAATATTAAATCAAAAATGATTTTGACGCGAGATAAATAAAGAACTCTGATATTAAATGACCCGTAAGCCTTCGTACTTTCGTTTCTAATTATACCTCTTTTAGAATTCCAGCAAATGATACGGTATATCGCGCGTTATGGTATATCGATAGATCGCACCTATTACCCCGATAGACACCGCGTATACACCGTTTGCGTTATAACATTTTAGATTGAATTAACCAGAACTCGTTTATCAATCAGATTTATAATACGCGCCAACGATATAGACGCGCGCGATATTAAATAGTGATTTATGAATAATGATAATTTTCATGAGATATTACGCGGATCGAAGGCAGTAGTAACGCAATTCGAGAATTTAATTAACGAGCGCATTTGCACGGCATAGGAAACCCAATGAGGCACGTCGAAGCTGTGTAACATACGTCTTTCGATCTCTCAGCCTCCGTATTTATCCGACGAGGTTGACGCGCGGTCCACCGTCGTCGATCTGTATATCTATATATATATATATCTCCGCTCTCCGCGCAACGTAAGAGAAACGCCGCGGACTGTATTACGTTAGTTATACATAGATATATATTCTCAAATCGAATTTAACTCTCCGGTTCCGCGGTTCGATTCGGGTAAACGCGTTTCACGCTTCGCTAAGCGACGGCTCCATTCGCGAAAATCGACAAGATATACAGCGCTCGGGGAGTCGCGCGTGCTTCGCTTGCCGGAATATAAAGTGAGCCCCGGATCTCTTCCACACGTACAGACGCGGCGAAAAATATTCCCCCACCACGACAAAAATTATTTTTTATTCGAATTTTAATGGCGTCAAATTAATTTTTTTCCGGACTTTCGTATTGTCGAAATTTCGCGACGAGCGATCGTAATTTTTTCGGAATGAAAATTTTTTTTTTCGAATTACGAGACGACTTTTGAGCGATCGAAACACTCAGCTTTCTCGGGATGACTGTATTCGCGGAATATTCAGATATTCACAGTCGTCGTCGTACGCGGATAAACTTCGAAGATATCGTTTTCGTCTCACGTATTCCCGATTCGATACGGTTCACCACGATATAAATATAAGTATGCGAGAGATCTCTGCCGTGTGCTGCTCAACCCCCTCCCCTTTACCTCACTCCGCGTACTCCTTTATCGCGATTTCTTTTTGAGTGGAAAATTTAGTACGGCATAATCAGACATCGGGAATATGGAAAAAATAAAGGGATTGATATGGGATTTTAAGAAATCGAAGATCGATGCAAATTTTTGGATTTTCGCGGCTTCGGAATCTTTTTTTTTTTTGTCCCGTAATGCAACGCGAACAACCCGCCGAGTTTCTCGGACAGACGGACAGACGCAATAATTCTCGCTTAACATCGCGGCGAGAAATAACGGCGGAATAACGATGAAATAACGACGTAGCTTCCGGGAAGCGGTGTGACTCTGGCAACGCTCTCTTTTTTCTCTCTGCCTTCCGGTGTTCTAGCGAAAGGGGGAGGGGGAGGGGGTGGAGAGGGGCAATAAATATCTTCAATGTTCGGCCAACTCGACCGTCCATAGGCACCACTTCTCTTCGTAACTTTACGATTCATTTTTATTTACAAATAATAAATATAGATAAACTCCAAAAAAAGGCATAAAAAGGCTATAATTTTTCACTGAACGGTCACTTTAGCTCGACTGCCTTTGAGGGACCATTGTTTTTATTAGGATTTAAGGCGACTCGATATGTTTATTGCCTCGTAACGCAATGATACGAAATTCACACTAATCTACGAAAAAAAAAATGGCAAATAAATGGCTAAAAGTGGTTTTTGCTGAAAATGGACGCAATAAAAACGCGAAAAAAAAATGGCGGCGAGAAAATAGAACTGTGAAATTTTGCGCAAATACACGAGTCACGTATAGAGTCTCTAAGTGAAAAAAAAATGGCAAATAAATGGCCAAAAGTGGTTTTTGCTGAAAATGGGCGCAATAAAAACGCGAAAAAAAAATGGCGGCAAGAAAATAGATCTGTGAAAATTTGCGCAAATACACGAGTCACGTATAGTGTCTCTATGTCAAAAAAAAAAAAATGGCAAGTAAATGGCTGAAAGTGGTTTTTGCTGAAAATGTACGCAATAAAAACGCGAAAAATAAATGGCGGCGAGAAAATGGAACTGTGAAAATTTGCGCAAATACACGAGTCACGTATAGTGTCTCAAAGTGAAAAAAAAATGGCTAATAAATGGTCAAAAGTGGTTTTTGCTGAAAATGGACGCAATAAAAACGCGAAAAAAAAATGGCGGCGAGAAAATAGAACTGTGAAAATTTGCGCAAAAACACGAGTCACGTATAGTGTATCTATGTGTAGTGCCTGAGGTCGAAACTTTCCTCTCTCTTCCGACACATACAGTCGTTGATCCCGGAGTCCTTCTTTATTCAAAGTTGTAATAACGTTTGGCAGATGTTTCTCTGATAATATATAGCGTGCGTGGCGAAACTCGGGAGGTCTCTCGAGTCAAGCAAAGCGCCACGTGAGAGAGAGAGAGTATCCGAAGAGAGTGGAGCGTAAGGTAAAATTGAGCGAACGTAACCCAGGCGAAGGCGTTTTGTTCGTCGAACTTTTATCGAGTCAATTTAAGTTGCGGCTCGGTGTAGAAATACCGCCTCTCATACCTCCCCTTCATACCTGCCAACGTCGACGTTTTTTTTTGCTTTTTTATTTTTATTTTTTTCTCCTTCGTCCTTTCTGGTTTCCGGAGCTTTCTCATCGTCCTTTTCGTCCTTTCGTAACCGCAGCATCGTCGTTCCATCTTCGCCGACATCCTTCTTCGTTGCTTTCTTAATTTTATCGCGCATCTTCCAACCCGAAGAAAAGTTCGAGAAAAATTTATCGAAAAAAAAAAAAAAATCATCTGATATGTTTCCATTCGCGAAGAAGGGTTCCAATGCCTTAGGTACCATTTTGCACATACACCCCGTAACGAATCGCGACAGAGAGAGAGAGAGAGAGAGAGAGAGAGAGAGAGAGAAAAATTCTCCACCGAGTAAACGGCGTATTTCCGACACGAATCGATGGCCCATCGCCGACTCTCGTTTCTCGAGAAGAAATAAAAACGTTCAACATTGGCGAAGAAAGAACAAAAGTGTCAGAGAGGGTGTAAAGGTCCGGAGAAACGATCGGTTTTTCAAGATCTTTCGATTCCTCCGACGTTTCTTCTGCTACCCACTTCTTCGTCTTCTTTTCCACGAACGGCAAAACCTCAGCCTCTCATTTTATTCGCCGAGACGCGAAGACCTATTCGATCTTTTATATGATTTCTCAGTTGGAGGGAAACAGCGTACCGAGCAAAATGTAAAAAAAAATCTTAAGCTTCGATCATTAAATCATCGATATGGCGAGTTAATTTCACTTCCTATATGAATCAACGTGTGACAGTTACAAAAAGCGGCTGTATAGATCGAGAATAAAGTACTAAATCAATCGTTATCGATACGTGCGTCACGAGCGGAGATACGTCGAAGTTTTTGTTCGTTCGATCGGACGTTTTCACTTCGCATTGAAATGTTATTGCAAACGCCACTGGAGCTTTGCAAAACTTTCGTGGGACTGCGGATTGAACGAGGGGTAGATAATTAATGACCGCAAATTATACGACGACCTTAAAGGAATGGGATTCAATTTCTGACAATGAGGCACGTCGCTCTCGTCTTGCGTAGTATAGCGCAGTATCGCAATGTTAATACTTTGTGTAATTACGATGATTAATTACTTTGAGTGGTCGGTCGTTAGTTTAATGCGCGAGACTCAGACAGAGAGTTGGACTCTCCGTCTGAGTCTCGTTTGAGCAGATCGTCTCGTACTGTGTGCCTTTAAACTATACAAAGCGCATAGTTTGAATGTACGTTCGTGCGATCTATGAGAGTTGTCGATGAAATGTTAGTCTATTATTATCGACAGGATACCCGGAGAGAATCACTAAACCATATTATTCCCCCTCCGCGTCGAAAACGAGCGATGAAAGTATAGCGATGGTAACGAAAATTGGCTTCGGAATAAATCGCTGATCTGTAAAAGAGCTCAAGTTTTATACCCGAGATAATCTTCGCCACGAGAGGGTCATTTTTCTTCTCTAAACTGACGAACAATGCCATCTATCTGACAAAATTTGAAGAGTAGAAAAATTTACTTTATCCCGGTCGGTAAGAAAGCTTTTGCTTAGTCGGTATAGTAGAGATCTACACTAAGAAAGTAACGAGTTCTGGTAGAAAGTTCCTTGGTAACTTTGCGTCAGAGAGGTATCTGTATCTACCGTCGGTTGAGAAGATTACTGCTTTATCTTCGGTCGGTAAACTTTTTGATCGAAAGACGATAATATATCGTCGGATTATGTATATTTATGCAATTTTTTTATCTTGCGCTGATAAAGATGCAAAATCATCCAATAAATCATTTACTCTAAGGATAAATCAATGACGAAATGATAAATCGAGTATTTTTTTTTTGTTTTTATTTTATTTCGGTATTTTGAAACAACTTAATTGATACGATATACAATTTATCGAAACGCCGAAAATAGTTCTACGAATGTAAATTTCACGTTTTCGCGATCGGGCAAAAGATAAAAATGGTCGCGAACTCTGTATTTTTGCGGGTCAGTGTAATCGTCCTTCGCTATTCGTGGCATCGAAGTCTCTTTTGGCGCGTACGATATACGTGCGATACTTGCGCCTGGCGTCTGGCGAACGGTGAATGGAAATCTATCCCGCCGCATTCCTCGGATGCCAATCTCGCATTCACGCGCGATAATCCGTACGCTCGCATTCTTGTGAATAATAATGAGAAACGTCGTCCCGACGGCAAAGAGGGGGAGGGGGGGGGGCGGAGTTCATTAGCGATAAACGATGTCGGATAATTGCACCTTTCGCATAGAGCGCAAGGACAACGATCGCGAAGTAATTTCGATTGCTTATCGACTCTAAAGAGCTGATCACATCATTTCGAAAATACTCATTAAAAATAACAATAATAATTGCTTAACAATCGATCGTTATAGTTAACGAATTTTTTTTTTTTTTTCGTCTATCGATCTTTTACCGATCACCCAGTTATCGACTCTAAAGAGCTGATCACATCATTTCGAAAATACTCATTAAAAATAACAATAATAATTGCTTAACAATCGATCGTTATAGTATAACGAATTTTTTTTTTTCAAATTTTTTTTTTTTCGTCTATCGATCTTTTACCGATCACGCAGTTTTCCGACAAAAGACTTGCGAAAATAAAAAAAAAATTCCATGACCCCTCAAAGGGTCCGGACGAAGTACAGTTCGTGACCCCTCCGTTGTCGAATGCAGCGGTTTCTAATGCAAGTGAAAGCGTGTTGTTCGTTAACAATAGAATGTTCGATTCCAAAAGTTTCCGGGACGGTCACACCGCTGGTCCCGACTTCGAACTCTGCGCGAGGAATCGTTAGCAGGTAGAAGTGTTGATATATATATATATATACAATAAAGTAAACACCTGACGAAAAGAAGGTCCACCAATGTATGTTTGGCGGATGAGACGAGTGTAGCCCCCTCCCAGCGTCGTACACGTTTCGGGGACAATGGCCTCTACTATTAGGATATGACCCCTTTACAAAAGTCACTGCTTCACCTTCTTCAGCTTCTCGTCAAAAATCAATTTTTTTTTTTTTTTTTTTTTTTTTTTTAAATACGTATGCTAAACAAATCGTCTATGAAACATCGAGAACATGAATTTGTTTCATGAACGGAGGTTAATATTTTCGTCGATTCGTTTTTACGCGCGCATTTCCTTAAGGTACTCGTCGAGGGCGCCGCGTGTCCCCCGCCGGCGAGGGCAGGTAAGGCTCACGAGAGGGACACCGCTTGAAGGTGCCGAGGTGCGGGCGCGACATTGCACGAACCTCACGTACCTCGTTGTACCTTAGAACCCGCGGCAAAGGCGCAGCTTAAGCCGCGGCAAAAGGATATCCAGAAGCCAAAGGTAAGCCCCGCAGCGCAGCACAGCCAACCGGCAGCCGCAGCAGCAGCAGCCAAAGACGGCACACAGGTAAAACCGACCACCTGTAATCCGGTGTAACGGTACTGCAGCGGACCGTGGCGCCACGTACAGGAGTCAAAAGGAACTATCTGTTAGGCGAGGTCGACCGCATACCTCGAACCGATCCGCGTCCGAGAGGCAGTCTCGTCTCGCGAGCCTTTCGGAAATTAAAATCGTTTACTCGACGATCGCCGAGCCACGCTGTTTTTATTCTGTTCTTTTCAACGATCGTAACCCTCGCGAAACTCAACAAAGTTAACGTCACCGCGGAAAAGACGAAATCGTTATTAACACAATAGATCGTTATTGCTATCGGCAACAGGGCTCGGGATGCCCTTTAAGCGGACATAATGCCAGAAATGAAGTTGTAGATTTGCCGATTTATTTTCCACCTCTGACCCAATCAGTGAGAGACATTTATTTCGTGATCTTCGGACTATTGGACTGTAATCTGCGATGATATTTTTGTGGACTCCGAATCGTTGATATTTCATTTTTTATTTTTATTTGAAAAAAAAAAAAAAAATTTCGATTTTTTTTTTTTTGTTTTTGCGCGAATCGGTACTCAGTGACAGTGCGCGTGGATTTATCTTGTGTTTCCCATACGAAGAAGGAAGTTTTTTTTTTTTTTTTTTTCGTTTGTTGAATATACGTGGCTGGAATTCGACGGAGGTGAGTAAGAGAACCGAGAGAGGGAGAGAGAGAGAGAGGAGAATCGCGGAGACTCCGGGCGGTACGAGGCGAACCTCTTGCTTGATGATCGCGAACCCGTAGAGGGGCCCTTACACACGCTTCACGGAGACTTCGATGCCCGGCCACTAAGATCCCACGAACTCGTCGTCTACACATATATATATATACATTGCTTATATCCATACCGTGCATGCGAGATCCTTCGGATCACGAGATTGTCTCACCGGTCTCGAATTATTCGCGGGGATCACTACCGGTTTGCGTTATACGATTGTGATGCAGTCGAAGTTTCGTTACAGTGGAAATAACCCGAATCTACGAGATCAAAGATTTTTTTCTCGCGGAAATATCGGCAAATCAAAGACGAAACGCAAAATTTTTTTTTTTTTTACCAACAGCTGGATAATTTTTTTTTTCGCCCTTAAAAAAATTTCAATCGAAAAAAAAAAAAAAAAAAAATTTTTTTTAAGTATCGATGTATCGAAGTGACTGATGGAACAGTAATTTCGCTTCCATTTTTTTTTCGCGTATTAATAAATTTTTTTTTTTTTATTACGATTTTTTTTTTTTCGAGATTTACTCACAACAATTGGAATTAACATTTAACATTAGTCGAATATCTTGGATCGCGGATCTCGATGTGCACTGCCGAGAATGCGTTTACCTTTCTCTCGCGGCCGCTGTGTCAACTCATCGGCAGATGATGCACTCGAAGTGCTAAGAAAATTCCGTTCTTCGGTTTATAATGGTCTCGGAATAAGCGTTAAAAACATATATATATATATGTATCTCCGGTATATCACTGTATATGAAACATTGCCACACATTACCGGCTCTGCTCTCTCACGCGCCAGGAACGAAGATGACGAAACGTCTCGCCCGAGGAAGGCTACAAAACTAATAATAATATCGTACACCCGACGCATACTTCGCGATTAGCGTGTTATTTTCCTTCGCGGAATTCCGAACGCAGCGGGCATAAAAAAAAAAAAAAAAAAAATAAATAAATAAATACACCAAAAATGTGCGCATTGCTCCGAAAGTGTTTTTTTAATATTAATTAAAAATTCATTTCCTGAGTATAAGCAACGAGGAGAAGATTGAAACGCTTGGACAGGCGGAAAGCGGTAAAATTGCGAAGCAGTGCAAGTAGAAAGTTTCGAAGACGCGGGAGGGGTATCAGCGAGAGTCGAAGAAAATTGTGAGAATCGATAAGATCGAAGCGAAAAGAGAATTTGTCAATTAGCGCGTCCGGGGGAAGGGAGCAGGAAAAATCATTCGGTATTTCATTAATTCTGAAGGCCGATTCGGCACGAAGCTGCCCTCGACCTCGGGTGGGGTCGTGGGATAACGATACCAGGCACCGTTATCGATACTCTTTTCTGGTCTGCGATATTAAACGCACTCGGCGCGGCAACACGCACTGTGGCGCGCACGGGGTCCGCGTCTCCCCCTCGCGAGATATCCCCCTATCGGACACTTATTAATACCTGTTAGCAACCTACGAGAACTTTTCAGCTGTGACGGTGTTCGTGTATTAAGCGTCGCGGAGTGAACGTACGCGAGAGCAGCTTCTCACTCTTCCCGCAACACTCGAACGTATATCTCGATCCTTTTTTTTATTTTTTTATTTTCTGGTATCCTGCATCCACGAAGGTCTCCGCCTCGAGATATATCTCTATGTAACGCGACTGTAGGTACACACGGCATCGGCAAAACGTGAGTCGTCAGGCGTGAATAATGCTGCAGCGGTGAACGCTCCGCGAATATCGAGACAATTATATACGATAGCCATGACACGATTATCGAACAAATTCTTTATTGCTCCGAATTATTATCATTAAAATAGATGAATCACTCGAATGACTGCCTATATACATGTATTGACGAATGAGATACAATTATTGTAGAGGGCGCTAAAAATATCGATTTTTGATGATAAAAACAGTTCGATTAAATTGAATTCGGCAAATGATGAAATTTTAATCGCACGATTGAGTGATTAAAATTTGCGACTGTCTATCGGAAGTTTTGGGAATTCCGGTTTTTTAAGAATTTTTTTTTTTTTATAGATCGCGGAAGATTTTTATGAAACTTTTTTTTTTTTTATAGATCGCGGAAGATTTACGAAAATATTTAGACCACATGGCGAAAGTTTTATGAAACTTTTTCTTTTTTTTATAGATCGCGGAAGATTTACGAAAATATTGAGACCACATGGCGAAATTTTTATGAAACTTTTTTTTTTTATAGATCGCGGAAGATTTACGAAAATATTTTGATTACATAGCGAAATTTTTATGAGATTTTTTTTTTTTATAGATCGCGGAAGATTTACGAAAATATTTTGATCACATGGCGAAATTTTTATGATAATAAGTGTTTTCGAGTAGTTAAGTGAAAAAAAAAGTCGGAATGATAGTCAAGCATGCACTTCCGGTATTTGGATTGCCGCACTTTTCTTTCGATAATACGAGCGGATTGCCGCGGAGAGAGGGACGATTATGAATTACGTAAGATCGTCTTGTATCACACCGAGAAGTGGCGGGCTGTCGACCGAGAGCTCTGCGGCTGCCGTGCTTTCTCTGTCTGACCTCGATATCTCCTCGACGAAACCCCGATTCCCTCTATGCTCTGCTCTATGCGCGTTTCATGCAACCAATACGACTGACGTTCGAGCTTCGCGCTCATCTACAGGGATACAGATACTACGATACTATAACTGTATTACCAGTGTGTAGGATACCCAACTATCTACTACATGCCACATCGTAGACACGTGGGGCCTACCAGCTCTTTTACTCTCTTGCCGCTTGCCGAGATCATTCATGAAGTGATGACTGACTGATACAGTATAACCCTTTCGCCGCCGCCGGCTCCATTTTTGGTCCATTATATTCAAATTTTTTTTTTTTTTTTTTTTTTTTTTTTTTCGAAAGAGAAAAGCATTAATAATCGTTATAATTCGATACCTCGAGTCTCGAAGTCGATAATCGAAAGCCATTGGCATTTAGAGATCGCGTGACTAAACTCAGTAGCATTCTCCGTTCGGTCGCGTAATTTTTTTTTATTTTTTTTTTTTTTTAATTATCTCTAAGCAAATATACCTTGTCGCCACGTAGTAGCAACTTCCGGTCGGTAATTGAAAAAAAAAAAAAAAAATTAAAAAAATACGAAGAAAAGTTTTGCTACTATCCCCGAGAACGAGATGAGACGATCTTTCACTAACGTTGTATGACTGTAGATAGTTTCGTATACAATGGACAATCGTCGTCGTCGTCGTCGTCGTCATCCTCGTGACGAAACTTTTCTTCGATCTCAGCTCCATTGTTCCAACAAGATAGTTATTTCAAGCATCCCATTTGTCGAACGTCGTGTCGCCGTTAGCTTCGCTGCGGAGAGCTCCTACGCGCGTATAATGGTCCGCGCTCTCCGCGCGCGATCGATCGAGGGTGACTAACCCGAATCACCATAAAACATTGCGAAACTCTGCATAACTTCATGACTACTAGCTGAGGCAGCTATACACGCGGGATGGAGAAAAGAAACACACAAAGATAGCGACTGATACTTTCTGTAACAGTGCCTTTTGCACCCATTACTCTCACTCGCGCCTCGACATTGCCGATAATACCGCATACCGCGCGTATTATAAAATACGAAAAAAAAAAAAAAACCGATAAATTTATTACGCGAATAATTAATAAAATGGGTTCGCAAGACACGTGGATAAAAAATATATACGACATATATAAAAAATGTATATAAATCGGCGTTTTTTTTTTTTAATAAATATGATAATTATATAATTTGTTATATATTTGGCGACATATATTTGAAAATATATTGGATTCGTAATATTTTTTTTTTGAGGGGCAAAAGGGAATATGGTCTCTATATGTGGTCTGTTTTACGCGTGGGACTATTTTAATGATCGCCAATAAAAATTTTGCACGTATTTCGCGACTACCTTAACAGTTTGCTGTTGGGGTAGTCGCGTTTTTTTTTTTTGTTTTTCATAAGAATTTTTTACGAAGCGCAAAATGACCTGTGATAGTTTTCGCGGCAAATCCCTTGAATTTTGAACCGGAAGTTTGTCTAATAGTTTCATATAAAAGAGAATATTCGTCTACTTCCGGTTTTTATTAAATAAAAAATTACGCGAAAACGTGCGAAATGCATTTTTTTTTTTTTCATAAAAATTCTTTACGGAACGCAAAAAATCACCTCCGATATTTCCGCGGCAAAACCCTTAAATTTTGAACCGGAAGTTTGTCTAATAATTTCATATAAAACAGAATAGTCGTCTATTTCCGTTTTTTACTAAAAAATAAATTACGAAAAAACGAAATGCAATTTTTTTTTTTTTTTTTCAGATAAAAAAAAAGCTTCACGCGAAGAAAGAAGCGTTTGAAGGACGAAATGAAGGGAATAATTGACCAAAGTTTCGTCTAACATCACCACAAAGATGTATTCCGATTGGCAGAAGGTAAGTTCACTCGTAGCTTATCGTAACAATTAATCGTGATTTCGCACATTGCATTATAGACACACAACTATACGTCTATAGTGAGGTAATAATAAAATTCATTATGCATGATAAATCATGCGTCGTCATACACGCGTTGTAATCTGCCGAACACTCGCGCGATTCTTGAGCCGATTATATACGTATGCATTGTATATATAGTGCTGTAAGTATAATAGAATCGCGCGTTGGTTGAACGGCGGACTCGCAATACACGCGCAAGCGCCCGCGAGAGTCAATGATCTGTGTACCGAGTGCCTACTGCACGCGCCAAAGGAATTGCGTCGAACCGCACGTGTCCGCCACTTTCCAATATGACTGCTCTTCGAGTCTCAAGTTCTAACAGCGGCATCGAAAAGATATTATAAGTAACTCGGCACCAGTTATCGATTTCTTTCTCTTCGTACCAATCGATTTTTTGCTCCACTAGTCTTCGATCTATTTTTTTTTTTTTTTTTCGCAAAAACCAACGAAAGGAAACGGAGACAACGCTTTGGGAAGTAAACGGGAGAGCGGAACAAAACGGGTCTCTATTATTAAAAAAAATTTTTAAATAAAAAAAAAATGTTAAATAAACTTTTAATATTTTTTTATTTATTTTACAAATAAATTTGAAAAAAAAAAATTTTTTACATTTTTACAACTACAATAAAAAAATTTTTTTTAATAATTTTACAAATGAAATAAAATTTTTTGTTTATATTTTTACCAATAAAATAAAAAAAAAAATTTATGTTTTTTAAGACATTTTTCGAGACAATTTCGACGAATTTTTTTACAATGGTCCATTTTGCCACTTCTATCGCGTTTTTCGACGCGATATAAGCTTCAAACATATTTGCTCTCGCGATTAAGTTGATTCCTTTTTGTTCCGTGAATACCGCGTCAGATAATGCGGAAAATAAAAAAAAATGAGTCTCGAGATGTAAGTTAATGTATAACAGCGCATTACATTACTTCCCAGCGATAAAAAAAGAGAAATAACACGCGTTATGTCGCTCATTAGATATTAATGAAGAAATGTGGAAGCCCCTTCGATGAGTAATAGCCCCCGCCGTTCTCGATTCTCTGGTTACCGGGATAATTGCCGCAATGTCGGCCTCTCTTACTCTCTCGAGAAATAAAGAGACTCTTCAGGGTCCGTACTGCCGCGAGGCGGAGTATTAATCCGCTGTTATATATATACCATCAGCTCTCGTTAGAACCATTTCCCGTTCTAATGCAGCTAAGAGGATAGTACAAGCGATGAACGAGGCCCGTGCGTATTTAGCGCGTAATTTATATAAGACGAGAGGCACGCTTGGTTCCACCCGAAAGCGCATCGATACATTGGCGTCAGCAAGCATTCCCGACGCTCTTTATTCCCGTCGATGTGGAATATCTCCGTAAAAAAAAAAAAAAAAAAAAGAAACTTTCAAAGATTTAGAAACCCGTTTTCGGGATGTCCTAAACCCGAAGAAAGATTCTCTAACGCATTCCACATCATCGTACGTAAGCTTCGGAATGCCTTAAAACGGCCAGCTAAACGCTACGATGAGCGTCCAATTAATGTTGAAGATTAATTAGAAGCCGCATCTACGCCACTGTGAAAGAGTTGGCGAGTAGCAATCGTTCCGAGGAGGAGTAGCGCACTTAGTTGAAGACTTCCACAGTTGCGCATCGAACATCCGCGAGACCGGATCTCGGTTTTCACGTCGAAAAAAAAAAAAAAAGACCCATATTCCGCGATCTTTGGTACCATTTGGTTCTCTTTTTCCGGCTGGCGATTGAGAACATTCGCGAAGTTCTTCGGCGAAAATCGACCGGGTCGCGATTGATCGAGGAGTCTTGACGACACGCGTTCTCGGACCTTGTTCGCCCACCGAGACTCCGTTATCGAAATCCGTACTCTAGGCGTACGTGAGATGCGTTCGGTAGCGCGAATTTGTATATCTTCCTTATTTTTTTTTTTTTTTTTTTTCGACGGTGAGCCAGTGACCCAATGAGCCCGATAGTGTTCACGGTCGCGACAGTACACTTGACACAACCCAATATAACAATTCCTACGAGGGACAAAGCACTTTGGTGAACGCGCGAGAGCCGCCCGGCGACTCTGTGGGACGGGGGAAAGGATTGTTGTGTGCATTCGTGGGTTTTCTCGGCGATGTGCCGATGGCGATTTAGCATGCGAGGGACGTAGTCACGACGTTGGTATAGTTGTCGTCGTCGTTGTCGCTGAGGCAGGAACGGCGAACCGGCACGACGCTCGGAATCGGTTCGTTCGTGTCACGATTGTTAAACTCGCTTAGAGGCTAAAGGATTCAGAAGGAAGCAAAAGGCGAAGTAGACAGAACGCAGCGACAGCGAGATACGAGGTCATCCACACTGGAGATCACGAAGCATGTGATGGTCAGTCGGCGGTGCGATGACCCTGAAGTACGAGGATAAAAAAAGACGATAAAGAAAGAAACGATTGTGCGGAAAGATCGTCATCGTCGTCCTTCCTTCGCTCCGTTGTATTTTCCTCGAACGAAAGTTCAGTGACGAAAGTTAACTTTGAGGAAAATCGGAGTAGCGACATACTTAACGTTTATGGGAGAGTCTGATGCGTTCTTCTCGGCGCGGGGAAAAAAAAGTTTCTCAATGTTGCACATTGGTACTTCAATGCTTTACGAAGTTCCTTGTTTCAAATGGAATTAGAGAGAGAAATATATTACGACCGGTAGTAACTGGTGCAATGACCTCGAAGTGAACGGAAGCGAGACAGCGAGTACTTCGCGATATAATATAGTGATCTTTCTCGTCGTTTATCATTAATCGAAATATTATTACGAAGATTTTTAATACGATTCGTAGCCAACGAATACCTCGATAGGATCATTCAATGGATCAGATTTGTCCGATAACAGTATTAAAATAAGTAAAAAATAACCAACAGTTAGCGTAGAAAGTCTAGAGAGCGAAAACGCACCAAAGAACAAATGTGTTACAAGTCGCTTCTAAGACGTTTGACGCTATACCAGCGAAACCAGCAATGGTCCCGGCGGTAACCATAGTTCAAAATCTTCGCCATGGATCCCTCTTTAAGATCGTCGAAGAACGATCGCGGGACCAGCGCCAGATCGGCTTCCACGAGACGAGAAACAACGACGAGTCGTCAAGCTTCTCAGCGCCGTGGCAGTCAACAGCCGCAGCAACACGCGGGAAGGTCTACACGACCGGAAGCTTTCTACGCGAGCGTGGAACCGTTATCCGTGAGACGAGGATTGCATAATTCTCTGGTAGTTCGTGTCCCAGACCCAGATACGAATTCCGCCCCAAATTCGCCGCTTGCACGACCTCGCGGCGTCGCAAATTCCTCGGGTCAACAGGTGCAGCACTCTTCGAGTTTACCGACGCAGCGCCATCAGCCGCAGTATCGCGATTCCATAATTGGAACTTCCGCTCGTCGCGGCGGAAAGAAATCGGCATCGAATGCTAATGACGATTTGATTCAATCGTCGAGCAACAAATATTACAACTACGCGGGTGTATCGAGAAGAGAAATAATCGGCAGGCGTTGCGTGGGCTCTCAGCAACAGCTACAGCATGACGACAATGCAATCGAGAGATTCGCACAGACGCTACGTCATCGGTGGAAGCAACGAGCCACGACCGACGAGAGCGCGAGGGGAAACGAGAGAGTTAATAATAATACGGCAATGCCGGAACCGTGCCTCGAGGAGAGGCCGAGAACTCTGCCCTCGATAGTCAGAAAGTCCCGTGGCGGATACGTCGAGAGTTACAATAGCGCAGAATTGTTGCCCGAGGGAAGAAGAATATCGAGGCAAGACATACTTAACCGTAGAACAAGCAGTTTCGGCGGTAACAACACGAGTTACGGTTTGATACGACGAAAGAGCAGCGGGGCATTGGAAGTCGCCGGTTTGTCTCAATCGTCGAATGTTTATCGCAATGACGATCGGCAAAGGTGCGACGAGATCGTTAAAAAAAATTCGAGTTTCGTTAAAAATACATCGACGGCGCAGCAACGCTCGGTTCAACGTGAACAGCAACAACAACAGCAGCAGCAAAATACGGCGCGAAGAAGAAGGGATGGCTCGATGGAAAGGAGCCGAGCCGGCGGATCGCGTTCCGTTGCCGATTTTCTAACAGTTTCCAGTCGTCTGCGAGACATAACTCGCGGTCTTGTGCCAAGACCGTCAACATTGCCAAAAATCGTACACACGTCGAGAGCCTCGAGAGCTGAGTCCGATTGGACGGGAATCGGTAGGTCTTATCGAGATCTGGCATCCCGCGAGGCGCCGATCTACGGGCGAATAAGACGAAGAAAATTGTCGCTGCCTTCGAGAGACTCGCAGATAAGAAAATCGACCAGCAGTTTGACCAGATTCGCGAGAGGAAAATCGATTTCTTCAACCGATTTCGATGCCGATTTCGCACTTAGCGATAATCAGAGGATAAGAAACTCGCGGGAAACTTATGCCGATTTTTCTTATCAACGGAGATCGGAAGCTTCCTCATCGCAAACGGATATGAGAATCGAGTGCAAGAAGAATTCGAATTACGGAAGAGTCTTACGAACAAATACATCGTCATCAAAATCGTCGTCGCAGACAACGGGAGGGCATCGCGAAAGCAAACCTAACGAAACGCGTGGCTCGAGTTTCAACGACAGAAAATCGGCGCAGCAACTCATTGTGCCGACCGGAAGAGAAGTGAGACACGTATCGAGAAGACGAATAATCGATAATGTCGAAGACACTTCCGAGAGTCCTATCGCCTCGCCGCCCGCGAGAAGATTGCAAACGAGTTCAATGCGAGAAATTGATTACGCGACAATCGATTTTGGTTTGAGAAAATCGTTCGGTATGACTAAGAGAAGAGAGTCCTCGTCGGCATCGAGAAAAACGCAGAATTCCGCAAATGAAAGTGATACAAAATCGATGCAACGTCCAACCGTTAGAAAAAATTCCGATAGAATCGATGATGTCGAGACGTCGATGTGGAATCGGCAGAAGGATAAATCGCGAGAAGATCGAGGAAAGCGTGGAGAGACGAGAAGTGGATCGCAGGAAATCTCTTCGCGGTCTACCCGTTGCAATCACGCGTCAACGACTTTGCCTTTGTACGCAAAGAGTGTTAGAAAAAGTTCGAGTTGCACGAGTTCCGGTATACCTTTGAAAATTGCAACAAAAATTTCCGAAAATAAGAATTCCAAAAGTGCGACGAAATCGGTGAAAGATCGTACGAATTATGTGAAAAAATCGGTTGCCGCGCATGTCAAATCGTTCAGCGAAGCCAACAGTCCGAGATCCGAGTCTCCGGGAACGTCTTCCGGAATTTTTGGATTTTGTACCGGTAGAAGAAAAGTGCGGGAAGAGGGGAAGAAAGATGAAAAGGAAAAGGCTACATCGAGATCGGTGGGCGCTGTTCTTAATCCTTCGCGACATTAATTAATTTCTGAATCAAAAAACTCCCATTTGTAAAAAAAAAAAGTTTCATTCGATTGTTTATTTTAAAGATTTTTACCTTCGATAGAAAAAATCAAAAAATTTCAACGTTAATAATTTCAGAATTTCACAAAAATCGTACAATCGTCTTTTTTGTGCTTTTGATAAAAATCAATTAATTTATAAATAAATCCAAAAATTACCAAAAAAATTATGGATTTTCATATTTCCTCGATTTATTCAAAAGTTAAATTATAAATTTTATCTTCTCTGGTGAAAAAAAAAAATCTCTTTTTTTCCAAATGAAAAATTATAAATTTTACCGATTTTCGTAAAAATGCCTTAATTTTCAGGGTGAACTCGTGTGGTTCGATCCAGAAGTAGGTCACGTTCTTTTTTTTGCGCTTCCGATAAAAATGAATTAATTCATAAATAAATCCCAAAATGACCAAAAAATTATGGATTTTCATATATTGCCGATTTATTCAAAGGTTTAATTATAAATTTTATCTTTTCTTGTGAAAATAAAAAAAAAAAAATTCTATGTTTTTCCGAAGGAAAAATTATAAATTTTACCGATTTTCGTAAAAATGCCTTCATTTTCAGGGTGAACTCGTGTGGTTCGATCCAGGAGTGGGTCATGTCCTTCCAGGCGAAGTGCTGGAGTACCACAGAGCTGCGAACGTGCTATCCGTGCAGGCAGTGATCGCCGGCAAGGTAATTTCTTCTTTAGCGAATATTATCGCAAATTTTCGTTCCAAAGAGAATCTCTAATCGATAGTAAAGCTTCGAGTGGTCTCACAGTTAGCGTTAACCACAAGAGATCTAAGCGCTCTTGTCGCTGTCTCTCCGATAAAACCAACAATGCCAAGTGTCCGCCTCGGGGGACTTAGCGCGTAGCGAGGCAACCGGTTAGTCTGCATTTCCTGAAAACGACGCCATCCACACTGCCAGAGAGAACTTCTCTGGCAGCCGATCGGTCGATACTCTCGACTACGGGATTTATAAACCGCACACTGCTCTCGTGTTATTTCTAAGCGTCGAAGAATGAGGCAAAGGCTTTGCTAGAGAAACGAAAACGGCTATTTAATGGTCATCATCATTACCGCGAGAAGCTGCTGAGTACCAATGACCGTTTTATGAATAGCGTCGTCTCTAAATAGCATTTAAAACCGCCGATTTTACCTTTTGTCGTACCGATTCACCGCCGATTTTACCTTTTGTCATACCGATTTACCGCCGATTTACGGTGTCAAACCGCCGATTTTACCTTTAGTCATACCGATTTTTTTTTTTTTGCACTTCGTATACATCGCGGCGGAAATTCATGACCACTACAATGTATCGGACAGAGTTCAATGTAACTTCCGTCTATACACTGATTTTATTTTCGATACAAAACACGCGAGCGGCCGGTGCACTATAATTCAGAGAGACGCATACGAAGCGCTGCGCGATGTACAGTCATTCCGATCGGCGCTTCAGCGGCAAGCTAACTTTTCTAACGGTACACGAAGCATTGAAAAGACCTCATGGAAAGTCCGAGTTGGACGATATCTATCGGATTATTGGAATAACTTGCATGCTGCAGGCAATTGCAACGACAGCTTAGACACTTCCGCGAAAGTTTGCGCTGTAACGCGTGTGTCTCGCTGAGCTTTATTACGCTCACGTAAAATTAGCTTGACGATGTCGGAGAGAGTGATATAATCCACTTATCGCGCAGGCGCCTCATCGTCATTAATCCCTTGAAGACTGTCTTAGACCGTTCCTCGACCCGCCTTTTCCTCGTCACTTTTTAATTGAAAAAAAAAAAAGAAAAAATAATTTCTAGACAACAATAGCCGCGATTTCTATGATACTGGGTCTCTAAAACATGAATGGAAATAGTAAAAATGTCAACAAAGATTTACTGTCACTGAGACGAGTTTTATAAAATGACAATTTTTCAATTTTTTTTTTTTTTTTAATAAAAAAAGTGTGAATTCCAGACGTTCGATGTATTTTTTTTCGGTTACATTTACGAAAATAATAATCGACTGAGAAATATATCGAAGTTAAAGTCACCTTAATTTTGTGATATTACGAAGAATAAAAAATAAATGCGCAGACGCCGCCCGTTCAATCGAATCGCCGAGGATCGATCGCGTATCGTCTTATAGTCGAAAATTTTTAATAAACAAAAATGTGCAATTTAAGGCGTTTGTTTTTTTTATTTGGTAACATTTATGAAAATAATCATCGACTGAGAAATATATCGAAGTTAAAGTCACCTTAATTTTGTGATATTACGAAGAATAAAAAATAACTGCGCAGACGCCGCCAGTTGAATCGAATCGCCGAGTATCGATCGCGTATCGTCTTATAGTCGAAAATTTTTTATAAACAAAAATGCGCAATTTAAGGCGTTTGTTTTTTTTTTATTTGGTAACATTTATGAAAATAATCATCGACCGAAAAATGTATCGAAGTTAAAGTCACCTTAATCTTCTAATATTGCGAAGAATAAAAAATAACTGCGCAGACGCCGCGAGTTGAATCGAATCACCGACTATCGATCGCGTATTGTTTTACAGTTGAAAAAAAAAAAAAAAAAAAAATGAATCGGTGTTCGATTCACTCCTCCGATGACGACTAAAGAGTTTTTAATTTTTATTTGCACAACACAAACTTAACGCGCAACGTGGCCGCGGAGCCACTGCGTTCGACCGGTGTCCCATTATAGATGACGATGCACACGAGCGTAGAGTCCGTCAATTTTTTCGCGACAAATTGTGATATATTTTTCGAACTTATAATTTATAAAAAAAAAAAAAAATCATCGAATCATTAATTTTGAAAAAAAGAAAAAAAATGGCGGAGTTTCCGCAACGCTGTAATGTTTATTGTTTTTTCATTGAAACGATCGCGCGTATCGATGCGGTAAGATTTACCTACACGGAATCTCGCGTCTGCGCCAATGCGACTGCAACCTCAGGTAGGCCGTTGCATCCGGTTAGGTCTCACGTGAGCGGCTCTACGGAGAGTCTTTTGCAGATCCGCGAATTCGCACGAAACGTCTATATGCACAACAAATTTCTTTTAAGTAACATTTCTTCACTACTCGACTTCGCGACTTACTACAGCGAGTTGAAAAGTAAAAGAAACGAACAAATCGTAGCAGCGGCATTCGCTCGAGTAATGAGACCTAAAAAAGTACATTCAACAACGTCAGCGACGATCCAAAGAGTTATTGAAATTTTTTAACGAGAAATCTTAACGAGATTTCGCACGACGTGTTTCGCGAAAGAATTTGCGCGGAAAATAGATCGCGAAGGGTGCAAAACGAAAAAAAGTTAACGGAGAAATTAACAGTGTGACAGAACAGTAAAGTAACGTGAAAAAAAAAAAAAAAAAAATTTCTGCTCCCGAACATTTTTTAAGTGAAAACTATGGAAGATCGAGAGTTCGCGATGTCGCGGCGTCGATCGCGAAAAAAATCGGACGGATCGTCGATAGAATCGGAATCCTCGGATTGGCAATACAAATACGCGACTCTCGAGAGCTCAACGTCTTTCGGAAATATTTATTACGACGCGACAACGACGAACAGCGCTTGCGAATCGATTTTTTCGGACGATTATGCGTCGGATAGTGAGAGAAGCACTTTTTCCCGAAGGCAGGGAGTGCAGACTTTGCTAAAGAAATTGTGTCATACGAACTCGAGATCGAAACCCAAGAGAAAGCTCGACAGCCTCACGCGTCTGTGCGTACGAGTGATGCTGGAAAATGTAATGCGGTGCGATTTATTGGAATACGAAACCAAAAATACCAAAAATGAAGCAATTATTAAAAATTTGTATCCGCGTATTTTTTTTTTTTTTTTTTTTTTTTTTTTTTAGTTTTAAGTACCGAATTAATGTAAAATTTTCATTGCAGCCACAAACTTTTACTCTCACGAATCTCAATGGCGTCAGACCGCGGCAAGATCTCGGGCAGAATGGAGTGGAAGACATGATTCAGTTAAAGTACGTAATTTCACCACCGCTACCGTAAATTAATCCATTATCCCTTAGAAATGCATCGGTATGACTTAAATAGCTCGTTAAATCTGCGGATCGAAGCTAAACGCCTTAATAAAACATTACGAACGATGCGAGTCATTCCGCGGCCGATGACGCGCGCACTTTACACTTTTTTTTTTTTTTTTTTCGATCGTTTTACTATATCAATAAATTGTTTTTCATGACAAAGTGCTTCGCGAGATTTATTTATAGCGGAGAAATTTTCAATAATAATCGATTATTAATCGACAGCGACCTTAACGAAGCTTCTCTGCTATGGAACTTGAAGATTCGCTACGACAAGGAACTAATCTACGTGAGTTCGTTTTTCATCTAATTAATTAATAATAATCTTCCCGACATGTTAATTTCAACGGTAAATTTTATTTTTTTTTTTTTTCATTTTTTTTTTTTTTTTTTTTTTTTTTATCAACAGACTTATACCGGAAGTATCCTCGTAGCTGTGAATCCCTACAAGATGTTCGACATCTACGGACTCGACCAGGTGAAGCTCTACGAGGGGCGGATACTGGGGACTTTGCCGCCGTAAGTTCAATGTCGGATCGTCGGCAAACCGGAAGTTGTAAAATTCTCACGGCTCGCTACTCGTGATTATTATTACAGCATCGATAACGATTTTAAAAAATGAAAAAAAAAAAAAAATTAACGGTACTTTTCTTCTCTCTTTTATTTTCCGCAGACACTTGTTTGCCGTCGGCTCGTCGGCTTACAGTCAGGTATCAGCAGCCAACAATTCCAGTGCCAATCAAGTGGTAGTCATATCGGGAGAGTCGGGATCCGGAAAAACGGAATCTACGAAACTGGTTATGCAATATCTCGCTGCGGTTAATCGCGCACCGAGTAATCTCGTTACCGAGCAGATTTTGGAAGCTGCGCCGCTTCTCGAGAGCTTCGGAAACGCGAAAACACCGAGAAACGACAACAGCAGTCGTTTCGGAAAATATTTGGAAGTTCATTTCCGAGAGTAAGCGCTTAATTTATTTATAAAAATGAAAATAAAAAATGGCGGATTAAATTTGAAAAATAATTGGGAAAATTATTTTTCGATCGTAGATTTTTTTTTTTTTTTTTACGAACGAAACATAATCTTCCCATTTATTTTTCAAATTTAATTCGCCATTTCTTATTTTCATTTTCCCAATTATTTTTCAAATTCAAATCAAATCAAATTGAAAAATAATTGGGAAAATTATGTTTCGATCGTAAAAAAAAAAAAAAATTCTACGATCGAAACATAATTTTCCCATTTAAGTTTCAAATTTATTTCGCCATTTCTTATTTTCATTTTCCCAATTATTTTTTAAATTCAAATCAAATCAAATTTAAAAATAATTGGGAAAATTATGTTTCGATCGTAAAAAAAAAAAAAAAATTCTACGATCGAAACATAATTTTCCCATTTATTTTTCAAATTTATTTCGTCATTTCTTATTTTCATTTTCCCAATTATTTTTTAAATTCAAATCAAATCAAAGTGAAAAATAATTGGAAAAATTATTTTTCAAATTCAAATCAAATCAAATTCAATCAAAAGAAAAAATTAATTTTTTCGGGAATAAATTATAAATTTTTTTTTTTTTTTTTTTTTTTTTTTTACAGCGGAGTGATTGTTGGCGGCCGAGTAACGCAGTATCTCCTCGAAAAGAGTAGAATCGTTACGCAAGCGGCTGAGGAAAGAAACTATCATGTATTCTACGAACTGCTCGCCGGACTCGATCAACAATTGCGCGATAAATACGGACTTTTAACACCCGACAAGTATTTCTACCTGAATCAGGGCGGCAACTGTGAAATCGACGGAAAAAATGATACGCAAGATTTCAAAGCGCTTTTATCGGCGATGCAAGTACTGGGATTCACGTCCGAGGAACAGGACACGATATTCAAGATTCTCAGCAGTGTTCTTCATCTCGGAAACGTGTATTTTCACCGGAAACAGATGCGACACGGTCAGGAAGGCGTCGAGGTGGGATCCGATGCGGAAATTCGTTGGGCGGCGCATCTTCTTCAAGTCAACGCGGACGGCATTATCAGAGCGCTTACGACAAAAACGACGGTAAGCCAACGAAAAAAAATCAATTAACTTTAAGCCGCTAACGATCCAATGGAAAAAAAAAAATCATCAAGTTTCGTTTTTTTTTTTTTTTTTTTTTTTTTTTTCAAATTCCGTTTTCGTAAGAATTTTTATTATTTCGAAAATAATTTTTATAATCATAATTTATTAATTAATTATAATTTAATAATTAATAATAATAATTTGTAAATTTATAATTTTTTTACAATTTTTATAATTTTTTTTTTTTTTTATTTCGGTTTTCGTAATCATTTTTATAATTTTGAAAATTTGACTATTAACAGGTAATAAAATTATTTTTTGCCAAATAATCGAAAAAAAAAAAAAATTATGATAATTCGTATTAATTTCGTTCGCACATTTGATTGTTTAGGAGGCAAGAAACGAAAGGGTTCTAACAGCGCTAAACATCGATCAAGCGCTCGACGCGCGTGACGCTTTCGCAAAGGCTCTCTACAGTTCGTTGTTTTCTTGGCTCGTCGCGCGTGTCAATCACATTGTTTACAAGGGAACAAAGCAAACAGCGGCTATATCGATCCTCGATATATTCGGTTTCGAAAATTTTGCCGAAAACAGTTTCGAACAGTTGTGCATCAATTACGCCAACGAGAATCTGCACTTTTACTTCAACAAACATATATTTAAACTCGAGCAGCAGGAATACGCGAAGGAAAAAATCGATTGGACGACAATTAATTACACCGTAAGAATTTTTTGAAAAATTTCTATTAATTACGAAACTAAACGAAGAGATCGAGAATTTCCGTCGAATTTCTCATTTTTTTCGTTTTTTTTTTTTTTTTCTCGTAGGATAATCTGCCGGTTATTCATCTGATCGCCAAAAAACCGGTTGGTATTCTTCATCTTCTCGACGACGAGAGTAATTTTCCAAAAGCTTCGGATCTCTCGTTTCTCGAGAAATGCCACTATAATCACGCGCTCAGCGAGTTGTACTCAAGACCGCGGATGAGTTCCGCTGAATTTGCCATCAAACATTACGCCGGACAAGTTTGGTACAACGTCGAGGGTTTCCTCGACAAAAATCGGGACACCCTGAGGCCGGATGTCGTCGAATTGCTCATCAGCAGTAAGATTCAGATGGTCAGTAAGATGTTCCAACACGTGAGAACGGCTCACGAGGCGAACAAAACTGTGAACAAACCTAACGGAAGATTCGTCACCATGAAGCCGCGAACGCCAACCGTATCCGCGAGATTTCACGATAGTCTTCAGCAGCTTCTCGACTCGATGTCTCAGTAAGTGACGAATCCGTAAAATCAGTCGATCAAAAAAGGCAAACGATTTACGATAAATGATTTCTTTACCAATTTGATTTTTTTCCAAATTACTTTTTTACCAATTTGATTTTTTTCCAAATGATTTCTTTACCAATTTGATTTTTTTCCAAATGA
The DNA here is from genome assembly GCA_964006125.1 of Cryptus viduatorius. Classification (NCBI taxonomy): domain Eukaryota; kingdom Metazoa; phylum Arthropoda; class Insecta; order Hymenoptera; family Ichneumonidae; genus Cryptus; species Cryptus viduatorius. The sequence goes on from OZ023229.1 coordinate 1,127,335, forward strand.
TTTCTTTACCAATTTGATTTTTTTTCAAATGATTTTTTTACCAATTTGATTTTTTTCCAAATGATTTCTTTACCAATTTGATTTTTTTTCCAAATGATTTCTTTACCAATTTGATTTTTTTCCGAATGATTTCTTCACCAATTTGATTTTTTTCCGAATGATTTCTTCACCAATTTTATTTTTTTCCAAATGATTTCTTTATCAGTTTGATTTTTTTCCAAATGATTTCTTTACCAATTTGATTTTTTTCCAAATAATTTCTTTACCAATTTGATTTTTTCCAAATGATTTCTTTGCCAATTTGATTTTTTTTCTAAATGATTTCTTTATCAATTTGATTTTTTTGCAAATGATTTCTTCACCAATTTGATTTTTTTCCAAACGATTTCTTTACCAATTTGATTTTTTGCCATCAGATGCAATCCTTGGTTCGTCCGTTGCATAAAACCGAATACGGAAAAGGCACCAATGAAATTCGACATGCCTTGCGTTCTCGAACAGCTCCGCTACACGGGAATGTTGGAAACCATTTCCATCCGTAAAACCGGATATCCCGTGAGACTTCAATTCGGTCATTTTGTCGATCGTTACCGATATCTGATACCCAATCATTTGCCGAGAGGCGCACCAAACAAGGAATTGTGCCGTATTATCCTCGACAAAGCCGCTCCTCACGATGCCCACGAACAGTATCAACTCGGACTGACCAGAGTCTTCCTTCGCGAGTCTCTGGAGCGAAATTTGGAGTATAACAGAGCATTGATTCTCGAAAGAGCGGCGATAACAGTGCAGAGGTAAGTAAATCGTCACGCAGACTTCAGCGATCGTAAAAATCGAGAAAACCGTTCATTTCCTGTCGTTTCAGATACACTCGCGGATTTCTGGCGCGTCGAAGATTCCTGAACATCGCGCGCAGCACAGTCCTCATCCAAGCCGTCTATCGAGGCTATCGCGACCGCAAGAATTTCCGGGACTTGAAACGCGGAGCAATGATGGCGCAGAAGCTCTACAGAGGCAAAAAAGAACGCGAAAGATTCGCCATCCTAAAAGCCGAAATGGCTAAACGCGCAGAAATCGAGAGAGCGAGTCGCGAGCGGGCGAAGGCGAAGCAACAGAGGGAAGAGCAGGAAAGAGCCTCGAGGGCAGTTGCCGGTGTGAATCATCTGGAAATTCCTGCCGAATTGGCTTTCATTTACAGCAAATTGGACGGTTAGCGAGTTGTCTCTCTTTATTTGCCGAATTTGGCAAAATCTATGATTCCCGTAAATCTGTGGATAGAAATCGCCCAATATACGTTGATTTTTGACTTGTGATCCTCTTTGCAGATTGGCAGCCGACACACACGGAGAGAAATCTTCTCAAAGTCGTCGGAACAGTGATCTCGTTGCCGCACGCGTATAATCTGCCGCCCGACATCGATCAGCATCAATTTTCGAAATTCACGAATATATACTTCAAGAGTCACATATTTGGAATGAAACGCGAGCCAATTAAAACGCCATTTTTGGCCAAAGCCCGCGATCAGGATTACACTGATTCCTTGATGATCTTCAAGATGATTCTGCGCTTCATGAATGAGAATAATCTGAGCGGCAAACGCGAACAAGCGCTCGGCGATTACATCGTAAACAAAGGTATCGTCAATGAGAAACTGAGGGATGAAATTCTCTGCCAATTGGCCAATCAGACGTGGAAAAACGACAACGATCAGAACAACGAACGCGGATGGCTTTTGCTCGCCAATTGCCTTTCGGCCTTTCAGCCGACTCCCACACTGTTTAAGTATTTTCTGAAATACGTTTCGGATCACGCGTACGATGGCTACAAAGCGTTTTGCCAGCGGAAACTTCTCCAAGGAGAGCGCACGATTCTGAAAATCATGAGTAACAATCAGATGAGCGTTCATCACGTTCCGCGGACGTATCCTCCTTGCGTTCTCGAGTGGCGCGCCAACAGAAATCGCGTCAACATGGCGCTCACCGTCGGCTTTTACGACGGTGAGAACACCACTTGCGCCGTCGATTCTTGGACCACATGCGAGGAACTCGCTAATCTTGCGGTCCACAATCACGGAGTCGAAAATTCCGGATGGACCATAACTCTGTGGAATCAGCTCGACGGACCCGACGCCATTGTGACGGAGACTAATGGCTTCGATTATGTTTTGGATTTGATATCAGAAATGGAACTCGCGCCGGCTTTCCCAGCTGCGAAACACATGTTCCTTGAACAGCGAAAAAACAGCTTCCCGCCAATAAAAAAACGAGAGGTGAGATAACCGAAATTTATTTTTATTGCGAGGAGAGAGTAATTTTAAAAAATTGTCTGTTACGTCACCATTGCCATAATAAGCGGTTCCAGAAATTCAATTACGAAACGAACCATTTTTTCTGCAGATATAAACTTCGCGGTACAATTTTTTCTTTTGTTATTTACGAAATTTACATATTCGTTAAATTAATAATTACGTAACTTAAATTGGCTGATCGAATTTTGAAGAGCGTAGAAGCCATTTTTCGCGAGTCGAAAGTTCGGTCTTTGGATCGATTTAAAAATCCATAAAAACGTCTGAAACTCGAGATTTTTCAATGAAAGCGCTGAGAACAGCTATTCTTCCGAAATTTAAATAGACTGACCTTCATTAGCGTCTTTCACCAATGGCAGCGTAGAAACTAAAGTGGTGAGAGTCGTAAAACCGTACGAAAAAAAAGGCTGTCGGCCATTGTTAACGTGGCGAAAATGAGAATACGCGACCGTGAGAAGCTCTGGTAGTAAAGCAGACGAAAGTTCACAGTTATTGGCACACCATACGGCGAGTGGTTAGCGCGCGGCGTTGGTGAGAAAAAGACGGAAATACGAGGCTCGGTAGTTGAAAAAATTGCCAATCGCTGTAACTTCTTCTCTGGAATCGTATGCATACCTATAACGTTGATGATGTTTGATTCATTCAGCACGCGCAAGCCATTCGTGAACTGGAACACGACCTGGAGCTACCGGTCCTCAAGACCTTCCAGCCGCTCGAGAGAAAACCGGTAGCCAAGGTTGTCATCGACAAGCCTGTGGAACCGGAAATCCAGTCGCCGAGAAGACCGGCCGTACCGCCGCCGCAACCACCGGTCGCTAAAACTTCGCCCGTTAGTTCGTTTAGTTTGTTTACCAATCCACTAAAGGCATTCGCCATACCATATAACATGTATCGTAATCCTTTTACTTCGATGAATATTTTTTTTTTTTTTTTTCAAAAAACTTGTTTTCATCGATTATGTGAAAGAAAAAGGAAAAAACAAATGGTTATATCTAATTTTCAGACTAGAAAGCAGTCACACGAACCGGTACTCGAGTCCTCAGGTGAAATGGGACTGTCGAGACAATCGGCGTTGAACGATCGTTACTTCGAGAAGGAGAAGCAGCGCAGCCGCAGTCTGGACAATCTTTTGCAACCGGAAGTCGTTCCGTCGCCTAGTAAACTCGCGAATCTTGGACTGTCGTCGTCGAAGCTAAACGAGCGATATCACAGCTTGGAGAGAGTGAGCGAAGTAACGGCTGTTAACAACGCGGAATACATGAGCAATTCGGAGGTCGCGCAGGAGAGAAAGTACAGCAGAATAACGAGAACTACGGAGCCTAATATCGTTGAGGAGGAGGATCTTACGATAGACTTCGAGTATCCGGATATACAGTCGGTAAGCCAAACGGGAAGATCCGAAGATGACAAAAACAGTTACATAAGATCGCAGACGAGATTCATCAAGTCCCAGTATCCAGGTAAGCGACAAATATACATTTTTGAAAAAAACAAATATTCGCCCGCACGAAAAAATATACAACGAAAATAACGATTGTATGTGAGGGATATCATTTTTTTCTGATTATCTCTATATTATAAAAAGATCGTGCGGCCGCCGTTTACACGAATCGAACGCAAAGCAACGGTTGCCATAGTGATGGTTGCCATAGCAATGGTTGCCATAGCGACGGTTGCCATAGTGATGGTTGCCATAGCAATGGTTGCCATAGCGACGGTTGCCATAGTGATGGTTGCCATAGCAATGGTTGCCATAGCGACGGTTGCCATAGTGATGGTTGCCATAGCAATGGTTGCCATAGTGATGGTTGCCATAGCAATGGTTGCCATAGCGACGGTTGCCATAGCAATGGTTGCCAAAGTGATGGTTGCCATAGCAATGGTTGCCATAGCGACGGTTGCTATAGCAATGGTTGCCATAACGACGGTTGCCTTAGCGACGGTTACCATAGTGATGGTTGCCATAGCGACGGTTGCCATAGCAATGGTTGCCATAACGACGGTTGCCATAGCGACGGTTGCCATAGCAATGGTTGCCATAGAAACGGTTGCCATAACAGCCGTTGCCATAGAAACGATTTCCATAGAAACGGTTGCCGTAACAGCCATTGCCGTAAACCGATTTCCATAGAAACGATTGCCATAGCAACGGCTTTCTTGGTAACCGTTCTGTTGGTTCGCTTCCTGTTCTTGGAAAAACGCGATCGCGCGAGTCCTGCGAATACCTCGTAATATACATAATTCGTTCGGATATTTTTTCGTGGGGCTCGACTAAAATTTTGAGCTCGAAGACATACCGATTAATGAAGAATTGAACATAATTCCCACAGGCAAACGTGCCTTACCGGGAAGTCAGTCTAGTCGTGCGTACATCGAGAAGAGCGAATACGGAGTTAAATCGTCAGCCATGTCGGACACCAGCGAAGCCCCTTCGCTCGCATCTCACGTCCGGCGGGTCAGAGTTCCCAGTCAAGCATCGGACGTCGATCAGTTTTTGGACGAATTATTTATGCCGGTTCTCGATGGCAATCTTGACGAATTATCCGACGCGAGAAGTCTCGCCGCGAGTATCAAAGGAACCGGCAAAAAATCGCGAATTGATACTATCGACGATTTCTTGAACTCCGTCGCGACTTCGTCCTCTGCCCGCAATATGACGGCGCGCGAACTTTCGTCGAGGATAAAAGGCGGCGGTAACATGGATATTCCCAATCAGAATACGGCATTCAATTTCAGTCCACTGTCGCCGGGAATAATGTCACCACCGATGATGATGCCGATGTTCAGTCCGGCGCAGCAGATGCCAACCGGTCAAAATCCTAACATGAATATGGGTTCGAGTTTCATGCCGATTCCCATCTACAATATGCAGGGGATGAACCTCCCGCCATATCCAAACTCTCCGCCGGCGCAGAACAACGATATGGCCGCCTATCAGCAGAATCTTCAACGCGCCTTTCTTCAGAACGCAATGGCGCAGAATATGCAGATACAGCAACAATTATTGGCGCAGAATCAAGCGCTTCAACAATTATTGGTCCAAAATCCACAAAATGGCGGTCAGCAGTCCGGTTCTTTTCAGGAATCCGAACAACAGCAACACTCGTTGCCGAGTCAATCGACTCCGACGAGCGCGCGTCAGGAAGTCGTCACGGTTAAGGCGCAAGTTCACCGATCGCAGAGTCCCCCAAAGAAAAGTCTCGATCTCTCGAGAAAATCGAGCGTCGATTACGGACCGCGGAAAATCAGTATCGACCGCAAACCTTTGGAAAGGAAAACTTCTTCGACCGCTGAACTCAAGAGAACGAGTTCCGGACGCGGCAACGTGCAGACCAACTTCACCAATGTTCTGAGCGAATTGAAAAATCGGAAGAGTAGCGTCGACAGCAATTCTTCGGCGATGATGAACGGTAAGGGAGTTCCGCCACCACCGCCGATGCCTCCACCATTGGAGTCTCACGACCCCTCGGAGTCGAGACCCTTTCTCGATCCTTACGGAAGAGCGAAAACCGTTCGGATCGGTAAGTGGCGCTGGCCGCCGCCTAGCGACTCGAACGAGGCGCAAACTCAGGACAGCTTCATGGAATTCAAATTGCGACAACATCAGCAACAGAGAAAGATAACCCCGCAATACCAGGAGTATAATCAGGGCGATGGTCAGCAAAACGACGGGAGCGTCGATTGGGAAGAATTCGAAATCGAAAATGTCGTCACTGAGGAGAGACAGGAAATTACCATTCACGCGGCTGCCATTCACGTGGCGAAACACGAAAATGGCTTCAAGGAGGACGGCGACAAGAAAAAGAAGAAATCAAAGTACGCAACAGAACCAAATCTCTTATAAGTATTTCGTTTTCACCTTTTTCGCTGTTATTCTCATTGGTATTTTGCCATTTTTTGCCATTTTTTTTTCAGGTCGGGTTTCGAAGTCGGCGCCCACAGGCCGTCGCCGGGAAGTATAGGAAAGTTAAAGCTCAGTTCGGAGATGAGACAGAGATTGGAAAAAGTGACGGCCAATCATAGCGTTCGCTCGACGAAGACGACCGAGAAACCTGCGCTCCCGCGAGAAGATGGGAAAGTTAAGAGACTCGAAGACAATAGAAAGCTTTTACTCGAACAACAATTGGCCGGCAGATGGGACGATTACGCATCAACCGCCGACGATACGCAGAGCATCACGTCGAAGGGTACGACGGATATGATGACGCAGGCGCAAGTAGTCAGGACGCAGATCGAGAGAATGGAGAGACCCGTTCCGCCGCCTCCGCCGATTTCTCCGCCGCAACCTCCGAGTCCCAGAGGCGGCAGTATGTACAGCAATAGGTAAGACGAAACGCAATTATCGTCATAACACTCGGAGATCGTTGCATTCCAAAAAATCGGTTCTTTTTCTTCTTTATCCGCAGTCAATCGGGAGTACCGCAGCCGCGAAGTCCGCCAGCGCCGGTTGAGCCGAAATCTCGCGAAAACGTCCGCACGTCGCCGGATTCCGACGGTGCCGATCATTTTCCAAAAAATCAACACGACATGTTCTCTCAGAGTCGCGATATATTTGCCTCCCAGCAGCATCTCCGCGAGAATCACGAGCATCGCATTGACTACAATATCGAAAGTAACAACAAATCTTCGCGATCGCAGGAGCAAAAGACGAAGGATTACTACGGAAAAGATAGCACCGACGTGGGAAGCACCACGCGCGGCGATCGAAGTTCCGATTTCGATTCGCGTCGCGATAACAGCGACATTATCTTCGATCCGAAATTCGCACGCGACATGTTCGAGAATACGAATTCGAAACGCGATTCCTTCGGAATGTCGAGAGACCTTTCGCCGAAGTCACGCGACAGCTTTGGAATGCCGTCGTCCCGGGAATTCGGCGTTGTCGCCAATACGCGGGAATCTTTCGTCGTCGCGAGACAAAGTTTCAAAAAGTTGGATCACGATATCGATCGAAGATCGAGCGTCGCGTCCACTCATCGTACCGATAAAATGGAGAGAATTGAAATCGAGGAATGGCCGGAATTTCTGAGACCCGTTTTGCCGCCCGCGGAAAAACCGGAAATCGAAAAGGTACAGGAAGTCGTTGACACGAAGCTGTATCCGCCGACCTCCTCGGCGCATTTCACTTATAATCGCGTCACGTGGGCGCTGAGGGTGAAGAAAGAAGTATTCGCACCCAATGAAACACTCGCCAGTCCTCTGGCGCTTCATCTCGTCTTTTGTCAAGTCGCCTACGACGTTCTTGCCACGTCGAGCATCAGAATCACTAAGGAAGATCGGCAGAATATGCTGAAACTTCTCGACAACTACGGCGTCACTCTCGACAATCTTCAGAGTACACAGCACAAGATTACCATCAAGAAAAATGTTGTCGACGTCGCGAAACAGTGGCCGCTGTACTTCGCGAGGATATTTCCGGTATCGGTGAGTCGCCAATTGCAATTTGTTAAAAGTGATTTTCTATTCTACTAAATGATCGTAAAAAATTTCACGAGAATTTTTATTCAATTATTTGAAATGGTTAATGTTTCTGAAAAAATCGGCTCGTTGAATGGTTTCCGGAAACAAAATGTAATAACTTTTTTTCGAAATTAAAAAAAAAATAAAAAAAAACGGCAAGGAATCGAAATCGCGTCTCGGAAACAAAATTAAATTTTTTGTCATTCGCATTCCGAATGTCTCTCTTGATTTTCGTACATATCAACAGTTTTTTCGTATTCAGCGGGAAAAAAAAATCTCAAAATTTGTGGATTGCAAAATTTGTCGATTTCTTAATAATTTTGAAAAAAAATAATAATAGTAACCGTCTCGTTAATTAACCCTAAAACTCCTTTAGGTCTTTGATAGTCGATTTAACTTTAATTTTAGCAAAATCGGCACGTAATATCAATATTAGGCGGATATTTGATTAATCGCCGATTTTTTCGTAATCGGCAATAAAAAAAAAAAAATGCGTAAACCTTAAATTCACTGAACTCGTCCGCGATATTTGAGAGTTCAACGGTAAGTAAAGATAATTTTTCAAGGAAGACAACTGATTTTTTTTTTTTTTTTTTTACAGATTGGACCACAGCATCCGGAAGCACAGCACGTCGCGGTATCTCATCACGGTTTGCGTCTCATAAAGCGAAATCCCGCCGGTGATCTCTCGATTTTGGAAACTCTTCCGCTGGAAGACATAGTATCCGTAGGATCATCGCGCGCCGGCGTCTGTACGCTTCAAATAGCTTCCGGAGTGAGACTTCCGCTTCACACGACTCGTGCACCGCAACTCGCCGAGATGATTGGAAATTTCATCAGAGTCGTGAGTATTTGCTAATTAAACTTTTATTTCACACATTCCGACGTAAAAAAAAAAAAAAAAAAAAAAAAACAAAATTTATTCTTTTCTCCAATCGGAAAGAATCGAAGCGAAGAAAAAAAAATGTAAAAATCGTAATTATTACAGAATTTTTTTTTGCGTTTTAATTGCATCGATTTGTTCGTCCCTTCGATTTATCGACGCCGTTCGTTGAAGAAACGGATATAAAAATAATTATCTTACGTAATAATCTCGCGAGACGCGTTAGTTGCTTCGAATGAAATCGGCGGATACGCGTCGTCTTTACTATTCACATGAAACTGCGGTATGCGCAGTAGTAATTGTCGAGAAGATGAGATTACCGCCGACTTGACACAAACGAGGCGTCGATGCAAAAAGCTCGCGCACACGCAATAAATGCAGAATCGCTACGAAATATGCGTTGGTAGAGGCGCGCGAGGTGCGGCTGACCTCAAGATGCCATCGCGACTCGCGAGAGCTGTCGAATGCGGTTTTCTAATCGTCGATCTTTCAGTCGCTTACGCGGCTGAAGGATCGCGTCTCACCGCCTGTGCGTACAATAATCATATCGGTATGAGAAAATCGACAAATTGAATTTTAAATTCCGAGAAGAAAAAAAAAATTAATCGTCGCGATAAAACTGACAAATGAGATTTTTTTTTTTTTTTTTTTCAAGTAACCAATTTTACTATACCAATTTACGAATTAACAGTGAGAAAATTATTTTTGAGATGAGAAAATCGGTTGATTAATTTTTAAATTTCGAAAAGAAGAAAAAAAAATTAATCGTCGCGATAAGACTGACAAACGAGAATTTTTTTTTTTTTTAAGTAACCAATTTTACTATACAAATTAACGAATTAACAGTGTGAAAAATCTTTTCGGGATGAAAAAATCGGTAAATTAAATTTTAGATCATAGATTTAATTATCGCGATAAGACTGAAAAAAAAAAAATTTTTTTTTTAAGTAACCAATTTTTCTTTACTTATTTACGAATTAACAGTGAAAAAATTTTTTCGGGATGAGAAAATCGGCAATTGAATTTTAAATTCCGAAATGAAAAAAAATTAATCGCCGCGATAAGACTGAAAAACAGGAATTTTTTTTTTTTTAAGTACCCAATTTTAGTATACAAATTTACGAAATAACAGTATGAAAAAATCTTTTCGGAATGAAAAAATCGGCCGATTAAATTTCATAGCCCGAGAAAAATGATTCATCATAAAAATAACGGGAGTCAAGAATTTTTTTTTTTTTCCTTCAAACTAACGAATGTCACTATACCGATCCATGAATCCATTTATCGATCCAAAAAAAAAAAAAATTTATTCGATGCTTCGCATATATATCTATAAGCGAAAATGATAGATTGTTCTTTGATAGCCGCGCGAAACGCCCGCATAATTCGCGAGGTTGTCGAATCGATTGTTAATTCGCATAGTGCGTAAGGAAAATAACGCTATAGTTACGGTTGCGCGATTGCGGTTCGTCCCGTCGTCTTATCATTTACGCGGTATCATTCATCCGTGAATCGCTGTACGGATAATTTGCGACGATTTACTACTATCCTAGAAAAAAAAAAAAAAAAAAAAAAAAACGGGAAGATACCATAGTATTTTAACAGTCAATGAGAGAGTAGTTCGTGCGTCATACGATGGGATACGAAATTACGGTGATCGAAGTGACGAGCGTCACCCCAGCGCTCGGAGAACGGGAGCCGCGGGAGGGGCTCGTCGCGGTCGTTTGGTTCCGTCGAGTCCGCGGACTGCGCGAAGGCACCTGTGCCTCTTTTAACAGGTACACGAGAAACACGTGAATCCGTGAAGGGAAAAAAGGTGAATCGAAGAAAGAGGAAAAAAAAAAAAAAAAATACAAACGAACGGGCAGCAAAAAGAACAGCGGGTACGCGCACCTATCTCGCCAACGGCCCGTGACCGATAGCCGTAGCGTGGATTGTCGGCTCTCCCGTTTTTTATGTTATATACATATATATATACATATAGTATATAAAACACACGGCATATATCCCTTCGGACTCGTTTAACCGTTAACTCTCTCCGAGACGCGCGAAGTAGTCACAGCGCGAGTACAAGAGATTCTTCGACCTCCCGACCTCGATATATGTTAGTGTATTGGATCGCCGCGAAAACGCGGGGAGCGGGGAATCGATCGTCAAAATTGAATATCGATTTTGCTAATTCAACGCGCGACCTCGATAATCGATTCAGGTTTTTCCGAAAATCCGACAAAAAAATATATTAACGAAGTATATTTTACGAAGGAAAGACGAATAATAAGTTCAAAGGCCTCTCGCGGAAACATCGAACGCTGCGAAATTGGGTAAACGTGACGCGAGAGGCCAACGATCGCAATTCCGCGATAACAGCGACAAAATTATCGAAATTCATTTTTAAGCCCAATAACATTACGCGGATCCGAAAAAAAAAAAAAAAAAAAATTGATCGCTGCGAAAAAGCGGAGAGCGGGGAATCGATCGTCAAAATTGAATATCGATTTTGCTAATCCAACGCGCGACCTCGATAATCGATTCAGGTTTTTCCGAAAATCTGACTAAAAATATGTATTTTACGATGAAAAGGCGAATTATAAGTTCAAAGGCCTCTCGCGGAAACATCGAACGCTGCGAAATTGGGTAAACGTGACGCGAGAGGCCAACGATCGCAATTCCGCGATAACAGCGACAAAATTATTGAAATTCATTTTTAAGCCAAATAACATTACGCGGATACGAAAAAAAAAAAAAAAAAAAAAAATTGAAGAAATTTAGTCTCGAAGAGCGAATTGCAGCGGAAAATACGAGGAATGCGCGATAATTAGTAGAATTTAAAAAAAAAGACAGTTATAAAAATTAGTTATCGTTTAATGATAATGTAGAGTTCCAATTATTGAGATTATTTCGAAGGGAAACAAAACAAATGAAGAATAATTACGAATGAGGAGGTGCAAGACGCAGGTGAATGACTAAAGAAGAAAAAAAAAAAAAGAAAAAAAAAAAAAGAGGGAGGAGAGGAGGCATTCGCCAGCATATATGACCACTGACTGGAAAGCCAATTTACACCGGGCGTTACCTCGGTGCGGCAGCTCTCTTACACGTCACGCCGTTATGAATCTCCTCATCCCAGTCGCGATGTATACAAGAGCCGTATATACGCGATAATATACTCGCCGCTTCCATCGAGCCGTACGACTTGCCGAGAAACCCGGTGCGCGCGGTCGATGCAGTTGCGTCTAATTATTGCGGCAACGCAACGCGCGGACACAGACCACAGATATACCTAATCGATCGTCCATTTTTTTTTTTTTTTTTTTTTTCCTCGGGAAATAAATACATCGTGAAAAGAATAGGCTAATGCCGACAGTACATTTAGCGCCTCCGGAACTCGGTCGATCGGTACCGAAGAGCGACTTCTCTTCTCTTCTCTTCTCTTCTCTTCTCTTCGACGTATAAGTTACGAGTCTGTTGAGCAGCTGCCGCTAGAACGGTGAAACCGACGGAGAAGAAAATGAAAGAGAAGAAAAAGAAGAAGAAGAAGAAGAAGAAGATCGTTGACTAGTTTCCTGCCGCACGCGGCCGCAGACCGGCGAAGAACAATTAAATTCATTAAGATACTCGGTAAACTTATTATAATGCGCGGACGTTTAATTGGACAGCGTTACACGGTTTCTATATATATATTACGCGTTTATCTATAATATCGAACTATTATGAGATCCATAAAAAAAAAAAATTGAAAAAAAAAAAATTCGATTGCGAAGTTATTGAATGATTATTCAATATTTATTGATTTTTTTGATTGTCAATAATCAACGAATGAAACATATATTTTGGCTGCGAATTTTTACGACAGCGAAAAATAGACGACAAATGAATATCCGCCTTAAAATTGTCTTTTTTTTTTTTTGACGCGATCAATTTTTCCCGCGAAGATCGGTACGTTTGTCTCGAACGATCGAAGACAACCGGTAATTTTATTAGTCCGTTGCTAATGAACGTTATGCCGAAGATCGTTCGTTTTCTAAAGGCATAAACACGATATTAAAAAATCGGCAACTTCTTGCCGTCGATTCCTCTCGCGCCGACGAAATCGGCAACTTTCGCGGTGTTCCTGCAATGCTGCTGCTGCTGCACGTGTACTATCCGCGATATATGCACTAATAGCCACGAGCACTTGCGTTACAATACTTTATTGATATAAACATCGTTCTCCATACTCGCGTAGCGCGCGATAACGAGTCATTACGATACCGACAACATTGCGTAGAAATCCAATCTCTCCGATGGCTCGGGGCACGAATACTCCGCCGATATATACCGGTCGCCCGGTTCTCGGTAGCGCGTCCGCGAGTTTCACCGGTACGTAAGAGAGAGATAAAATAAATATAAAAAAAAAAAATTTTAATTAAAAAAAAAAATTTTTTTAATTAAAAAATAATATTTAAAAATAACATAATATTTTTAAAAATTATTTTTTAATTTTAAAAAATTTTTTTTTAAATTAAAAAATAATTTAAAAAAATATTATGTTTACCCGCATACTTCGACGGAATTTTCTATGCGAGTCGGCAATAGGCACGTCGTGAGACGAAGGTGTGACCGCGGCAAGGCCGCCGGGGTCAACCGTATACCCACAACCGACGAGCTGCGCAATAAGATTGAAGCTGATGAGAGGCTACTCCGCCGGAAATCCGAAATAATTTATACTCTCGATCGCTTAGTTACATAATCGCGTATTTTTCCATCGATTCAACTATCTCCGAAACTTCGAAAACTTATGATATAATGCGAAAAATCGAAGAAACGGCGTTTAAAAATACATTTTTTCAATAAAATTTTTTGGAATAAAAAAAAAAAAGAGATCGAGAAATTTATGCAAAAAACGATAGCCACGAAATTAAAAACAATTATTATTTGCATTTTTAGCAGAATTAATTATGCAAAAAAATCGTGTTGATGTAATCATTTTTTTCTTGCATTTGGATTAACGTTATAACGACGAAAACAAAGCTTTTTTGAATCGGCGTTTAAAAATAAATATTTTCAATAAATTTTTCGTAATTACAAAAAAAAAGAAATCTGTAAATTATTTCAAAAAACTTTATAAAAAAATTATAGTTTTGCAATTTTATCAAAATTAATTATGCAATAAAAAAAATCGTGTTGATGCAATCATTTTTTTCTTGCATTTGGATTAACGTTATAACGACGAAAAAAAAACCCTTTAAAACGGCGTTTAGCAATTAATATTTTCAATAAATTTATCAAAATTAAAAAAAAAAGAAATCGGTAAATTTTTGCAAAAAACTTTATTAAAAAAAATTATAGTTTTGCATTTTCAGCGGAATTAATTATGCAATAAAAAAAAATCGTGTTGATGCAATCATTTTTTTTCATGCATTTGGATTAACGTTATAACGAAGAAAAAAAAAACAGTGCTTTGAAACCCGGAAGTGAGTGCAGAAATGTTGAAGTTTATATTATAGACACGTAAGAAAAAAAAAAAAAAAAAAAAAAAACTATAACAGTTAAAGTTGCAGTTTGAATGTCGAAGTAACAAACGTATTAGTTTTGCGAACACTACGCAGGTGAGTATAGTGGAAAATGATTGCGTCGAACTGTATATAGCGTACATATAGAGAGGGTATTTAGAAACAGTAGGGAATTAAACGGGTGTAAGGATTAGAAGAGCCGCTTGGCGTCGAGCGGTTCCTCTCGAGCGTCTCATACATATAGCGGGTTCAAGCAACTCGTGTTTACCGGAGGCAACACCTTGCCGCTTCTTCCATCGTTATCCACACACAGCGCACCTTCGTTCCACAACTTTCTCACTCTTTTCCTCATTCTCGTATTTTCCATTTCTGTCTCACGAGAGTACGAGAACCAACGGAGCCTCCGGAAAGGCCGGAAGCGGCTTTGAATTGCTAATAAGATTCTGTCCACAATCGTTATCTCCCGTTCACGAGACCCACGAGCATTCCGGCCACCTGTCGAAATTCTTTTCGCCCATTTTTTTTTTTTTTTTTTTTTTATTAAACTCGATGAATAATCCCACTTTATTCGTATAAGAACCGTATAAAAAAGAAAACATCATCGCCTATGGGGATTAAAAAAAAAAAAAAATTAACGAACCCGCGTCCGAGAGAAATGAAATTTTATTCTCACGTGTGCTGCGAAACGAGTCGTACGACCTATTTTTTTTTTTTTTTTTTTTTTTTTTTTAATTATTGGATCGATGGATCTGCTCCTTTTCTCGTGACTCCAAAAAGATCAAAAGTAAAACTTTCATGAAATTTTTTTTTAGTTGATTAGATCGCAATGATAATATAGCGTTGTCACCGGAAATCGATACTTCGCTCGCTTCGCCGGAAGCGTCAATAACGATACTTACGAAAAAAAAAAAAAAAAAAAAAAAAAACGACAACTCTATTAACTCGACTTGACGATTGGAAATCGGATCGCTGCAGCGAGAAGCCAAAAAAAAATCGACATAAAACGAAACGAAGCCTTGTATTTCATTAGTTCTCCAAAGGGTAACGAGTCTCTCGTCTCCTTCGGGTAAAACTCGACGGTGGGGCGACCCCTGTTTTGTCATTCAAGTTTGTCGTTCCCAGGAGAGTGCGAGAGGTGGGCGTTGCACCTGCTTACCTCGACCGGAAAGGGGCACTTAAAAAAAGGGTCCCAAACAGGTCCCCTCGACCCTCGAAACGTTCGAAAACTCGTCTTTTCGGTCGAAAAAAAAAAAATACACGAACGCCGATTTTTCGTCTAAAATTTATAAATTTATTCAAAATTCCCCGAAACTCCGCGCATGCGCGTGGAAATTTGTCGCAAACTTCACATACATTGTATATAAAATTTCCGAGAAATCGGGAGACGTCTCTCGCGCGATTTTTTTTTTTTTTTTTTTTTTTTTCGTCTCGCGGAATGTGGATGAGAGTAGGTCTCCCCTTTCGAGTTCAAGGACGTTATTCTCGATGACAAGAGGCGCGCCTCGTCGTGCAACGAGTCAACGCAATGCTCGAGAGTATAGTACAGCTATATCCACTATCCTCTATGGGTTATATATTCTATAGTGAAGAATCTCTCGAGTTCCCACGTATAATCGCGGCGACGCGTATACGGCGTATATACGGCGACCTCTCGACTTCTCTTAGCCTCTCGGAGGCTCTATTATACCACTCTCGGCCTCTCGCGTCCTTCTAGTCTTCGGTTTCTTTATTTATGAACTCTCTCGCCGGCAAAAGACGCAGGAGAGACCACACAGCGCACACATACGTTCGCGTTTTCCTCTCTCTTTTCATCTCCGGCGAATACGACAAAGTGGAGCCTATGGCAACCGATGAAATCATTGCCTCCCTCCTCCGTCGCGTCGTTTAGAAATTACTTGGCAACGATGCTTTGCGGAGCTCCCGCAAAGCCTTAGCAAAGCCCCCGAGGGATACCAGTCGTTATGGCAGCTATAATATCTCGAGATTTCACCCGGCGATCGATTCCGCGATGAACAATCCCGACGCTCGCAAACGCTATAACCGCGATGTCCGGAAGTTTAAACATCGAAAAAAAAAAATCGACCACCGAGAAATCTCTCACTTTCCACACCTAATATCTAACATACAAATCGTTATTCTGGATATTTACATTTTATTTGTTGTTTAAAAACGATCGTTCGATGGAAATGAGATTAACGCAATTTCACGGTCGCGAGGTATTCGGCGCTATAGATAAAAAGATCGCGACGCGAGAAATCGAAACTCGAACACGTGCGTGCGTAGGGTTACGTAAATCGGCATGAAACGTAAAAAAAAAAAAAAAAAAAAATGGAAATTTCTTTCGAACGCGTGGCTAAGACTCGTTAAATGGAAATCGACGTGGCGAGAGATATATGTGTATACATAAGTAATGGGGGATATTACTTCCGGCTACACCTGTTAGCCGTGGAAATATCCCCGTCGTTCACTTCCGCCACCGATTTCTATTTCATCGCTCGTCGGAATTCTATGGATCCACCACCGCGCGGACCGGCATTGTCCTTTTTTTTCACCGATGGGAAATGGCTGTTTCTCGTATGATAATTAACCGCTGCGCCTTAATCATACCAATTGACTTTTGCTTCGACATAAGATTTCTAAATCGGCGAGTAGGGGACACCGGGGCTAATCGAAACACTAAGAAAATCGGAATTCATGCGGTTAAAAAAAGATCGATAAATATGGGACTTTCCGGAATTAACCCTAAAAAAAAAACAGATTTTTGTAACCCTTCGACGCCATTCATGAGTTCGGAAAATTCGATGTTTTCATCACTGGAAAATTTTGTTGAAAATAAAAAAAAATTAATATGATTGGAGTTATAGGCGTTTAAAAATGACTTTAGGCGAACTATTTTCGAAAATCAGAGCGATGTCTCGTTTTTTGGGGTTAAAGTCATTAGTATCGCGAAAAAATGGTTATTTCGGAAAAATAATAGTTATTTCGGAAAATCAATAATTTTCATACGAAAAACAAATTTTTTTATTGCGTGTGTTCCAACTTACCCCTCGTTACGCTTAGCCCCGGTCTCCTCTATAAGCGTTACATCGAAGCGTTTTCACATCGAGATTTCGAATCGATTATAAATCGATATTTAATTACGGAAGACGATTTCTCGTCAATCTTTTCGCCGAGCTATTCTCGCGCATCGATATTAAAAAAAAAAAAAAAAAAAAAAAAAAAAAATTTACCGCAAATACGCGTTCGTTAGAGAAGTCGTATCTATCGGCGCGTCGATTTATCCGTACGAAATACTGGGAGTATCCGAAAAGATTATGATAAAGGAAGAGGAAAGGGATGCTATGCTGTTGCTTCTGTTCAACGCGGCGCACGCGAACTCTTCACGCGCCTGAGCTCTTCTTCCTTTTGCTTTTTGTTCCTCTCATTCTTACGCGAGGATAGCCGATAGCCGATGTTGGCCGATGGTGGTTTTCCGTGCATACGGCATACCTACCGGCAACCACATCAGGATAGCGGCAGCATCAACGACGGTGGGGTACGACGACCCAGATAACAGTCTTTCGAAGGCCCTACTACCGAACGTGCCTCGTTCTCCGGCTGCTCCGTACCCCAGCCGGGGATTCTCACTCCGTGAGAGAGCGAGAGAGCTTCCCCCCGACTATCGGAAGCGCCTCTTGCTAGTTTATCGGCTACCTTGGTCGCGGCGTGACGTATTCTCGAACGTTCTCACGAACGTAAAGAAACATACATTTCGTTTTTTTAACAGTGTATCAAAAAAAAAAATTTGTTACCATTTTTATTATAAACATAAACAAAAAGTGAGTGTGTGATAAAAATCAACTAAAAAAAAAATTTTTTTTTTTTCGCCTTGAGAATTATCGAAATTTTTTTAAAACTCCGAAATAATCCGATTTTTTTCGAAATTTTTTTTTTTTTTTCATTATTACGAAATATTTTGAAAATTTCTGAAAATCTATCTTTATAAACTCCGAAATATTCACATTTTGTTGGAATGAATTTTTTTTTTTTTTTTTTTTTCGTTATTGCGAAACATTTTACGAATTCCATGCGATAAATAAATCTCGAGTCGCATTTCCTTGCGACCGACGCGGAGTTACGTGAACGGTCTCGAGGCACGCACTGCGTACGGAAAAAAATGTCACAACGCGAGCCGCGGCGCTCGGTTTGCAATACTTGTCTTACACGCGTCGACGGATAACGATCGCGATCGACGAAGGATCGTGGCGCAAGAAATCCCATATAGTATATGCCGCGCGCCGGGTTTCCCCTACGAATTCTTCGACACTCGACTGACACACATCTCGAAAGAGAGAAGAAAAGGGCAAAAGGAGAAAAATGAAAAAAAAAAAAAAAAAAAAATTTAATAACGTTTCGTATCCGACAAGCCGAAGGCTTCGAGATCGTTGATTGACGCAAATACCTCTTTTTTATTTACGATGACATGAATTTTCATAATTTTTTCCACATCGGTAATTTTTTTTCGTTCGCGATAATCGCATTCAACTTTTGTCGTAAACATCTTTTTCCATCTCTAAACACCGTAAAAAAACATTTCTCGTCGTTAATAAACTATTTTTTTCATCTTCAATTGCTGTGTTCATGTCGACGGTATTTAAATTTCTCAAACGAAAGTTCTCCGTCTTTCTCTCTCTCTCTCTCTCTCTCTCTCTCTCGCGACCTCCTTGTCGATGCACATCATCGCGGCGTCTATATTTTAAGCCTTAAACTGGAACACATTCGCCTTAATTGAAATCCAAAAAAGAAAAAAAAAAAAAAAAAGTAATCCATGCGCGCGCAATGGCAGTGAAACCGATTCTCTCAATGATTCATTGCCGGCACCTCATTAGTGGCTCTCGGAGCAGAGTGAGAGGAATAAAGAAATTGACGTTGAAAACTCCGCCGTTCAGATATTCCGCGGCATAGCGCCGGCAGGAAAAGTTTTATTCGCGAAAACAAGCGAAAAGCGTAAGCCGGCAAAATGCGCGTTACACTCACGCAAACGCCTCGTATTGCGCCGCCTTAACAAACACACATACGCCGCGCACACTTCGCAACTTTTACACTATAATAATAAGCGAAAAAAAAAAAGAAAAAAAAAGGGATCGTCTTTGACAATAGTTCCCGAGATTTCCAAGAAAGTTTAATGCCTTTCTCATTCGGGAGAAGCGGAGACTAAAATGCAACCACTACTACTGCTTACGATTACTACTACTAGTAGTACAACTACTATAATGTAATGCCGCGGCTCTCGAGAACGCGTTCAGAAAAGATGCTACTAATGTACTCGGAGAGTCTTAGGAGAGTTTGTTAGGTAGATAATTATAATTAAAAGCGAACTCATTGTTCGTAAGGCTCGGTCCGCGATCCCACGAGCTGCGCACGCGCAGAGACCTCTTCTTTCCTCTTTCCCGCGAGCGCGTCGCGGAGCTATACACGCATCCACGTCGCTTCTTCGCCGCGGTTTATTCTCACGGTCGATGAAAAAAAAAAAAAAAAAAAAAAAAAAAAAAAAAAAAAAAAAAAAATGGTGGGACGCTCAGCCCGAGAGAGCCGCACGTGGAACCCGCGAGGAAAGCAAGGAAGAGGAAGTCGAGGAAGTAGTTCTGGTCTCATGCCGGTCTGCACTCTCTCGTACTACTCGGCGCCTTTTCTCGCATCCGCGCTATTATTTCCACGTTTTTTCGACACTTTGCAAACTGAGAGTATTTTCTTCTACGCGTAGTATTCAGATTAGCGACTCGATATCATTCATAAAACGGATATATCAATCTTACGAAAGAAACTCACTATTTCTTTTCAATGAGAAGTTTCGACTTGAATTTCATATTTTTTTTCATTTTCTCGTTGAATTTCATTTTTTTTTTATTTTCTCGTTGAATCTCCTTTTTTTTTCATTTTCTCGTTGAATTTCATTTTTTTCCATTTTCTCGTTGAATTTCATTTTTTTCCATTTTCTCGTTGAATCTCCTTTTTTTCCATTTTCTCGTTGAATTTCATTTTTTTTTTATTTTCATTTTTTCGTTGAATTTTTTTTTTTTCATTTTCTCGATGAATTTCATTTTTTTTTTTTTCAATTTCTCGTAAAATTTTCACATATCACGATAGCATAGATTCGCGACCGATTATCCCCGTTTCGTTTGTAATTCGTACCGAAACACTCGAGGCGATGTATCTAATACGCGTCACGTAAGAAAAGCATCGAGTCATTTGATGCGAATTAATATCAATCTTTGCTTTCTAACGACCCGTCGAGCCGCTTGGCGTGTATGTGTGTGTATACGAGTTTATGCGCGCTATACATAAATTACGATCGCGCCCCTCTCTCCTCTTCTATTTCTTCGTTGTAACGGGCAAATTTCTCGGGTAACGAAGAAAGAGAATGTATATCACGGTGCCGCGTTAGATATTGCCGCTGTTGAGGAGAACGCGATCATTCCGCGAGAGATTCTTACGTCGAAACTTCATCCGATCGTCGATTATACTGACGCGATATTTTACATTGAATAACGAATTATAATTCTCAAGGCGAAAATATTTATAATTTTTTTTTTTTTTTTTCGTAATTTTTTTTTTCTACGGATAATTAGACGATGTGGTGATAAAAAAACAGTACGATGAGTCGCGTAATAAAGGTGATGTGATCGAAAAAAAAAATCGACAAAAAACCGGAAGATAAGAAGAAAAGATGATGGAACGCGAAGTGTCGGATACGGAGGGTGTTTTCTCGCGAAGATTATCGAGCAATTGGGCCGAATTGCCGAACACTCTTCGCCGGCGGCAGAAACATCGTCCCGAGATATTGAGTCAATTTACCGATTTCTCGGAGTCCTCGGAGTGCGAATTTCGTAGGCGCGAAATACCGAGAAGTCAGCAATCCTCTGCGCAGCCGCGAAGGGTCGTAAAACGATCGGAATTGTTACGTAAATTTGAGAATCACGACGATCGAATTGCTTCGAGCGATTATCGCGATCGCGGAAGAAGCGATAAGAGACCGATAACCGGTTGTCTGGACGACGACTATAGAAAGCACTACGAGATCGGTAACAACAACAACAACAACAACGAAACATCGCGACTCGGACATTTGCGCGGCAAAACGTCGCGCAACGTCGACGATAACACGGGAAATCGGTATGATCGCGAGTACCGAAGTTTCTCCGACGAGGAGAGAAAAACAAATTCGCCTGATAGTCTTTTGGTGAAATCGTCGGAATCGGAATCGAGTAGCGACGAGTACGGACACACCGACGACTCCGGTGCGTTTCTCGAAAAGCCATCAAACTTCGATCGCGCGCCGAGAACGAAATACGAGATGTTCAACGGAACGAGAATAAACGAACAGCATCACGTGTCGCAGAAGAGCCGATTCGCGAAATTTTTCACCTCCGCCAAAGAGGACGTAGAATCGAGACGATCGAAGAGTTCGCAAGACAACCGAAAATCGTCATCGGCGGCGCTAGAGTCGCGATTGGACGTAAATAAGAACATAACGAAAAAGATCGGTAACAACGCGAACGCGAAAAGGGATACCGATATTCTCGACGAGGAAGCATTGCGCACAGATAAGTTCATCGAATCCGGACCGCCGAAGTACGAATACGAAAATATCCCGAGGATCGATGTATCGAAGATCGATCACCGATTTCCGAAGGGTGCGCGAGATCAGCCGACGATCGAGCAGTTGCGAATGGAGGCCGGTTGCCAGCTTCGTAACACGAGAAATTCAACCGATCGATCGGAAAATCGTGACGATTTCGCGAAGAAGATAAGCTGCTCGTCGCCGATCTCCGCGACCTCGTCGTCGTCGTCGCCGTCGTCAATGCTCTCCTCGCCGATCGGAAATCGGCCGCGGCAACCGTCCCTCGAGGAACTACGTCTCGAGGGTCTCATTCAAGATTTTTACAACAGCGATCAAATATCGGCAGCGAATCGGTCGAGTGCCGAGCGCAAGATGTCGAAAATGGAAACGATAACGGAGGAAAAACAGGACGGCAGTAAATTGAGCGTTCGAGAGATTCTCAAGAGATTCGAGGAGCTGAGAATGCAGAACGAGATGCAAACGGAGGAGAAACACAACGACAAGACACTGAATACCATACAGGAAACGCTGAAGAAACTTGACGAGAAGGTCAAGAGCTACCAGGTCGCGAGATAAGCATAAAATTACATATCTTAGTTATTAAATACACACATCTGTGATTGCATATATTATAGCGCATCGTGATAACGAGGTATACACTCTCATTATCGGTTTCAGTCGGTAAAGAAGTGGAACACGAAAAAAAAAAAAAAAAAAAAAAATCGATAAAAATTCATATAAAAAATTCTCAAATGAAAGAATTTCTATTCCGGTTTGAATATACTTTGTACGCGAAAGAAGCGAAGCGTTTATTATTTATTACCCGAGAAAGCAAACTACTCGGTTAATGGTAGGAAATGCGAGATAACGTTTTATAACGATAAAATCGTACGAACGATATATACGCGGATAACGAGTAGACACAGTCCAACTATACCGCTGACTCGTCCTCCGTCCGCGTTCCGCAAAAAAAAAAAAAAAAAAAAAAAAAAAAAACGAAAGAAATCAGATAAAAATAAAAAAAAAAAATTAATCTGCAAATTCCTCGAATAGAGATTTTCTATTCCGGTTTCGATAATTTTTGTGCAAACGGAGCGCAACGATTATTTATTTCTTCGACGTGCCATCGGTGTCTCGTCGTTAAATGGTAGATAACGATGGAAAGATAACGTTTTATTAAGATAATACGCTTTATAAGTATATATATACGTATATGAAGACAGGAGGCGACACGGTCCGCAGCTAAAGTCCAGCAGACGAGAGACGCTCCGTCTGCTGTCCGCAAAAGGATAATAAACGAGAGGACGCGTAGAAAACTTCGTATGTACTGTGAAGTGCTCGGTGGGGCTTTGCCAGAGATGGGAATATATGTAACGTTATCGTTAATCCCACGGTGTGTAACTGTATCCATGTCTATAGAGCGAAGCGCGGGTTCTGCTGCTTATTTATGTATATATATATAGATGTTTCGCGCGAACGCTTTGGTTCTTTCGCTCGATGCATTAACGATAATGTGGGTCAGGGTCGACGTCTGTGCATCACGTTCGCTCAGGTGGTTCGTAACAGAAATCGTTAGAATACTCTTCGAACTTCTGCGTTATCACGCGGCATTTTTTTTTTTTTTTTTTTTTTTCATCTCTTCGAAGTGTTGACATAGTAATATACCATCTGCCGGTAGAGATCGGCAATAATTGCTTTCGAAAAAAATATTATCACAATATTTGCTTCTCGTAAGCATATATGTCGTTTTTAGCTTCCAGAATACGCGGAAGAATTTTTTTTGGCAATAAAAAATTTAATTATTTTACGATCTTCGATCGAGCGACGATCTACGAGGATCTATAAAATTCCGCGATAAATTTTTTTTTTTTTCGATCTATTGGAAATTAAAAAAAAAATTTATTTTCGAGATATCGGAAGTGGAATTTCAATATTATTATTTTTTTTTTTTTTTTGCGTATCGATCGCCGGTTCCATATCGATTTCAGTCCGCAGACAATCTCCGAGCGTATCGTATTTTTTTTTTTTTTTTTTTCATTCGTTGCTCGGAAACTGGACGTTCATTTCTCGGCTGTATCTCGCGGACTGCATCGAAATTCCGAACAGGTAGTCCACGCGATCGATGGCATTCCGAGAGTACGCGAGCAGACCGCCCCGAGGATACCGCGAGCGGAGGTCCCCACCCGTAGGCCGTTGCAACGAGAGCGCATACCGCTCTAAATGAGTGGCTCTTTGCTGCTGGCTATGAATTCGATCGCATACTATGTGTATATATGTATACCCTCTTCCGTGCAGCTGTGTGACGCGCCCAAGAACTCGTTTCCACTCGCGTGAGAGATCGATTCTACCGTCTTATACTCCTTAACGAGCGTTACATTTACCAACGCGGCTTCTCACGTACCGATACAACGCAAGAAGAACGCGTGCCGAGAAACAATTTATATTAAAAAAAAAAAAAAAAAAAAAATCACGGAGAAAAGCCGTGAAAACCGCGGGTAGTAGAAGAGAAACGAAACGAAGAGAATCTCAGTGAATTCATTTTTCGCTCACCGCCTTTTGCCGCGATTAATAATCAGGTCGTACATCGGTGTTGATGCGCCACGGAATGATTCAATTCAAAATGAGTTCACATATTAAAAATAAAAAATCGAATTATTCAATTTAAAAATCATAGAAGAAAATTGATGATTGTTCCGCGTTTCTAGACGTATAATTTCGATGTTACAATTTTACGATAATTTTACGAACAATCATTGTTTATGTATTTGTTGCTATTTTTTTGCAAGTTAATTTTTTTTTCATTTATAATTTTTTTTTTATTGTTTTTGACAGATCGATCGAAAGCCGATTAAAAAAATCGAATCTTACGATAACAATCATTATTTATGTATTTGTTGCTAATTTGAATCAAGTTATTTTTTTTTTTCGTTTGTAAATTTAAACAAAATTTTTTTTTTCAGATCGATCGAAAGCCGATACAAAAATCGAATTTTACAATAATAAACAATGATTATTTATGTATTTGTTGCTAAATTCTTTCAAGTTAATTTTTTTTTTTTGTTTATATATTTTTCATTTTTTTTTACAAATCGATCAAAAGCCGATATAAAAATCGAATTTTACGATAACAAACAATGATTATTTATTTATTTGTTGCTAATTTGTTTCAAGTTAATTTTTTTTTTTTTTTCGTTTAAGAATTTTTGTTAATAATTTTTTACAGATCGATCAAAAGCCGATACAAAAATCGACTTTGACGATAAGAAAAAATCATTATGTATCTATTTGTTGCTAATTTGTTTCAAGTTAATTTTTTTTTTTTTTTCGTTTAAGAATTTTTTTTAATAATTTTTTACAGATCGATCAAAAGCCGATACAAAAATCGACTTTTACGATAAGAAAAAATCATCATGTATCTATTTGTTGCTAATTTATTTCAACTCAATTTTTTATTTTTTTTTTTTCGTTTATAAATTTTTTTTTTTTTATTTTTTACAGATCGATCAAAAGCCGATACAAAAATCGAATCATCACGAGAATCATGTATCTCAGATCACAAAGACGATACAGTCGCAAGCGAATCACGGCGTACAGCACGTGTCTCACAACCAGCTACACAATCAGGTCAATCACGCGGTCGTCGGAAACCATGAGATTCATTCAACCGGAAATCGCGTGTCGGGCGGCGGTCAGCACGTTAATTCCGTGGGTCAGACGAACGCGGCAAATCATCATCAGCAAAAGAATCAACGAAATTTGAGTCCAAGTCAGCAGCATCAGTCGAACAATCAGCTGCAGTCGCAGCAGGAATGGCGGCAGCCGGAGGAGACGGGAAAATCTCAGGAGGAAAGCTTCTACGAGACTGGACCGGTGGTCAACGATGGAAAGCACTCGTTGCTTCAATACGCGATGCTTAATTTCCGGCAATCGACAGAAAAGTAAGTGGAAAAAAATGTCTTTCCTATTTTTTTTTTTTCACTTCTTCGTCTTCTTAAACATCGCGACACGATAAACTCGAATCGTTTCCTCGATCATTCGGCGTTAAGAGAAAAATCATTGAGATCGAAAAAAAAAAAAATCGATACGAGACACGATTCGTTTCCTTATTCACGGATTTGGTAAGATTGAGAGTGAAATTCTTGAAGAACTATGCAGCAGCGATAAATAGAGGAGTTTCAGCGATCGCGGCGACTCTCGATCTTCGACTTTCACGATAAAAATGTCGTCCTCCGCAGTGGCGAGACAATTCGAGAAAAAAAAAAAAACTCGATTCGCAGGTACGCGCGATCAACGGCAGTAATAGGGCAACTCGAGGCTCGAGTTGAGATGAAATACCTCACTGGAGGTTTAGAATTTACCGAGAAAAAAAAAAAAAAACGGGGGAAACGAACGCGGAAGTTGCGCGACTAACTGTTTATTCTTGGCACCCGTTTAGCTTTCGTTCGATTTCGATACGTTACTTTGACTAATAGAGTATCATTACGCGATCTCGCGGTATAAAATGTTTCGGAGGAAAATTTATCGAGAGATATACATGAAAATGTGTAAGTCGCGTATGAAAGTTTCACGCTCTCTTCTAGAGAGTTTACTGTGACGCGAGAGCGGCAGTTCATCATCCCGCGACACGCGAGACAACGAGAGGCGGTCTTTGCCTCAAACGGTGAAACACACGCGGTACCAAAAATTACGATGAAAAAAAAAAAGAAAAAAAAAAAAAAAGATCGGAACAAAATGAGTGGAGTTAAAAAAAAATTGAAAAAAAAAAAAAAAATTTGATTCGTGACTCCGAGACCCTTGGTAAGCGCTTCACTCGAAGATCGACGACATATTTCGCGTGAAAGTCGAACGAACGGACGCGTAAGGCTCTCTTACTCTTTGCCGGATTTTGCGCTTCGTCTCCCCCCCCCCCCCCCCCCCCCCTCCCTCTCCCTCTCCCTCTCAGCGACGTATTTGGGACAGAGTTCGCCTGGGATCGATACACACGTTCGTTCATCAACAACGAAGAACTCTCTGATCAACATTCCGCGACTTACTCTCTTTTCGTGATCTTCTTTCTTGCCGTCTCACCGTACCGTCTGAGAAGATAACTCACGAGAGTTCGAAAGCAAGTCGAGTCACGTGAAAATTATGCGAGAACAGTATCGGAGCGATTCGATGGACCTATTTTTTTTATCGTCCCATTTTTATTCGCCGAAATTTATCTTTTATCGTAAATGCAGTACAGAGCCGCGAACTGTATTACATCGAAAAAAAAAAAAAAAAAATTGATGTCGATGTGTGGTTTAGAAATTTTTTTAACATCTTCGAAATAATGATAAATCTCGAAAAAAAAAAAAAAAAAAAAATCCATGTCAATAAGTGATTTAGAAAATTTTTTTAAATCTTCGAAATAATGATAAATCTCACATCACGCGTATAGACTCTCGAAAAAAAAAAAATTGACGCGCCGTTTCGAAATTTATTGCCAATAAATTATTTTTTTCCGCCAATTGCGAATTATTAATTTATTTTATTTCGCGTTTAAAATTTCGACGAATCCGCGAAAAGCGTAAAGAAAAAATGAGATATCGTGTTGAAAGAAACGAATGGATGTGTTTCGTCAATATTTTTTCTATGAAAATAATAGTGGGAGATATAGAAAGGTACAATAAAAGTTTCCGCGATGTCCAACCGCCATTCGTCGACAGTGGGGTACCAATTATCGAGGGAAATTTTTTTTTTTTTTTTTTTTTTTCTTCGTCTTTCTTGGTATGTGCAGCGTGGAAAATAGCCGGTATATGTATGTTACGCAAGAGCCCACCGCAGTTATAGTCGGAGATAGCATTCTCTCTACCAATACTAAACTCGTGTTGAGAAAGCATAACACGCGAGCGCGTCTTCTAGGTACACTGTACCCAGATATCATCGAGTATCCGTACCGTGGACGATTCCCTCGGTTGCGTTGCCGCTCTTCTTCGGCCCGAACGGCGATATTACGTGCAGTACGTTCTCATCATTCTCGCCTCGCGTTTGCTGCGACCCTAACCGTCTAACTACCGATTTACTAACCTCAAGAAACCCATAAAAGTAAAAAAAAAACCCGAAAAAAAAAAAAAAAAAAATTTGAAATGGGATTTCTGGATCATTTCTAAGCTGTCCGCGAAAAACCGAAAAAAAAAAAAAAAAAATTGAAATGGGATTTCGGGATCATTTCTAAGCTGTCCGCGATTTTCTAACCTTAGGAAACCCATAAAAATAAAAAAAAAAAATAAAAAAAATTGAAATGGGATTTCGGGATCATTTGTAAGGTGTCCGCGATCGCCGCAACGATCCGGAAGTAGAAACGAAATTAACATTAAATCCAATTGGATCATCGAATTAATTCGCTGCGTATCTGAAAATCGTCAGATTCGAGATGATGAAGACGGCGGATGGTTCGATAAGCGGTTCTCTAAAAGTAATCGAGTCGCTGAAGAGCAAAAAGAAGAACAAGAAGAGCAAAGGACAGCAGGACGGCGCCGAGTGGACGTGGAAAGAACAAGTTGATCTCGTAAAGTATTCGCAAGTACCGATTGAACAGAGTTTGTTGAGACTCGACGGGGATCTTAGTGTTCTTGCCGTCGAGTGTTTCTTTTGTCTCATGCGATACATGGGGGACCAACCATTGCCGCCCGACATGAGTGAAGTTAAGTGCGTCTACACGATCCTCATGGTGCGTATCTTCAGCTCTATTTCTCGTTCTTCGATTGCCATTCGCTCTTTCGTTGCTTCCGATCGATGAACGATCGATAAACGATCGATAAATGATCGATAAATGAATTTTCCTATTTTTCCCATCAGCATTGTCACAAATTTGAACCGTTGCGCGACGAAGTGTACTGCCAATTGATGAAACAAACGACGAACAACAAAAGTCCGAATCCCGAAAGTTGCCAACGCGGTTGGCGGCTCTTCAGCATCGTCGCCGCCTATTTTACGTGTACCGAAGGCCTGCGACCCTATCTAATAAAATACCTCGAAACTGCGGCGTACGACAAACGACGAGCCTATCATGGAACAGCCACCGTGTGTCTCCAGAATCTTCGGAAAACAGTTAAATACGGCGGAAGAAAAAACGTACCGAGCGTCGAGGAGATTATGGCGATCAGCGCGGGAAGAAACGCGAAACGGCAGATCTACCGATTGCCCGGAGGAACCGAAAGAGTTATCAATACGAAGTGCACTACCGTTGTTCAGGTGAGAAACGAGAAAAAATTTACTCGCGTCATCATTTTTTTTTTTTTTTTTTAACGATCCCGTCGGCGATCGAAGCGTAAAAATAGACGCGATTATCGGCGGTTGTTAAGTTTTTACGGACTTTGCGCATTTCGCATAATGGACCGTTTATTTCGTGTTTTTCGTTATTTTTTTTTTGTTTTGACGCTTTTACGTGTCTGCAGGATGTCATTGAAGAAATGTGCAGCGTCATATCCGTGAGAAATCCTCACGAGATGGACGAGTTTTCGCTTTACTGTATCGTCGATGGCGACGCTTTCACGATGCCACTCGCGAGGGACGAATACGTTCTCGACGTTACCACGGAATTACACAAGAATCATCAAGTCTTTTATCTCATATTCTGCAGGTAAAAAACCTCACTATTCGTTATTTAATCGATAATTAACCATTTTTTATCGAAAAATCGGAAAAATTACACAATTTTTTTTTTTTTTTTGGAAATTTCAGATCGGTTTGGTATTATCCTCTCAGACTCGACGCCGCGTTGTACATAGAAGTGGTGTTCAATCAAATAGCTCCGGATTATCTCGAGGGACTTCTTCTCGTTTTGCCGGGAGAACATCTTCCGCAAGAAGTTATCGTAAGTAAAAAAAAAAAAAAAAAAAAGAAAATCGTTTTTTATGAGATTTAGAAGAAAAGACAAAACGACAAAAATCCCATCTTTTTTTTTTATTATAGTGTTATTTATTAGAAATGTTATTAAAAAATTGATGAAAAAATTGATTGATCAATAAATTTCGGAAATCGATTTTTTTTTTTTTTCAATGAAAATGATTCTTTCTTTTTTTTGCATACGTATGAATTTTTAAAAAATTTTCAATTTGCTTTGAATTTTTTTTTGTATGGCAAAAATGGGTGAAAAAACACAAAATTCAAAGAAAATTGAAAAAAATTGATACGTATTCAGAAAAATGAATGAATCATTTTTACAAAAAAAAAAAGTTGAATTTCCAGAAAATTGTTGACCAATTTATTTTTCAATTTTCTTTGAATTTTTTTTTATATGTTAACAATGTGTGAAAAAACTCAAAATTCAAAGCAAATTAAAAAATCTGAAAAATTTCATACGTATTCAGAAAAAAGAACGAATCATTTTCGTAAAAAAAAAAAAAATTGGATTTCCGAAATTTGTTTAGCAATTAATTTTTTCACCAATTTGTTAATAACAATTTGCAATTATCATTATTCGAAATTAATTTTTTCAATACCTTTAATATACATGAATTTCTTTAGATTTTTATATCATCGCGAAGTATTTTCGAATTTTCACTAATTTTTCTCGAATTTATGCGAAATTAACAAAAAGCGACACTACCTTACCGACCGTACAATCCTCTAATTTAAATCGCAATTATTTACAGTACGACATGGCGCAGATCGCTGCTCTTCTGCACCGAGCAGCGGACATGGCGCACGAACCAACGACGAAGGAAATAAAATATTTGTTGCCAAAACCGGCGTTGAGTTTGCGAGAGCCGCGACCACAGCAATGGGGCAGTATGGTGCAACAGGCGTGGAATAACATTCAACACAACACAGCAGCCGTATGCAAAGCGCAAGTACTCGGTAAGTTTTCCTCCATCACCAGCAGAGTCCTATTTCCATATTAATTCCTTCGATTGTCTTTAATGTCAATTATTTTTACAGAAATACTGTCGAAATGGCCGCTCTTCGGCTCGAGTTTCTTCGCCGTAAAACGTGTACCGGAGAACGGCAAGGAGAAAGGCGGCGACCATATCTTGGCACTCAATCGTCACGGAGTTCATTTCATCGACTTGATAACTCATGTAAGCATTTTTTTTCTTTTTTTACTTTTTTTCTTCTTTTTTTAATATTTTTTTCGTCTTTTTTTAATTTTTAATTTTTATTATGTTTTAGTTTTTTTTTTATTCTTTTTTTTTTTATACCGTTAATTAACTTCGAAACTTTGTGAAATTTTTAATTCCACTGTTTTAATCGAATTTTTGCCTATTTTTTTTTTTTTTTAGGAAACCCTCTATCACCTTTTTTCTTCTTTTTTTAATACTTTTTTTCTCCCTTTTTTAATTATTTTTTATTTTTATTATGTTTTAGTATTTTTTTTATTCCTTTTTTTTATACCGTTAATTAACTTCGAACCTTTGTGAGATTTCTGATTCCACCGTTTTAATCGAATTTTTACCTATTTTTTTTTTCTAGGAAACCCTCTTTGACTTTTTTTCTTCTTTTTTTATACTTTTTTTCTCCTTTTTTTAATTCTTTTTTATTTGTATTGTGTTTTATTATTTTTTAATTTTTTTTTTACCGTTAATTAACTTCGAAACTTTGTGAGAGTTTTGATTCCATTGTTTTAATCGAATTTTTACCTATTTTTTTTAGGGAACCCTCTATGACTTTTTTTCTTTTTTTTTTTATTTTTATTATATTTTATTATTATTATTTTTTTTACCGTTAATTAACTTCGAAACTTTGTGAGATCTTTGATTCCACCGTTTCAAACAAATATTTACCTATTTTTTTTTTTTTTTTAGGAAACCCTCTATCACTATCCCTACTCCGAGGTAATATCGACGAGGAAAGTAAAATCCGAAGAGGGAACTCTTTATCTCGACATGAAGTGCGGCAATCTAATGCAGCAGAGAATAACGAGACTGCAAACGGAACAGGCGCACGAGATATCGCGATTAATAAGGCAATACATAACGATGGAGCAGAGAACAACGAACAACCAACCGCCGCCGATTGGTTTCGCAATGAGATGAAATGACAATCGCAACGACCGATACCCGCTTTCCTTTTTTGTCGCTTTAAATCGATCCGACATCGCGGATGATACGAAAATACTGCAAAAAGGGGAAGTGGGAGACGTCGTTTCGCAACCAATTTAATTGAACGAAAAAAAAAAAAAAAAAAAAAATCGAGAAAAATATATATATTTTTTTTTTCGCGAGCGTTTGGCGTTACATATTTTCACGTATAAAAAAAAATGCTCAAGTAACCAAATTATCGGTTTTTGTAAATACGCGTAGCAAAATGAACGAATGACGATCGATGTCAAATTTTAGCTCAAGAAAATAGTTTATAACGCGTTTAATATTATTATTATTATTATTATTATTAATATTATTATACTTATTGATGTCTTCGTAAGTTTTTTTTTAACAATCGAGTTATCGTTTTCATTGATTAACCGTCTCGAGTTTTGCTGGTAAAATCGTAAGATAATTAACGTTTACGAAAAAAACGGCTGATAGTTCGTCGCGTGAAAAAAAAAAAAAAAGAAAAAATGCTGAAACGCGAGAAATGTGAAATTCAGCCGTAAGTCATAGAGATATATATACATTTATCTTTCAATATACTGATCCGTGAATAATTGTTAACTTTCGCGGAGATGCTACTAATCAGAATGATTTTATACCGTAGAAAATAACGAATTTCACGCTGATGAAAGGACTAACAAATTTTTTTCTTGTTATCGTATCGCAAA
Organism: Cryptus viduatorius; assembly: GCA_964006125.1. Taxonomy (NCBI): domain Eukaryota; kingdom Metazoa; phylum Arthropoda; class Insecta; order Hymenoptera; family Ichneumonidae; genus Cryptus; species Cryptus viduatorius. The sequence goes on from OZ023229.1 coordinate 1,159,795, forward strand.
CAGATATTTACGAAAAAAAAAAAAAAGCGAAAAAAAAAATGCGAAAAATTGTATAAGCGTATCGACGATTTATTGTCGTTGTATACGAGACGAGAGAAGACTCAAAGTTTTATACATATATAGAAAATATTAAAAATTTATGTATAAATATTGTAAAGCGCGATATTTGTCGATTAATTTAATCCGACGGTGAAAATTGACGCTCAGCGATTGCTGTTCGTGATTTCGGGACTCGATCCCGGAGTCTTTGATTTCAATTCTCGCGGCCAATTGTTAGCCGTGTGGCGAACGTATCCCGGATCTGTGGGCGACGACGGCGAGCGTCCGGTTTGACCGGCGGTCGTCGTCTTCAGAACTGTTATCCACTCTTCCAGCATCTCGATATCGTCTTTGTTGGGTCCTCCTTGGGATCTGATGGCTCTCAGCGACGAGGGAACGTTGAAGGAAACGTCGCGATGCCTCTTCAATATGCCTTCCGGATTGCCGCTCATCCTCGTCGGCACGTTGTCGTATTGACTCGAGTCGCTGTATCTGAAAAAAAAAAAATCGGTAAATTTGCAAATTCTGTTTTCAGCGCGCGAAAAAAGGGAAAAAAGGAATGATAAACGATTTTTTTTGTACCGCGTATCGAAATTGTCTTCGGGATCGCGTTCGACTCTCATAATCTTGACGCTCGGATTAACGATTTTCGCGAACATCGGCTCCGGCATACTGTCTCTGGTGGCGGGAAACATCGGAGTGTCCAACTCGTCGTTGGGTCGCTGACGATAATCCAATCCCTGATAAAAATTTTTTCCATCGTCGCGATCGATTCTCGAAGAATTTCTTGCGTTTTTCTCGTCGTCTCGCCGATCCCTCTCGGGATCTCTGTATCTTTGAGAATCTCTGAGCGTTCGTCCGTTTTCGAAATTTTGCGCAACGTAATCGCGCGATTGTCTCTCGTCGCCGTCGTAGTCGCGATCGCGTTCGTCGCTACGCACTTCCGTTGTTCTCGGACGCTGAACTTTGACGAAACGATCGTCGCGATCGGTCTCCTGGGAGGAGGAGGGCAGCTGATCGTCATCGTTATTTCTCGATCGTCTTATTTCGTCGGAATCGTCGTAAACGCCGTTCGTAGCACCGATCTTCTTGCCGTTTGGTCCCGAAATCTTCTCCGCGCCATTTTCACTCGTATTCCGCTTCGGAAGCCTCGACTCGTTCTCCGTACTTAGCGTAGTTATCGTCGACGGCTTGATAGAGGCCGCTGCGTTTTTGAGAAAATTATACTCTCAGAATACAACTCGTCTTCGAGACCCAAAGCACAGAAAAAATGTACGCATAACATAAACAACGATATCAAATCAGTTTTCCCGAAAAATCCTTAAAATTTCGTAATTAAAAAGCAAATCAGAGCTCCAATTTTGCATTTTTTTTTTTTTTTTTTTTTTTTCAAAAAAGATCGATACGTGTTTTCGTGTATATTTTTCGGTGTCGAATTTTCCGAATTTCCCAGGCAAATCTATTAACGAAGCGTGAAGAAAAAAATGAAAATTTCGTCATTCACTAAGCAAATCAGAGCTCAAATTCCTGCATTTTTTTTTTTTTCGCAAAAGATCGATAGGTGTTTTCGTATATATTTTTCCGTGTCGAATTTTCCGAATTTCCCAGGCAAATCTATTAACGAAGCGTGAAGAAAAGGTGCGAAAGGTATACGTATAATCAAAGAACACATTTATTAATCCAACAATATGTGTATTATATATAAAAAAAAAAGAAGAGAAGATATAGGTGTATAAATGAGAATTGCGTGAATAGTTTGCGATAAAAAAAAAATTAAAAAAAAAGGGAAACGATAGTGTATATTATCCGGAAGTGCTGACAACCCGTACACGCGGCAGAGACAGGACACTTCCCATCGACTTGCCTGTTTCCTTATCCAGGAACGTCTGTGTTCCGTCGTTTTTTTTCTTCTTTAGCGGAGTACTCATCAGAAGATCGGCGATGAATACGAGAGCCGTAACGAGACACAGTGCGCCGAGGACAGCGGCGTTGTCGATCAGATCCTCAGGTACACTTTCGATCGACGCAAGCGATAGGGAGCCGACGATTCCGAAGAGAATTATCCCCAATCCCAGCAAGAAAAATTCCTTTGGACGACGAAACGAAGACGAGAAAAAAATGAAAAAAAAAAAAAAAGATACGATTTAGTAGTCAATTAATGTTATCCCGTCACGCAAAGTGTCTCAATACCGTGCAATTACTATCGCAATTGAAAAAGGAAACGCGAAACATCATTACAATAAAAATGAAACACAACTTAATGACTCATTGAGTAGGTAAATCGCGTCGTTACAATTATCTTTCATCCATTAACAAAGGAACAGTGTCCTTGCATCTTCCGAGAGATATGTTAAATCGCAGATATTTACAGGTCGAAGGGCGACCGACCCAACCCCAGTAATTATAATAACACTGATGACGATTGCGTCACGAAAAAAGTCATCAACTCAACAGGCGATAATTAAGTGTCGTATCGGGTAACGCGTAATAAATATATATATATTTTTTCTTGTTATTATCTCTTTCAGAGTCTTTTACCGCGTGCAAAGGCGCGAAGATCCTTTGAATGAAAGACGACTTTGAACATTTTTTCGAATTTTTTTTTTTGACAACCATTTTTTGTTTACATATTGATGAATATGAAATGTTTGCGACTCTGTGGGTATTTAAATGAAAGATTTATGGATCGATGGATTTATGGATCTATGGATCTATGGATCTATGGATCTATGGATTTATGGATCTTTAGATCTCTAGATCTATGGACCTGTGGATCTATGGATCTATGGATCTATGGATTTGTGGATCTATGGATCTATGGATCTATGGATTTGTGGATCTATGGATCTATGAATCTATGGATTTGTGGATCTATAGATCTATGAATCTATGGATCTATGGATCTATAGATCTATGAATCTATGGATCTATGGATTTGTGGATCTATGGATCTATGAATCTATGGATTTGTGGATCTATAGATCTATGGATCTATGAATCTATAGATCAATTGTTCTATAGATCAGGCTATCTATGGATTTGTCGATCTATGGATCTATGAATCTATGAATCTATGAATCTATGGATCTACGGATCTATGGATCTATAGATCCTTCATGAGGATCGAGAATTGGTCACAATATGAAGTGACGATCGGTAAAGAACCGCCTCGCGCTCCACTTGTGAATCATTATGGGCGTTAGTTGCAAACATATTACGTGGCGCCTTTATAGACTTCGCGTCGCGCTTCAAGTGTCCCATAGATCATGCGGCTGCAAGTACCACTGAGGTAAGTTTACGATGTTATAGCATTTTTTTTATTTTTTTTTTAATAATCATAGGAGCGCGTAAACACGCATACGCACACCGGTATCGCATGTCTTTATTGTGACTGACTTGGGAGATAAATGGAGAATAAAGTTTTTCGTCCTTGCGACTCAATGTCAGCATCTCGAGCACTCGGTTACCGCAGCGCCGTTCTCACGCTACTGAATCCGCGGTATGTTGAGGTGTGCGCTATGCAGCGATCTATATGGTTCCGCAAAGTCTCAAACAACGCGATTTTTTGCTAATTATTTTTATCGACGCATATCGCAATTTTACGCTGAGAAATTTCTCAAAAGTAGGAATTATTCATTTTTTTTTGGATTTTTAAAATTTGTGTATGTAAGTGTCTCAAGGAACCGCGATATCTCAAACGACGCGATTTTTTGTAATTTATTTTTATCGATAAATATCGCGATTTTACGCCGATAAATTTTTCAAAAGTTGGAATTATTTTTATTTTTTTATTTTCTTGAATTTTTTATTATTATTATTTTTAATTTTTTTTTAATTTTTTAAAAGTCGAAATTATTTTTATTTTCTTGAATTTTTTATTATTATTATTATTTTTTTTTAATATATAAGAGTGTCCCACGGAACGCGTAACTCACGGTAATTCGCCCACTGAGTTCTCCAGTCACAGCAGCAATGAGTAATCCCACAGTTATTATAATGTAACCGCCGCATGTTGCCGTCGCAAGTGCCGCACCTGAAACGTGAAATCCGCATCGGCATAAACTTTTGCGATAAAGAATACGATAATGAGAAAAGGTGTTATCGGAAGAAAAAAAAAAAAAAAAAAAAAAAAAAAAACGGAAATGCAGTAATAATGGAACAAAGTGCATTGCACTCGTCTCTCGTTTTCGCGCCTTTTCTCTCGTAATGTTTCGTACCTATCGACCCCCACGTTACGTTGTTTAGCAGTGACCACTCTCTGCTACGATTCCTCAGGTAGTGGAAAACTCTTCTGCTCTCATCGTCCGTAACGCGAAGCGCAACAACGCACGCGATACATAGAAGCTGAAAACATCGATAAATAATCCGTTCCGATCGAAATTAACTTTTTTTTTTTTTTTTTTTTTTTTTTTTTTTTTTAGTTTCGTTTATCCGCTGACTAAGAAAAATTTCTTGGGAATCGAAAGCCATATCATTATATCAATCTTCGAGTTGCTTGAATCATCGCGACTGAGCGGAAGGCAAATCACAGATGATATGATTATTCATTTTTTTTTCGTATATATAGGTGAATTAACTACGCCTACTCACCACTTCGACGATCCTAATGAATACTTTCCGATTCCACATCATCTTACCGATTTTTTTTTTTTTTTTTACAAAATCCAAAAAAAAAAAAAAAATTCCAAAATTTCCGGAGACGCGCACTCACGATCTTGCGAACGGAAGATTTTTCGCGGTATCTTCGTATCTATCGTTGACCGCTTCTCTTCGAATATTATAAGAGAACTGCGTGCATCACTCGTATATATAAAATCCTTGTTTCGCGTGGTACGTGTTTCACATCAAAATGCGATTTTTTTTCGTTGCTCAACAGTCCATTCACTCAGACACCGCACACAGGAATCTTTATATTATCATTACATATATCGCGATCTTTTTTTTTTCTGCGCGTCGTTTTAAAAAAAAATACGAAATCGCGTCTCGTAAAATTCGTCAATTTTTTTTTTTTTTTTTTTTTTTTTTTTTTTTCGAGGATTAGTTGCCGTCAAAGTGCGAAAAAAGCTGAAAGTTTGGGGGCGTCGAGGGAGGCGCGTCCCCGGAACAGCGCAAGAAGATGGCAGTGAGAGGACGTCGCACTGGTTAACCGGACGGCAGCGCGCGGACCCGAAGAAACGACACTGCGCTTAGCGAAGTCGTAACGAGGACTGAAGGAGCGATAGGCTTACAACGTTCTCGTGTTCGGATTGCACTGACTCCTCTGTCACGTAATAAGGTCCCCCCGCGAAGACTATACATGTATTATGTTCGCTACCTGAATGCGCACCGCGGGTACAGTATACATATTCCGAACACTATAACACGCTATGGTACGTTCGAGGGCCTCGAAACAATGCTATTATCGCACGACGCATTGGCGTGGCACGGCTCGTCACTTTCCATGAGATACCATAAAAAAAAAAAAAAAAAAAAAAAAAAAACAGACGCGCCTCAGAGTTTTAACTTCTCGTCGATTTTCCGCGGCAACGACGGAATTAACGCCGAGAGGCCGCGCACCGGTCTCACGATAACATTTTTTTTTTTTTTTTTTTTGATTTTAGACATTTCATCGATTTATTCATAAAAATTTGTAATTTTAATTAAAAAAAAACTTTGAATTACACGAAAGAAAAATTATACTTTTTTTTTTTTTTTTTTTTCGATTTTTATTTTTATTTTTACGAGAACTACGAGTTTTTTAACGCCGCGGCGATTATTCCGCTCGGATCTGTGTACTGATATTTCATTTTCACGTTGAATATTTACTTTGTTAAAAAATACGTGAGTCTGAGAATTTTCTTTATTGCCGAAAAATTGCGCGCGCATTTTTTTTTTTTTTTGCAAAAAAATGATTTTATTGCAATTTAATTTCGCGTTCCGCAGCGAACCATAGATTTTAGTAAATCGTTTTTTTTTTTGCGATTTTTTTTCATATCCACACATTTATAGCGTATTAAAAAAAAAAAAAAAAAGATCGCAGAATACGATCGAAGCCCTCGAATTTCGGAATCATCGACAATGTAATTTCGCCGACCGAGAGATCGTATTGTAACTATATACGTCGCGCGATTACCAGGAAACCGTTTCACGATTCTCGAGAACCCGAAGTGCTTAATGTGTATCGAAGTAATAAACGTTCGGTAGTCGCAACAATGTAAATTATCGTCGAATATTGTTGTTATTACAAACGTTCTATCAACGGTCACGACGCGCATGCGTAATTCGTAACGAGTAAAAGACGATTTATTTTTCGATAGAATTTATTTTTCTTTCCATCGAATTCGACGGAAATCCCGCGATGCATCGAAGTTTCTCGCGATATTGTCGACTTTTTTCCGGGAAGACAAACGAATCGCGAATTTGGTCGGCGGGGGGATAGAGGGGCAACAGAGGTCTTCGCGAGCGCCGGAGAGTGTTGTGACGAGAATTCCCCCTCTCCCCGCGCTGCTCTATCCCGTAGGATTTTTCTTTGCGATTATTGGCTCAACGGGAACTCCGCGTGTACCGGCAGTAGTCCCGAGGAGACATCGAGGAACTGTGCGCATCAGTTAGTCATTCGCGAGCGATCGTCACGGGAAGAAGGGATCGCGAAGTGTTACGAAAAAAAAAATAAAAATAAAAAAAATACGTAATACTGCGACCATTGATTTTTCGACTACTAATCTTCAGTTTTTTCGCCGAACAAAGAGTTGTGTCACGAATTAGTGACGATAAATTACGAAAAAAAAAAAAAAATCGACGAATTATGGATAAATTATGGTCCGACGACGTCGAAGACGAGGCGATACGATTCGATATTCCCGAAGACTCAAACGACAAATTCGAGGATGTGAAATCGAACGAAGGTGACAAATCGTGGAGTTACGGATCGGAATCGGAAAAATCTTCCAAAATCGGAAGGAATTCCCGTCGCGAATCTCAATCAGATGTATCGGGTAAGTCGAAGACTTGTAATCAGTTTTTTCGATAAACGCGACGAAGTACGTGAAAATGAAGACGAAATAAGCATAACATTTTTTTTTTATATTTTTTTCATAATTTGAATTTTTTTTTAATTTTATCTTTAAACAAAAAATGAAATTTATTAAAAATTAAAAACTTCGCAAAATTTATAAAAATCGAAATAAATAACTGCATTTTTATTCGATAAAAAGTTTTTTGCTAAAAAAATATCTTTTGCCGATTTTTACCGAAAAAAAAAAAAAAAAAAAAAAAAAAAAAAAAAATCGATATTTTTTTTTCGTAGTTTTGAGTCGTTCCGATGTTTCGAAGAGTTTCTCGAGGTTTTCGCATGACAAAGAAACGATTGTCGGTTCTGCCCTTCGAGAAGCCGAATTGCTTCATTTATTGTCGGATTCGGGATTTCCGATGACTCAAGTGAACGGTCAACGGAAGTTGGGACCACCGCCCGGATGGACAAAGCCGCCACCCGATCCGAGTTGCGAGGTTTTCGTCGGCAAGATACCGCGGACTCTTTACGAATACGAAATTTATCCGATTTTCTTAAAAATCGGTGAAATCTACGAACTTCGATTGATGATGGATTTTTCGGGAACGAATCGCGGCTACTGCTTCGTGATGTTCACAAAATTTCAACACGCGCAGCGCGCCGTAAAAGAGTTAAATAATTACGAAATACGACCGGGAAGAAGAATCGGCGTTGTCGCCAGTATCAACAATTGCCGATTGTGCATCGGACAAATTCCGACCGACATCGATTCCGAAGATATTATAAACGTAAGAAAAAAAAAAAATTTTTCGTATTTTTTTATTTCGACGTAAGAAAAAAAAAAATTGCGAAAAAAAAATCGTATATTTTTATTTCGACGTAAGAAAAAAAAAAAAAACTTGCGAAAAAAAAAAAATTTGTATATTTTTATTTCGACGTAAGAAAAAAAAATCGTATACTTTTATTTCGACGTAAAAAGAAAAAAAAATCGTATATTTTTATTTCGACGTAATAAAAAAAAAAAATTGCGAAAAAAAAAATTCGTATATTTTTATTTCGACGTAAGAAGAAAATTAGTTTTTACATCACGCAGACTTTCCCTCCATATAAAAATTTCGTATTTCAGAAATGCCTCGTTATGCTGAGTCGATTAATCCGCGTGATTATTCAATTGTTTTCTAGAAATTTTACGAAATGACTGACGAGGTTAACAAGGTCGCGATTTACAAGAATATGAACGGCCAGATACGTTGCGCTCTCGTGTCTTACAAGACGCACAGAGGTGCGGCTATGGCGAGACGAAGACTGTTACCCGAACGAGGGAATCTCTTCTCACACGGCGAGGTCAGCATCGACTGGGCGCATCCCGATATGTCGCTCAACAATGTGGTAAGTTGAAAAAAAAAAAAAAAAAAAAAAAAAAAAAAAAAAAAAATGCGTTCGTCATTTTTCGTACAAAAAAAAAAGATAAATCTATTTGTTCCTCAAAAGAAAAGAATTAAAGCTTTATTAATATTTCAATAGATCGCGAAACGTTCCGAACAATCGATATATTTTTTAAAAAAATTCCCCGTCGATATCCCGCCACTTGCTTATCTTTTTGAAGAAAAAAAATCATTCAACGCATTCCATTACTTTAAATTGACGAAAAAAAAAATCCTTATTTTTTTACGAAAAAAAAAAAAAAAAAAAGTCGATAAAATTATTTGTTCCGCAAAAGAAAATATTAAGATTTCATTAACAATTAAATTATTTCAATATTTCGCGAAACGTATTAAAAAATCGAACGATACGTTTTTTAAAATTTTTTTCCCCGATATCCCGCTATATACCTCCGTATCCTTGCGTGAAAAAAAAATCATATTGACGAAAAAAAAAAAAAAAAATTTCGTTATTTTTTCTACGAAAAAAAAAAAAAATCGATAAAATTATTTGTTCCGCAAAACAAAATATTAAGATTTCATTAACGATGATATTTCAATATTTCGCAAAACGTACCGAAAAATCGAACGATACATTTTTTAAAACTTTTTTCCCCCCGATATCCCGCTATATACCTCCGTATCCTTGCGTGGAAAAAAAATCATTAAACGCATTCCATTACCTCGTAATATCTCGAGTTTTTCGTATCGCGGTTTTTGCGACAATCGAGCAGAGAACTCGGCAAAAGCGGCTGTAAACGCATAGTCTCCACGCAGGGACGTGTCTGGTCACGGACGATCAAGAACAATGACTCTGGTCACTGGTGTCTCTCACGACAAAAATGGAACGTGGGTACTTTCCCCTCTGCCAGGGCCTCTTCTTCTGTATCTCAACCTCGTGTACCCGGCGTACCTTTTCATTTTTACCTTTGATAGTCATGGATATTTCGTAATAAATAGTTCGTATTTATTTTTTTTTCGTTTTTTTTAACCGTTTGCCGAGCCGTGTACCAGATATTTGAATGACCTTTGTTTCGGCCGAAAAAAAAAAAAAAAAAAGAAAAAAAAAACATCGCGCATGCGCGATGCCGCGGAGATTTACGATGAGTAACGCATTTTGTATTAATGGATAAAAAATGACGCGAGTCCTTCGTAAAATCGAGCGTTTCTTTGCAACATATATATATTTTTTTTTTTTACGCGTAAAATTGTATATAGCGTTTGAGGTTATTCGAGACTCTTGTTTATCGCTCTTCGGTTCGTTATACCGCGGCGAACGAGTGCCCGTGAATTCTCACCTCCTTTCATAACGCATTACGGCAGTGCGAAGCGTGAAACGCGGATTATGTTCCGTGACAATCGGAGATATTCTCAGACTCGATGAAATATCAAATAAACTCTCATCTCTAATGGAACTAATAGCTCAATCGCTGTTATTAACTTTTTAGCGGCGTGTAGCATGGAATTTCCCTCGTTATATAGCAATAAAACAAAAGAATACCTGTTATCCGATGTTAGACGCGTGCCGTACCGTTGCATCTGTTTTTTTTCTTTACACGTAACACAGTCGCGATCGAGACAATCGGATAAACAATTGAATGGGAAACTGTTGTGTCAACAAATCAATCTCTCTAACGTAATACTACTCGAGTTCATTGTACCACAATGTTATACGACGCGCGTCGCGATCCCGAAAGGTTAAGATTTTTTTTTTCTCGTATTTTTATCCGCGACGAACGATTTTCGTAAATTAACTACAAACTGTCAAATTTTTCGCGTATCTCGAAAAATATATTTTTTTTTGCGCAGTTTATATACTCGTACGCTACACAGCCGACGATAGATAAAATCACGAACGCGTATCTCGAAAAACCGTTGGGGTTGCTACGTGCGGACGCGCGCGTACTGTCTGTAAGCGAAGCCGCCAGGGGGCGCCAATGCCGCGTATCGATTGCGCTCCCCCTCTGCGCGGGACTCGCGGCGACCGCGCAGCTCGGAGCAATGTTACGCTGTTCGGATAGTACTTGCAGCTTCGTCAGCTGATCGGGAAGTCTTTCGTTAAATCCGCACAACATTCCAAACGCGATCTTTTCGTTACTCTCCGTGCATTCGATTCATCGAAATATAAAAAAAAAAAAAATAGAATGGGTGACACAGTGATTCCGAACAGCGCGTATTGCGACTACAGAAGTCCATTGGCGACGCGTTATGCGTCGAAAGAGATGCGTTACAACTTCAGCGAACAAAACAAATTCAGCACGTGGCGCCGGCTATGGATTTATCTCGCTAAAGCCGAAATGGTTCGTAGATTATTATATTCAATTTAATCATTCGAAATCGTCTTATTTTCGTGACTATATACATAACTGTTCGATCGATCGCATGTACGGTACACGAATATCGATCGGGTATCTCAAGTAAATAAAAAAAAATACGAAAGAAGCGAACAAACAAGTGCGTCAACGTGACGAAATTACAACACTTCGACGTTTCGAAATTCGTTTACGAAGGACTCGGGATTGACCCGTATTTATCCGGAGTCTGATTCGCGTTATCGTGTTTATTTCTTGCGTCAATCGACCCCCCCCCCCCATAGACCAATGACCCCTGCGAACGATATTACGAATATCGTAATTCTCCATTTTACCCCTCACAGCGAAAGTTGCGAGAGACACAGTGACCGAGGTTTACAGCTGATTTCTCCATCGATTTTTCGTCGCAAAGACGTGAGGACCGCTGCGCGCGTTTCCCGAATTAAAAAAAAAAAAATGTTTTCCAGCAGAATTTCGAATTGTTTCGTATTTTTATAAAATTTTTTTTCATATCCTCTGTTTTCATTACGCGATAATAATAAAATTTAAATAAATTACTAAAAAATTATTAAAAACAGGAGGGGGGTGCGAAATTTTTATTTTTCTGTACCAATGCTCCGTTGATTGAGATAAAATTCATTAATTAATTACTAACGAAGAAATTTTCATAAAAATGGCGATCGCGATAACAAAATACTGCTGGAGAACAAATTAACAAAAAAAAAATCCTTTTTCCATCTTTTCCTTCACAGAATAACGTTAATTGAGTTAATATTAATTTATTTATTATAATAATAAAAAAAAAAAAAAATGATCGTTAAGGTGGAAGAGAGCGGCGTACGGGACGACAACGGAAAGCTGCAGATCAGCAGTGTAAAAATCGGTTCATTGCCGAAACGCGGCGGTTCGCAACGTAGAGGGCGCCACGATTTTCTCGACAAGAGTATCAAGAATTACCTTCAAGAAAAAACGCACAATTACAATCAACGGAAATCGCCCGACGCGCCTTCCGCGCGAATGCAACGATCTCTCGGACGCGGAAATTCGTATCCGACGCGTCGAAGAGGCGGTCGCGGATCATCGCAATCGAGAAAATACTGTAATCCTGCGCCGCGAGGTCGCGGATTTAGTCGGGAAAATCATGAAAATCGTTCGCGATCGCTACCCGCGTCGCCGAACGAAAATTACGCGTATCCATCGAGTCGCGATATCAATGGAAATATCGCGAAAACGAAAAATCTGCAACCGGTTAACGGTGATTTTTTCGCCGCCGATAATTCGAGCGGAAAAATTCAGAAGGACGCAGCGATCGTCGGATCATCTCGAGGAACTAATCCTCTCGCGAATAATTTTATTCCCGCGGAATCGTCGTTCAATCTTTTCGAACAATACGCGCAGCCAAGCGAAAGGTTCGGCGGTATCGCAGCGGAGAATAATTACGATCCGTTGCAGAGTTCGATTTCGTGGGGCGGATCGGTACCAAATTTCTTCCGTAATCACGAGACTCGTTCGGACGGCGATATTCGAAAAAATGAAGTAAACTCGCCGGACGCTCAGAAGAGATGCGCCAATTTTGCAGAATTCGGCAAATGGAACTCTACGGAGAGTTTCGTCCCGAAATTTTCCGTTTTGATGCAACAGAACGACGGTGAGTCGCGGCAAAAGGAAGTAAACGATATTCCGAACAGAATTAAGATCGATACATCGAAATCTACGAATCGCAATCAGCGAAAAAGCTTCAAAAACGCTCCGGACATCGAAAATCATTCGAAGAACGCGCCTCGAGCTTTGAGTCGAATTACCAACTCTGCCGGTCGTTTCAATGGGAATACGGAAATCCCTCGACGCTGTCGCGACTGCGACGATAATCAGACGAATTCTTCGGCAAAGGAGAACGCAATTAATTGCTATCCGCCGCCGGGACCTCTTCTCAGTATGGGATACGCGCAGGAAATCCCCGGAAATTGTTGCCACGAATGCGTTAATCATTTCGCGATGATCCAACGCTACATGCAGTTTTTCGGAGGTATCGCTGTACAGCAGCAGCAGATCGTTCCGTACAATTCGACAAATTATTGGAGAGCATCCAACGGCGCGGTCGATAATACAGCGACTATCGTCGATCGCGGACCGCCGCTGACGAATTTTCCGCCGCAAAACGTTTTCCCGACTTCCGCTTTCGCCGATCCCTATCGCGGCGCTGTTTCGCAAAGATTTACCGGAAACAATCAAATCGCTTGCCGTCCGCGACCCATTCTCAATCGTCTCGCTGGTAGGGTCGGCGATGATTAAATTTTATTTTACTAAAACTTTTTTTTTTCTTCTTTATTTATTACGGTCGTCTCACTGAACGCACGAAAATTAAGCAAAAAAAAAAAAAAAAATCAGCGAACGCTTATCGTCCAATTATCGGACTTTTATCATCGTGAAATCCATTTTTAAACATTCCTTGGCGTTATTATAAATAAGAAGATTTTTAACGAAATCAGTGAAGAATTATAGTCACTGATAACGGTAATCAAAGAATTATGATTTTTTTTTAATCGTCAAACTTTCGTCGTATACTTACGATAAAACGCATGAATAATGTCACTGATGTATTTTGCACTTTTATTTTATCATTATTATCGCGATAAACGTAAGAAATGTTTGCATTTTTCAAAATAACTGCGGCGCTTAACGTTCCAACGTTAAAAAAAAAAAAAAAAAAAAAAAAAAAAATGGTACTGTAAACTTCGCGTTTCGTCGTTAGAATTGAATTCTCGTTGAAGAAAAACATTTTATAACGCCATTTTAACGATTACGCCATAAAAATTCAACGACAACGATACTTTTTATTACTATCTACAAATTCTCGAAGTATTTATCAATTATTCTTTGTGTTTATGTATCATTTTGTCCGATTGCGATTTCCGATCTCATCAGCGTTAATGTATCGTAAATAAATGTAATTTCTTACGATATTTAATCGTTTCCGTTTTTCTTCGCTGTTCATTTCATTGGAAAAACTTGTTTCGCTTCGGCAATACGATTCGATTAAAATACTCGTTCGATTAATTTCCGGAATGAGGATATTTACAGAAAACGAGTTTTTTCACGATAAGTAACAAACGTTAAGAGTTAATCGCTTCTTAGTTTCGTTTGATCCACAAGCGTTAACTCTCGTTGGTTGCTGTTGCTGTTTTCTCGCATTGCACCGCAATACATCGCGAGGACAGCGCAATTCGTGTACCGGACGGAAAGATCGCGATGTTTCGGTGTTGTAATGATTTATCGACGATCTTTCTGCAGAAGAATAACTAACCGGCAGTCGGTAAGGTCCCGTCGAGCACTTTTGCAACTGCTTCAATCAAATCAAAAGAAAAATCGTAAGCGACGAACGCTCATTTCTGGAATTATTAAAAAAAAAGAGAGAAAAATGATAAATTATTTCAGTCGGTAAAGAAGTTTGTAGTTTTACGTACGAGAATTGACTTTACCCGGCAGGAACACGGATCCACGCAAATATGTTCGTCGATGCAAGTCGACGGCACGCATTCGTAATCCATCGCCACAGCGGATGGCGTACATTGGGGATTTTCTATACATCTGTCGATAAAGAAGAAAAAGATACATATATATATAGATCAATGGTAAATATTTGTTTATAATAAGTCTACGGAAGTTCCATGAGCGCTCACTGCCACGTCGGAGGACAATAATCAGAAACCGGAAGTCCAGTTGCCATTCCCGCGTAAGGATCGGTATCGGCCCTTTTTGGCCGATCGGCTTCTATTCTCGATTCCGATTGCTCTATTCGACTTCTGCTTTGGAAAACGTTCCCCTTTGAGGACCACGAGGCAGGAGCGTAAGCAAATGTTCTCGTAGACGATCCGCTTTTTGATTTCGATTGTTGTCTCGAAGTTTCGGACGGTTTTGGCTCTGGCGAACGCTCTTCGGAACTTCCGAATCGGCTTTGCTGCGTTGAACTTCTTTTCGGAGACTTTACGGTATTTTCTTCATCGCTATCATCTAAAACGGACGATCGTTTTTTTCTCGAAATTTCGGACGATTTTAGGTCCGGCGAACGATCTCCAGAGTTCTCGGATCGGTTTTGCTGCGTTGAACTTCTTCTCAGAGACTTTACGATACTTTTTTCTTCATCGCTATCACTTAAAACAGATGATCGTTTTTTTCTCGAAGCTTCGGACGCTTTTGGTTCCGGCGAACGTTCTCCAGAGCTCCCGAATCGACTTTGCTGCGTTGTACTTCTTCTGGAAGACTTTACGATATTTTTTTCTTTATCGCTATCACTTGTAACGGATGATCGATCTTTTCTCGGTTTCGTTCTGGAAATCTCTTTCGATGGAGTAAATATCTCGGATTCATCGCCTTCCAAATCTTCGGCAAGTTCATCGCGCCATCCTTCGATATCTCTTTCGAGATCCGAGTCTTCCTCTCTACCGATCAACTCCTTTGATGGATACGGCGTTCTTCGAATGGTATATTTTGTGTGACCAACAGATCGATCGGAATGAGACTCCGAATTATCGTCAAATTTAATACGAGACCCGTGAGACATCGCGTTTGTTTTAGAATCCGCCGATCTTATGACGCTTCCCTCTTCGCTTCTTTCTTTGCCAATCGATTTTTTGCAGACTTCGCTCAGTTTTGTCCTCAATGTCGATGGGCTTTCGAACTCTGAATTATCTGCGAATCCCTCCGATGCGCTTCTACTAAACGATTTTTCGGTAACTTCGCTCTGTTTTGTCCTCAAAGTCGATGGAATTTTGGATTCTAATTTATCTGGGAATCCCTCCGATGCGCTTCTGCTGGACGATCTTTTAGGTGCAATTAACGAACCGGTTTTTCTTACACGTTCTTCGGAGATTGGATAATCTTCTTTAGATTTTTCAAGACGCGCAAGAGATTCGTCTATCACTGTTTGTGACTCCGATGGCGTATCCGATTCCGCTCTATTGAGCAGCTCGATCGTTGATTCCGATGAGATTTCTGAGTCTTTTTTACTCAAACGATCTTTTGAACTCCTGGAATCCTTGCGATCGTATTTCAACCCTAAACGCGATTCGTCTACTCCACTTCTTGAAGCTGATGGCGTTAATGCATCTGTTTTGCTCGGTTGTTCTTCCGATCTGCTTGTAAATACCGATCTGCTGGATTTTTCTGAATCTTTTTTACGCAAACGATCTTTCGAACTCCCGGAATCCTTGCGATCGTATTTCAACCCTAAACGCGATTCTTCTACTCCACTTCTTGAAGCTGATGGCGATAATGCATCTGTTTTGCTCGGTTGTTCTTCCGATCTGCTCGTAAATACCGATCTGCTGGATTTTTCTGAATCTTTTTTACGCAAATGATCTATCGAACTCCTAGAATCCTTGCGATCGTATTTCAGCCCTAAACGCGATTCTTCTACTCTACTTCTTGAATCTAACGGCGTTAACGCATCTGTTTTACTCGGTTGTTCTTCCGATCTGCTCGTAAATACCGATCTGCTGAAATTTTCTGAATCTTTTTTGCGCAAACGATCTTTTGAAATTCTGGAATCCTCGCGGTTGGACTCCAAACGCAAAAACGATTCGTCTTCGACTTCGCTCCGTCTTCTTCTCGATACCGATGGAGTATCGGATTCCGATTTATCGGCGAATCCCTTCGATGTGCTTCTGCTCGGCGATCTTGTAGGTATAATTAAGGAACGGGATGTACCTACACGTTGTTTGGAGTTTGAATCATTTTCTGTAGATTTCTTCAAACTTAAGAGCGATTCGTCTATTACGGTTTCCGATTCCGACGGCGTATCCGATTCCGCTCCACTGAGCGGCTCGATCGTAGAAACCAACGATCTTTCTGAATCTTTTTTCCTCAAACGATCTTTCGAGCTCCTGGAATCCTCGCGATCAGCTTCCAAACGCAGATGCGATTCTTTAATTTTAGTTGTTGAATCTGATGGCATCTCTGCTACCGATTGTTCACGTGATTTCGATATAGTGATCGATCGGGATGATTTTTCTGAATCTTCTTTGCCTAATCGATCTCTCGCGCTTAATCGCATGTCTGTACTTATTTTACTCGGCCTTTCCGATCCCGAAGAGATTTCCGGATCTTCTTTGCTCATTGATCTCTTCGCTAATGCTAATGGCGATTCGTAGCCTTCTTTGCTCAGTCGCTCTTTGGTTGCGCTTCTTACAACGGATCTCGATGAAAGTTCGGAATGTTCACTGATTGGTCGTATCTTCGAGCCTTGTGACGCGTCGCTGATTGGTCGTATCTTCGGACTCAATGGCGTTACCGAACTTTCGTCGCTAAATGTATTTCTGGATCTGGAAGAAATTCTCGATGACTCCTTATTCAGTCGATTTTTCGAGATCGGCGGCGTTTTGGAATCGGCTTTACTCGATCGCTCTATTGTCATGCGGCTAATTCTCGATCGTGATGGCGCTTCGGAATCCGCCTTACCGATTTTCCCTTTCAATCTGTTTTTACTTGCCACGTCAGAAGATACTTCCGAATCTGCTTTACTCGCACGTATTTTCGATACCGATCGCGATATCGCGCGTGAAATCGCCTCGCTGGATTCGTCCATTCGAAACCTCGAGCTTTTGGAATCTTCGGGAGATTTTTCTGATTGCAATCTTGAAGTGTGAAAACTACCGATTTTCGACGTTTGACCACTGCTCGTTTCACGATTTTTTCCATTCCTTTTACCGATCACCATCGACGAGTCCGAATCAGAGGGTTCTTCCTCTCTGATACTGATGTCGGAACCTTCTGGCGTTGTCGGCTTTTCTCTGAACGTAATTCGGCTCTCGCGATTATCTCTTTCGGGCGTTTTTTCAGCATCCGCTTCTTCTCTTATTGCGAAATCTTTGCGTAACCAACTGGAATATTTCTCCATCGGCACTGAAGGTCTGGGTTCAGATCCGGTCGATTGCCAGAGAAGTTTGCCGCTGGACTCTGGTTTCGTCGAGTCAATACTCTCGGATTTTCTCTCCTGCATTCTCTCCATATTTGCTGCTACTTCTTCCGGTTCGGAAACGATCTCTTCCAAAAGAATTCCACTGTCACGGATCGGTTTGATCGGTGACGAGGAACCGGTTTTACGACGATCTCGCGAGCGTCTTCTTGCTCCCTCCTCGCTGATCATTCTCGCGCGTGCGTCGGACACTGTTCTGCTTTTTAAATTGTCTTTTTGGTCCCTAAAACTCCCTATAGATCCCCGGAAATCTTGACTTTTGTATGCTTCCGGTTTTTCCACGTAACTTCTACTCAATGAATCCTCTTCTCTACGCTCATTAAAAAAATGATTTAAAATATGATATTAAATTAAAAATGAAATAATGTTTCAATTTTGTTTTAAATTTCGAATTCAATAATTTAAAAAAAATTTCCTCGTCAATACTTACACTTGTTCCGTCTCTGTATCTCCCGGAATTTGGGGAGAAATGCATTTCTTGCCTCGCGTTTGAGTCCTTTTGTTTCGTCTAAAGCAAATCGTTGATAAAGTCACTTTCGTTACGATTTCCGGAAGTCCGGCCATTCGCGCCGCGAGTCCAGCTCCATGAGTCGGACAGGGACCTTATCGCACGAAAAAAAAAAAAAAAAAATTACCAAAAAAAAAACCAAATTTTTTTCAATAGTCAGTTTTGTATTCCACGAAAAAAAAATTCTACATGGAAAAAATCTTATCGATAGAGTGTCACAATACTGATTTATTTCTTACGAGTTTCATAGACCCGCGGAAGTTTCTTGCTCGGTCGGTAACTATTAGTCTCGTTTACCACTAAATCTGCAAAATGCGAAGATGAAGTTAGACACGTTGTTTCGAATGATTTCGCGTTCGCGTCGTTGTACTCGACCCTCCATGCGCAACTTCCGGGGTCGTTGCTTCCGTTATCGACGGAGTCACAGCGAAGCTCTCATTTTCGATCAACGGCTTCGTCATCGTCGATGCCGATGTCGATGCTTGTTGTTCCGGCCAATCCGACTGACTTGCCGATTGGACTTGTTGAGTCGATTGTTCCAAAAGATACGGCACTGCTTGACGCGGTTGTTCCGGCGTCTTGACTCCACAATTGCATCTGCGGAACAATCAATAAAGAATCTCTCAGATACCCAAAAAAAATGTACAAAAAAAAAATTAGAAATCAAGAAATTATGGAGCTTACGATTGGCAGCAAGGATTGGCGCCTACGGGGATTCCCCGTCCCATCATATGATAGATAGCCGGACAAATTGCGCAATTTCCGCCCTGAATTTGAGGATTCGGCGGTATCGACTGCGGTACATTGTACGGAATCGTTTCGACGGACATTTGCTGAACAGACGCTTGAATTTGGCTAATCGGCGATTGAATTTGGGGCACTGGCGCCGGAATAACCGAGTAGTATCGATTCTGTGATTGAGGCGACGGAGGTGGTGATGAAATTCTCGGTGATGGCGCTGCACCTTCCATGTGTCTGTTGCAAAGTTCGCACCGACTGGTCGTTTGTATCATCGATTCTGTCATTTCCGGTCTTGCGGTCTGCCGATCGATCGGTAACAAAGGAAAACTTTTCTTAGCATTCCTACCGATCAATGAAATTCGATCGAAAGCAAAAAAGGATCAAACATACCTGAGATTCTGTGATAGCGGTGCGACCGGTATCGGTTTGGATCTCAGCTGTGTGAACGATCGCAAGAGCCGGAACGCTCGACGGGCAATCGACATACTCTCTTCTGTGACCGATACTGATCTTCCTGCCGCCGTGATCGGTAACGGCGGAATCGGCAGTCGTTTCCAGAGGTATCGCACAGCGACTGACGCTCGTCGCGAGATTACATCTTCCCAATTCGATATCTATGCACCGATCATTCCCGCGCGCAAAAATCGTTTTTATTTCACTCTGTCCGCAAGTTCCCGATGGCGTAAAGGGATAACATTTCTTCCAGGATAAGCACTTTTGTCTCCAGTAGCTAATTTCCAGAAATTTATCACCGCAAAGAGATCAGTTTTCCGTAAAAGCAAAAGCCTTCGTAATGGAATTGCAGTCGACTTACGCTATAAACAATGTGATCTCAATGAGAAACAGTATACTGATGACGAAGCACAGCACTTGGCTGAGTATCAATGCCCACAAATTATCCTCAGGATCGCGATAGTGGATCAACAGGGCGCCGGCGACGGCGAAGAGCAGAACTCCGAGAAAACTGAACAGAAGCATCTGCGACGAAGATGTTTCGATCGTAACGATAATCGATGCGGAGACAAAAAAAAATACGATTTTTTGCATTACCGGCGAATCCGGCAATCCGTGTCCGCCAAATTGACTTATCATGTCGATAGAGATGAAAAATAAATAGGAAGTCGTTAGAATTATCATGAGAATCGATGCCGGATGCGACAGATGAATGGGTTCTGACATCGCTGATTTCGCCGTCATAAAGATGATCAGAGCGAACAATAGCATCGTCGTTAACTGCCGATTAATAAAAAATTGGAAAGTGCATTTTTTTTTAAGTTTCAGCATTTTTTTAATGTTTATTTCGTTAATTTTTGACTCACAAACTGAAATATCCTTAAAGGTCTGCAAAGAGTAGTCGCGCATCTTGCCGACAATGTTTTTTTCGGTGCCACAGGATCACTGGACTCTTTATTACTCAAAGATTCGTAATTTTCACTGAATCGATTTCTTGCTGAGAGAATTTTAGAAATTTGACAAAAATTTTTTTTTTTTTACGATTTTTGCGCGTATTTCGGGGAAAAGTGGACTCACCTCTGGTGCCCATAGGATACTCGGATATCCTGACGGATTTTTTTTTCTTTTTTTTTTTTTTTCAGGAAATTATTTTTCGATTATCTTGTCGAGAATCTTCGTTAATTAGGAGAATAACGTTAACTCGTTATCATCGTAGGTTTTTGACGCGTCATAGACGTTTTTTTGTTTTTTTGACGTTTAGCGAAAAAACAAGTTGCAGCTTTATATTTCGCGACTTACTTCATTCAATCATCAAAACCACAAAAATCGTCGAAAGAACGAACTACCGGATGTAAAGATAATATCGAAACGGACTGTTTGAGATATTTTTATTATTTACAGTAATAAGTATAAAATTCGAATGGCCGCAAAAAAAAAATTGAGTTGTAAGAACTAATAATTAGTTTATAAAATTAATAAATGAAATCCATTTTTTTTAATACTTATCGCAACTAATTATTAATTTATTCAACTCATAATTTTTTTTCGCGCGATCGGCGCCGATTTTTTAAATCAGTATCCATAGAGAAAAATGAGCAGAACGTCGAGTAAAAATAGAAGAGAACACGCAGCAGCGAGAGCCATTGAGACGGTCAGTCTCCAGACTTCTTCGATGCCATCGCGGCGCGTCGCGAAAAATATTAATCCGGCCGCTACGATGAACAGCAGAGTTCCCACAACGCCGAATAAGAACATCTGTTTCGATTTCGAACAATTATTCGATTAGTTTTAGCTGCGAGTTCAACGACCCAATTATGCAATGAATAAAACTGTTTCTCTTCAAAAAATTTTTTCCAGTTATTATTATTATTATTATTATTATTTTTTTCGAAAAATCTAAGGGGTGAAAAATGGGGCGATTTTTAATGAGATATATATTAGAACGCACGGGAGTGTCGGGAATCGGATCGCCGCCGAATTGACTGATAATATCGACTAATTCAATGAACAGGAAACTGCCAAAGAGAACTGCCAGAAGTATACCTTCCACCGGTTGATACGGAGAGTTTTTCGAGATCGTATAGATTGTCAGTGAAAACAGCGCTGTGACGACTAACTACAAAAAAATCGTTATGCTTCATTGCCGATTTATGAAATAAATGGAAATAATATTGTGACGTAGAATTTTTTTTTTTTGAACTCACGAATTGAAATATACGTATTGGTTTCGCCATTGGCAAAGTACAGGCGTCGTCGCATGCCATGTTCGACGGAATTGCACAATTGTGGCCCATTCCGACCGGAGGTACCATTATCGGTGGGCATTGCGGCGATTCCCAGTTACCTCTCATTTTTCGATATTTTTTCGTCGTTCTTGTTTAAGTAACAAAAAGGGCGTTTTTCGTGTAAAATAAAAATTCATTGCGTCTTTGACGTTTTCCGCACTCTGATGTTTGCCACATTTGATTTTTTTCAAATGTAAATAGATAAACGCGAAGATAAACGCAATTTTTTCGTAATATAATAGCGCCTCTGGTGATAATAACTCGTATCGATCTTTTGTATTTTTAAAAATTAATTTATTTATAAATTGTACGATAAATATACAGTATACTATCTATAAAACGGTACAGAAATTGAATATATTCTGTTTAGATGACGAGAAGAATATATCTTGATATTATCTCTATGTAATTATTATTATACAATGATAGTTTGGACGGGTAATTTTTTAATACAATATTAAAGATCTCTATGTATATCGTATTACAATTCTTTGGTACCGCGGTGGATACCGGACGTTGGACGATCGATGGACGGAATTATTTACGGGCACAAAAATGTTTTTGAATAATAAAAAAACCTAATAAAACTTTGCACTCGCTACAGTTTCTCACTACACGGAGAGAAGAATCTGATACAATTTACTATATAATATCTGGTAAAAAATATCGTAAGTTTCTAATAGTACGGATGCAATGACGCCATCTGTTGAAAATTACGAGAACTACGCGAATTTTAACCATAAAATACGGTAAAAATGACCATAAATGTGGTAAAAACTCTCGTAATATCGGGAATTTTTGTCATAGGTGGCGCCACTGTCGAATTTTACCAGATAACATAGTCATTTCTAATAATGACGCCGCCTGTTGAAAATTACGAGAACTACGCGAATTTTGACCATAGAATACGGTAAAAATTACCATAAATGTGGTAAAAACTCTCGTAATATCGAGTACTTTCGCCATAGGTGGCGCCACCGTCGAATGTTACCAGATGACATAGTAATTTCTAATAATGACGCCACCTGTTAAAGACTACGAGAACTACGCGAATTTTTACTAAAGAATATGATAAAAATTACCATTAATGTGGTAAAAATTCTTGTAATATCGAGTATTTTCGCCATAGGTGGCGCCACCGTCGAATTTTACTAGATAACATAGTAATTTCTAGTAGATACTTCTCTCCGTATACGCAAATAAATAAATGTATATTCGCCTTCGATCTTTTGCGATATCTCGATCTATTCTTGTATCTCATCCCGATAGATTAATTACATCGATGGAATTTCAAGTATTTTTTTTTTTCTTTTTTTTTTCTAAGGTACATTGGACAATGGAGACGCCGTGCACTCGTGTGCACTCGCGTTCCATCGGACGGATTAATAAAATCGTTGATGACAGTAAAAAAAAAAAAATTTGAACTTTGGGTTACAGCGTTGTACATTTAAAGCTCACCGATCGTTGGCACAAACGATTCCACGATCGTGAATTAAAAAAAAAAAAATGATCTTCTGTTCCTCTTTTCCGAGAAAAGTGGTCCGCGCGATCGCGACTACTAGTATCGTATCGTTAGGATAATTTCGAGCGCGAAAATCGCGGCGTTTAAATACGTGAAAACCGAAGCCGATATTAACATATCGTTGTACTGTTTGCTCGTGTGTATGGCGTTGTTCTGGAAATTGATAAATGCGTTCATACGCTGTCGCCAGTTATGGACCATCAGACTACCGGCTACTATGTGCATCAGCGATCCCAGAGCTGAAAACATGATGATCTGTAATTAAAAAAAAAAAAAAATTAATAAAAATACACAAATATACGATTATTAGTTCGGAATCTCGTTATTAATTATTACGTAAACGACTATAACAATTATAACTGTTTGTCGAATCATTACGTTCGTTTTCTCGTAATGCTGCGCATTCCACAGTTTTCCTATGAATATCGAGGTCAACATCTGTGTTTTATACTTTCATCGATAAATCCGCGCAATGGATTGGATCGTAAAATGATGGAAAATATGCACGATGTACGCTTTCATAGGCTCGGCGACGATAAATACGTATTATTGACATTGTTACCCTCCCCGCGGAGAATTTGAATTTTTTTAAACTCGCAGCAAGAAATGTCGCACACGTCCGAGACCTCGTTAAGGCGGTGCAAAGTTTCGTCGTTTAACTATCGCGTCTTATTATGACTACATATTTTAACTGTATACAGTGTGTAACTATAAACGTTCAGGTAGAGTCACTGCGCGCTGTGACGAACGAGGCCTTGATGCGTCTGCCAATTAGCTCCGCGGTGGACGCGTAAGAGAGTTCCATGCGAGAGATCGCTAGTGGCGCGCCGAGCCGCGCTAGTGACTCAGCTGTGTAAATGAGTATAGTGGGCGTAGACGAAGCATTTAACAGGAAAAAATTCTCCGCTTACTTGTACATTTTTATCATTTTCCTCTATTCATGAAAACGTTTTTTCCTCCCCTTTGAAAATTAATCGTCAATGAAGTATTATCGTATTTTTCGAATTTTTGAAATTAAAGAAAATTTTTATACTATATCGAGTTTTCACGACATTTGATTGAAAAAAATTCGCTAATTTATACATTTTTATCGATTTCCTCGATATGTGAAAACGATTTTACCTCCCCTTTGAAAATTAATCGTCAAAGAAGTATTATCGTATTTTTTGAATTTTTGAAATTAAAGAAAATTTTTATACTATATCGAGTTATCACGACATTTGATAGAAAAAAATTCGCTAATTTATACATTTTTATCGATTTCCTCGATATGTGAAAACGATTTTTCCTCCCCTTTGAAAATTAATCGTCAAAGATGTATTATCGTATTTTTCGAATTTTTGAAATTAAAGAAAATTTTTATACTATATCGAGTTTTCACGACATTTGATTGAAAAAAATTCGCTAATTTATACATTTTTATCGATTTCCTCGATATGTGAAAACGATTTTTCCTCCCCTTTGAAAATTAATCGTCAATGAAGTATTATCGTATTTTTCGAATTTTTGAAATTAAAGAAAATTTTTATACTATATCGAGTTTTCACGACATTTGATAGAAAAAAATTCGCTAATTTATACATTTTTATCGATTTCCTCGATACATGAAAACGATTTTTCATCCCCTGTGAAAAATAATCGTTACGGAAGTCTATTGTATTTTTCGAATTTTCGAAATTAAAGAAAATTTTTATACTATATCGTCTTATCACGACATTTGATAGAAAAAAAATCGTTAATTTATACATTTTTATCGTTTTCCTCGATACATAAAAACGATTTTTCATCCCCTGTGAAAAATAGTCGTCACGGAAGTACTATCGTATTTTTCGAATTTTCGAAATGAATGAAAATATTATACTATATATATCATCGTTTTATCACGGCATTTGCTAGAAAAACCCCACCAATTTATCAATTTTTATCGTTTTCCTCGATACATGAAAACGATTTTTCATCCCGTGTGAAAAATAATCGTCACGGAAGTATTATCGTATTTTTTGAATTTTCGAAATTAAAGACGATGATATATACAATTGTAACGAATGTAACGAATGTTGCTGACTATTTATTAAGACACACGACATTAGTTACGTTAACGATAGGCAAACGTATGGACGATCGATAAGATATCGATCGTTTACGATACGAGAGTCTGCGCAGAACTTTAAAAGCGAACAGACGTGTGACATTTCGTTGTCGGGATAAATAACGTTTTTTATTATAAATAATATTCGCCCCAAAACCAAAAAAAAAAAAAAAAAACGCGTGTTATTTATTCGCTCGATCGTTACAATATATATCATCGTCTTATTTCGGCGTTTTTCACGAAGTTTTAAACTTTCGTCGTTTTTATCGATTTATGAGTCATTTGTTTTAAGTGAAAGTTATTATTTCCAAATGCGCTATCGCTGCTATTGGGCTTTCGATGTTTTCGAAGAAAAATATTAATTTATCTTCTCCCGGTGTTAAAATGCACAGCTTTATCCATTGGACTGTTATTATTATATTTCTATAATAATAATAAATGAATAAAAAATAATTTCCGTACGGAAAATACATTTTTTTTGTGACGTAAATAGATCGGAAAATCGCTAACTGCGTCAATGAAAATTCGTATTTTCCATGTAGAAATTTAAAAAAAATCGAAAAAGGAATACGCTATTTACGGATCCAATTCTGAGTAATTGAAATTTTTCTTTTAACTATTTGGCGTCGAGACGCTGCCGCGTCTCTCGATTTTCTTTTGCATATAAAAATGCCTCCGATCGATTGATATCCGAGTCGCGATGTATTTGCGACAATTTTTTGAATTTCGATTTCTCTTTCAATGTATATAAATATAATGTATATAAACATTGTAATAGTTTTCCGAACTGATTTCGATCGCGCGAACCCTCATTATCGCTGACCCCGTTGGTCAAGCGAAACGTGTTCACTCCACCGGCTAATCGATAGGCCCGACGCACTCACGGATTTTCGGTGTTTAACGATATTATGCGGATAGATTGATCGCCGGAAATGAGTCACGAAACCTTCTAAACGTGAATATAGGTTTCTACTCCATACGACACACGAAGCTTTGTGTACAGCGAGAGAGAGAGAGAGATTGAGAGCCACGAGTTTCGTCACGTACCGCATTTCATTACGCAATGTTTGATGCGTTGTACACGCGGCAACCCGACCCTTATAAAAACGCTCTATGCGTGGATTGCAACATTCATAAATTCTGTGCAACTGCAGCATGAATTTAGCGTTAAAGTGCGATAATTTCGCTTTCAACTACTGCAATGTGACTTTTTTTCAATCCGATTGTTTTTTTTTTTTTTTTTTTTTTTTTTTTTTTTCAATGCAAACGAAATTTACCAATCTTTTTTTTTCTTCGATTTATGTCAATTTGACGAATGTTCAATCCGATTGTTTTTATTGTTTTCAATGCAAACAAAATTTATCGATCTTTTTTTTTCTTCGATTTATGTAAATTTGACGAGTTTTCAATCCGATTGTTTTTATTATTTTCAATGCAAACAAAATTCATCGATCTTTTTTTTTTCTTCGATTTATGTAAATTTGACGAATTTTCAATCCGATTGTTTTTATTGTTTTCAATGCAAACAAAATTTATCGATCTTTTTTTTTTTTCTTCGATTTATGTAAATTTGACGAGTTTTCAATCCGATTGTTTTTATTATTTCCAATGCAAACAAAATTCATCGATCTTTTTTTTTTCTTCAATTTATGTAAATTTGACGAGTTTTCAATCCGATTGTTTTTATTCTTTTCAATGCAAACAAAATTTACCGATTTTTTTTTTTTTTTCGATTTATGTAAATTTGACGAGTTTTCAATCCCATTGTTTTTGTTCTTTTCGATGCAAACGAAATTTGCCGATCTTTTTTTTCTTTTTCGTCGATTTATGTAAATTTGACGAATTTTCGCCCAAATACTTAAAAATTCAAATATAATTGAAGATAATTTTGAAATTTTTTAAAATTACCGTTCTTTTCGGCACTCTGTCGCCCAACGCCCGACTGATCAGAAGCACAACATTAATGAGTAAGAAGCCGGCAACTGTAACGTAAATGACGGCGACGTCATCGAGTTTTAGATGCGGACGACTCAGGATTCGTTGAAATGAGTTCAGAGGATCGACTACGAGTCCAATTATGAAAATCGCGAGAATCTGTAATAAAAAAAAAAAAAAAAAAACAATAAAGAAAATGAATTCTCATAAAAATCGTTACGAAAAATCGAATCTGCCGATTCGTCAATAAAAAAAAAAAATAAAAAATAATTTTCAAACTCACAACTTCGGCGACTTTAGCGATCATCGGCAACGGATTCAACGATCCATTTTCCTTGTCTGTCGTCGTGGATGGTAAACTTTCGTCGGCCATTCTGACCCTTCGTGGTTTTCCTCGCCTGTCTCCCAGTTTGATAGCTTACCGTTACCCCTTGTCGCACGCGAAGACTTCACCGTCTATACGACGAGCAGCCGATTTCCCAACAACTTCTTTATCCACTTCGCACGACGATCCACGAGACCCGAAGAATTCTCTTGGCTTCTGCCGATAATTTCTAAAGTGCAAACAACAAAACTTTCTCGTCACTTCTCTGCATTCCTCGGCACCAAAAGAAGAAACACCCGCGATATAGGATTTCTTCTCATTTTAAATGGGAAATAATTCAGCGTTTCTCACCTGCGTAAAGGCGCTTTAAAAATCGTTTTTCCGTATTCCAATATCACTTATTTCAGGCGCAACTGCAATCCCACTGATTTTTATCAATTTTTCATCGTCGCGATATCACATCGATGTATTTCACTCGAAACTCGATAAATTACTGACGATTTTTTTTTTTTTTTTTTTTTTCGGAGTAAATATGTGTAACACCTTAAAATGCTAGTAGAGAAATCAGCTTTTTTCGTATTGTGGGTACCGGAGAACGCGGCGAACGGTGCACGTAACCGTGTCGCGTCGCAGCTTAAACTGGAACGTCGAGCGTGACACACGGCGTCGTTTCTAGCGTCGAGGGTCGAGCAGCACGATCGCTCGGAGTCCCCTTAAAACCGAGAAACGGATAGACACGGTACGCAAGAGTGTACGGAAAACACCGAGAGCGAGAGACTCGCGCGTACGTAAAACTGAGCGCTGTGTGCTGCAAGCTGTGTAAATGTGAGTCGTACACTCCGAAGGGTCCCCCACTCTTTCACGTGTGTGAAGCTAATGCACGTGCATCGACGTGGGGGGGACCCCCTTCGGAGTAAACAATCGCGGAAACATCGCGGAGTGGGGATAGCGACACTTTCGTGTTTCGCGGGCGACAGTATACTCGCGTAAAAAAAAAAAAAAAAAAAAAAAAAAAAAAACGGAGTTTGCGTATAGTACTACGCTTGGGCGCGGTTTGGCTCATTCACCGCGAGTGAATCGACACTGCACAACATGGCTTACGTGTGAGGTAACGACACCTGATCAATATGACATTCCAACTTTCCGTATGCATATTCCTTTGAATTCGATTCTCGACACTTTCTCTTCCGAAGTTTTAATGAATTCGTATCCATCGTCAATCTTCATGCATCATTAAAAAAAAAAAAAATCCTCGTTTTTCGGGACTGAAGAAAAATTTGATCAATTTTTTGAATAATTTTTTTTTATTTTCATTGTCGCTTCTTATAAATAAAAAAATTACGATTTTCTATTGTAAAAATTATTACAATCGCAATATTATTAATAATTCGAGGAATTTGATTGATTGTTGTTATTAATAAATTTTTTTTTTTTTTTTTTTTTTTTTTTTTCGAAGACAGGTTAAGAGTTACGTTGTGAAAAAAGTAATTTTTTTTAATAGCGTTAATAAAGCCGTTCCGAGTTTGAAATCATTTGAATCATTTTTTTTATTATTTTTTTTTCATTTTTATTGTCGTGTTTTATAAATAAAAAATTACGATTTTGTATTGTAAAAATTATTACGATCGCAATATTATTAATAATTCGAGAAATTTAATTGATTGTTGTTATTATTAAATTATTTATAATTTTTTTTTTATTTCGAAGACAGGTTGAGAGATATGTTGCGAAAAAAGTATGTAATTTTTTTTAATAATTTTTTTTTATTTTTATTGTCGTGTTTTATAAATAAAAAATTACGATTTTCTATAGTAAAAATTATTACGATCGCAATATTATTAATAATTCGAGAAATTTAATTGATTGTTATTATTATTAAATTTTTTTTTTTTTTTCATTTTTTTTTTATTTCGAAGACAAGTTGAGAGATATGTTGTGAAAAAAGTATGTAATTTTTTTTAATAGCGTTAATAAAGCCGTCCCGAGTTTGAAATCATTTACTTCAATTCCCAGTCCCCCTCGGCGAGTGACATTCCACGTCGTAGCCGAGGGCTTGGTCACCAGAGCGTGGAAAATATGGAGCCGCGGATCAGCCGTGTCTGACCTGAACTAACTACCTACCACTACCTACGATTACTATAAAAAAAAAAATCCTACCGCTGCGGTACCGTGGAAAGCATTACTGCGGTCTCGGCATTGATCCGAGAAGTTCCTATGTTTTCCCCTCCGATGTTTTTACATCGCGGCGGTACGCTAAAATTACTGGACAATGGCCGCGACATAGTTGCCGTAGCATTGATTTAATACAATTTTTTCGATCGATTCAAAAGATCTCTAGTCGATTCGCTTGGTTTCTCGTCTTCGGGACTCGAATTGCAAAATAAAATACATCATTTCGTGTTTCGTGTTTCGTATATATAGTGGTGTAACTACTCCACTGACGGAAATGGTTCTCAAGGTTCGTTGCGCCTTGCAGTCAGCGAGTAATCGATCTTTAATGAATTTTTAAAGCCCTTCGCCAAGTCGGGAAATACTTCGAGGTGACCTCTCATTACATTAACTTCAATGAAAAAAAAAATTTGTTCAGGGATCGTCGAAATTTTTCGATCTATTGACCGAAATTAAAAAAAAAATGCTTACGTAATGAAATCACGAGAATTTCATCGATAAAAAAAAAATCTCATTCATATTAATTTTTTTTTTTTTCATTAACATCGCGAATTTTTACAACTCTTTTTAACGTCAGACACGAATCTGAGAGATCCGCGATGTATTTATAGTTGCGAAACTTTTTTGAATATCAATATTTTTCAGAACAATTTAAGTGAATCCTAAACGACCGGATGTAAGAAATATGCATTTTATGGTACAATAATAATAAAATAAAAATTATAAAAGTTAACCTTTTTTAATGAGACTTAAAAGAATTTTTTTTTTATTCGCGATTTCCTTGAAAAATCTCGAGGTCCAGCCGCCTCATGGATGCTGTTTCAAGGTTAAAATAATAATAATAATAATGTTTCTCACGGTCACGAGATGAGACTATCGCAATAATAGTGATAATTATATGCAAAAACGTGACGAAAATTTCTGGAGTTCGTAGCGTCGCGAAAGCACGTATACTCCACTGGCCTTTGACCCCATCGTAGTTGCACTTGCGTTCCAACGAGTCTTTGGCTCTCATTCTTCTTCCGGACGAAACCACTTTCCATCCCCGTGCAATGATTAATCCTCCGCCTCGTTCTCTCGTAGCTGTTTATCAGCGCGGGGAACGAATTAACTACGAACTCCATCGCGGACAATCGCGCGGTCAAGTGTCCGGATGGTGGGCGTTGGGTCTCGTATACGGTCTGCTGAGATCCAACGGGTCGCGAGGGATCAATTGGTGAACGTCGCTGACTCTTACTCATCATTTTTATTCATTTTTATCCCCTATCAAACCACCCGCTCGCGATAAGTTGTATCTATCAATTATCCGAAACTTTTCTTACGGCGAATCTCGTTACGATTAATTTGATCCGCTGATGGGAACGCTCGGTCGGTAATAGAAGAAACCAATCGGTAATTGGCATTATCTAAATCCCGTTTCTCGGCCCATCGACATTAGGAATTCCGTGGATAGCGCGATGGGCTTTTTCGATGAGGGTGTAGATAAACTCGAAAACCATCGCAGCGACGTCGAGGAGACACGCGGCCGATAAAATGAGAAATGAAATGCTGCGGGATGATAAGCAACGATATTTTATTGATTGAATTTTATTGATTGGGGTTTTTTTTTTTTTTTTTTTTTTTTTTTACCCTTCCGATCCCTTGCCGCTCTCGAATGTACTGATGACCCAATCGATCCAATAGTATAGCAGATAAAGACCGCAACATGTATTGACTAAACCTCCGCTCGATGAGAAAAGAATATCCTGAAAACATCGAGAAACAAATTTTTGAATTTTTTTTTCGGCATATTGGCGTTCTGGCAGCGAGTTTTTTGAATATAAAAAAATGGATATTATATAATAATAATTTAAAAAATATACTAACGGCGACTAAGTCGACGTGACCGCGATAAGCGGTAAAAATGCCCGCGATATTGACGATTATGTATCCCGACAAAAAACTCGGCAATACGATCGCCAAAATTTTTGAATTCAGAAAGTCCAGAGGAAGAAAAAGTATCACCGCTGTGCCTGCGACACAAAAGATCTATGAAAACGATCGAAAAAAGTCATTTTTTTTGCCGTCGATAATCGGAGATAATTCGAGAAAATTACCAAAGCGAAACACTTGCACTTCAATAAACGCTTAATCAGCTTCGTTAATTCTTGAATTTGCTCCGCCGTCGGTATTGGACGTTGAAGGTTATTCATTTCCGTTTTAACGCCCAAAAAGCTTTGCGGCGGATTCCTAATTTCTTCTTTTCATTCGTTTGTTTTGCCTCTCTGACGTTAGCCGTGTTGGCGATTGCGATCTTCCGTCGCTGAATACTTCCTTCAGGAGTTACGTCGATTTATTGAATACCATCAATTATTGATCGTTATGAAGGACTTCGGAGAACTTTTGAAGAACAAAAACTTTTTGCTAAGATTTACCCAATTTGTGAGTCGATTTCTTTTGGTTAAAATTTTGATGGAGGTTACGGTTTGTTTGTGAAAAAATCAATTTTTTTCACAGATCGTATGCATAATCGGCATAGTGATTCACCATCGTTATGGGAGTCTTACGATGGTTTGGGGAATGTTTGGCTGGTTTTTCGTCTCTATGGCTTTCGTCGTCGCGTATTTGTTCGATGAGCCGAACGTTTGGACGGTACAATCGATAATTTCGTAATGAATAAATAAATCGAAAAAATCGTTAAAAAAATCGATTTCGTTCTCAGGAAATCATTTTATTGATCATCTATATCGTCATCATGCTTACTGCTGCGTGTACGCATTTGGGAATACATAGCGTGATGGCCTTTGTAGCAGCCGCTCTGATGATCATCGATGTCATTTTTCTCTTCATAGAAAAAAAGTGATTTTCATAAAAAATTCAATGATTTTATTGAATAAAATTAATTGAATGTTGAAATTCGAAAAAATACAACATAATTTTTAATCCGCTGTACGACTTCGTCTTTCGTCGCGACTGGATCTTCGATTTCTCGTGTAAGTGGTCCAGAGAACTTGACTCAGCATCAGACTCGCGTTTACTGAAGCAATTTTTTTTTGATATATTATTTATAATATAAAAAAATAATAAATATAATAAATAAAAAAAAAATATTTAAAAAAAAAATTTTTTTTTAATATTATCATCGATAAATTGAAATCGCCATTTTTATTTATATTCTATATATTTCTCTATATTTTTGAAATTTTTTTAAATTGCATAAAAAAAAATTAAAAACCGACCGATAAACATGATGCCCATCGCGAGTTCGCAAGAATCATTATTCGCATCCTCGGGAATGTAGAGAGCCGATCTGATGATTGCGGCAAGTCCACCGACGAGATAAAGCGGTATACCTATAGCGCTAAATACGAAATCGAGATACTCGCAGTCCTCTTCGAGAATGTAATTTCCGGTCAAAGTCATGAGAATTACGATGTAAGTCAACGAATCTGTGCAATAAATAAGCCAAAGCCATCGCGGAACGGAATAAGTTTCGTCGTGAATCAATAATCCCAAACAAACGATCGCCAGGAGCTGTGGTGGGAGATAAATTTGCCAAAAATCGAGGAAAGGTTAGAAAGCGGAAATTTACGATTATTTTTTAATTTTTTTCGTTACCAACTCGATGACCTTGAAGACGAAGCCATAGTTCTTCAGCAATCGCAAAAATTTGTCGATCATATGCCAATTTTATTTATATTTTTCTCTTATCAACGCGATTCGTCAATCATACAATTTTTTTATCTTTCTCGACATCTGTTAACCTTTACGTGTGAATAATTACGCGGAACAAGTGAAGAACAATTTTGTCATTTTTCGGTTTCTTGACGAAAAAAAAAAATATCTTCGAGTTATTTGTCCATAGCGTGCAAAACGACGTCGATAACTTCGAAGATAATTCCGGCTAAAAAAAAAAACATTAATCTCTCAAATAAAAAATTTGATAGAATTTTGTTATCGATCGAGCCGTTCGGAGGTAAATTATGATCGATTACTCACGTATCGTGAGTCCGAGGTACGCGTTGCGCCGATCGGTCGCTTTGGCTATAAAAAGAAACGACATTTTCCGATTAATGTTTCTCTGCGTCCGATTGACGGAAAAAAAAAACGTAATTTTGCAAATAATATGCTGTGCTTACTGAATACTACGTAGTAGCCGTTGTTATGCGTTATGTAAGCTCTTTCCTCGCCTGCGTACCACAGACTGCAGCAAATTACCAGCATCGCGAGAACAATGAGAATGAGACATATTTCCTAAAATTACGCAGAGAAAAATTAATTACTTCCGGTCGGTAAAGTTTCCAGTCTTCCGGTCTGACGTTTTCACGAAAGAATGCAGAAATTTGCATAATTTTTTTTTTTTTTTTTTACATTTTTCGAAAATTTCCGAAAATACGCTTACGGTGATTTTTGGCGATTCGAGAGCTGCGATCGTAACTATAAGAACGAGAATAACGATTGCACTCGTATTCGTGAGTCCCTCGACGATAACGCTGTGACCCCAAGATCCCGAGGGTTGCAAAGTCGTGAAAATTGTCAGAAGCAATAGTATCTGACGAAATTTTAGGTTATGTTACGATTTATTTTAATAACGATTTTCATCATATTTTCGGGAAAAAAAGATCGCGATGGGCTCACGAGTGTCACAATTTTCAGCAGAAAGTGTGGATCCTTCCATGAAAAAGCCATCGCTGAAGGAAATTGCTCCTTATTTCTTGTTTAAGACGAATTTAAAAATCTTTGCGACGTCCGTATTTGATGGACGATCGGAAAATTCTTTCGTGTTTTGTCTAATTTTTTTTTTTTATTTTTTTTTAAATTAATTTCGAGGAATTAAAATGATTTAATTTGATTATTAAAAGAAAATTTAGAGAGAATAATAATTTTTTCATAAATCGTCGCAAATTTATTTTAAACGGAAATTAAGATATTTATAAGGACGATACAGGATGCTGCGATTCGGATCGCGAAAGCGATTGCGAAGGGGCATTAGATCTGAGGCTTAAGGGACGAGTGTCACGATTGATAAAAGCGTGAAGGAGTTCTACCAGATGAATGGCGAGAGCCGCGAAGCATAAGACTCCTTTACCGAGTAGAAATGTCCAGGAAGTTGCGTCCTTTTCGGTTCTCAGAGAGTCCATAATCGCCGACATGCACCAGCCGTAGCCGAGGGCAGCGACGGTCGAAAATGTTGCATTCTGTGTCGTTTATAAAAAAAAAAAAAAAATTTCGTAGAAAAAAACCGGTTTCCGGTTTCTGCCGGAAGTTATCATATATCTCGTATTACACGTACCAATCGCGTCGGTGCGGTGAAATTTAACAAATGTCCGAAAAGCAGAACAGCAGAAATTACAACGAAAGCTCCGAGAGCGCCGGGTATCAATGTACTGTCCATAAGGTTTCGGTATACAGGTTGACGAACGTGTAAACTCATCCCAGCGATCGCTAATAACTGCAAAGACGATAATATCGATCTTTATATCGATTTTTTTCGATGTATTAACTTATAAATAGTTGAAAAATTGATTTTCTTAAATTTTTTTTTTTTTACTATTAACCAATATTTCGAGACAATTATAAAAAAATTTCGTGGAATTATAGTTCGAAATTAAATTTCACTAACAAGCTGAACAAACTTGAAAGCCGCTACACGAGAAACGATTCTGTTAAACAGTTTCGTCAAAATCGTGTGACATTCGCTCTTCGTGAGTCTTCTTCGCCTTCGTATCGTGCAGCACGCCGCCATGTAAATGAAACGCCATTTTTTTTTACCACTTACATTTTCAGATATTCATTTATTTGTTTGGTATCAAATACATCGCTGAATTCGTAGTTTCGCGATTGTAGCAAAAAATAAAAAAAAATATCATAAATTAAATTCAGATATTTATTTATTTATTTGGTATCAAATACATCGCTGAATTCGTAGTTTCGCGATTGTGGCGAAAAAAATGCAATTAAAAAAAATATCATAAATTACAATGAAAACGGAAAGTTTTGTGCGGAGATGTTAAAAAAAAATGAAATTATCAACTGCTTTTATAGTTTTCTTCGTCTCTCCTAATATGACTCAATGATGATGCGTCAGTCGATACAACGTGTGTTTGTCGTCAATGATAAAGTTGATCGGAATTTTACTTTG
The DNA here is from genome assembly GCA_964006125.1 of Cryptus viduatorius. Classification (NCBI taxonomy): domain Eukaryota; kingdom Metazoa; phylum Arthropoda; class Insecta; order Hymenoptera; family Ichneumonidae; genus Cryptus; species Cryptus viduatorius. The sequence goes on from OZ023229.1 coordinate 1,195,676, forward strand.
TACTATAGTTCCATACGTAGTATAAAATGATGACGTGATATTTCTAAGATTTTTTTTTGTAATGTTCTCTGCTGCTGTCGTTCATATTAATTGAATTCGTCTTGCGCGTACGCGAAAACACTGAGCAGAGTATCGAGAAGATACGCCGCACCTTCGATAACGCACAGCGATCCGAGGGCCAATCCGACCTGAAAGATTACGAAATTTTCATTGAAAAAAAAAAAAAAAAATTGATAAAAATAATGATACTAATAATAATAAAAATTTCAAATTTATTTGCTATTCGACTATTTACCTCTCTTTCCGATGCTACGTGAACGTATTTATGCTCCGGTTGGTAGCCGTGCCAATAATGAAGTGCCGTACCTCCGACCGCGATAAACATGAACATTCCCACGAAATTCATGATTATCTCCTATAAAAAAAACATGAAATAAAAAAAAAATTGGCTTTTAGATCGATACCATTCGTTCGTTTTCCGAACGTCGTGTGGAAAGTGCTCGTTTTCCGAAGCTCGTGCGTAAAGTGCTCATTTTCCGAACGGCGTGCGTAAAGTGCTCGTTTTCCGAACGCCGTGCGTAAAGTGCTCGTTTTCCGAACGCCGTGCGTAAAGTGCTCGTTTTCCGAACGTCGTGCGTAAAGTATTCGTTTTCCGAACGTCGTGCGTAAAGTAAACGGAGTGCGTAAAGTTTCACTTAACAAAAACGTGGAGTGTGATAAAGTTTCACTTTACGCACTCTGTTTACTTTACGCACGTCGTTTGGAAAACGAGCACTTTACGCACGCGAAACCTCCCCGAAGGAGACTCATTACACGCGCCGCTATTACAAAAAAATAGTATGCGCAAATGTTGTGTTTTACGCACTTGTTACACAATATACTATTTCAAGCGTTTACTTACCACAATGCTTTTCTTATGCTCGGTCGATCCGAAGCAATAACCAATGAGTACGACGCTCGTGTAAATGAAAAAACCGACGAATACACCCGACGCGACGATCTCGGCGTCGGGATTTTTGTCCTCATTTAAATTCCATGTTCCGCCGACACCGAGGAATTCACCCGAATAGCCGGTTCGATAGAGAATCAGAATAATCAAGTTGAGTACCTGGAAAAAAATAACAATAATAATAACATTTTCGATGTAATTAAATGTAATACTAACATTTTCGATGTAATTACATGCAACAATAACATTATCGATGTAATTAGATGTAATAATAACATTTCCGATGTAATTAAATGTAACAATTACATTTTCGATATAATTAGATGTAATAATTACATTTTCGATGTAATTAGGTGTAATAATTACATTTTCGATGTAATTGGATGTAATAATTACATTTTCGATGTAATTAGATGTAATGATAACATTTTCCGAATAGTAATCGACAATGATTACTATTTATTATGATAATCGATAATTATTTTTGTACTTTTATATCGAACGAAAGATCCGAGAAATTGAAGCGCAGGTGTAGAATAAAAGTTTCTATCTGAAAGTGTGTGTCATCACGCAACGAATTATCGCTCTACAAATATCGTACCAAGTCACTCGGGTCTTATCGTTTACTGATATGGCGCAAAGAATGAATCAGAATACCGGACAAGATTTTTATTTTTTTTTAACGTTATTCCATCAAAAGTTACGACTAATTTTTTAGATATGTTAACTATCGCCGCGATTATCGAAAAGCACCGCACTATACATTAATTTGTGATAATTTTTCAAATTACTAATTATTCAAACGTTAAATTTGACATTATTTCGAAGATTTCAGTTCGAATATATAATTTCGGAGGTGCGATTTCGATTTTTTTTCACTATCAATGCCTCTCGCGAACGACGGAAGAAAAATTGTTTGCGCGTAAATCGACGTTCACGAAGGCGTCGCCGCGATGTTATTTTTTTTTTTTCGACTTTCATATCCGCACACCAATAAAACACTAACGGAAACGCGATTTGTATTTCATGCTTCCAATTCGAACGAAGATTTTATTTTTCTCACCAATTTCCCCACTTTTATGACAATTCCACCGATAGTTTGAACGGACACCATAGTGATGCACTTTCGTTCTTTTCCTCTTTTTTTTTTCGTAAGGGGGTTCTTGCCTTCGCGAAGGATAAACTGGAACAATGTTCCGAGCGTACGATGGAAAACTGGTTACGCTACTCGACCCGTACGAAGCCCTTTTTATCTTATCAGATAAGGGGGTACCACCGCCTCGTTAAACGGTGGAATAGCGATTGCCGAGGTGCGACGCTGAAACGGGAACGCGTTCTCGCGATGCGTCACTGCGACGTTACGAGATCATTGAAAAGATCGTTTTCGTGTGATTTCCTGTCCCCGAAAACTCATTTAAGCTTCGAGGGATTATCATTCATTTTTTCTTTTGTATGTCTGTTGCAGCAACTCGGATTGGACATTACGCAGGAACAGATCGACGAAATGGAGGCGCAAGTGGAAAACATCGATTTCGATGCTGCGGCCAAAGAGGAAAAGGCAACGAGACACGATGTTATGGCTCACGTACACGTTTTCGGCGAGCAATGCCCGAAAGCGTCGCCTATAATTCATCTCGGCGCTACGAGTTGTTACGTCGGCGACAATACCGTAAGAATAGAGTTTACAACTCGGAAACTTCGAATCTCCGAAATCGTAATAATGCAAAGTAAAAAAAAAAAAAAAAATTCATAGAGAGACTTTGAAGCGTTTTTCATCGATGGCTATGAATAAAAAATGATAATATTCATATCGTTACCGAAAAAAAAAAAAAAAAAAAAAAATTTACCAACAGCCGATGAAATTTTTTTCTTTTTAGGATCTCATCGTTCTGCGCGCCGGTTTCGATATTCTGTTACCAAAGCTCGCGGGAGTTCTCTCGAGACTCGGAAAATTTGCGAGTGAATATCGTTCCCTTCCGACTCTCGGATTCACTCATCTGCAACCGGCGCAACTGACGACAGTCGGAAAGCGCGCAACCCTTTGGCTTCACGATCTATTGATGGACGAGCGCGCGATCCGAAGGGCAAGAGACGATCTTAAATTCCGTGGTGTCAAAGGCACCACTGGTACGCAGGCGTCTTTCTTGCAACTCTTCAATGGCAAGTTGACCGATCAATTTTGGTTTCCAAATGATAGAAAAGATCGCGGAAAGTCGCATCTTTGATAAACTTTAGTCGGTTCTTCGAGAAAAAAATTATCACAGTAAACGCAGCAAAATGGATCGTAAAATAGATCGGAGAAATAACGATTAGTTAAAAAAAAAGAAAAAAGTTCGTCGCCACAATTGATTTTTCGTTCAAAATATGTTTTTCGTTTCCTAACTAACTATTTCTTCTTCCAACTCATAATTTCTTTCGGTGCAATCATATTCTTCAAAGTATCATATTTACCGCGTAAAAAAAAAAAAAATTTGGACACTGACGTGCCTCGGGTTATGTTTACTCCCGAAGCTTCTTAAGACTTAATGAAAAATTAACGAGGCAATGAAATTATTATTGTGTGTATCTCCAGGCGACGGCGAGAAGGTCAAACGTCTCGATGCTCTCGTCACGAAAATGGCCGGTTTCGAGAAATATTACTCCGTTACGGGACAAACTTACAGTCGCAAAGTCGACGTTGAATGTATGAACGCTCTTAGTTCGCTGGGATCCACGGTTCACAAGGTAAAAAAATGCAAAGTCGTAGTTTCGCCGTTAAAACGCCTAAAATTCCGAAGCCGATGAGAGCCAAAGTCGAGTGTTGCAATCGCACGAGTTGAGAAAAAATTTCTCGCACGAGTATCGTACACAATTTTAGTTCACGAGTGCGAGAATAGTTATTTTCGAGAAAAATCGATTTTTTTCAGCACGAGTGCGGAAAAGTGCATTTTTTTGCACTAGTGCGGCAAACAGTCATCGATGCATTTTATTTCACACCGTGCGAGAAAGCCGTTTACTCACACGGCGAGAAATAAATACATTTCGCTGCGCGTGTGAGAAAACGCATTTCTCGCACTCGTGAAATAAATACATTTCGCTGCGCGTGTGAGAAAAAGCATTTCTCGCACTCGTGAAATAAAATTTTGTACGATACTCGTGCGAGAAACTTTTGTCACACGCGTAATGTACTATTGTCACACGCGCAGCGAAATGAAGTGTGCGAGAAACGGCTTTTTCGCACGACGTGGAAGAAACACATTTAAAAAAAAAAATTTCATTTTTTTCAGATATGCAGCGACATTAGGCTTTTGGCGAACATGAAAGAGATCGAGGAACCGTTCGAAACAACGCAAATCGGTTCGAGCGCAATGCCCTACAAGAGGAATCCGATGCGTTCGGAGCGCTGCTGCAGTATCGCTCGTCACCTAATGACTCTGTCGAGTAATTCTCTGCAAACCGCAGCGACTCAATGGATGGAACGTACCCTCGACGATTCGGCAAATCGTCGCATCACCATAGCTGAAGCTTTCTTATCGGCGGACGTTGTTCTCATGACACTCGAGAACATTACTGAGGGTCTCGTCGTTTATCCGAAAGTAATAGCGAGACACGTCGCTCAAGAATTACCATTCATGTCGACGGAGAATATTATAATGGCGATGGTGAAAGCCGGAGGCGATCGACAGGTTTGTTTTCAAAAAAATCGTACAGCCATTTCCGTCATATAAATATCTCGAAGTTAGCAAATCAAGTAAACGATCTTACAACGCGTTTTTTAGGTTTGTCACGAAAAAATTCGAGTTCTCTCCCACGAGGCTGGAGCGCAGGTTAAGCAGCACGGATTGGACAACGATCTCGTCGAAAGGGTGAAGAAAGATCCCTACTTTAAGCCGATTTTGCCGAATCTCGACAAAATTTTGGATCCGACGACTTTCGTCGGCCGATCGCCGGATCAGGTCACCGAATTTCTGGAAACGGAAGTCCAACCGATTCTTGCATTGTACAAAAATCTCGAACAGGGACCGGTAACGCTTAACATTTAACGAAACGATCATTGCGATTGCGACGAGGGGATGAAAAACGTAAAATGTCGAAATGCCTTCAAAAAATATTTTAATCGATGCATCGATTACATGCGATTATAATGTATATAACAGAGATATTTTCTCATTAAAATTATACAAATTTCAATAACGTATATTTGTTTATCGTAAGAGTTAAATTGCCTTCTCGCATTTCACACAATTTGTCTACTGTGATAGAACCGAAGTACGAGTAAAGTGATAGTGAAATTTAAAAGAGAGAATAAAAGTGTAGAAAAAGACGAGAAAAAGTGCGAAACAGTGAAAAACAAGATAAATAAAAAATGTAAAACGGAAAAAAAGGGTACAGATTTAGAATAGATCGTCGGATCGTTTTGAAAAGTAGAAAAGTTTCATAGATATAGAATGAGAGTTGAAAGAAAGAAATATCATAGAGAGGAAAGAAAAAAGGAAAATGCAAATTACTTTTCACCGGATATCGCCATTGATGAAGTTGCATTTCAAGAAAATAAAAATATCTGATAGCGCAGATGAAAGAAAAAGAAACAGAAAAGCGTTCAAAGAAACGACGAAAAAAAAGACATAATATCGATTTGCGAGTTATTGTAAGTAATGTAAATACAGCTTTGAATTTTTCAATCGCGAAGCTACGAGATCTCGCGAATCAATATCTTCGAAGTAAACAGAAATAGAAAAGTATAGAAATAGTGGGGAAAAAAAAATAGAAAAATATCGAAAGAAACATCGAAAAAGGAAAATATAGAATAGATTTACGAGGGAAGATGAACAATAGTTTTACAGCTTTGAATTATTTAGTCGCAAAGTCGTAAAATGACGAGACGTTCCGCAGCGTATAGCAGTATAAGAAAAGTGAGTAGAAAACAAAAAAGAAGTAAAAGAAAAAGAAATAGAATAGAACTGCGAATGATCGTCGGCAATATATAACAAAAATGTATAATTCTTCAATCATAAATCTGCGAAATTCGAAGTAATTCTCAATTCAACAGCAGCAATAGAAACGTAAAAGTAGAAAGATACGAAGAGACAAAGTTTAAGAGAAGAGTAACAGCTGAAAAGCAGAGAATAGGTGGAGAGAGGAATATAAAAAGAAGAAAGAAACATATAAAATGATAGAGAAAGAGAGACACTTTATTGTGAGAAACAGTGGGAGAGAATAACAGACTAAACTGCGAGGAAATTCGTAGAGAGAAAGAAAAAGAGAGACGAGTCGCGATAGAGGCAGAGACGCTGATACGCTTGGCAGGTAAAAAAAAACAAATAATAACGATCACAGCATTTTACAGAAACATTTTTACAAAATGTGTTAAAGAGAAAAAAAAATAATTAAAAAAAGTAGTAGTCATTGATATTTCGTATTAAAGTAACAAAGATAAGGTGTAGACGTAGGCGAAGGAATAGACTAGAGAGGGAAGCGGTGGTAGAAAAAAAAAATAACGAGGGTGAAGCGGAGCGTCAAATTCTCAATCATTTGGCGCTCCGTTCGTGAGTTGTTGGGCGGCACTCTCGGAGACAAAGAGGAGAGATAGTCAGACCAAGAAAAGTAGAGAAGTAAACAGTAAAGAGTTGTAGAGAAGAAGAAGAAGAAGGAGAAGAAGAAGAAGAAGAAAAAGAAGAAGGAGAAGAAGAAGAAGAAGAAGGAGAAGAAGAAGAAGAAGAAAAGGAAAAAATTAATTTAAGCGAATTACAGTGAAGTAGTAGAAAGAGCGCATACCTTTTTTTTTCAAATACACAATAATCACAGCATTGAGCTTCGTAGTTCCGGGGATTGAGAAGGAGAATAGAAGAGTTTCGAAAAAAGGAAAAAAACAAGAACAGAATAGTTTCGAAAAGAAAAATAAAAAAAGAAAAGAAAAGAGTTGAGAATAGAGAAAAGTCACGGAAACAGTTTTTCGCAATAGAAATTAAAAGTCAAAGTTTGAAGTACGAAGAATAAAGTAAGAAAAAAAGGCAAATAAAAAGGGGAAAGTCGAAGGTATTTTACAAACAAGAAAAATAGCAACAGTAAGAGGAAAAAGAAGCATAAAGTTTCGAAGAATAGAAAGTAAAGAGGAAAAATTGTTCGGAAAATTTGAAGGGAAATTCTTAGATAGAGAATAGAGAATAGTTGGATACAGAGAGAGAGAGAGAGAGAGAGAGAGAGAGAGAGAGAGAGAGAGAGAGAGAGAGAGAAATAAAATGGAAAATCGAGGGAGAGATTCAGATCGTAATGAAGAAGAAAGAGAAATTTCACAGACAGGAAGACGATAAGCGAAGTGGAAAATTGAAGTGAAAAGTGAGAGGAAAATGTAGGAAAATAGAAAAGTTTGTCTAAAGCTTTTGAAGAGTACACGATGGCAAGACGTGGCGTCCAATTTTGAGATCATAATACTGATGGGTAGTGAGAAAAAGAGAGTAAAAAGTAAATGAGAAGAGAAGAGTAAAGGAGACGATAGAAGTTTGAAGAAAAGAGTGATAGACAGTCGAAAAAAGGAAACAGAAGAGAGACGTAAACAGGAACTTAGATTCGGGAAATAGACGAGAGAAAAGACTAAAAGAAGAGAGAAGAAGGGTAGAAAAAAATGAAAAATGAAGAAAAAAAATAAAAAAATTCAGTAAAAATAGAAAAAAAAAGAAGGAGAAAAGATAGAAAAAGGAGATGGAGAGTAGAATTTTTTTACAAGTTTGAAGTTTCGAAAGATAAGAGAAGAGATATAAATTTCGAGGATTAAACCCCATAAAGTCGAACGTTCTAATGATTAATTAACGCGAAGTTGTCCAACGCGATTATCGCCAATCGTTGATAATTTCTTCGATGTAATATTCGCCTTATGAAAAAAAAAAAAAAAAAAAAAATTATTCGACGATACGCGGAACTATCACAGAACGTTCCGTTAATCGAGAAGGCCGATCGTGTATAACATATATATATATAATTCTTCTCAGTGTTCTTTTCTTGGTGGGAATGTTGCAAAGGGTCGGTGTGGTCTTTCCGTTAAAAAATTTCCAAATCCGTATATCAGATCGAAAGATTTTCAGCGGTAAGGATTCGCAGTTTTTACTTCTTGGCGACGCGGTAACCCGAGAAAGTTGTGCCTTCGATAACTTTGCCGACGTCGACGTAAACGACGAATTGATCGCCGGCTTCGGCATTCGTGAGTATCAGATTTCCGCCACCGCCGGGTCCAGCGGCGATCATCGTTGTCCAGGTCTCCGCTTTGTTCAATTTCCGTTTGAGACTCAAACGGAGATCGGGACTTCCGTAACCGGCGAAGCTGAACTGATAGAGACCCGGACAGTGGGTTGTGAAAATTCCGGTCTCCGCGACGTATCCGACGCCTTTGTTTACAGTTGTTTCAGCAAAAAGAAGCCTCGCGTCCTTCATTTACGAGAAAAACAAAATTTACATAAAGAAAATGTCGTATTAAAGATCGAAGGATAATGGGCGATTTTTTTTTTTTTTTTTTTTTAATTTTATGCGCGATGTATATAGCAAACCGGAAGTAGGAAATTTTTCTTACGTGATTTGTGGCTCCGTTTGCTGAGAACGCAACAACTCCGGCGCAATCTTCGGCGGTTGCCAATTTTAGGGCGCCGACTGTCGTTATACCGGAAGTCGGGGGATCCGGTACTGCAGACTCGACCAACAGGCCCGCCGCCAATCCCAGCAACGCCCATACCGTCCACACCGACCTTAAAAAAAAAAATCGATATTTCGATTAAATTTTGTTCGATATACATATCGATCATTTTTTTATCGGCTTCTATGATCTCTGATTATTATCTCCCGATATCTCGGCGAACGACGCCGGCGCAATGGTAAATTCGTTGAAGCGGATCGCGCGCGGTCGTCAATCCCGTAAGCGCTGAACTGCAAAGTTCAAAGCGGAGGTCCAGTCGGAGACTTTCACTCCTCAAGGCGGCAAAACATTTCGATCCGTTGCCTGACTAACTGTTAGTTTCTTACGAGACACACCGCTCGTAAAGATTATCAACGCTGCGCATAGGTCTCTCTATGTACTAAGATTAGAAAAGAGTAAAAAAAGTACGATAAACGCGGTGCTCGACGCTCGACAAACTACATACTTGACGTTGCATTATGCGCGCCCTGTGTACCGTTACGGCAACGACGACGAGAGAGATGAATTTTAATTATAAATATCCCATGGCGTTACGCCTACTGACCTATTACCGCCTACGCACCGCGCGTTCTCCTCATTAAAATCGTAACTATCTATAAACTCGCGAACACTATTTTTGACATTTTTAATAATGATATAAATATCGTAAAAAAAAATTTACCGAAATTTTCGACAGTTACGCGGTCCTATTAATTTTTTTTTCGAAAATCGTGATCGGGAAATCGGTAAGTGGCGAAGCTGAACGGACAGAGAAAATCGATATATATATCATTAAAAAAAATTATCGATCATTTTTCGACGGTTACGCGATCGTTTTATGATTTTTTTTCGAAATCATTGATCGGGAAATCGGTAAGCGGCAAAGCTGAACGGACAGAGAAAATCGATATATATATCATTAAAAAAAAATTATCGATCATTTTTTGACGGTTACGCGATCGTTTTATGATTTTTTTTTCGAAATCATTGATCGGGAAATCGGTAAGCGGCGAAGCTGAACGGACAGAGAAAATCGATATATATATCATAAAAAAAAATTATCGATCATTTTTTGACGGTTACGTGATCGTTTTATGATTTTTTTTTCGAAATCATTGATCGGGAAATCGGTAAGCGGCGAAGCTGAACGGTCAGTGAAAATCGATATATATGTATATCATAAAAAAAAATTATCGATCATTTTTTGACGGTTACACGATCGTTTTATGATTTTTTTTCGAAATCATTGATCGTGAAATCGGTAAGCGGCGAAGTTAAACAGACACAGAGAATCGATATATATATCATTAAAAAAAATGATCCATACATTTTCGACTGTAACGCGATCTTTTTATCACTTTCATCGGGATCATTGATTAAAAACTCATAAAAACCGATTAGAAAACGAAGGTATCGAAGAAGTTACTTGGAGTTCGTGATTCGAGATATTTTGGGTCTTTGACACGAATATTTGGCAATAATGAAACTCGTTTTTCGATGGTCCAGCGTGTTCCTTTCACATGCCAATGTGTGTACCAATTGGTGAATGGCGTTTGTATGGACCAATCTCGTTACACGTAGCCTCGAGCTCTTTCGATCCGGAGAAAGCAAACGACCCCCGCGACTCGCGGGGCTTCGGAATTGCGCAACGTGTGTGACCCGTACAGAGTCAAAGTTTCCGGCACGAGTCTTAACTCGGAGTCAAATTTTTTCGTCTGATCGGCTTTTTCCACTCGAACCGTACGAGATTTTTTTTTTTTATTTTTTTTTTTAATTAATGAAGAAAATAAATAGAAAAAGGGACTTTCTTGGGCGATTTCACTCAGTGGTCTTACGCGGTCAGTCGGGTTTCGAAGTAATACCACTTTTCTTGTACACAACTCCGTCTCGGTACTGTGGTAATTAGGTGAGAGACTCGTTCGAGTAACTCGACGACGACGACGACGACGAAGAGGACGAAAAAGGCGAAGCCTCTTGGTTCACGCACGATCGACCGCATCGCGATCGATCTACTCCACTTTCTATTCGGACCTCGTCGAGAAGGGAAAGTGATAATAACGGTCCTCTGTGTATGTTATTTCCTGACCTTGATTATCACGAATCTTTGACTACTGCGAGAGCGAGAGAGAGAGAGAGGGGGAGAGAAGGGGCACGGCGAAGGGTGATTTCGCTAAGTGGGTTAGTCGAACGTTCCGAGTAGATACGGAAATTGGTTTCTTGAATATACAAACATCGAATGCAATTATAATTCGACAATTACTCCGAAACAATTGCAACAACAATAATCAAATAAAGAAATTTTGATCAAGAAAGGTTTTCGAGTAATTGAACGCATGCAATCGAAAGAGTTTCATATAGATTAATAAAATCAGTAGATCGAATGAAACGATCGAAAAATCGATAGATCCAATGAAACGATCGAAAAATCGGTAGATCCAATGAAACGGTCGAAAAATCGGTAGATCCAATGAAAGGATCGAAAAATCGATAGATTCAATGAAACGATCGAAAAATCGGTAGATCCAATGAAAGGATCGAAAAATCGGTAGATCCAATGAAACGATCGAAAGATCGATAGATTCAATGAAACGATCGAAAAATCGATAGATCCAATGAAACGATCGAAAAATCGGTAGATCCAATGAAACGTTCGAAAAATCGATAGATCCAATGAAACGATCGAAAAATCGATAGATCCAATGAAACGATCGAAAAATCGGTAGATCCAATGAAACGTTCGAAAAATCGATAGATCCAATGAAACGATCAAAAAATCGATATTTCCAATGAAACGATCGAAAAATCGATCGATTCCACGGAAAGATGAAAGATCTACAATACATCAAAAGTATCATAGTTATCCATGATCTATAGATCGAAAGTAGAGATCTGGTATGTCGCGAGCATAAGCGGCATTTACAACAAAAGTCTACTATTACCGATCGAAAAGTAAAGTTTAATAGAACACGAAAGAGTTAACGATCAGGGTGAGGTCCGTACAAGTCATTGTTACGGTCTCGTGCACGTGCACTTCCCCCACGTGAATTACGACGTGCAATAATACATACGATTAGATATATCGATATCGGGCTGTATGCCCCCATGGCAGTAGCTTTCGAGTTCGTAAAAAAAATGAAAAAAAAAAAAAAAAAAAATGGAAACCTTTCACTTTTCACGATAGTTTGTCGACTCGTTTCAAGGCGACGTCGAGCAAAACGAGTCGGCGTCAACGCGCTTACCTTGTTTAATCAACGTGAACGCGTATAATTGTGTACCGTGCAACATGATCTATAGATCGCAATGTGCGCAAAGTGTTTTTTAACCATTATACTGTAACGCCTCCGAATCGTGTAATTACAATGATCGAGAAGAGAATTGACGACGCGCAGTTAAGACGGTAATTTATTCCGTAACTTGGCTACGTAAAAAAAAAAAAAAAATTCTTAAAGTTGCGCTCGTTAAAACATCGCAACGACGATAATAACAAGAAGCTGCAATTCGCGTCGCGAAACATTGTTAAGAAAGAATTTTTTAAATGGGAACATTTTTTCGCACCGTACATAGATCGCGGGATGTATGTTAATAAAATCGCGTTGCATTTAATCGAATATTCATGAGTTCGCGAATACATCGCGTTCTTATATAATGAAATAAAACGAATTAAAAAAAAAGGTATAAATTTACTTAGGCAAAGGCGTAAAGTAAATGAATAAAACAAAAGAATATAATAGATTTGAAATAACACGATGATTGCTGCGTTCTATGATTGAACGAACATAAATGTCGATCGATGAGAGCCAATTGAAGAAAATCTTGCGTAAGTATCGATCGGAGTCGCGATGTAATAGTTCTGAGACACGCGAAACATGACACGTCGTGAACACATAAATATCGTGTTAACGACGCAGTAAGTGGTAACGAAAACAGATGGTCAGTTAGTTAGCGAAACGACAAAAGCCTTCACTATTATGTTATCAGTGCGCGTCATTCCGTACTTTGATCACTAAATGCCCCTATTAGACGACAATTGTCCGCTGCGATTGACGAATGGCGATCGCGATCGTTATTATTATTATTATTTTTTTTTATAATTTTTTTTTTTTTTTTTTTTTTTTCGTAAACTCACATGATGGTCGATAGTAGTGTGGCACAGCAGCGACGAAGTGTTTTTGACTTGTGCCGGGATTGCCGACGGTCTTGCTGTTGCTTCCTGTCTGCGGTTCCAGGTGCGTTAAACTCCGACGGGACTACGTTCCCCTTTATATCACTTCCGAACACGGACTACCTGACTCTCGTCCCGGGGACTCGACTTTTCTCTTTCTCCACTACGCTCGACGACGGTATCTCCCACCCTTTTCTTACATTAGGGGGGGGGGGGGAGGGGGAGGGGGGAGGCGAGCAACAACGATAATAAGTATAACTCCGTGAATTGGCTCCCACCTCTTTTCAACGCTCGAAACGTATTTTACGCGTTCAAGTCGTACCTATTGTGCGTCGAGCGCCGTGTCACGTGCACTGAGAAGCAGCGACAGTCAATTGTGTATCGGTCAGTTCGGACATTCTAACAACATGGACGTCCCGTATTCTTTGAGAAGAACGAAAAAAAAAGAGAGTGAAAGATCCTTTCGATCGTCGTATCGCTTCGAAAAGTGGTCCAATGGCTTATCGAAGCGAAAGGCTCGAAATTTTTTTTTTTTTTTTACGCATTTTTTAAATTCGTAAGAAAAATTAATAAAATTCGTATAAAAAATTAATAAAATTCGTAAAAAAAATTAATAACATTCGTAAAAAAAAATTATAAAATTCGTAAAAAAAATGTATAAAATTCGTAAATTTTTTTTTTTAATTCGTAAAAATTACGTAGCCGTTAAATAAAATGAATAAAATTAGAAATTAAAATTCATTTAATTGACTCTTCGATATCGATGTTATAATGCTTTGCGTCATTATACAACATTATTTTGAATACAAATTTTCGTAGTATAACGTGGAACGATATGCAAATAGAATGGAATAGTTATTATAGTCGTAGGAACTGGTCGATCCAGATAATAATTACGGCGAAAGCCCGGCTAGCAGCAATAATAATCCCCGAAGACTTCTCCTACCACCACTATTACTAATACTCACAGCGACAGCCACTCGGCGCTACGGCTAAAGTGTAACCCGACAATTTTCAAAGCAGGAACTGTCGACCGCTTATTAATAGAGCGCCGTATGTCAAATTAATAAATCTCCGGCAACACCGTGGCCCGGTGCTACTTGTACACCGTTGTGTCCGCTCTGGACACTCCGCGTAACGTTCTCTGCGGCGATAGATTTCGTTACGCAATCGCATACATTATAAACGCGTGCATTCGAGTATTTATCGCGGGTGAATCGAGTAGATCACACGGCGCGTCGAGAACAAAGTCTGACCTGATACGGTCGCCATCTACTCGCGCGAAATAATTCGTTTCTGCGTTAATGCAGTTTACTTACGAATGTCGGGAATATTCATGCGCGTTTAGTTGAAAAAAAAAAAAATCGTCATTCATCGTCGTTTTTCGGAGAAATCTTCATACATTTATTGAATTTTATTTTATTTTATTTACACGGGAGGTATACCATTTTTTGCTTCGTTGCACCTGAAAGTATCAATCATCACGATAAAGATGATTTTTCGATGGTTTTTTTGATTCGATTTTTCGATGGTTTTTTTTTATGTTTTTTTTTTATTTTCGATGATTTTTTTTTTCGATATTTTTTTTTATTTTTGATGATTTTTTCGATATTCTTCTTAATCTTAGATTTATTTTAATAATTTTTCGTCATATTTTTCGATCTCTGGAAAAAAAAATCTTCGCGACAAATTCTCAATACTTCGAGTCTAAATACGTCAGACCACATGCAGTCTCTCTAAAAAGTATCGAATTATCGGAATTCAAGGCACGAAACGCCGTGTTTTTAGTTAATTTCCCTTTTTTTTTCTTATCGCGGTTATTTCCTGTCGCATAGATTAGTCATTCAAACTTCGTAGCCTCGAGTCGCGTAATGTCTGATCGCATAGTCTCGATCTACTCGAACCAAAGCAATTTAATTGGTGAATTTCCATGCGATTCGATCTCTCCAATTTTAGTTACGAGAGTATCAAAACAATTAGTGTCCGCGTCGTGAAATAGTGCGCTCCAGTTCTCGGTTTTCAACGTTCTCAAATGTTATTTATCATCTTCCTCCCGTAGCCGTTCGGTCGCATCTCTCCGCGAGTCTTCTCGATGTCAGAATATGTATCACTGGGTCACATCCCGCGTGGTACAGTGGTCGTCCGCGAGCGTTCCGCGTTCGTTTTTGACGGTATACTTACATTATAAGAGAGCACGTGCCTCCCGTTTACTCGGGTGACTTATAGCCGTCTCTTTGCACCAGGAATCGGCGCGCAACGGGAAGTTAGGGAACGGAACGTCGCGTATCTTGCGCTCTAAACGCGACCAGGAAGCTTTGCGCGACTCGTCGCGGCGATCGAGGTGCCGGAGGGGGCTTTACCTACTTGGTATTCCGATATCAAACCCCGAACGCTGCCAGCTCACCGATCCGAGCCAAGTGCGCAAACCCCATGCGCACGAAAGTTATGAATGATTACGTGCTGAGCACATATACATAAACCCCAAGCGTCCCAAGAAAGTCGCGCCTCCTGGAGGCTCGATATTTGCCCGGCGGTGAATTTTTCATGCGCGAACGAAACGGCGCGACGGTATGAATAGAATCGCGAGATGAGGAGTGAGTCGAAGTCTCGAGAGGGTAACGCGAGCGTCAAAAGATCGAGAAATGGTAATAGCGCAGACGAGTCGTTGGCTCGTCTACACAACGGGGCATAAATTTCCGAGGTAATTGGTCTCAAAAAAAAAAAAAAAAAAAAAAATTGTCGGTCGCGAACCATCGTATATATACTTCTCGTCGCGATGTTTTCATAGGGCAAACCTCGAGGCAAACGCTGTGACGAAACCACGCGGACTCGCGTCTCGCGCAATTATCAAAACAACAATTTATAAACCTCTCCGGATGAGCACACGAGAGCATCAATTATTCGGCAATTTTGTGAATTTATTTGCCAAGAAAATCGAGATACGAGACGCTTATGCTGGGGAGAGAATCTTAGATGAGATATTGCTGGGATGACGAATGATGCTCTTCACTCTCTCGGGACGGAAATATATTGCGAAATCGTGAACGCCCGCCGTATATACGAGGAGAGTACTATACTGTATCCCCCTCTCGACGCGGGACGACAACACATAACTTTCTTTTCTCTCACCGAACGCGCGCGCGCGCAGAATCCTCGTGGGCTGTTGTCTCAAAAAGCGTTTCTTATTCGTTTGTTTTTTATAATGGGTCACGCGATACACGCGAGTAGACGAAGTTTAACGTAACACTTCTTTGTGCGATTATTTCGTTTGTGAGAAATGTTCCGAAGTTGAAAAGATTTAGTGACGAAAAAAAAAAAAAAAAATTTTTTTTTTTTCACTCCGATAACATCGGATTTTGTAACAAAAGCCGATTTAATAATAAAAAAAAAAGATTTATAGCTCGCGGGAGGCATTGTATAAATATCCGATTATTGTCTAATATTTTACGACAGCAAGTCGTCACAATGAGTAATTCCTTTGGCTCACCGAACATCGAAAGAAAGTATACGAATCGAGTCGAACGAATGTCTTTTTTTCCTCGCGACGAACGAACAAAAAATAAAAATAAATGACTGCCGAGCCATGAAAAATTAATAATAATAAACTTGTACCGTTGTCTTCATCGGGGACCTGTAACGGTCCATCGACCTGTTCTTTCGACGACGCCGATTGCGTCTAAAGTTGCCGACATTTTTATCGTTCTTTTCTCTGCATTATCTTCTATCTCGACGGGTACATTGTGTCTTTCGCTACGCGTTCGCCGCACGTTCACCATCCGCGATCGCCGTTGTAAAGTCTGCGAAATTACTCCTTTTCCTCGAGCGATCGTCGGAGTCATGGAAACTTTGCTATGAAAAAAATATTTCGCAATTCGTACAACTTGAAAAAAAAAAAAAAAAAAAAACGAAGTAAAGAGTTATCTACGGTACGGCGATGAAGGGAAACGATTTCCGAGCGGAATTTTTCCCGCCGGGTACTATCTCTACTAATAAGCGAAGTCAGGTAGCACCGGTACCCATAGAGAACGCGGACCACGCCTTTTCCGAGGGAACGAAAGTCATCGCGTCTCGGATTCGAGTTGCCGACTGCGATAGTTCGTCTCTTGTGTGTCACTTTTTTTTTATTTATCATCAACAACATTATAATTCCATTATATTTATTTTCGAATCGAAGTTTTACAATACAGAATCGTAATTACGTATATATATATATATAATTTTTTTTTTTATTAAAAATGGCACAATAAAAATAATAATTGAATGCAAACGGAGATCGAAGGCTCACGCGTTTGTCTCTAATATTAAAAATCTTAAGGACGCTATACACGAGTAAATTAATCGGATAAATAAATTATCAAATCGAGTCGAGAAATCGACAATAGTTTGTCATATCGATGGAAAATAAATTTTTTTTTTTTTAACTTTCGATATATACAAATTTCGAAACAAGAAAAAAAAAATAAAAAACACGAAAAAATTGAGATTTATGCAGATAAAAAAATTAGACGAAAGAATGCAAATTATTTACATAAAATACGATATATGTTCGGAAAAATCTCTCGTGCGTGCGATTTTTTTTTTTTTTTTTTCCGATGCGTGAAACCACTGTGCGCGATGTATGCCTGTTGTACCGTATACACACGCCGCCCGTGAGCTGAAATCGTTCGATCGAATCAGTCGAGCAACGATTTGGATCGTCGAGTTCGATCGACTTTCACTCCGAGTACTACAACAGCAGCGCTTTCGCGCTACTTAAACTATAATATACTATAGAAAATACAGTATATAGACGTATATGTGTACCGAGTCAATTCGTCCCTCGATTCAGTCCACGGGCACCTTAATTATCCACCGGAAGTAACCAACAATAATTACGAGAAGTCAAAGAAAAAAAAAAAAAAAAAAAAAAAAAAAAAACCTATTGCAACGTACGAGTCGCGGGATATTTCAATTATCGAGCGCCATCAGCGTGACCTGTTTTTGTTTTTTTTTTTTTCTTTCCGAACACATCGAAACAGCTGAATTTTATTTTAGACGAGAAGATTATCATCTTGACAAGCGGGTCCTTTGCTCGGCCAGTTGCAGGCGCTGGCGCCACTGTCGAAGGTCAGATGTACGGGACAATTGAAGACATGCAACGTGAACTTCTTTTTCCATTCATCCCAATGGCAGGCGTAGAATTTGTTGCAGAAGTTCGGATGTCTGAAAAGACCGGATCTGACGCAGTCGCTGTTACCTTGAAGAGTTTCATCGACGCCTCGGAGGCCTCCGGGACCATATCTATCGAAAGCCGCGCCTTTTCCGGACAAAGCGTTAGCATTCGATGGTTCCGATGATCCCAAACTTTTTCCGGCTCTGAATCCGCCTCCGCGGGCGTTCGTGAAGGAAGCGCTGACGGAAGCGTCGCCGTTGGAGTAGAGAGACGTTTTGACTCCTCCGCGCGAAGGTGCGGCGCCAGCGAAACCAACGGGAAGATATGTGGAAGAAGGCGGAAGATAAGTCGAAGAAGACGGACGTTTAGTGGAAGAAAGTGAGCGATAAGTCGAAGAAGGTGGTCGTTGCGTCGATGAGACCGGAAGATAGGCGGACGAAGGTCGTCGCGATTTGGCGGCGATACCCTTCGGCGTAACTCCGTCGAAGACTGCGGCAACTGGAGTCTCGTATTCGTCATCATCTTCGTAGTTTTCCGGATGATAAGCTCCAAGGTCCGTGCTGTCCTCTTCGGCATTGTAGTCTCCGTTTTCCTTTGATGACTCGAGATCAACGTAAACATCGGACTCGTCGTAGTTTCGGAGATCCACGCGTCCCTTGTTGGAGTCGATCGGCAGGGGTTTGGTGCCCCGGAAGCTGGCGAACGGATCCGCTTTACAGGTACATTCGGCGCCCAATTTGCCCAACAGCAATGGATGCAAATCGCTGAATTTCACGATCACTTTTCCGCGGCTTTTGTTCTTCGCGATTCCAATGCTCGATGATGTTGTGACTTCGTAAGAAGGAGTCGAAGATCCTCTGCTGTAGCTTCCGGAATAAGTGGTCACTGCTGGAGTCGAAGAGCCTCTGCTGTAGCTTCCGGAATAAGTCGTCACTGTCGGAGTCGTGACGACATAGCCGGAGGGTCTTCTGGTAGAAGAAGAAATTTTCCTACCGGGCAAATACGTTGTCGGAGGTACGGCGCCGTTCTTTATCGATACGCCGATATTTCCGTTGGAACTTTCGTAACCCGAAGAGGCACTTTCCACTCGATTTCCATAACCGCGAGTTTCAGAATTCGCCTCGTATCTCGGAGTCGTCGAGGAAATTCTGTTGTAACCACCGGACTTCGATTTATCAAAGAAATTCGTCTTGGAAGCGCCGTAATCAGCTTCCGAACTTCCGGATGTTGAAGAATACGATTGCTGATTGGAGAAACCATTCGCCGACGATGTTCCTTCGAATCCATTAGCCGCGTTGCCGCTGTAAGTCTCATATCCGCTCGGCGTAAATCTAATGGATCCGCGATCGTAGTTGGTGACAAGTTTCTCTACTTCCGTTCGCGATATATCGAGATTCGTCGGTGATCCGCCTTTGGTGGTTTTTGAGTTGAAGTTATAGTTGTCGCGGGCATTGGAATTGTCGTAAGATATCGAGGAAGCCGTCGATGAGCCGAATTTCACCGATGGCTTGGAGTAGACGTATCCTTCACCGGAAGTGCGATCTTTGTATTGAGTCTGCGAAATCGGACGAGCCGTTGATTGGTCGTAATTTACGGCGACCACTTTGAATGGTTGTCTGTAAGTTACACCGATCGCCGGGGCGAGTGTACTGGAAGGAACGTTGTAGACCTGCAAAAGATGAAAATCAATAAAACCATTCAAAATCATGAATAGTTTTCAATCAAAATCTGTTCTAATGCCTAGAAAAATGGATTCTAATCGATGAAAGTTCACTTACCTGTTGCGGAACAACAACCGTTGGTGTTGCATAATTCGCTGGTGGAGTCACGGAACCGTGCGATATCTTCTGCCCGAAGTTACCTTGGGATTGCGCGTAAGATACTCGGGAGTAATCATCGGATGAGCCGGTCGATCCATAGTTGACCTGAAAGAAAGTAAATCGTGACGAACCGTCTTTATCCTTTCACCCCTTCGATTAACAATCTGCGCACCTGTTGCTGTATTGTCGGCCTTTCATAACCGCCCACCGGTTGGCTAATGGAAGGTCTTCGCGAATATCCGGAAGATGGAATCTCAACGGGTGCAACGGGGATACCGTTATCGTATTTATCCTGAGGAGTCTCGTCAGGTTGTAAGGAAACGTGTACGTCGAGACTTCCCTTGTTAGCCGCGTAGTCGGTACGATATCCGGTGGACTTGCTGTAGCCGAAGCTATCAGTGTTCACATTTATCGGATAAGCTGTAGACGAAACTACAGTCTTGTATCCGGTGTCAATAACAGGATGAGCAGTCGATACAGCGACCGGAATTCTCGCCGCTTGGTAAACCGTCGTTCTGAAGTTCTCGAGAGGACCGGTAGTGAAGGCGATCGGTGAAACGGTCGACGATACGGCGGGGAACTTTCTCTGATCGGTAACTGTAGGCCTCGAGAAAGTGCCGGTAGAGGCGGCACCGGACGAAGACCCCAAGTTCGCGGCATTATACAGCGTTTCCTGGTATCTTACATTCGGTGTCTTGCCATATGAGTAATTATTAGCGGCTGCCGGAGCGGTGGTAATCGGAGCGGATGTAACGACCGATGGGTTGTTGTAGATGTGAACATCGACGAAGGGACGAGCGCTTGTCGAGAAGATATTGGTATCGTGACCTTCCGACAAAAGCGACGATTTCGTGGATCCTGTTACGCCGAAAGTGTTCAATTGGACTTTTGGTTTCGTGTAAGAATAACCGGAACTCGAGCCTCTATTGTACCCAACATTGGTCTGCGAAGCATCGACACTTCCACCCGAGTAATTGACCTTCGAACTCGAATAGCCCACATTTGGAGCGTTCGTCGACGTTGCGTACGCTTGATTACTCGAGATTTTGCTAGCGGAAAATGCATTGGGTCCGATATTGTCACTACTCGCGAAGGGCCGCGGTCTTGGCGATCCAGCGACATAGGTGCCGCTTCCTCCCACTTGGGCAGTCGTGATGCCGGTTTTGGTGGGTCCTGTTTTTGTGAAGCCTCCTTGAGTGTATACTCCGTCCGCATCGGATTTTTGATAGTTTTGATTTTCCGAAGTTGCCTTGTAACTTCCGACGTCGAATGTCGGCAAAGTTCCGTACTGATTGCGATGATCCTTCACGTCGTCTTCGGTGTATTTATGAATTATTTCGCCGTTGTTGTAACGGATTGTTCCACGTCCACCATTGTCGTGATATTCGTTAGTTTTGTATCCCATGTCCCCGGTGACGGTGAGGAAGGGATTTTTCTGATAGTTTGGACTCTTTCCACCACTCGTGATCGATGATTGGCCTCCGGAACCACGATAAATTGAAGAATCTGCTCCACCTTTGTGAATTGAAGTT
The DNA here is from genome assembly GCA_964006125.1 of Cryptus viduatorius. Taxonomy (NCBI): domain Eukaryota; kingdom Metazoa; phylum Arthropoda; class Insecta; order Hymenoptera; family Ichneumonidae; genus Cryptus; species Cryptus viduatorius. The sequence continues at coordinate 1,216,930 of OZ023229.1, forward strand.
CCTATTCCACCGTTGTAAATCGAAACTCCTGGCCCTCCTGTGTAAACAGTGGGTCTTGATCCACCGTCGTAATGCGATCCTCCCGAAGTACCGCCAACCGTAACTCCTGGAGTGAACCTACCGCCATGAATAATTCCGGGCGTAGTTTGGCCCTTAAGATAAGTTCCTGGAGTTAATTGTCCAGTCAAAACTACGCCTGGTTCGGGCGCACCGGATATAACAACTCCTTCATGGGGAATTCCACGGTCAAAAGTACCCTGAGAGCCGGAAGAAGGATAAACAGTCTTAACTCCGTTGTTTACAACGTATCCAGGCGCTCCTGCGTGAGTTTGTACGTATCCTGGCTGAGTTTTCCCTGTAACTATTCCTCCTTGATAATTCGTTCCACCGATAACGCTTCCCGAACTGTCTCCATGGGTGTAGACTGTTCCAGAAGTCAATACGTCGGTACCTATAATTCCCTGAGTAGTGTGACCACTTGAGATAACTCCGGTAGATCCATAGTTTCCATGATAAGTCGTGCTTCCCGCATATCCTCCATACGAAGACTGTCCGCCACCGGCATTGCCATGAGAGTAAGTTGAGCCTCCGTACCCTCCGCTTCCGGTGGGACCGAAATTACCCGGGTAGTTGTTTGGTCCATTTTTACCGGATGTCGCGAAGTTACCAAGACCCTGTCCTTTATTGTTTCCTTGAGTGGTTATCCCAGAGTGACCACCGTGTTGAATTATTGAAGTATGTCCGCCCGAATAACCGCCGGATCCAAAGTTTCCGTGTTGCGTGGAGCCTCCTAATATAGTGAATCCTCCACCCGCTCCATGCGCATTCTGACCACCGTATGAACCGGTTGCTGTTCCCGAAGAACCGCCCTGTCCTCGGTGCGATTTCTGAATGCTGTATGAGCCGCTTGCAGCTTCCGAAGAACTACCGGAAGATCCAGTGTGACTTGTACCGGATGTGTATTCTCCACTTCCTGTAGGACCGAAATTACCATGATGAATGGCAACCCCAGCATGTTCCTCATCCCCATCGTAACTAACGGTGTGATCGATTGCATGCGTTACTCCGGCGCCGGTATGACCGCCGTATTGAATTGTTGGCGTGTGGACCTCGTAACCGGAAGTGATTCCAGTATGAACTCCTGTATCTATACTCGTATAACCGTGACCTCCTCCTGTTACTACTGCTGGCGTGTATTCAGGACGAGAGGTCACGGGATATTTCGTGTAACCATCTTGCGATGATATAGTGTAACCTCCTTTGATTCCGCTTTGAGTTGTACCGTGTTGTCCATGATAAGATTCCGTGTATCGACCTTCGGTAGATTCTCCATGGCTGTGAGTCGAATCAATGATTACAGAGTGTGTGCTGCCTTCATGTCCGCTTTGTGTATATCCTCCGTGTCCACTGTGAGTCGTCACTCCGTGGCCACCGCTATATTCTCCCTCCGAAGAACCGCCATGAGCACTTCCGTGTCCTCCTTGCGAAGATCCATCGTGTCCGCCGAGATGTCCTCCACCTGAAGAAATACCGTGTCCGTCGTCATACCCGCTATCTTGCCCGTGTCCTCCTTGATGTCCTCCTTGCGAGGATCCATCATACCCGCCACCATGTCCTTCATCTGAAGACCCACCATGTCCAGCATCATATCCACCATCTCCACCATGTCCTCCATCTGAAGACCCACCATGTCCAGCGTCATATCCACCATCTCCTCCATGTCCTCCGTGTTCGGATCCACCGTGTTGATCATATCCTCCGTGTCCTCCGTGTTCGGATCCACCGTGTTGATCATATCCTCTGTCTCCTCCGTGTTCGGATCCACCGTGTTGATCATATCCTCCGTGTCCTCCGTGTTCGGAGCCACCGTGTTGATCATATCCTCCGTGCCCTCCGTGTTCCGATCCGCCATGTTGATCATGTCCACCGTGTCCTCCATGTTCGGAGCCGCCGTGTTCATCATGTCCTCCGTGCGAAGATCCTCCGTGTTGATCATATCCTCCGTGTCCTTCATGTTCTGAACCGCCGTGTTGATCATGTCCTCCGTGTCCTCCGTGTTCGGATCCGCCATGTTGATCATATCCTCCATTTCCTCCGTGTTCCGAGCCACCGTGTTGATCAAATCCTCCATGTCCTCCGTGTTGATCATGTCCTCCGTGTCCTCCGTGCGAAGATCCTCCGTGTTGATCATATCCTCCGTGTCCTTCATGTTCTGAACCGCCGTGTTGATCATGTCCTCCGTGTCCTCCGTGTTCGGATCCGCCATGTTGATCATATCCTCCATTTCCTCCGTGTTCCGAGCCACCGTGTTGATCAAATCCTCCATGTCCTCCGTGTTGATCATGTCCTCCGTGTCCTCCATGTTCGGAGCCGCCGTGTTCATCATATCCTCCATTTCCTCCGTGTTCCGAGCCGCCGTGTTGGTCAAATCCTCCATGTCCTCCGTGTTGATCATATCCTCCATGTCCTTCGTGTTCGGATCCGCCGTGTTGATCATGTCCTCCGTGTCCTCCGTGTTCGGAGCCGCCGTGTTCATCATATCCTCCATGGCCTCCGTGTTCCGAGCCGCCGTGTTGATCATATCCCCCGTGTCCTCCGTGTTCCGATCCGCCGTGTTCATCATACCCTCCGTGTCCTCCGTGTTCGGCTCCGCCGTGTTCATCGTATCCTCCGTGACCTCCGTGTTCGGATCCGCCGTGTTCATCATACCCTCCGTGTCCTCCGTGTTCGGCTCCGCCGTGTTCATCATATCCTCCGTGACCTCCGTGTTCGGATCCGCCGTGTTCATCATACCCTCCGTGTCCTCCGTGTTCTGATCCGCCGTGTTCATCATATCCTCCGTGTCCACCGTCATGACCGCCGTGATCATAATCGTGACGTTCGTAAGTTCCTCCGCAACTTGGCACGAGATACGGCCACTCGCAGATCAATTTTTCCTCATCAAATACCAATCCATAAGGACAACGGAACTCGTAAGCCGTTAGTTCATGTTCGCCTATAAAAAATGAATGTTAATTCGAGATATCGCCCCTATAATGAAACCCTTAGAGCGCAAGAAAAATCATACCGAGATCGTAGCAAGCGTAGAAAAATCTGCAATTTTGTGGATCGCGATAATATCCCGCATGATCAGGGCAACTAAATTTGGGACCCTTCGACGGTGCGATTTCGCTGCTTCCGGAACAAGCGGATATCGATCCCGGCCACACGCAAACTTCCGTATGTTCGTCGAACGCCAAACCTGCCGGACAATCGAACTCGAAGACGCTGTAGTCATCGACTCCTTGATTGAACTTAACACATCGATAAAACCTAAAAAAAAATTTTAAAAAACCGAAGTCATCAGAAAAATCATAACATGTTGAGGAATTTGGCAATTTTCCATTAATTTACCTGTTGCAACTCTTCGGATGGACGAAGTATCCTTGTCTCGGGCACGAAAATTCGGTCTTCGTATTCTCACGAGCAGCGTGAATGTGTCCATCCGTATCGACTACGCGGACAATTCTGTATCCCGAAGATTTAACGTGATCGGGATACGTATTATGCGTTTGCTGCGTTAAGTCACCAAAAAAATCATACAAAATCAGAAATTCATTGATTAACAGTATACGCCAGGACTCGGTGACAGATAGACGTGTTTACAGTCCGGTCCGCGAGTTAGTACAGAGTGCGAAAATCACTAAGTAAATTACAATAAGCAAGAGGAGAATAGAGACGATGGAAGGCAACGAAACCGAAATGGAAGATCCACCAACGGACTCGACCATCCCGCCGGGTTTTTCTATGCCGAAACAAAGAGGGAGAAAGGCCAGTAAACGTAAAAAAACAACAGACGACGCCAGCTCATCATCTGACAGCCAAATTCGAGCCCCGATCAGCCGAACACAACAGCATATAAATCAACCCTACAAACTTCTGTTTTACATCAACGCAAACAATATTAAAACACGAGTAGAAATGGCACAACGCTGGAAAGGTGTAGCTCCGCCGTGCAAAGACATCATTTTGCAAACGTCAAAAGGATATCTTCTCAAATCGAACTCCTCACGACAAAGTATACTATACTGTCTTAATAAGCTCAAGCAGGAGAAAATTATCGAAAGCTTCACGGAGACAGACACACGCACTAACGCGCGTACACCCATATTGCCACCAGAAACTTTCGCTGCGGTAATAACACAAGTGGATTATGAAATAGACGACGAAACGATTAGCCGCGCGCTCAACAACAACAACATCACGCACAGGTACTGTAAGCGTATTATATCTCGAGCCACAGCAAAGCCTACCACTCTTATACGAGTTATAACCGGCAACGCCGAATCTTTTCATAAACTCATGAACGAAGGCTTGTATCTGCTAAGCAAGCACTTCCGCGCGTCACCGAGCAGCCCACCACCGCCGCTTCCTCTGCCTTGTGCTAAATGCTCGCAATTTTCGCACACAACCGGTAACTGCCAAAACAACATAAGATGCAACAAATGCGACGGCCAACATCGCACGGACAAATGCAACGAAAATTTGCCGATCAAATGCACAGCATGCAACACAACAGACCACGTCGCCTGGTCCATTAAATGCCCCAAACGCCCCAAAACCACAATAGAAGGAATTCCGAACACTCAAATAAAATCACTAAATAAAAAAAGTCGAGAAATGGACGCAAACACAATTAAAAAAAATCGCATACACGAAACCGTCACCATCCACGACAACATTATCAACACATACACAAGAAAAATAAATAAACCTACATGCACAAACAGGGAGGAACTCATCCAAAAACTGAAAACGCGATTTATCAAAGAATTCAATATCGAAACCACAGTCGTTTTCACAGGCACGTGGATGTACATTCTAATGATAGACCTCGAAAATCCTGCTGCCGCTTCCCCGACTCAGCCAATCAGAGGAACAAGCTGCGCTTCCGTTAGAAATGCAGCTTAAAATACTATACGCTAACGTGAATTGCTACCAAAACAAAAGTCACCTCATTAAGAATATAATAGAAGAACAAGGAATCAATGTAACGGCGTTCGTGGAAACGAAAAATGATAACTCAACCAACATAAACTACAGAGATTGGGCTGTAGTATCGCAACTCGGAAATAAACTAAACCGGAACACAAGAGGAGGAGCTGTCATTCAATGTCACCCGGATACGAAAATGCGAAAAGAGAATCCTCCTAAGGTCAATGACGCACGTAATAACGCGCTACACATTTCAATCCCATTTCTCGAAGACCGCCTACACATCATACTAGTCTACGTCCACCATAACTCAACAATAGAAAATTCCATCCTCATAAAAAGCAAATTATACAAATATGCGATTCTTCTGGGCGACTTCAATCCAGATAGAAGGAAGCGCACCCAAATCAGAGACTTCATACATAGCTCCAACTTCACTCAAATCAGCACTCCACCGACCTTCATCATGCCAAACAACAGAGTCACTACACCGGACTTAGTATTTTGCACGCAAAACATCAAGAACCTTATTTCAGACATAGAGATCAGTCCAGACATCGGATCCGACCACCTAGCAATCCTGGTTTCAATTAACACCGGCTTAGCAGTCACACACTCTCCAACACCGGAAAAGCTTGACTTTAACAAATCGGACATAGCCCAAATCAACCGAGAAATAAATACATTCCTAGACGCCCACTCTGGCCAGCCAATTACCGACGACCTCATAGATTCATTTAATACCAAACTCGCCGATTCAATCTGGGAGAACACGCCGAGAATAAATAAGAAAAACTTCTTTCTGCATGCGCTTCCGCCATTCATAATAAAACAAATAAAAATCAAACGTCAACTTTACAGAGAATACAGAAGAAACCAGTGCAACATATTCAAAACAAAAATCAACATGTACAACAAAAACATACAACAAATGATAAATCAATACAGAACTCACACTTGGCTGAAAGCTTGCGACACTATTCTTCAAACAAAAGGCAAGAACTATTGGCAAACCGTTAAAAAACTCACGAAATACAATCAATCACTAAACTCGGCCTCGAACGTAAAGGTTAACGGACAAATTTTGACTAACAACACAGAAAAAGTACAAGCATTCGCGAATCACTTCAACACAGTCTACCAAGCCGCCAACGATCCAAACTTCAGTGAAGAAAACTTTCGAAATGTCTCGAACTGGTATGAACAGTATTTTAACCAACCATTAGCACAGGAACCCGCAACTGTCAGAGTAACCTCAGCAGAACTCAGAGAAATTCTCAAGAAATGTAAGAACACCTCACCAGGTATAGACAACATTCCGATAATAATAGTTAAAAATTTAAGCCAAAGGGCGTCCCAATTTCTAATAGATTCATTCAACTACTGCCTACAACACTCTCATTTTCCGACACCATGGAAAACGGGCATAATTATAACATTACCAAAGCCGAATCAGGATCACAGCGCAATAGAAAATTACAGACCTATCACTCTTCTTCCCACCATCGGTAAAATTTTCGAAAGGCTAATCAAAAACAGAATAGAAGAAATAGTTGACAAAAGCATCCCGGTGTATCAATTCGGATTTAGAACTGGAAAATCGACTCTTAACGCCATCACAACATTAATCTCCAACGTTGAAACCGCAAAGCTTCACAACAAAAAATCAGCTGCACTTTTCCTAGACATTTCAAAAGCCTTCGACAGTGTTTGGCACAAAGGATTACTATTCAAACTCCACCAACTCAACTGCACACAACACCTAATATATTTAATAAGATCCTATCTCGAACACAGAAAACTAGCAGTCAGAATAGAAGGATCGCTATCAGCACCTTTCACGCCCGAACAGGGGGTGCCTCAGGGTTCCCCCCTCTCACCACTATTATACAACGTTTACTGCAATGACATATACAACTACAACCGCATCAACAAAGAATCGATAAATCAAGAACAATACATACTCCAGTTTGCAGATGACACAGTCGCAATAGCACATCATAAAAATGTAATAAAAACAATGAACACTCTGCAAGGCTCCGTTCACAAGACAGTTAAGTGGTTCAACAATTGGCGACTCAAACCCAACCCCTCGAAAACTCAATTAGTAATATTCAATCACAATCCAAAACCGGAATCACCAAAAATTCAGCTATTCAACTTTGACATTACACCGCAGCAACAGGCCAAATATCTCGGAATAACCATAGACTCTAAATTAAATTTCAACAATCACCTACAGCAATGCAAGCAGAAAATGATAACAAGAGCTTCACACTTTAGAAGTATAACCTTCAAAAATCGCAATGTGCACATCAAACACCTATCCACAATATATAAATCTATCTGTCGACCAGTAATAGAATACGGACACCCCATACTCATCAACTGCAAAAAAACCGCCATCAAAAAAATTAAAACAGCAGAAACCACCGCCATCCGAAACCTGACACGCATTCGACACCCTGCTAACCCCCTATTCAATCCACGCAACTCATTACTCTATGACCTAACAAAAATTACACCGATAATAGAGCGTACACATATCCTCAACAAAAGATTTGCAAAAAAACAACTCGCAAATATCCAACCGCTCTGTTTCCAACTCACAAGAAACTTCAACCGCCGATACAAATACCCGAAACAAACTACCTACCAACATCTCGAAAACCTAGCAAACGAGGATACAACATAGATTTCCATAACACACAACTAAATCATAAATTCGACAGGCAAGGAAGCCCAGGGCTGAAGGACTTCGGTCGATGGCCCGTTGGCAATATGTGTATTAATGTATATATAAACAATAGATGTTACCGAAACTGTAAATACTTCAAATCTGTAAATATTGTCAATAAATACTTCTTCTCTCTCTCTCATTGATTAACAATTAAATATATTTATAATATTGTCAAAAAAATTCACCTGAAGATCTTCTTGAAGCGAAGACAACACAGCTTCCCGAGTTTTTCTCTTATTATCCGTGAAAGAGTGATAAACTTCTTCTGTAAGAGAATCGCCGCATTTTGTCTTCGCGTCGTCTTCAACGTTGTGAATTCCCAGACCGGCGAGATCGCGGAGTAATACGTATCTTCCCTGAATAAAAAAAAAAAAGTTGATGACTCGATTTCCAATAATTCCTTTCGGAATTTAGATGCGTGAAATTTTTTTTTTTTCGTTTAGAAACCTTAATTCCCGCTGAGATTCTGTCCTCAAAGGCTATCCAGTTGTTGTCCATAAAAGTGTAAGGCGCGGTAAGATCTTCGTCTCTCTCAACGATCCATTCGCCTTCGTCCAGAGAGTCGCACATTTCAGCGCGGCTGATCCGCACAGGCTGTTTCTCCTTCGTGGGAGCTCTCGGCGCGTTATCCTCATTTTTCTCCAACGTAAATTTGTAAGCACTTGCCGGCAGTGAGACGAGGATTTTTCTTTTGCCAGCGCCTAGTCCGGTGACGAGGTCAACGAGACTGTCAGCATTGAGCATATCGAAGAGACCCATCAATCGCGATGGATGAAAAGTCCTAAAGGCCTCGTCATCGTCGACCAAATAGTGCGTCGGTATCGTGAAAAGATCGACGTATCTAAAAACGTCCAAAAACGATAAAAAAAGAAGAGCTTAAGGTAAGTATCGGTATAATTTTACATCGCGCGACAAATAGTCTCTTTCGAGGGGAGAAAAACGAAACTTTTGCAATTGCCGAGGCTGAGAGAGCGCTGTGAATCATCCATATTCAGAAGAATGCCAACGCACTCGCGCCTCGATGAGAGGTCTCACCACTCGTCTTACAAGACTCAGGTTAATAGCTTCTGTACTATTAATTCTAAACTATTAACTTTGCGTCAAGTTGGTTTAGTAGTCTTCGTTGCGTCAGAGAGACGACGCCTCGACGGGATACTAAACGGGCGCAAGGACGAGAAGATGCGTAACGTGGAACGTTACAGTTTCGCAAACTAAAGATATACGCTGAAAAGGGACTTATTGTTTTTCTTGGTATTCCTTACTTTGAAAGACCTTTGATATCGAAATGTTTGGCGAGTTCCTCGGTCTTTGTCGGTAGAACAAGCAGAATTCGTTTTTCCTTCGATTTCCTCACCATCTCCGTCTTTAATCCTTGAATGAAATGGACCAATCGCTCCTTCGTACCTGCGGTGACGTTGAGTTCGACGCCATCGACCTAACGACGAGCATAGAGCGCACAGATATGATACGAAGTCACATAAAGTAATTAATTAATTGATTAATTAATGAGAAATAAATGTGAATTCCGCACTGACAAGGAAACGCCGACAGTAGGATTGCAACGTTTACGAGGAGGAAGTGCAGGTGCAATTCGCGAGGGAGTGGCTGCTTACCGTCGCCGAGGGAAAGAGTTCGTTATAAAAAACGATCAACAAGACAGAAACACACCGAGCGATCTCTACGTTAGACGTAGGTGAGCGTGAACGGCGAAGGTTGACCACGATAGCTAATCGGAACTCTCAGCTACCGCTGGTGCACTTTCGTTCGCACGCTCTTCAAGAGCGGTGCCATTCTTCTCGCAGGGAGAGGAAAAAAATAAGAGTCAAGCGGCGACATTCTCGTTAGAAGTGAACTTTCATGATCAGACCGCCGTCCAAATACGCTATCTGCGGCTGTTGGGTTTAGTGAATTGTTGGATCAAAATGATTACCTCGTTCAACACTCGAACTATACGAGCCGCAGCTTCCTGCCGAACGCGCGCCGATGTCTTCAACGAACCCTGAGTATCGCTGATCGATAATACGAACTGCAAAACAGGATTCATCTCCTTCAGGGACTTCTGGAAATCTTCGATACCTGCAACAATGTTAGGTTTTCGTTGCACTAAGTATGCTGAGCGATCTTTTTTTTATAGAGATCCTTTTTTTCTTGCTTTGGACTCGTGTCTGATTGCGACGGACTTATCTACTTACGATACTTACTTATCTTCTCTCTATGATAATTGGACAAAGCGGCCATTTTTTTGTACTCTCGGGTTTGTATTTGACGCTTCTGACTAATTATTAACATTCAAGTTTTTTGGAATTGCATCATTTTTTAAGAAAATAATTTTTTATCGTGTGTTATCACGAAGGATTTTCATTATTCTGAAAAATTCGTATTTCAGAACGAAAAAAAAAAAAAAAAATCCATTCCCTAAATCCATCGAGAAGCCCTCTCATTTTTTTTTTTCGATGTAAAAAAAAAAGTTTTGAAAAATATCGAATATTGCAACATTTGCAAAACGGATCTTAAATTAAAAATTATGTTACATCATTTCAAGGCTTCGTATTTTTCCGGCTCATCATGAAAATCCACTTATTATATTCCCGGCATAATATTTCATACGGAAATAGCTATAAAAGTACCGAAGACATAGTCCAGTAGAATTCGATCCGTCGTGAAGCGTTTAGACCCGCGTCTGACCGATACGAGACTTATCTACTAGATTCTCGAGCCGTACAATTCAATCCGTTCAATCTGCGCGGCTGTACAATCGCTCAAGGTAAGTCCGGTGTTCTCCGACAAACTAAGCTCTCTCGCCTCAATGATCTCGAGTTCGCGTCTGCAATAGCGTAGTAAAATGCGATAGGCGTAACAGAAGAAAAAAAAAAAAAAAAAAACTAGAAAAACCGCTTCACGTGTAGTATTCGCAGGTGCGTGACGCCACTCGCTAGTATTAGCCGCAACGCGAGGATCTTCGCGCCGGTGTCAAATGTCACGGCGATGAGTACGAGTATCAGCGTCTAACAAAAGTCTGACGAGTCGTTTGCGAGTTTTCAATACTTAGACGATGTTTCGCGCGAACAGCTTCCACGTGCGAATTAAATTCGTTCACCTCGATTAACAAGGTCCTCGTTGACGATTACCACGTTTTACTTGACGGAATAAATCGATAAAAAATCAATTCTTTTTTTTTTTTTTTTTGGACTTCGAAGGTAATCGTCGTTTATTGAAATAAAAATATATAATAAATTCTACAGCTGGCTACTGATTATAAAACGATCGGCAGCTTCTAAGTGAAAATCAGGTTTTCCAGCGAAAGTTCTATCACATCAAAAGCATGCGCTGCGTTATAAATAATGCAATAAACGATCGGTATTCATACGCGATCTTGACACTTCGAGTAATTCCGATGAAAAAAAAAAAAAAAAAAACCATAATATTCCGATCGCGTCTCGAACTCCCGGCGAAGTTTAACGAGCTTACATATCGCCCGGCGGCTTTACCACACCCCGGAGGCAAGAGCACCCACGTCGTATCTACTTTTGGAAAATCAACTCGAGTTATTCGGTCGATTCCGCAGCGGTACTCGCGCGTCCCTGTACCTGAATAAACATTACTTTCACTCGAACTGCGTGTTTGCTACGTACAACTCAACCGATTCGGAAGAAAAAATTAATTAGTTTCCCTCGCGATTTTTTTTTTTTTTTTTTTCAATAGCTATTGTTTCAATATTTCAATCGTATTCGCGTTACCTATGATCTCAGCAAGTCACTCAATTATCGTTGCTCCACTAACCAGTAAAAACATATTATAACGATCGATTTAATTACCGATCTATCAGCTCGAGTCACGAAGACTTTGACAAAGTATCACCCGCGTCACGTTTCGCATACAGTGCCACGTAGTTGTTGTTTTTTTTTCTATAGAATAATAAAAGCCCGTAGAGCTGTCCGGTGTTCCGATGATAATAAACGCGCAAACCCGGATCGGCGCGCCGCGAGGCCCCTGCGGGCCTGTCGTGAACCCATTTCGTAAAGTTTCGCAAGTCTCCTCTGCTCTGCTATATGTACTGTGTGTATAAATGTACGTTGTGTGTGAACGTCGAGGCGTTTGCCGGGCCGCACACGCGCCGAAAGTCCCTTTGTGAAGAAATTCATTTCGTTTTTGCGCAATGAGCCCAAGCAGCGCGGACTTGTTGCGCGCGGGGCGCGGCGCATGCGCCTTATCCGGATCAGCGAGGGACGCCGAGAAAACAGATAGAGAAGCTCCCCGCGCGTCTCTCGATTTTATTATAAAATCCCTACCCCTTTTATTTTTCACCGAATGCGGGAGAAAACTCTCCTTCTACGTCTATTATTCCGAAGAACAAAAAGGAAAGTACTTGATGTATGTTATTATACATCGCGTGCGAGAATACGATCGGCGCGCGCAATCGAGGTACTCGATCCTCGATGAAGAGGCTTTACATCGCTAACTCGACGCGGCAGGCAACACATAATTATAACAATAGTGATCATCCTGCTTTGTCAAACATGACGTTGCATGTTTAGCGACGATGTAAAACATGTAAACGTTACGTAATCAAAGTCAAAAGGCTTGTTAACGATCGTTATCGGGTGTTTATTTTTTCGATAAAAATGATTGTCATTGTTATTCGCGTAAAGGATTTACATCGAATATATATATTTTTTAACGCACTTTGCGCTCTTATCGGAAGAATTTGATGATAGGTTATGTATTTTTTTGTATTAAACTTGAAATAAAATTCAAATTAATATTAATTAACATTAAATTAACATTAAAGTGCCCCTTTCCGGGCGTCGGGAAAGCATCGACCATAGCTTTTTTTTTTACGAAGACAAAATGAAAAGCATTTTCTCGACGCTTTCTTGCTTTGCCTATGTAAATATTCGAACTTAACGAACCGCGCGTCTTGGTCGGTACGCCAAAAAACTATTTGAATTATTAGCGTTCGCGAGGGGGGAAGTTGTTCGTCTTTCACCGTCGAGCGATCACGCCGGTCCTTCAACTCTCTCCTCTGCGTGCCATAAGCGTACTGGACGCATCGCAGAAACAGTGCAATAAATAATAACTCTATCGCGGTGCCCGCGTGATATATCGCAAAAAAAAAAAATTTCGGATGTTATCGCGATGTTTTGTGAAAAATGAAAATTAAAAAAAAAAAATGGATCGGATGTTATCGCGATGTTTTTATGAAAAATGAAATTTTAAAAATAAATAAAAAAAAAACCCCAACGCTAATACTTCGAAGGAAGTCTCATGAATAATTGAAAAAAATTCATTATCGATCGAAGCGCGTGAGGTGAAACGATTCGTCGAAGCTTATGGGCGCACGAAGATTAACGATTACGCATACATCGAAAACAGCTGGTGATGCTGTATTCGATCGCAGCGGTCACGATGCGGAGATCTCTAGGACTCGATATCCTGTTGCAAGTGCAAGGACGCGTTTACTATACGGAGAACAAACGATACTCGTGACTTAGCGTGCGTATGCTTATTTCTTGGTTTACGCAATTCAGCGAACACGTTATTCTCGCATCCGGTTATTTCTGTGACCCTAACGATTATTCGGCAATAGATCGATCGCGCAAATCGCGTAATTCAAAATTCGCTTCGGGACTTTTCAACATCCAAAATTTTTTATTTTCGAAAAAAAAAAATTTGAAATCGTAATTGTTGTAAATCGATTTTTTACCGGAAATGGAGAGATCCTGAAGATCGTCTGAATTCAACGAACACGTTATTCCCGCATCCGATTTCTGCGATCCCAACGATTATTCGGCAATAGATCGATCGCGCGAATCGCGAAATTCAAAATTTGCTTCGGGACTTTTCAGTATTCAAAATTTTGGATTTTCGAAAAAAAAAAATTTGAAATCGTAATTTTTGGAAATCGATTTTTTACCGGAAATGGAGAGATCTTGAAGATCGTCTGAATTCGATGAACACATTATTTTCGCATCCGGTTTCTGTGACCCTAACGATTATTCGGCAATAGATCGATCGCGCGAATCGCGAAATTCAAAATTTGCTTCGGGACTTTTCAGTATTCAAAATTTTGGATTTTCGAAAAAAAAAAAAATTTGAAATCGTAATTTTCGTAAATCGATTTCTTACCAGAAGTGGAGAGATCCTGAAGATCGTGTCCCTGGTGAACGAGGGTCGTGCATCGGCATATCGAGTCTTTCAACGCCTCGATATCGTTTGTCGTTGTGTAACAAAGTATCTCCCGTCCCGGCGATGTTCGCTGCTTCGGACATTCTGGAAGCATTAAACGAGATCCATCGATTTATTCAATTATTTATCGTTCAATCATTCTTCGATGTGTATATATTCGTGGCAACGATGTTTCGACTTATCGTTGACATCATCGTCGCGGATCCGTGTGGCGCGACGAGCTTCTATAATAATCGTTTGCATAGCCGCACAAAACTCCGGTCGATACATGTATTCAGTAATATAACGCGTGATATCGCGCGTCTGCGTACGTAGCGAGTACAGCGATTCATGAAACGACGTAAATCCATCAAAATCGCCGCTACCGGATATCAGAAAGGAATTATTAAAATCTGACGAACGAGAAACTCGACGGCGGGTGTGTCGCCCGGCGAATGATCTAATAACGATCTTCTCGTTACGCCGCTTCAACTACGCGAGCTGATGACGCGGCTTACCCTTTCGGAACGTCGACTATTCGCGAACAATTTTTTTTTTTTTTGTCAATTAACCGTTTCAAACCGAATTCCAGAAAAGTTCATCGAATTCCGACAATGCGACAACTTTTCCACGTTTCTCGTCGGACTATATTTTTCTTTTCCACATTTCTACGAGCCGCGCGCACCGATGATTTCGTAATGATATTTACCGATCGCGGAAAGTATTCACGATGACAATTAATTTTACGTCCGTTAATTGCATTGTTTTTTTTTTTTTTTTCTTTTTTTTTTCTTTTCTCTTCCCGATAAGGCGAAATCACAACAGGTGAATCGAAGTCATCATTGAACTACTAAACTCTGAATAGAAACATAAGTGAATTAAGCTTGAAAAGGCAGCGTCCTTGAGCCGAATGGTGATCCAGTTGGCGATGTCGCAATGTGACCTTAAAGGACGCGCCGGCCGTCTCGGCGGTGAGAGATCGCAAAAAGTATATCTTACTCACGCTTCGGCTATAGTTAAGAATTTCGCAATGGTCGCATCACCAATCGCGATTATACGAATCGAACGAAAAAAATGCCGATAACAACTCGTAAAAAAAAAAAAAAAAAAAAAAAAAAAAAAACATCGAGAAAAAAGAAAATTACTTACTGGCAGCGTATCCAAGGGCCAGGAGCCCCAGAAGGGGTAGCAGAACGAGCCGGCGCCCCATGGCTCCACTTTCACCCTCTGACACTCTTCTCAATTGTCTTTTTATTTTTTTACCCCCAAATTTGATTTTTCCTTATCCACTGGGATTCAACAGCCGAAAATAAAATTTTTAAAAAATTAAAAAACCACTTCGCGTAAAAAAAATGGAATCTCCAGGGGTTGACCAAGTTAATTATTAATTTTTTATTTCGCGATGGATTAATCTGTCGACGAACGAAATTTTATTTTTGCCGATAAATTTTATCGAGGGGGTGAGATCGATGATTTTTTTTGTTTTTTTTTTTAATATTTATTAGTGTTGTTCGATGTATTTCACGTTGACGGGGGTGCGTATCGGTCTGCTGGGCCTTTAGCGATCTTTCCGGAAAGACCCTCCTTCGGGTCTGAGTGCACGAATGGTACTGGACCCATCGAGGAGTCGCGTACTCACCTAGTAAACCCCCGGGTGTTTGCAGTGGGGTCCCCGGATGGAACGGAGAGCACCAAAGTTCCTCCCGTACGTGCGGACATCAACGGGGAACGGGGGACGCGTTCGACGAGCGAATCTCAGGCAACCGCGGCGACGATCTCGAGAGATCAACGGCGCAGCGGTTCACGGGGTGGGGTTGAAAAAAGAGAAAAAAAAAGAACGATCGCTAGCGAGTACGCTGTGGGCCTCATTCGTCGATCGTACATCGTGGCCCCGTTTGACGCGTTACGCGGGCGTTATGCCCAGCAGCGGCGAATTTCTGTACCAGCATCGCGTTCGGAAAAACAAGTTCCCATGAGATCCCTTCATCCCCTCCACGTGATATACCGTGATCGATCTTAGATTTTATATAATACGCAATTATGATATAGTCGTATAGAAAGTACACTGAAAGTTGGTTGTCAGATCGTTTGACAGCATCGATCTTTTTTTTTTTATCGATCGAAAAGATGCAATAAGGTAAATAACCCTATAGCTTATCATTAATAACACCCTTAAATTTGCCATTGGCGTCTTTGCCCACTATCCGGCCATTGCGGCAGTCGCAATGAGCAAAAAACGGCTGCTAAGGAGATAATACGCGGATAAGTAGATACGGCTGTATCGATCAGACATCGAAAAATGGGCAAAAATCGGATGTCTATGTTCCTCGGCAATCGCGCGCTTCAACGAAAGTCAATATAAGGGCCGAAGAAAGAAAAACTGGTAGCAAACACGTGAGTTTAGAGATGATTAATCTGTAAGTGAGTCTTTGCTTCACAGAGTATAAAACAGTATGTCATCGAGTGCTTCGATTTCATTGTATTTCGTCACTTTGCTCGTCGCTAAAATCGATTTTTTCGCATCGTTTTTGACGATTGAATTTTCCCAAAACCGATAAAAATGCAAATTCAAAAATTTTTCAAATCGCCATTTTGTTTTTTTTTTTTTTTGCTATATTTCTATGAGAAGTTTCGCGATCGCGAATAATACGTTATTTCGAATCGCGATCCGTATGCTTGAGACATTCGGCTGGTGTACGCAAGAAAGACGCGAGGTGAACTCATTTCTTCATAGGGATATAATGCGACGCGTGGCCAAGACTTATCGTCCTTGATTCGCGCCGTACGAAAAGGCGAAGTTGCTCGCCGGAGTCACAATGGATCTTCCGAGTGTAAGTATCCCCGCGATCTTCGTAGGCCTCAGACTACCGTGAATTATGGTCTCGAATAATGTATTTTTGTTTTGGTTTTTTTTTTTTTTTTTTTTTTTTTTTTATCATTATTTTTTGCGTCCGGTTCCCTCGGCAATCCGGGTTTCCGTCCTTGACTCGTAAATCAATTGAGTCCGCGATATTATTAAACGAGAGTACGTAACGATAGAACTAATGACGATTTCGAAGGCGAATCGATTAGATAGATTTACCTCCCGTCAATCGTTGGCACGCGTCACTTTTACCATTTTACCATCGCTGATTTATCGATCGGTCATTCCCTTAAAAACTGCTTCGAGAAATAAAAAAAAAAAAAAAAAATCGGTACCGCACCGTTAATCGAGCGATCGATTGACCACCTACGCGACGCGTTAGACGCGGACTAACTACATCGCGTCGGATCACCTTCCCGCGATCTCATCCCGTGCCCATCGCTCCATCGTACAGCACAAATACAAGTTATTGGATTCTTTATCGAGGTATAACCACTGCTCTTCTCTTCTCCTCTTCTCTATCTCTCTCGAGATTCCGCGCGATCGATGATAATTAAAACGAGAAAGATTCTCGTCAACACTCCCTGAACGATGATGCGGGATATACGATAGACGAGATGCGTTGATGGTATGTGACAGGAGTGAGCGAACGATCGAACAACACTTAAGGATATATATCTTGAGAACATGAAGGACTCAGGAACCGTAAGAGCAATAGACGAGGCGCAAGAGACATTTCTCAAAGCTACGATCGTAAAAACTATCGTCGACGACACGATCCTCGCGTGACAATCACTTCGATACTTACACATCGATTATCGATTATTGTCGTTGTTACTTCGGTAAATCGCGCGACTAAAATCGGAAAATCCTTTTTTTTATCTTTGGACGAAATTGTCATATACGCCAAAAATTTAATTCCGCGAAAAAATTATAGTTATTGAAACATCGATTGGTATATCAATATTCTGTTTTTTTTTTAAGGTTCCGAAAAAAATAATTTTAGTGTACAAAAAAAAATCAACAGTGCGCACGCGTTGAAAAATTAATGGACGGAATACTAAAAATCGTAAAGATTCTTTACCATTAATAATTTAATTTTTTAATTATATTTATTTGGTTTATTTTTAATTTTAAATTTATTATTTTTTATTTTATTTAAATTTTAATATAAAAATATAATAATTTTTTATCACTATTGTACATCGTATCCAATATAGCAATTCGTGAATAAAAATTTTCAGTTACAGTACTTAATTTTTTAAATGAAATTTTCAAAAATTTAAAAATAAAAAAAAAATTCACTAAAAAAATTATTAAAAAATTCGAGTACATCGACCTTCGAAAAATCCGCGTAAAGTTCAAATTGCGCGAGAGAGCTAACCGGTGCTGAAATGTCGACGGTTTTGATATATATCGTCGCGTATTCAAAGATCCACGGGATCGGATGAATCATCGAGAAAAGAGATGGAGAAAAGTCGTCTCCTGCTGCGGCTATTGCTACTTCGAGTTTACTTACGATATTACGCTTGAAGCACAAACTGTGCGTAAAGGTATGCAAGTGCCGGGAGATGCAGGTTTCATCCCGACGATACATCGAGAAGACGCGGCACTCTGTTACGTCATATACGAGAATAATCGTTCAAAGAGTACCGCTTGTCGTTCAGTCCGGTTAAAAAAAAAAAAATATCGAATACGTAATAATAAATTAAAAATATACATATACAAAATATAAAAAAAAAAAAAAATTCGAACCAATTACGATGTATTGATCGAAAGTGAACGAAACGTATACGTATACGTAATTATAACTTAAAAATATACATATACAACATATAAAAAAAAAAAAAAAAAAATTCGAACCAATTACGATGTATTAATCGAAAGTGAACGAAACACGATTATAAATTCCGAGCGCCGACTTTTTTCCGTGACAAAACATTACCGTCTCGTTTTAATTTGTCTGATATATATCTCCGCGAGTTTATTGGAGTTCCAAGTATAATCTCGTATAGAGAGCGAAGAAACAACGTGGACGATTTGTTTATGACTCTGTGTCGTTGATGATAATGGCATAAGTGTGGTTATGGTACGGCAAGGGAATCGAGGAAATCCGTACGTCGATCACTCGCATAGCTCTGGGCGTTCTGGTGCAACTGCTGTCCAGTAGGTATAGTCCATAACACACAGACGTTCGTTCTTACAAACGGAAAAGGGAAAGGCACCCCGTTTGTCGTTTGAGGACAAAAAGTGTTACCATAAAAAAGAAAAAAAAAAAGAAAAGATGAGGTCGTCACGCAGCTTCGCGAGAATCCGTACCGTTGCGTGGGCGGCGTGAATATCATTGCGCAAGCGCACGCCGAACCGAAAAAGAGCGCCGAAGGATTAACGTCTGATCCCGAAATCATTGAATCCATTGACGAGAGTTTACGAAAATCACTCGTACGCTTCTTAATATCCGAGTTTCGTATCTATACGCGCGGTAATTTGAATATCTCGTCGACCTGATTACGTCGTGAAAAAACAGTCAAAATCGGGGTATACTTTTATAAAACGCCCAAGGTAATGCGAGTTCCGAGGCTTAAAAAAAAAAAAAAAAAAAAAAAAATTAAGTCATTTGAATTCAGTGCCGTTGAGTGTTGTACACTTCTCCCAAAGTGTGTTCTCTTATCTCGATCCTTTGCTCCTTTCTTGCGCGTATATTTTTACTAGCGACGCGCGATTTCTGCGTCTCTTTCTCTAAAAGTTATTGATGAACCTCTTAGAAGCCAAAGCGATATAAAAAAAAAATGATAGCAAAGAGAAAGTGGCAAGCAGAACGCGACTGTGGGTTGCGCGTGTCAACGCGCAACATCCATCGTAAATTCGCGCAAGTGACCAGCGTCTCTCGCGGACAGACGCGAGAAGAACTAAATGAAGGAAATGGTGAAAGCGCTTGAAATAAAGTTAATCCTCAAATTCTGACGCGATCGATATATCGCAACAATATATCGAAAGAAGTTGCGCAATCGTTCGAAATCCCAATATATATAATTTCGCGGAAAAAAAAAACGTTTCGTTTCTCGTCACCGTTTCATTCGCCGATAGACAATGTATCGCCGCTCTCCGCGCCTTGTGCCGATGTATAACAGACTTGGAAACCAAATACGGAGTTATTATGACTCTCGACGATACGGCGAAGCCGCGGGTTACGTTTGGCCGGACATACGTGAGATCTCTCTCTCTCTCTCTCTCTCTCTCTCTCTCTCTCTCTCTCTCTCCCTCCCTCTCCCCTTCGACTCCGTTGAAACGGCGAAAGAGCGATTAGCCGAATAGAAACACAGATTTTAATGCGTAAAACTCGCGACCGCCCGGAGACAATCGCGTCGCGACAATCTCCGGGCGAATTTTCACTCTCTATCGTCTATCGCAGACAAACGAACGCATCCAAGGACTCTGTGTACTGTTGCATCGTCGCGATTATTGCGGTACCACACAGCAAATGATTGGAAAATCGTCCCACGCGAAGTCGGAACAAATTTGTTGCAATTTAGTAATGAAACAGTTATACTCGACGCTAAAAGATAAAAGTCTAATTGGAGTTGTTATAGAAAAAAAAAAAAAAAAAAAAAAAATTGGACATTATTATCGTTTATTTTCCACATAGCCGCGAGGTATCGAAATTAAGTAGAATTTTATAGCAAAGTTAATAACAATAAATATCGATATTACAAAAAAAAAAAAAAAAAAAAAAAAAAAAAAAACGATCGACAGGTCATCGGTCAACTGAAATTGGGTCGACCCGTTAAAATATTCCGTATGGAAGCGATTACGAGTTTTAATGAACGGTTGGGTAATCCTTCTCGCGAAGGCGGTAGTAATCTCTCGATGTCCCGAAAGTGAAGACGACACCCACGCAATATCTCACAGTCATTCACCGATAACTTTCGTTTACGATAGAAATACTATTGTCTTGAGAAACTCGAGTACCAAGCAGTTTCGTTCGGAAAAAAAAGTATCGGAAGCTTAGAATCGGCGTTAAGGATGATTCGCCACCTGCGTATCATGGCGCTGGATGCTGCGGCAATTAAATTGCCAGCGACAGGAATTTCAGTTATTTCCATGCGGCGTTACGAGAGGAAAAAAAAAAGAGACGCGCCACTCGAATTCCGAGTACACGAGAAGCCCGCGAACGATTATTACGTCGAATTATATAGCATACGTCGCGTCCATTGGGTATCGTTGCGCCTCGAGGTACGGGTCGTTCGTGCGTTCGGCCGATGCGTCGCGGACGCCTTCTCGTACTTTTATAGTTCTTTTTTTCGACTCTCGCGTAAGTATCTTCAAGGATTACCCCTTTTCGGACATTTTTCACGCGGAATCTCGAAGCCTCGACACCCGTATAGGTCTCTCGCGTGTACCTTCATTGCGGCTGATATATAGATCGCGATTCGGAACCTTATGCGCGGGAAAGTTGAGGCAGGAAGCGCATGAATGTGGACAAGTGGATCTTTCCATCGCCTCCGGCGTAATAAGCGACTTACATATCCGAAAGAAGAAAATAAATGAGCGGTCGAGGACCGCGCCAATCGTCGTAACATCTGCTTACGTTTCTTACGACACCGAACATCGATTTTCGCTTTTTATTATCTTTTTTTACGACTTCATGAATGCCGATCGGGAAAGAAAGGGAGAAGAAGAAGCTGCGCGGGTGACACGAGAAGACGGAACGATCTTTTAACAATATATTTGGAGCGTGAATAATCCTTCGCCGTTCACAAATGATTCATAGAACTACCGTAGTAGCCGAAAGTACATGACGATTCTTGTTAAATAACTACCGATTTGTACGACCGGTTTGTTCGGAGGGATGTTCGCGAAGAGATGAAAAAAATAAAGAGAAGATTAATTAACGCTTCAGCGGCAGTAAATCAATCGTTAATTAATCCCTCGCTGAACGCGTGTCCTCGCGGTACCGGAACTTCGTCAGCGCGAAAGAATTCAGGTCACTATAGATTTCGCGGAGTTGCGCGCGCAGCGATCGAGGCGCCATTTCTTCGGGAGTCGAAATTAAGTAAAATCGGGTAGAAAATCGCAGAGAAATGAGTGTCCGAGAGGAATCACCCCGTTACTATGTTGCGATGGTGGAATACGCGCGATCTTTTTACGTATTCACAGAAATAAGCGAAGCGCCCCGAGCGAACGATAACATTATCGTTCTCCGCATGAAAGCCGCAGGCAATGGCTTTCCCCTTCGCGATAAGCGTCGTATATAAATTCGCAAATGTTGTTACATACGCGTGTATAATATAATATAAAAAATCATTCAGCGCGCCCCTTCGGTACCGTCATCGTAATATGTTACAATTTTTTTTTTTTTTTTGCTTACGTCAATCGAATGCAATTCAAATCGAGTATCGATATGTATGCAATAATTTTGCCGATCGGGAGATCGATTTATCGTATGAATAAAATTATTTCTGATCACATCGGAACCGTTCGCCAGGGGATTATTTGCGAGCTTCGCACTTTCAGCTTCAATTCATCCAGACAAGGTAATCATAATGTATGGTGAGCTTTTCGCGGGAGAGAGAGATTCAAGGATCTTCTCTTGCATTGCCAAGGCTTCCACGCCTTCAACGCCATATATGTGACGCAATCATCGAAGAATTTTTTTTCTTCTCGCACTCCTTCTCCCCCAGAGAGAGAGAGAGAGAGGGAGAAAGAGAGAGAGGGAGAGAAAGAGTGAGAGAGAGAGAGAAAGAGAGAGAGGGAGAGAAAGAGTGAGAGAGAGAAAAAGAAAGAAAAAGAGAGAAAGAGAGAGAGAGAGAGACGGAAAGAAAGAGAGAAAAAGAGAGAAAGAGAGAGAGAGAGAATCTTAACAGTGCTCCCGACTGTGCTCCGCGCGGATGCGTCATTATCATTAACAATAATTCGTTTAACTCGATATACCTACCGTTCGGCACGCGACAGCGTGAGAATAATTATCAAATACCACTTCGCAAATCCTTGAATGTTCCTTCCATTCGATTGACAGGTACGCATTAATTCGCATTATCCTTATACAAGGATAATCTTCGCTAAAATTTATCTTCAATCGATGATACGAAATTGCGAGTAATTATCGATATTGCGCGATCGATTTAATTCGAGGAAAATATTCTTGCATGAGAGATTGGAAATCTCGAATGTTCCGTTATCGGGAAACAATCTTCATATTTCTAACGGTGAATATGGAAAAAAGCAAAAATTCGATATAATCGAACGTACGTGACTCGCTACTTTCGCTACGCTATGCGTCATACACACCACTCGCGCTTAATCGCGGGGATTTCAGAATCGTTACATCGCGATGCGATTTTTCTACTTTATACTTCTTCCGGAAGCGCCCTCTGTCTTTTAAACGCTTTGGGAACCGGTATCGCACGAAATAAAAATTAATTCTAACGATTTGACGTCAGCGACTTCCGCCGCTAAAGGGAGCGATGCACTTCGCGCATTGATTTATTTTTTTGTTTATCAATTTTTTTTTTACGCACAGCATCTCATGGAATTTTAAATTAATTTCGATTTAAATTTAATTTCGTCGTATCCGAAGTTCGTAAAATATTTTAAGAGCTCTACGAATTGTGCTCCAATTTTCGGCGGTCCAGATGCATTACGCAAACGGTTTTCACCTTGTCGGGAATAAATTGTTTTTTTTTTTTTTTTTTTTTTCGGCGCCTTTGGCATCTCGGGATCTCGACAGTGTCTCCGCGAGAGGTTTGCCTAAACAACGCTTCGGGGCGTTAGCGGCTGTCATATGTCTCGTGTACCTAATAACTACGATATATCGAGCAATTAGAAAGACGTATATTCGCAGCTTAAACGTCGGGATATACGCCCGTCTGATTGTTAAACGGTCGATATATTGTACGATTTACGTATACGTGTTTGGTAGCCACGAGTATAGCACACGTGTGCGAAGCACGTCTGCTCTCTTTTAACTGCCGTATTCTTCGAGATGTGCGAGACTCGCCCGGTTCCCGGGATCTCTGTGCGTACACTTTCTCCGCTGGTAGAATTACGTCACGACGACGATATGTCGAGCTACCGCCCTCGGATGCTCCGACGATGCTGTGCCGCAGACCGGACAGAAAACTGGTCCGATCGCAATGCTTTATAATGGTAAACACGAGATACATAATAAAACGTTTCTTCGCACCGCGGACCGTGTTGGAGTCGTAAAAAAAATCGTCGCATGGAAGGTTATATTTTTTTAAGAATTTTTTATCTGTGAATTGAAGTCACGGCTATTATAGTTTTAAATTTCAATGGACGATTAAATATTCAACTTCTCGGTCGGTAAAAATCGTACGAAAAATCCTCTAAAATTCGTAATCGTGACGATGGTATGAAAAAGTGAAAAAATATATATATATATATATGATTTTTTTATTTTCAGGAATGAAAAACTTTTTCAAATTTATTTAATTTCTATCGGAGAATTTTTTTTTTTTTTTTTTCATTATCGGAGTTTTTAATACGATCTTTTTTTTTACCGATAAAGAAGAAATTGATATTTTTTGACCGAAATTGGTTGGGACGGGTTGATAAAACCATAAAAATAATGGAGAAGCGTAATTGATAGTGCGGATGCGAAGAGGGTTCAGGTTAACTGCTAATCGTCGAAGAAACACGCGCCGACGACGCGTCCGAGGTTGCGCCTGTTATGGAGATCAGGAATGCACTCGGCAGTTGCATCATCTGAGAATACGAGCACTTGTTCGATACTTTAAAACAACAGCCCTAGAAAAAAAAAAAAAAAAAAAAAAAAAAAAAAAACGAAGAAAAAACCTCGAGACTTCATCTCGAGTCTAGTATAGTAATGCGATTACATGCGGCACACCGCACACGAGCCGAGTTACAAATCGGTCTATTGGGACGGCACGCGAGTAGAATTAAATTCAACGCCCATTTTTTTGCCTTATCCGCCGAGTCGTTCGAAGACCCCGATTAATTGCTCAGCGCACGTCATGAATCATGAGCAATGATGATCCTTCGACTTACTTCTATGTCCCAACCACCTGTTGGTCGTAATTTACCTCTTTCGCGGCCAGTGGAACATCGAGTTACTTGGAAAAAAGAAATTGAGACCCGAACCGAAAAGCACTATAAATCGGACAAATAGTCCAATGAATGTACCGTCCGATAAATGTCTAAATGAATTGAACAAATACAGCAATAACTCATCGGGTAAAAAAGGTAACTGCTATTATCATAATAATCATATGGAAATCTCTGGCGACAGATTGTGAAAGCGAAGTATCGGCTAAATATGGTGGGTGGATTATTCTTCGTTCATTAAAAATTTTATTTAATTAAATAATATTTTTTCGCCGGTACTGTTTAATTTATAATGGGTATTGAGAAATCAAAATCGATTAAATTTTGGATAGTGTGGCAATGGTGGATATGAGAAAGTGTTCGGTTGACCCGATTCACCCGACAAGCGTAAATGAATCGAATCACGAGAAATGGTTTTTTTTTCTTCTCGGTGCATAAAGTTGAAGATATTCCTACTGTTAAATGTTGATATATTTTTTTCGTGCTTTCACTTCACCGTATAAAAGCTGTTGTAGTAATCGTTCAAAGTCCGCAGTAGAATATTAAAAATTTTCGAACATTTCGCTGCGGCGATGAAGCTTCATACCCGGAGAGAAGGATCTGATAAGCATTACCATGGCGTCGGAAACAATTACTATGGTGCCTTGCGACGCAGCGCTACAGCGCCATCTATGGCAGAAAGTACGAAACTTATAAGAATTTTTCCTATAATTATGAGGACTTTTTGTCGAAACTTATGGTAAAAATTGTTATAAGTTTCGCACTTTCTGTCATAGGTGGCGCTGTAGCACCACGTTACTAGATACTATAGTAACTTTCCATGGCGTCTGGAAAAGTTACTACGGTATCTAGTAACGCGGTGCTACAGCGCCATCTGTCCCAATTTTCTGCTGTTTTTTTTCGCACGAGTGCAGAAAAATGTACTTTTTCGCACTAGTGCGAAGGAAACGGTCTGAAACGAAAATTCGAATCGAATCTGCTGTTATTGCGATAAAATTCTGGCAATTTTTTTTATTTTAAAGCACATGATGATGTAGAATGTAGATATGCAAGGGTTCGACATTCAGATGCTAATTTTTCCAAAGTTACACCTTTTACGGAGATGACTTGGCAATTGCGTCACTGAGAATAGTGATACACGTCTCGGTGCCGAAAAGTAAATATTCTAAAACATAACCTCGAAACTTAATCTCGGGCCTACGATAAGTAGTGCGTTTACATGCGACACCGCACATGGTACAAATGTGTCTATCGAGACGGCACGCCTTTAGAATTAATTTCAATGCCCAATTTTTACATCATTTGCTAACTCTTTCATAGATGACTAATATCAACTGCCGAGAGTATTTATTGAATAAATACAGAAATAAAAATTAATATAGTTAATATAGTTATAGAGAAATGAAAAGATGAATTAAGTGACGTAACATAATTCAATCATTTTCGAAGCAATTTCAAGATTTTTTGTTATAATACAAACCGAAATAATCGCTTTCCAAGTCCTGCAATTAAAAATAGTGCATTCTTTTTTTTTTTTTTCAACCCTAGATAACCCTAGCGACTTAGATAACTTCACTTAGATGACTTAGATGACTTCAACTCAGATAACCCTATCGAGATCTCGAGTTTCGAGTCGCGGAAATTCCAACTTTAATAGTTCAGCTTGCAGTTTCAAATAAAAAACAAATGTAATTACGATTGTCACGATCCTCGTTAATATTATATTGTACATTGAAAAAAAATAAAATCGGTTGATCCGAAAAAATCGGCAATCGGCAAATTCTGGCAATAAACCGGTTACTTAAAAAACGAGTCTTTCAGTGAATGAAATATTCGTTTCGCCACCCGCGAGCGCCGATTTTGTCGGTTGACCGATTTTTCTTCGTCAATGTATTGATCCGATATTCATTCATCTATATGGATGCATTTGTATGTTATTACAAGTTTCATAGAAGACATCGTCCCTGTCACGCTTCACCACGCACGACGGTCGTTCGCAACGCACTACCGATCACCACTGCCAACCGGACTATTCAATGACACCCGTCGGAACAAGGAAATCATTTTAGTTTTGCATTTCCAATAGGAATGCCACGTAATCAAATGTGTTTTTTTTTTTTTCATTTTCATTATTTTCTGCTCGAATTTCGATAGAAACAAACGATCGTTAGTAATTCCGGTATGTAATGTTGATACGTAAGGCCCAAGCGTGACCCAGTCCCGTGGCCCCGGGCCGCGCTGTGGATCAGCGAAAGTAAGAGTTCGATCTCCATCGTCGTTGCTTCGAGCTCTCGAAGGGTCCCCGAGGCGTACCGATCTTCGTATGCCACGCCCGTGTTTCTTTGATCCCGGGGTCGACGAAGACGTTTGATCAGAAGCGTACACTACGCGAGAAGTGACGCCGCAGGCGGATCACGTTTTCCGTTTTTCTTCCTCCTTCGCTATCGATTTAAATACGAAAGATCGAAAAAATCGGTTTTGTGTAATCGGCGGTAGGTGTAACAATACGAAATCATTGGAAACCGCGTTTATCGAATGGGGTGTTTAATTTTTAAATGTACCGTTCGAAGAATTCAGTACACAGTGATCGATTCGCCGCGATGTAATCGCGCCGAACGCGAAACGATCGGTATGGAGATATGCGAGGCTCCGGGGTACGCCTCCTCGGTAGCTGTTTCGCCGCAGCCCCCAGGAGTCCTCCAGAAGATAAAGTCGGCAAGAAATCACAAGAGATCGGATATATTCGTAGGCACAACGGGAGATCGATATACAAGCGCCGATTTGTCGCTATCTTACACAGCCTCCAGGGAAAGGAGTCGAAGGTCTCTTGAGGGGGTTACGGTGGTCATTATACTCCAATGTTTAATAACTAGGCGAAGACAGGGTCTCTGAAATTGTGTTTTACGATCTCTGTACAGAACTGCGAACGCTTGAAACTAGAAATTTATAGTATCGTTAGAAATCGGAAATTACCGACTTACTTTTGCCATTTTTCATGTAAGTTAAACATCGAAATGTTGCCGATTTCTTGGGATTATCGGCCCAAATTTACGATACATATCGGGGGTTGTGAGTCATTCTATTGTATCGAACTGAAAATAAACAAAATGGAGGGCAGAGGTCGGCGTATTATCCGAATAGGGAACACCTTCGATCGGCACGAAATTTGCCGGAGGGCTCTGCCGATTGATTTATAGAATATCAATCGATGATCGGAGATTGCTTTGTCAGATGAAATTAATCTCGTTACCGAGTCGAAAAATTCTGCGGAGACAGTAGCGCCAAAAGTAGGGCAATAGCTAAATTGCGAAAGGATAATTATAGAAGGGATGCTTGGCGTCCTTGATATCCTTACCGATGTCCTTTTTTTTAGGTTAATTCAATATGATCGATTTCGATGTGTGGGAGGCAAAGCTGAGTGCAACTACGAGTTACATCGTCCCACGACAATGCACTTCGGACACCGGATCTGCTCTCACGCGCTAAAGCGATGTCCTCGATCTCCGCTGATCCTGCGAGGCGGTCGAACGGTGTCGAATTCGCAAGGACGTTATTTCTCGTCCAGACTACCCGCGTCCTTCGGATGCAAATAAATCGAAAAAAAAAAGACTAACGATGGTTCGAATAATAAATAAAATTTGTTTATTCTTTTATTTATTGATTTAAAATCATTTTTTTTTTATTGTAAAACTTTTTAATAATGAAAGACATCTTCATGAGTATTAGTATTGTTTTCGATTTTTTTTTTTTAAGAAAATTTTTATTAGATATGGAATTTTGATGAAACGCGAATGAGTTTTTAAAAAATCGAATTTCTGGTATTTGGTTCGGATAGTCGAAAAATTAAATAATGAATAGTTGGGAACTTTAATTTTGGTTTTTTTTTTTCTGTTTTCGTTCGTCAACTCTGATGGTACGATAGCAGCGGTCGGTAAATATAGAAATTGCAGATTAACCGACAAACCGATCGGTTACTTGAAAATCCAAGATATCGACGCGTAATAAGCAAATGTTTGGTCGCTGTTTTATCGACAGAGATATAAATTCAGATAATCATTAAAAAAGGACAATTAATTACCAATGATCATTGTATATTTCGAAGTAATACAGTTTGCACTTTCAATTTTATGCGGATTTTAAAAGTTTTTTTTATTTTTCTTCGGTTACTCGGGCATTTGTTTCGTTTTTTTTTTTTTTTTTTTTTTTTTCGTTATTTTCGATATCTTTAAATGTGAATCGGAGACAGTCGTAGAGTAATACACCAAAACAGTGGTTTTTGATAATTAATTATACATTGATGAGTTCATTTTTTTTTACATCCGGTTTCGGATTTTGTCGTTTCATTTTTTTTGTTTTTTTTTTTGTTTTTTGTACTGGAAGAGAGTAAGTTTATCGTACGGAGTTGTGCGTTGAGAGAGCGTCCGGAATAACGATACATACCGCGTTATTCGGCTCCGGACACTCGCGTCTTTCACGAGAGTATCTCATTTTTTTTTTTTTTTTACATTTACTTTTTTTTCTGAAATGCTCTCCTTAATAGATAATTGTTACTTCTTTTACGATTTATTGACGATTGAGATTTGAGACTTGTGCACGCGATCTTCGATACCCTCAAAGATAAATGCTTCGTGAAAAAAAAAAAAAAAAAAAAAAAAAAATCGATAGTGTGCAATTAAAAATCTAACGACAGGTAAAACGCTCATTTGCAGCACTTCGCCTCTCGTAATTTTTCAGAGGAGCGCACGTTACCCGCGAACAATCCCACGAATGCATTGTAACGCGTCTATTTCATGGTTTTTTTTTTTTTTTTTTTTTTTCATTTTTTTTTTTTTCTAAATACATTGTCGATATACTTTTACGCGCTTTCGCATAATTTTTAATTCAATAGTAATTGCAATAATTAATATACCGATAATTTCGTCCTCGTCGTTCTATGTAATGTACAATATATATCTTTGGTTATCGTCGATAATACTTCTATAAATCGTCGTTCGCTTGTCGATTTTATAAATTGTTTCATTTCGCGTCGTGTAAAACTGATAATCCGCGTAATTCATTTCGAGACTTAAAAAAAATTTTTTTTTTTTTTTTTTTTTTTCGGGGGTCAGACGAGGGGGCAAAATAAAGGCAAAGAGAGCTTACGACAAAAATTAATTACGTCATTTTCTTGGTAAATAAATTGCAGACATTTTTTCGCCTTTTTCGTTAGCGGCCCCTCGACTAATTTTTTTTTTTTTTTTTCTGCTTAATAAACAAAATCTTTTACTTACTCAGCTAACAACAGAGAATATAAAAAAAGAAAAAAAAATCGAGACATCGAGGAATAAAGTTAAAAAAAAAATAGAAATTTGCGATATACACAAATCTTTAAAAATTTCCTTCGACTCGATTAAGAAAATGAAAAAAAAAAAAAAATTATATGTTCAATAATACAATAAAAATTACGCGTACCTCTAGTACTCTCGATAATACGTGATATGCACTAATTACAATCAATTATCTTCAATCCCCGTTAAGGGAAATCGACTATACACAATGCGAGAGCATCGATTTTATTTTACGTAATAATCGTTAAATTGTTAATAATAAATTTCTAATAATTATGATCACGATATTCGCCGTTTCAAGCGCCCCGCCGCTGATTTATATGGAAATAACTCCACGCAATTTCCGCAATCGCTTTCTCGCACTCGATTTCGCTTTTTTTTTTTTTTTCGTCCATTTTTTTTTTTTTTTTTTTAATTATTACCTCTTCGGCAGTTTTTTCGGCAGGTTGTTGGTGTGTATTTGTGTTTTTTTTTTTTTTTTTTTTTATGCGGGAGTAGGAATTTTAATCCCTTCAAAGGTACGACAACATTCACGAGGATCGATACCGATCTGCGGATCGATCGATTTTTTTAAATATTTCTTTAACTTCTGATGCAGCAGCCTCGCTGCTTCGGCAATCATGCCGCCAACAAATTTTTTATATTTTTCGGTGTATTGTCTTCGTTCAGATGTTTCGTCGTGTAGCGCAACGCGTTTAGAAGTCCTTCGCTTTTGCACGGCGGCTGATCCTTCAGGAGCTTTACGCAACCCTTTACCTGGCGAAAGAAATGAAAACGATGTTATTATTTATAGTGTTTTTTTTTTTTTTTTTATTGCGCTGGTAACTTACGTCGACGTTCGATCCCTTTACGAAGGCACCTTGCGGATGGACGTGATCGTAGAGAATTACGAGACCGACCATCACTCTGAGGACGAAAAGCTGAGTTTCTTCTCTTTGAAACTGCGCGAGTAGATTACTGCGGAATTTTTTTTTTTTTTTGAATTTTTAAAACGACTCGGAAAAAATAATTTAATTAATAAGTAACCAAAAATCAATTGATTAATAATAAAAAATTAATTAATTTAATAATTTTTTTTATTTATTAATTTAATTTTTGTCTTAAATTTTTGTTAATTAATTAATTTAATAAAAAAATTCTTTATTAATTTAATTTTTTTCTTTTTCTTATGTTTTTATTAGTTAATTAATTTAATAAAAAAAATGATTTCTCAATTTAATTTTTTAATTTTTTTAATGTAATTTTTTTTTCTTTTTTTTTTTCGTCAATTTTTATTAATTAATTAATTTAGTAAAAATGACTCACGGATTCTCGAGCATTCGAAGGCAAACTTTGGCCATAGTGCCCAAAGTTTCCGTGATATTGTCCCTCGGAATGTCTTCATTCTGAAAAAAAAAAAAAAAAATGAAAAAAAAAAGGCAATTACTCGATTTAGCGTGTGCCGTTTCGTGTCTAATGCGCGGCGTAAAATAATAATGCGAGGAAGTTGCGTAGCTTACTGCCATCAAGAAAGTTATAGTTGCGTGACTGAGGACTCGTAACATGGGTGTGGCGTGGGCGTAGAATAGGGACATTCGATTCGCGAGTTCGTTACCAACAACGAGATCGCGTTCCGGATTGTCCTGTCGCGATAGCGATGCTCTCGTAAGAGTCCTTCGGTAGTAACTAAAATCGTTCTGTATCGCCGGTGTTTTCATCTTATGCTCATCGAATTTCAGCACAAACTCGAGAATCTCCGCTAATTGTTTCACCAGCGCTTGTTGAGTCTCGAGATGCTGCGTCGGCGAAAGATTACCGGAACACAATTGTCCCAATATCTTCGGTACGACGCGCTCTTCAAAAATAACATCGAATTATTTTTAAGAAAAAAAAAAAAAATTGAAAAAAAAAAATATATATATATATATATGTAGGAAATTAATTAAATTGCATTATTACGAAAAAAATGTAATTTGTAATGTGAAAAAAAAAATGTATATATAGCTGTAAGACATTTAAGAAAAAAAAAAATATATATATAGAAAAAAATTGAAAAAGAAAATAAATATATGTGTAGGAAATTAATTAAATTGCATTATTACGAAAAAAATTTAATTTTTACCCAATTCGAGTGAAAATTCATAGAATTTTTTGAGTTTCGCGACAAGCGGCGCAACGGTGAGATACGCTTTGCGTTGGCATTCCTCTGTGGGCGCGGAAATAGCTTCTCTTATTTCCTTACCCGCTCCCTTGTAGCATTGTATCTCTTCGAGGATCGATTCCGAGTTCTTCAGAACTCGCTGAACGGCTTCGAACGTTTCTCTCTCGATTTCCGATGGTTGGGCATCTGTACAATGGGTACGAAAAAAAAAAAAAAAAAAATTCGAAAAATGAAAAAATTTACGAACAAAAGTGATTTTATTGTCGCGATAGTGAAGAAAATGAATAAAAATCGCGAATTAATTAATTTTTTACTTACTCTCGAAATCGAGAAAAACATCGTACTTTTGCGGCGTACAGCATGTCGACTCGTCGCGAGCAAGAAGACTCAAAAGTTTTCCCATCGTTATTATATTATATTCCCGTTATTTTATAATAACGTTTTCTCGATGGAGTATCAACGACGAAGGCGGCGACGGCGGGATTAATTCAATTCAGACTCTCGAACACATCTGAAATTCATATAATAAGAAACGCCGAATAGAATAGCGCCGACGAGACGATATTTTCCTTTTTTTTTTTAATTTTATTTATTTTTCACACAAAGGAACGAATGAATAAACGAGCGAAAGAGACGAACGAAACATCGAGAGCGGCGAATGATTTGCATTTTCCTTTCACGAATTTGCATAAAAGTATCGAAACGGAGCGTTGAATTGACTAATTTTCATTCTAAGAGTCGACTCGCGCGTCGCGTCGACTCGCCGCCGGAAAGCTTCGAATTATCGAAAACTCGAAGTTAGGAAACTCTGAGATCGAATAGAATGTCTCAGGTTAGCCTCGGGAGTGCGCTAAATACGATGGAATTTGACTTTCCGCTTGTAGCGTATTATAGTCGCGTGCCGAGCGCTTCAAGTCGATACAAACTTAAAGCCGATCCGCACGTGTCCGCGACACGAGAAAAGCGCCGAAGCGCGTGCAATTCCGGACGATCGTGAGAGGGACAACAACCACGCGGCGAGTGTGTGTACAGAAAATAAGCAAGAAAAAGGGGACACGCTGTAATCTGTACTCTCGGAGACACGCACATGCCGCGGGCCGCGGGAAGTGCGACAGGAACAGCGGAGACGCGCGAGAGATCGCGTGAAATAGCTATTCCGCGACGAATAATTTGCGTTGTGTGAATAATGCGATACGAGACGAATAGAGAATGGAATATGCAATAAAATCGCGTGAAAAAAAAAAAAAAAAAAAAAAAAAATCACCATTGTGCGACCGTTGAGAATTATAGGAATGCATATGCGAATACATCGCGCGCGCGAGTTGCGGAAAAGATGAAAAAAAATTTCAAAGAATTTTTTTTTTTTTTTTATTGGTATTATTGACAAAAAAACAATAATTCCCGATGTTTTGCAACAGCGTCGCGTACAGAGTCGTGACGAGGCGACAACTTAGTAAAATAAAAAATAAAAAAAAATTCTTTGAATTTTTTTTTTTTTTTTAATTGGTATTATTGACAAAAAAAAAATAATTCCCAATGTTTTGCAACCGCGTCGCGTACAGAGTCATGACGAGGCGACAACTTCGTAAAATACAAAATTAAAAAAAAAAAAAAATTCTTTGAAATTGTATGAAAAAATTTGATACGAAAAAAAAAATTCTTTGAATTTTTTTTTCTTTGAATTTTTTTTTTTTATTGGTATTATTGACAAAAAAACAATAATTCCCGATGTTTTGCAACAGCGTCGCGTACAGAGTCATGACGAGACGACAACTTGGTAAAATTTCGATATTTCCAGAGGCCAATTTCACGCTATTTTCTCAGCGAAACGCCTATATTTAGTTTCCCGTTAGAATCGCTCGAGCGAACAATCGGGACAAACGGGGGAGCAATATTTCTGGTCGATAAAATCTGTCTTCGTTTTATCTCTCCGGAGAATATTCGGAGGTCAATTTTGACAAAGTGAAATACACGAATTGCATGTCCCGAGAGATCCTTCGTGTATAAGTAAACAAGCGAATTGGATTTTCGATTAAAATTTCACGAAAACCGTCGCGATGCTTTGAGTAGACGCTAAAATAATTTCGTACACGTGCTGTTGCGTGAAGGGTACCGAAATAGTTGAGGGGTTTTCATCAGAAGGGGGGAAGGAGGGGGGGGGGGATTTTAATGTCAGTTCACTGAACTCTCGTCACTGTTATCCGATAGAATTGCTTACGATTAAATTATCTCTCGTTAAAACAATCACTGAATCTTCCGACGAACGATCGGGAACGTGGGAAATGCGACTCTAACGTCAACGTGTATCGAAACATCGAAACCATTTATCAAAACTTCGAACTATAAATGCTGAAAATAAATATTCTTCTTCCTTCACGAATACGGGAAAGAAAACACTTATCGAATTTCGATAAACGACAGTCCTCGGAATACGCGAACGATAAAACCTGCGCGATGTCTCGAAAAAAAAAAAAAAAAATAACAATGATTCTCCCTGTTCGAGGCATAGCAACACACATTACCCAAACACTGGCACCCGAGATTTTTTTTTTTTTTCGATTTTTTGTCGATTCTCGTCACACGATATCGTCACTACATCGCGGACACACGAAAAAAATGAAAATCACGTGTTTTGATTTCGCGTATCGAAGTATTTTTGATAATCGTATCTCACCGTGGAAATCACAGCCTCGTCGAGTTTCTTCGTGTCGAATTTCACGAAAACAGGAACATCGCGGCTACGGCAGTGGAAGCGGCGGTAATCGTATTGTAACATATCGAAGTAATTGCAGAAGATCAAGTCAACAAGTGGAGGTTCGTGGAGGACGACGTATTCCAAACACCAGTGGTAACGGTGACGTTCGGGTCAGACGAGGCCATAATCGGGCCGATCGAGGCGACGGGAGCAGCATGGGCAGCATACAGGCTGCGAGGGCTGCCCGTGCGGAATTGTCACGCGTTTACCTACGATATATATATCTCTCTATCTCGCTACCCTTATTTGGTCAACGCACGAAAAGCTTGGGGGCGTTGTGACGCGTCGGCGTTTGCCACTTGCGGCCGAAAAATCAATGGGGTTGGCGCTCTGTTACTCGAGAGTGTTGCCGACGCGGTACAGCAGATGGCGATCTATGGGGGTTGCAAAGCCGGCGGGCGAACTGCTGAGATTTTGAAATTCTCGATTCCTATTCTGCTTTCGGTACGTTCTTTGCAGAGTCGAATAAGTTAATTCGTTCGCTGTACTTCCGGAAGTGATCCTTATGAAAGGGTTAATGAAATTCTATTCAACAGTTTTCTGCGCTCCGCAATGCGTCGGTAAAGAAGGCGTAAAAAAAAATAGAACAACAATTGTTTTCGTCACTTTTCAATTTTTTTACATAAAAAAACATCGCGTAACGAACGAATTTAAAAAATTGTTAATATCGGTTTTGCCCGATTTTTCACGAAAAAAAAATTAACTTTATAAAAAAAAAAAAATTTGATACGATTTTTTTTTTTTTATTTTTTTGTAATATCGGCAAGAAAATGTTTGCGAAATTTTTTGCAAAAAAAAAAGTCTGTCGAAAGTAAAAGCATTTTCTACTGTGTCATAGCGCGCGCTCTCTGAATGCTTTTAGGTGATTATGTACCAAAGAAAAATACATTTCGACCAATCCGCGAAAATCCGTTCCAATACGTTCATCGAACGTTTCTTTTTTCATCCATCAGCAGTACGAGCGCAAATTTTTTTTTTTTTTTCGAAGCAATTCGGGTTAATCTAAAATTAACGTCGATAAAAGAGAAAATGGCGCGGCTGCTCGCGAATTGTACGGAAAAAGAACAAACAAAGAAGCGATTTTCAAAACCGCGCGTACGACTTTATGTACCCTGCAAACTCTCGATGTTTACTCTGTTGAATGGTCGTTTACTCTCGCGAATGATTTGCAGCTCCGCGTCTGCGTGCGCTACAGCTTCGCATAAGGTAATGCGCATCTCTTGCAATTCGCGGATCACGGAAAAGCCGCGCTGTCTAGACACACCGACCCACGCGACGCGAGCATCGCTACGGCCCTGTCGCAGGCATTTTTTTTTTTTTTTTTTCGCCGCGTTGCTCTGACTCAGCTCTGTCGCGGCTTAGCAAGAGGCGAGTTTATTGTCTTCCAAAATGAGAGAAGGCGGACGAAACATAGGCGCTGTTATAAAAGTAGCGAAGCTATAGCTACTCGAGAGATGCAAAAGGGTACTTTAATGCCTCCGTTAGCTCCGCGTTCGATTATTCAACTCGAATTATCGATCTATCGATCGGCAAAATGGGGCCGAAGCAAAGTCGTAAAAATCAACGAAAAAAATCGTTCGATCAAAAATGCATTTCGATATATCGATCAATCTTCGATTTATTATCTTTACGTCGGAAAAAAAAAAAAAAAAAAAAAAAATAAAAAATGTTATCGTCTAAGCTCCGCAATTAGCCCCGTTGTTCGCTCTACCGATACATCGAACGACCTCTCGTATTAATCGAATGACCCATATAGCGATTCTATAGTTTTGATTTTAACGTGTCGAGGCCATTTTTTTTTCTACGGAATTTCTCACGGGTGGCCGATGTCAGCGTTATCACGTCTGTCGGTCATCTCGAATCAACGAAGCGATGTTATATTATACGGAGTACTCGCAGCGCTCGTATTAATAAACCGCAGGAGTGACATTCGCGCGATGCCTTTAATAAATACGTAGCTGTCGACGCGGAGACGCAGCGAGATTTTTACACCTCTGTCCTCGTATCGCCACAGGGGCGACACGTAGATTTACTTTACAACGTAGTTGCACGGTGCTACATGCGCGAGAAGAGAGTCGATTGGATAATCGTCGGAAATCGTGGGCGACGATAATCGACGCCTATTAAAGTCTTTTTGTGCTTCAATTCCAGCAAATCAATTGAGATCCTATAGCCGAACACTTCGTACCTTCGACCTCTGTTTTCTACGCCGAATCATCCATTTTTTTCGATGTATATATATATATAGCAACTTATAGATATTCGATCGCAATGATTTAAAAAAAATCGTGAATTTTACCGAAAGATCGAAAAAGGGAAAAATTTCAAACAATAAAAAAAAAAAATTAAAAAAAAAAATTCAGTCGTCAAATTTGGCCAATAAAAAAAATTTATCGAAAAAAAATGGGGACTTCCGTAATTGTCGTTTGGACGCGAAAATATTCCATTTATTTAATCCTTTATACATTTTTTTTTTTTTTTTTTACGAAAAAATAATAGTTATTTTTTCGGAATTTTTTGACGCCGTCTCTCGAGAGCTTTTAATTTTAAATCGCCACTTTTAGCGTTGAATTCGTGATAATTCGAGCGTAAAAAAAATCAAAGAATTTTTTTTCGCGTTCCGAAATGACCGCGTTACGTTCAATCGACGACGGGCACCAGCGCCCCCATTATTTTTCAAGTGCCGATTCGTCGAAATAATTTGTAAGGTTCGTTGGCGTGCATAATCGTCGAGTGGGACCCGTGTGCACGCGCATTGCCATAAATGTCACCGTGTGTGGTACACACGTAGCGCGCGGCATACGCTCGACGTATACCTACGATATACGTACAATAAACGCCCCTCTTTCACTCGTCTATGACGATGAGCTTCGCGTACGCCGGGTACATGCGACGCTCGTAAAAAGACAGCGAACGTGGGTACGTTGCCGTACTTTACTCCGCGCGTATGTGTGTACGCAATACCAGTCGCTTTTACGGTCGATGCTAAATATGGCGTGTTTTCCTCGCACTGCGATCAAAACCGTCCCTGTCCCCGTTCCACCCATCAAACTCGCCAAATTAATTGACCACTGACATCACAGACTACGGCGGCGTAATACAAACTCCGCGATAGTGTCCGACAAACTTCCCGAAGTTCTATATATACGCGAAGGGCTCCCGCCGTCGGCGGAACAGAGTTACACTTTGTTTCGTAAAAATTCTGCTAATTGCGAGACCCATATAAGACCCAATTTCGGCTGATTGAGTTAATTAACTTAATCAAAGCGATGTTTTTTTTTTTTTTTTTTTTCGGATTTCTTCGAACTGTTCGAACTCAACATCGACTTCTTTTGTATTAGGATCGTGAAAGAGTTGAAAGAACGACCTAACCCACTTTTTCGGCAATGTATGGACATTGAAAGAGCCGATGCCTTCCGCCTCCCGCAATGCCGCTGTTGATTCACGTCGTCGAGTTTAAAGAGTGAAAAAAAAAAAAAAAAAAAAAAAAAAAAAAATTGGAAAAAAGACACGTGAAAATAGGCCGACATCCCTGCGGTTGTGACTGTCTGCTCTATACAAAATCCATGTTCCATTGAATTCTAACGAAAACCCGATATACTTCGGACATTTTTTTTTTTTTTTTTTCGGTACTTTCTTTTGTGTTTTTCTAAAAAATTCCGATATGTGGAAATAGCCTTAAGGAATAGCCGAAAGTAACGTCATATGCCCCGATATACTTCGGCCATTTTTTTTTTTTTTTTTTTTTTTTTTTTTCGATACTTTCTTTTGTGTTTTCGTAAAAAAATCCGAAATGTGGGAATAGCCTTGAGGAATAGCCGAAAGTAACGTCATAAGCGATAACGCAGTAGGAATAGAAGAAGAGACGCGCGGTGCCCACAGTCTCGTGGTTATGCCTACGCCAGTGGCCAAGCGGGGGGGATATCGTCATATCCCGGACGGACCGTAGGAAACAACTCAGAGAGGCAAAACCCTCTCCGAACTAAGCTTCGCTCGCTACACTGCCGCCACGTGCATTACCCTTGGAAGGAAACTCGCGCAACTCTCTGTCCATTAATTAGAAGAACGGCGGCCAATGTGCTATATGCGCCGCATATAAATAATGAAAAAAAAAAAAAGAAAAAAAAATATAAAAGGGTCTCCCGAAGCCAAACGAAGGGGACGCGAATAACTCTGTGTTCGTGTCCGAGACCTACTTTCTTCGGGTCACTGTGACATATTTGCACTGATTCGACATATATATATATATATTTTCGAGTTCCGCTCCGATCTCTCGGTCCGCCGCGTATTTTAATTGATAAACTGATTTAGAAAAATTGTATTAACAAACAGCGTGAAGCTTCTGCTCGAAAAGAAGAATTTGATAGAATTCACCATATCTGGTGAAAAAACATCGAAAATTTCTGGTAATGGAAAATCAATAGCGCCACCTGTCGGCAATTACGAAATTTTTGCAAATTTCTATTCGAGAAATTGGTAAAAAATCCCATAAATATGGCAAAATTTTTGATAATATCGGAGATTTTCGTCATAGGTGGCGCTACAGTCGTATTTTATCAGATAGCATAGTAAGTTTCGATAGATCCTTTTCTTCGCGTAATTTACACTTAAAAAATTACTTTAATTGATAAACTGATTTAGAAAAATCGTATTGACAAACAGCTGGAAGCATCTGCACGGAAAAAAGAATCCGATACAATTCACCATATATCTAGTAAAAAACAACGAAAATTTCTGGTAATGCAAAATCAATAGCGCCACCTGTCGGCAATTACGAAATTTTTGCGAATTTCTATTCGAGAAATTGGTAAAAAATCCCATAAATATGGCAACATTTCTGATAATATCGGGAATTTTCGTCATAGGTGGCGCTTCAGTCGTATTTTATCAGGTAACATAGTAAGTTTCGATAGATCCTTTTCTCCGCGTAATTTACATTTAAATTAAAGTTTCGCGCGATCGCAAAGTCTAAAAAAAAATTAACAGTAATGTATGAATTGCAGCAATTATTTCTGCGCTTTTCTAACAATAATTATACGTTTTATATTGCAATGAAATTATACTAATCACTGCTCGCAATTATAATTTTTTATACATGAGTTATGCAATTAATTTTCCGCGTAAGAAATGGTCGGCGAATGCGGTCAAAGGACATGTGGATCATTTCTTTTTTTCAGCGTCTTCACGTAATTATTAATATATATCTTGAAATGCATTGTTGTTGCTAATGCATTTGTTCATCGAGCTGCGCGAGGATGCTGCGCGCGCCGCTGAATATCTCTTAATCGACGGCGCCCGCGATAATTAGAAGAGCGTTAAGATGCACTCGAAAGAGATATATTACATATATATATGATATTCGCAAGGCCACGCGGGTGCACGCAAAGTATTCGCACGGAGTTGGATAGCGGTACGATGTAACGAGATAGTTTCTCGTTCGTAGCTTCTCCTTTGCACACGATGGATGCTTCATAACGAGAGTTACCTTACATGTGGCTAACCGCAAGAATGTACGATGGGGAAAAGAAGAGACTCCGGATTATCCGAGTTGCGGATCGAATATCGACTTTCATTGATTTTCGACTGAATCGCGCGAAAAAAAAAGAGTCTGTCGACTTCGGAATAAAAAAAAAAAATTTCAAAAATATATCTGCGATATATATAATACATTTTTTCATCGAATAATCGTATATTACGAAAATAATTCTCTAAATATATCATCAAATTTATATTAATTATATAAAAACGCGAAATTCGATGTTTTTTTGCATATATATTAAATTTGCGTTATCAGCAAAAAAAAAATTGCATTTTTTTGAAAATCTCGTGTTTTTGATAAAAACTGATTTTGGAGTCCATTTCGTGGTTTTTCAATCTTTTTAGCTTTGTTTATATTCAATAAGTGAATTCCTATTTCAAGTTACCGTTCCGACTGAAACGCGCGAAAAAAAAAGTCTGCTGACTCGGAAATAAAAAAAAAAAATGTTCAAAAATATATTGGCGATATATATACTATATATTTTCATCGAAAAATCGTATATTACGGATATATTTCTCCAAATATATCATCAAATTTATATTAATTTCATAAAACCGCGAAATTCGATTTTTTTTTTGCATATATATTAAATTTGCGTTATCAACGAAAAAAAAA
This sequence comes from Cryptus viduatorius, assembly GCA_964006125.1. Classification (NCBI taxonomy): domain Eukaryota; kingdom Metazoa; phylum Arthropoda; class Insecta; order Hymenoptera; family Ichneumonidae; genus Cryptus; species Cryptus viduatorius. The sequence goes on from OZ023229.1 coordinate 1,258,133, forward strand.
AAAAAATTGCATTTTTTTGAAAATCTCGTGTTTTCGATAAAAACTGATTTTGGAGTTCATTTCGTGATTTTTCACTGTTTTTAGCTTTGTTTATATTCAATAAGAGAATTTCTATTTCAAGTTACCGTTCCGCTGCCACAGACGAGATCGGCAAAGCTATCGAAACGCGAGCAGCTGGAGGTTTAAGATACTGCGCTTCGTGAATTCCTCCGATAATCCAACTCCATTGGAATTTTGCGAGACCGCATCGTGAGAGATCCATAGCCATCGCGTTAATACCAAGCGGCATTGCGGTAAATCGATCGAGCGGTTCCGGTATATACGAAAATTACAAACACACACGTCGAAACGACAGAACGATGATGTTATCGCGCACGTGTTCCCGAAGGTAGCAATTTCTCGGGAACATTGCAACGCGGAGTATCGAATCGGTCAAACCGATGAGCACCGATCGATTCCTCTAATGCGAAGGTTTCGATGTTCACGTGAAAATTACATTATTCACGTTGGCTGATGTTTTTGGCCTCCGTATCTTTTTCTCCCTCTCTCTCTCTCCCTCTCTCTCTCTCACCCCTTTTCCCCCAATTCCGCGAGCGGATCGCGCGACCTACTTGTTAATTTGCCATAGCAGAACATAGGGCCGCATTTTGATTACGAAGTTCCGACGCTAAGCCCCCGGGATCGCTCGATAACTAATTAAACAACCTTTTACGTCTTTCCCTGTAGTTTAAAGGTCAAAAAATTTTATAATTATTCGCATATTAAACTTTTTCGGCAATTACCCAATTTTTTGGTTCGGCTCTGCGCTAAAATTGCTTTTTCGGAAAAAAAAGTGCAAAAAAAAAAATCGGCGAATATGAGGTCGAGAAATTTTTTTTCCGGAGCTCTTCTATTTTACTACGAAAAATTGTAACGGCTCTGCGCACTTTTTTATTGTTTTTTATTGGCCTTTAACGGCTCGAAAAAAAGAGTCCCGTAACTTCGCGAGGCTTTCCGATCCATCGTATATTTTCGGATAGCGCAACATCGAACTATATATATCTCGTGCACATCTGCTTTTATCGGCTGATCAGAAAATGCCAAAAGTCGCAATTCTCTACAAAATGCAATGAAAAAAAAAAAAAAAAAAAAAAAATTCCAATCTTTCGCGACTACAGCCGATTTGTTTTTCACCGCTGGTCGCGGATTTACCACCGATTTTACTTCCCCTTAATACCACTCATGGGTCAAGCGGACGTCGATTTATTCATCGTCGTCCTACTTTTTCAAAAATCAATTTTTTTTTATTTTCATTTTAAAAAATTATCCAAATCGAAATTTTTTTCGATCGCATGAATTTCCGAAATCACGCGAATTTACGAGATCCACGTATAGCGTTGCAGGGTCAATATTCGATACGGAACTCGGTGTGGAAAGCGAAAATAATTTTTTTTTTCATTTAAAAAAATTATCCAAATCGAAATTTTTTTTCGATATCATGAATTTCCGAAATCACGCGAATTTACGAAATCCACGAATAGCTTTGCAGGGTCAATATTCGATACGGAACTCGGTGTGGAAAGCGAAAATAATTTTTTTTTTTTTCATTTTAAAAAATTATCCAAATCGAAATTTTTTTTCGATAGCATGAATTTCCGAAATCACGCGAATTTACGAAATCCACGAATGGCTTTGCAGGGTCAATATTTGATACGGAACTCGATGTGGAAAGCGAAAATCATTTTTTTTTTTAAATTATCCAAATCGATTTTTTTTTTTCGATCGCATGAATTTCCGAAATTCCGCGAATTTACGAAATCCACGTATGGCTTTACAGGGTCAATAATCGTTACGGAACTCGGTGTGGAAAGCGAAAAAAAAATGCTATGTACGTAAAATCCGAGACTATCTAAATCATCGCAATTCCTCGGCTGAAGCTAACGCGCCACCAGCAATAACAGACCGCGCATTGGTATACAGCGATTCCGCGGTTTCCTTCGTCGCGTGATAAGAATCCATCCGCGGAAAGCCGCAACCTGTAACGATCCTACGCTCCTAATTCCTCCGAAACCCCATGAAAGTAAAATTTTATTATTTCTTCCTAACAATCAACGCAACGAATGAAACAAAATTTCTTAGCGATACGCATCGCGACTCTCGATTTCAAGAGAAGCGATAGTGAGAATCATTGTAAAACTCTCCACGAGGAAGAAAAACGCAGCATCGCTTGTTAAACATCGCTGTGAGGGGAGAAGGAGACGGAGGGAGAGGGGGAGAGGGAGAGCGAAAGTTTATTTATCTTTGAAGCTTCGGCGCGATGAAATTTCTCGCGGCGAGGCGATGACTCGTCGCGTCGACGAGAGTTGCCGACGAAGACGAGGAATTAATGAGAAGTGCAGCGCGTCGACGACGACGACGATGATGAGAGGCCACGGAAGACGTACGAGTGGAAGTCTAGCCGTATGCCGCTCGTGTCCCTCACGCTTCGCGGACAGAAATGAGACGAGGAGAATATCGCGACAGACTAAACACGCGTCTTGTTGTAACTTCGCGTCAGAAGCTTCACGGCAGTGTTTGCCGTTGAAGAATACATTTGTCACGGGTATTCGGAGCAGTAGAGGTACTTATATGCACCGCGTTCGCTATAACTTCCCTCCCACGGGACTCTCGAAGCGAGCTTCCGGTTCTCCCTTTCCCTCCCCCTGTTTCCTCTTCTTTCTACCGGACTTCGAATCAGAGGGACTTACGCGCTGACCGTCGATCGAACGAGCAATATATGCATACGAACGCTCCATAAAACGTTTCGCGCATTAGTTCGCAGCGATACGATCCCCGATTACGTTCGATTCGCTGTACCTAACGTTGCGATAATGTCAGGCAAACTGTAATCACTATCGATCGGTCGCTGGTACGCGAAAAAAAAAACGATTCCATAAAACGATCGACTGAATAATGTTGACGGAATTTTTTTTTTTTTATTATTATTATCGATTTTTTTAAATTTTATATAAATTAAAAAAAAAAAAACACATCGCAAACATGTTGATGTACACGAAAAAAAACGATTCCATAAAACGATCGTCTGAATAATTTTGTCGGAATTTTTTTTTAATTTTAAATTATTATTATCGATTTTTTTGAATTTCATATTAAAAAAAAAATCGCAAACATGTTGATGTACGCGAGAAAAAAACGATCGACTAAATAATGTCGACGAAAATTTTTTACGATTTAAAATTATTATTGTCAAATTTTTTAAATTTCATATAAATTCGAAAAAAAAATAAATAAAACATCGCAAATGTTGATTTTTTTTTTTCATTTTTTAATAAAATTGTAAGTATTAGAAATAAAATTGAAATCGTCAAATATGCCGTTTGACACCATTCACCCGATAATTTAAATAAATGAATACATTTTATTGTCAGTGTAATTAATCGATTTATCTGCGATCATTGAGATTCAATAACATTCCGAGCTCTCGATATTATGATCGTTTGTATCTATTTAGATATTTACATAACATAAGTTCGCGATGGTGAAAAAAAAAAAAAAAAAGATCGTAGGCGATAGACTTTCGTAATGGCGACTGAACGCTCGACGATACAGTCGCGTAAAGTAAACAACGAAATCTTACCGCATGTATTACAATCCAAAATTCATATAATACATAGCGAATTTCGTATCGAAGTATTTGAAAATTTTTACTTTTCCAAAGAATCAAAAAACTATAAATTATTTAATTCGAAAAAACAGCAAAAATAAAAAAAAAAAAAAAGAAGTCTTATCATTGACGATATATGTAATTAGAATTTAAGGCTATCGCTCAATTTTTCCAGTTAACAAACAACAATCATAAATTGAATTTGCGGCCAAAAGAAATTGTATTTTTATTACGGAAGCGCTTCACGCGATAGTCATTGCGCGCGCGCGCGCGCGCGAGCGTTCGTATTTAATCGTAAAAAAGGGAGATAAAGATAACATTATCGTAACTTGCGGGTCGACATTTCGATAACAATGTTACATTATCGAATGTCATGTAGTATTGTAGTAGAGGCAAAAATACGTACCGTTTCTATTGTCTCCTCTTCCTTTCAGACGCTCTCATTGATGATATTAACTCAATTACACGTTCATTCACAAACTTTGTACCCTTCGTAAGCAATTCAAATCACAATAGTCACAACTACCGTAGCAATTGAGTTTAAAATCGAAAAATCTCGTCGGAATCCTTCGGCTGTTGCGCGGTGATTTTTAATTTTTCACGATTTATTATCGACGCGATTTCCCGAGAATCGGTAACTACGATTGTGTTCGCGGATGTCGTTCGTTCGTCTCTGTGACTCGCAGCACGCGCGGACGCGAGAAACGTGGGGATAGAAGAGAATTTTCGTTGTGCACCGCGGCGCGCTTGTCCCCCTTCTGTCAGTCAGCTGATACCCCACACTACACTCACGACAAATACTGCACGAGTTTCCCCACCGTAGTTCTCTCACTCCTTCCCTTCCCTTCCCTCCCTTCGTAGCTTCATACGGAGGATTTAGGTTTCGCCTTCAGGGACACAGCCAGTGGCACAATACAGAACGGGTATGCAACAGTCTCTGATTCATCCTTGCAGACTCTATTCCATTTCCGTACACTACCTGCGACTCCTTTGTGTGAACGATCGATAACGAGTTTCGGTAAATTGATATCGTTTCCAGACGATAGCGCTGTCGATCGAAATCGCAACGATCTCATTTTTTATTTTTTTTTCCTTTATTTTTTTTTTATTTATTTTTTTTTGTTTTATTTATCGATTTTCGTAAGAAAGTCATGCGGCATCGATATATATCGATTTATTACGGTAACGAAAACGATGAAATTCGCAACGATCTCATTTTTTATTTATTTTTTTTTTTTTATTTATCGATTTTCGTAAGAAACGCATGCAGCATCGATATATATCGATTTATTGCAACGAAAACGATGAAATTTGCGATTAGAGGACGATGTGGGAATGATTAATGGGATCTTTAAACTGTGTTGGAAACCGCGGGAGATCCCCTCGTCATTAGTCTGAGTGCAATTAATCGCAAAGCAGTGAGTCACGTTGGGACGTGGCTACACGTGCAAAAACTCGATGACTTTCTCGATCTCCAACGGCCGTATCTACAATAATCGCTTTGTCGAAAATGAAAATAACGAAATTCGATGAAAGCCGTTCGATAAAAATCAAAATTCTTTCATTTATCGCGAAAGAAAAAAAAAACCAACGACACGATTCGTCATTTCAATTGTGACAAATTTTCATTTAAATCGGTACAATAACAGAGTGTACGGTGGTCAACACAATGTTCGCATTCATTTAGCGAGCAGACATAGAGAATAAATTGAAAGTAACGTCGATCGGCCGGAAAATGTGTTGCCATTATTGTAACTTCAGTGTCAATGGCCGTCATACGCACGGAGAAAGATAATAGACGTGGGAAAGCGGTTAATTGATTTTTACGGTCTCAGAGGCACGTGGAAGCGTTGCGTTGGCATTTTTTTAACATCGAGAGAAACTGTATTCGGTTTAGCGAACAGTTTCACCATTAAAAGTCAGAATCATATTCACAATCGAACGTCCGATAAATTTCCAGGCGCTCCCTACTTTACCGACTGCCAGTACACTGTCGGTAAATTATCCACGAAAATCTACCTTACCATCAGTCGGTATCTAAAGAGTTTTCATTCGCAAGATTCTGAAGCTTTCCTTTCGCGATGCAACAGTTCCGCTTCGAGCTTTGCGTTTTTTAGTTGGAGGACGCTACGTTATGCGGCAGCACCGTGTCGTCTGGCGCGCCCGGCGCACGCGTCAATAACGCAAGTTTAGGTACCGTTCGCTCCATAAGCAGGTGATTGCAATGCTCTCTAATGAATTAGAATTCGTTACGCCCCTTTCGCAGCGCGATAATTATTTTAATAATCAACGGATTTGAAAAGCATTATTCGCTTAATCGGTTCGCATTTAACGATCGGCAATGACGAATACAAAACTCGTTCGGTTCGCCAACGACCGCAAAGAATCCTTATATTTCACAGCGATATGTATCTGAAACTTTTTCATTGAAAACCAGATTGACTTCCCGCTACGTACGCACACCCGGGTACTCGTTTTCACCGCGATGCACCGTGTCGCCACGCCTCTCTACACGCTATCACATTATATTACAGTACTTGGACACGTCTCCTCCCGGTGACTCCGGCCGGTTTGATAACGAGGGAATTCATTTGCCACTTTCGCAAATTTTTCACGAAAACTCGTTCGATAAATATTTCGCAGGCGATGCGAAAGTAACGTACAGTGCATCGAACGCACGAAGATAAGGATCGCGAAGTGATGTTCCTTTTGAAGTTCGCAACAAGTTTGCCCGCGAACTGTTGCCGATCAAGATCGTCGGCATTTCATGCGCGAAGGACTTGCGCGAACTTTAAAAAGAACTTTCAAACATATCGTACGTAAAAATATAAACGATGTCGTTTCGCAAATTAAATTGTGAATGCGCTTCAACGTATCCCACGCGGAGATGCGAACGCGAAACGAGATCATGGACCAAGAAAATCCATTTATCTCGATTAATCGTTGCCTATAAGAGGCGCGACGGCTCGTGCTGTTTATTGGAATTATGAAAACATCGAGCGAATCCACCGAAATTAAATTGGATTTGTCGTAAATCCACGGATCTGCCATATCGGTTAATCCGGTTTTCTTGCCGATTGCGCTTCGTGAGATCTTTAAAAAAACCGCAACAACTAAAAATGCAGAGGTCGCTTCGGGTTGCGATTTTCGATGTTTTGAGGATCGAACAATCGTGACGCGCGTAATTCACCGGATAAAAAAAAAAAAATTCGGAACGGAAAGAGGACAGGTGGTACCCGCATCGTCGACTCGCGGAGACGTCAAGCAAATGAAGCGCACATTTATGCGACAAATAGTCATTCTCCAGTGGTCCGCTGGCAGTCGCGTCGCTAAAAGGAGTCGCGGAACGGAGAGATAAGTTAAGTCTTAACGAAGCAAACCACTCCGTGTCTCGTTGCGCGTATTCCTTCATTTCTTATTTTCACTTCGAACCCAACAACTCCTTCCCTTCTTTTTTCCTTCCAATATCATTTCATCTTTCCGCCTATCCATTGCTCCCGCAGAGATTGCCACGCGCAGCGCACCACGCGCCATGTATGGCAATGAGGACGAAGGCAACGAATGTATCGAACTAAAAGTCATTTTAACCAGAAGCTCGCAGCCCCATGGACGCGGTATGCATCAAAAGTATCATCTGACCTCATCGATAACCCCGAAAATTTAAAAATTGCAAGCGGATGTGAGCGAAGATTTAAAAAAAATCGAAATAAATACGAACGGTTAGATACCGAGAAGCGGATAATAATGCAAATGAACGCCGGATGACGGTGATGTTTTCTCACCTGCCGTTCGCCTTACGATCGCGAAAAAAGGTTCGGAATTATTCGCAGTGCCATTCTTGCATTTCCTATTTATCTTTTGATGCATTCAAACGTTTCCCCCGACGGAAGATGATCGACGTGCGCAAACTTTCGCACCGCAAAAGCGACAAAGACGAAGAAAAGAGAGTAAATCGTTCGGGAAAACGGCGGATATTCCGAGTGAAAGAAAAGTCAAATGGTTTGGGGGTTCGATGGAATTTTTTTTTTTTTTTTTTTTTTTTTTTTTTTTACGCACGAGAGAGAAGCGTGAAGTCCGACGATTTTGTGCTGAAGATGAGAAATTCGGGTTTTGCTTACGGAGGCTTTTCGATGAAACGAACCGAAGCGATGTAACTTACGATCGATGATACTGTGTATCGACCTGTATTTGTGAACTATATATGTATATAACGATTTTTAAAAAACAAAATGGCGTATATCCCACTGTTTTATACCTTTGAAGGTGTAGAATACGTTTCTTCGGGTCTCAGCATTGCGATATATGTTTTTTTTATTCCGAGTCTCCGGACCGCGGAGCCGCGGGATACGGCATTTCAACGTTCGAAAAACTCACACGACAATAGTCGTAATATGATTGATCGTGTGAAGAGACGCGCCCTCCCCTTTCGAGAGTTTATTTCAAACAGATCGTCGGCTTTACCGACCGAGAATTTCGAACCTTTTTCAACCGAATGTGGATCACGCGTGCCTCGGCGACGAGTCATTAATAATCCCATCGTAATCCACCGTCCAGTGTGATATATAGTTTATTCTCTTCTCTCGCGCGCGTCAGACGCGCGACATGTACTTTTACAACAATCGCAGCGATAATGGCCCATTATCCATAATGCACTTCTAAATTTTCGGAAATTTTTTTATCGACCCGAAAAAAAAAAAAAAAAAAAAAAAAAAGATAAAATCTCAGCATGAATTTCATCACCGGCGACGTGCCTTGCATTGTGAAAAACGCGATGTTTTTGTATTTTCTTTTTAAATATTTAACTGACGGTGAGCCTTTGTAAGGTTCGCTCGTGGACTCTTTACGTGTCCACCAACTGTTATACACCCTTTGCACGTCAAGAATTTCGGCGATATTCAACGTGTAGTATTCCCGCTGCGGCCTTAACGCGCATTTACCGACACGCGATCGCTGTAGTGAATTAAAAAAAAAAAAAAAAAAAAATTGAAAAAAAAAAAAAAAAAAAATCGGCAGAAGCGACGCATTGACCAGCCGGCACTTCGACACGGAAAAATTTCGCCAAACATATACATTCAGAATTCGGGGTCTTTAAACTTAGAGATCGACTCGAAATCCCGCATTTCTTCATCTTCGTATTTATTTTTCATTCGCCGCTTCGAAACACACCGACAGACACGCGGCACCAATACATCGCGGCGCTTAAGATGCCGGAAGAAAAATCTCAATAACTTGTCCGATGTAAACGATCGACCGACGTGGGTAGGGAGTCGTAAACTCGGGTTAAATAGAAGTGAAGCGCCTCGCCCTCTCGAAGAGGCATTAAATAAAATCTTTTTTTTCCATATCGCCGAAAGCTCTTTAGGGGGCGCGAGAGAAGAGCACACAACTCTCCGCGCACTATTTCCGGAAGTTCAGGATCGGCGCGATCGTTACGAAAGGTTCGTAACGGAGAGAACTTCACGGAGTTATTTATTATGGGTACAAATTTCATCGTACCTAACAGCGAGAGTGTTGATTCTCTCTCGTGGTGCACAGGTGCCTTTCGGTAATAATTGTCAGCATTTCCCACGTGTCTGTCGGCACTTGTTGGACCGGAAGGGAGAGGGGTAACAAGGAGAGCGTCGGGCCGATTTTTTCCCAAAGGAAACTTTCCTTCGGTGATTTATAAGTGTTCCGTTACTAATACCCGTGTGGAAGGACTCCAATAAAGGGGTTGAAGCAATTGGGGGGTATATGACGAAGAAATCGCTTCAAATTTGCGCCAAACGAATGCAAACTTCGAAAAGAATAGCCAATTATTTAGCGTCGTACCTGCGGACGAAATACCGTCCGTTTCGATCGGATATATTTACGATAGTCAACTCAACCAGTAGGAAACACGGGACACCATTTTTTTTTCACCCTTAAGTCGCTTCTCGTACAACCGGTGAACCTTCCGTCGCATTTCGGTCCTCGCGATCCAAAACAATCGACGGGGAGAGGGCAAAGGCGAACGAAGAAAAAGGGAAAGAGAAGAGCGGACTGTAGTATACATCGAGAACTCCGCAGCGGCAATAGCGGCGGTTTAAAACCTCTTTTCGTTCCGTGGTAAAGGAACATCGCGAATATACGCAGCTGTCGCTTCTCTACTACTGATCCCGGAGCCGTAAGATCGCCGCAACGCGCACCTGCCCTCTACGGCGATCAATCCTTTTATCCTCTCCTCTGTATACCAACAAAATCTACTCGGCGAAACTGAGAACGAGGTTACGCGGTGAATATCGTATTTTGTTTTGATTTTAGCGTATTGCGACGATAAATTTCGATGTTTGAAAAAAAAAAAAAATTTTACACGAAATTTTTTTTTTTTTTTTAATTGGGATGTGAAATTTTTTTTAGACGATTTTTTTTTTCATCGACGAGAATTAAATCATTTTTGGTCCCGCCGATTTAAGGCAAAAATTTCGATAGCATAAGAAAATACAATTTTTATACACGAAATTTTTTTTTTTATTTTTATTGCGATGCGTAATTTTCTTTAGACGATTTTTTTTTTTTTTTTCATCAACGAGAGAAAATCATTTCTGTTCGCTTCGATTTACGTCGAAAATTTCGATAGTAGAAGAAAAAACAGTTTTTTATACACGAAATTTTTATTTTTATTTTTTATTGCGATACGAAATTTTCTTTAGACGATTTTTTTTTTTTTTTCATCAACGAGAGTAAAATCATTTTTGTTCGCTCCGATTTGCGTGATTCTCGTAATTTAAAGACGAAAAATATGGGGAATAAAAATAAAGATATCGAAGGCGCGTAAAATTTATACGCGATCACTATACTACGAATTCGGGTTTAGAAAAGATTGTAGAAACCTACCTGACGAATGATAATCTCAGGTAAAACCTCTCGAGTACCTGTCCGTCGTCGCCGATTAAACCCTGCGGCGTGCGAATCAAAAATAATAATAAAAAAAAAATTATATATATCTTCATGAGACGAATTTATGGTTATACGATACAGGTATCTACCTGAGATTTTTTTACCTATAAGAATCGCGCGATTGATCAAAAATGTTTCATACATCGTAAGAATTGAACCAAAAAAAAAAAAAAAAAAAAAAAAAAAAAAAAAATGGCCGACGGACCTACAAAAAATGGTATTCCAGTCTCATTCGGAGGAAGTGATATATCCGCTACAAGATGAAAAGCTTCGCTCCTCAGATTTCTTAATGCTTACAAATTGGTCTTTTTTTTTTTTTAATTAATATTCCAGCGAAATAACGAGCGCGAAAAAAAAAGGAATACGAAAACGAAGTTTAAAGAAGAGTGAGGAACAGAAGGGTTGGGGGAGGGATTCCTTTGCCACTGAGTCACCCAACGGCGAGTTACTTGCTTTTTTAGTATTCGAGAAACGACTTTCTCTCTCATCTGCGTCCCTTCTTCTTGCCCCGTCTATCATTATACATCGACTACGTGACGCACATTATGCATCTTCCGCGCTACTTGTCCAAAATTGCGAGTCCCTTCTTAGAGTCCCCGTCCTTCCCGTTCCTCCCGCCGCGCCCTCTGACCAGCGGCGGCTGCGTCCCTCGAAATCCGGCAATGCGATAAAAAAAAAAAAAAAAAAAAAAAAAAAAAAAAAAAAAACGCGTTGACAGAAAAAGAAGAGCCCTCGTGATCGTCGTCGACGGGTGAAACAAGAAGATGTTAGCAATTTTCTGTTTCGTGTCCGGAAATGCAAATCACTCGAGAAATCGTCGCGATAAATCATTCGCTGCGACCGCGAAAAAAACGCGTAGACTTCGCTCGCGTACTTTAATGCGTGAGATATTATTTCTCGAGGTTTCTGGCGTGTCTACTGCTCTAATGAACCAACGAAAAAAAAATATACCAAACTTGTGGGTGCAATAAAAGATCGAAAGCTGCAACGGGCTGCGCGCGCAGCCGCCCGCGCGACGTTCGTTTTTTATTTCTTCTCCGCGGAGACACATCGTTCGGGCACTCGGTGAATTTCCGGTTCGTGTTTCTTTGCCTCCGCTATAACATCGTAGACTTTGCTACTTCGCGTTTATGGCGCTCGCGAAAAAAAAAAAAAAAAAAAAATTCCCGAGAAATGCTTCGCAAGGACGACGAGCGGCGATGGCGACGAATGTTTCTCCGCTGCCGAAGAACACTCAGAGACGGAATAGACGAAGGCGACATTGCGGAATCGATTTGCATTCGTTCGCGGGAAATCTTTTGGTCGCTTATCCCGTCAAAACCGCGCGGAACGGTCTCTCGTTCTTTCGCTTTCTTTCATTCTTTCGTTTTTCGAGACTCTCGTCTTTTATTGCGAAAGCTTAAGTAACCGTTACAAAAGCCGCGGCGCGGATAAAAGAAACGCAAATAAACTCGAGTGCATTCACAATATTTCGAGACATTTTTTTTTTTTTTTCATTATTCTTAAAATCGTATATTTTTTCCATTCTTTCCGAGTGGATGCAACGAAGAGACGCGGCTTCCCGTCGAGCATTCTTACGGCGATACGACGCGCGCAAGTCAATGAGACACTCGCAAATATTTGCTTGCACACCGATATCGAAGCAAAGTTCGGGGAAAGATGGGCGCGAGTGGGCGAGTTGATCCTTCGCACGGGTGTTTGTCGACGATGACGCAATTTCCGCTATATAGTGAGTCCTACTATAGCTATAGATATATCGGCACAGTAGTACCGCGAATAAGCGCCGCAGTGTTATCAATTCGTTGCGTCCGCGTAATCTCGCAATTCGTTCGAAAAAAAAAAAAAAAAAAAAATTGACCGCAGACGTCGTTTTTTTTTTTTTTTTTTCCGGTTATGAATCGGTCTTTCATCGATGTTCGTGAGATCGAGATATTTGAACAGACATAATATTATTACGTGCGAACGACTTCCGCGATTTTCTTGGGGAGATAACAAAAAAATTGCGACATATCTTTCGTCTTAATCGGTTCGGTAGCTTCCGAACCTTTCCCTTTACTTTGCGCTATCGTCGCGGTTTCATCGTCGAGGCAAACCACAAGGTGAGAGGCCGATCGTAATCCGAGCGATCGCCGCCGTCTCGTCGCATAACGCAACGACGATGCCGCGTTCGCTGCACAAATACGATACACTTTTTTTTTTTCTCGATGTTTCTGATCGAAATCTCGAGCCCTCGGGGATCGACGACGAGTGGAAAAAGTCCCATCTGCTCCGCCGCGAGGAGACGACCAATCAAAAGGGAAAATTCAAAAACGTTTTACTCGCGAGAATCGCAAATATTGATCATTCGAGAAACGTGAGATTTTCAATGGCAGAGATTTTCGCGGAGCGGAAAGAAAAGGGTTGACAACGGATTAGCATATCCGATGTATAAAACAAACAGACGAGAAACGGGTTGATACGTTCATCCCATCTGCGCAACGATACTGCAGGTCGCGTAATTAAAATTCAAAGTCATTTTAAACCCTTTTGACTTTTAGTACAAAAACGACCCCTTTTAAGATTTTCGAAACATTTCGAAAAACGGAATAAAAAATTTCCAAAAAATTTCTATACAAGTGAAATTCACCAAATTAAAAAAAAAAAATTTCGATTTTGCATTATGCAAAAAAAATTTTTTTTTTGAATAATGCATAAAAAAAAAAAATTTGATTTTGCATAATGCAAAAATAAAATTATTTTTTGGAATGCATAAATAAAAATATAACGAAGTCTCAGTGAAACGTATAAAAAAAAATCAATTTTTAATTTTCGATGAAAAATGAAAAAAAAAAAAATACCTAAGAATAATCATTATTTGCTTTATAATGCAAAAAAAAAAAAATCACTCAGATTTACGATTCGAAATCCCAAATGTGAAAAATTGACCGCATTTTTCACGGTCCAATGATTGTTTTTAAAAAAGAGCCTATGACCATCGTAACTGTAAAGACGATTTTTTTTTTTTTTTTTTAAATTCTCGGCACCCTCTACAAATCGCCCCATTTCTCGATCTCAGTTGGAAAGGGCCCGCAGAAGTCTCGACGACGGCGCATCTGCTCCTTTAGCGATTCTCTTCTCTTCTCCCCGTAGCCTCGCGCGCATCTATGTTCTCTTCGAAATCGGGCGCGCGCGCGAGACCGCTGTTACGATCTCTTATATGTATAGAAAAGGGGCAGAAGGCGGCCAGAGGGGGGAAGCGAGCGAATAAAAACCAAGTCTGAGAGCATTACCAGCTGGCACGCGTCTCCTTCGTCCGCGGCATTATCGTCGAGTTGGATCGCGGAGGCAATCGCGCAGCGCCGAAGGTGGAAGACCTCACGAGATTCACCGTTCGGCTCTCTTTCCTTTTCTCGGTAATTTTTTTTTTTTTTTTTTTTTTTCTTACTCTTATGAGCCTTTTTCGCGCGTCCTCGTTCTCCGACTCAGTTGAAATCGCTCGCGCGTTCTTCTTGTTACGTCGAAGCACCTGCCGCCCTTCCACGGGCTCCACGCTGCGTTTTCATTCTGCAATACGTGTTTCGGAAGACTCTCCCCGCGTTCGGGACACGAAGAATCAAGCGTACTTTCTTCCTTTATCTTTCTCACTCTCTACGGGCTGCGGCCGCGTCAGTCGCTCAATAAAATAAATATATTTCGCGACGAGACTCCGTCGTGTTGTCGACGGAGCTCGTGCCCAGCTGCAAGGTGCCACTGATTCGCGCAGCTTCGATCATCTCTTTCTTCGTCTCCTTCTTCTCCTTTTTCTTTTTTTTTTTACATCTCTTTTGTCCGACACGAATTATGTCTCCGAACAATAACGCGAAGGGTCATTATGGCCATTTTTTTCTTATTTTTTACTACCCGGAAGTACACTAATCTTACGAATTACGGTTACGCACAGTTGCGAAGCGTATAGCAACTGCGGCTACTACAGCGCATGCGCAAAGCGCTTATCCTTATTTCGTATTCTTTGCGACCCTCAGCAGAGTTTCTTTCGCTGAAGAATTGTTTTAATGAGACAAAAACTACCACCCAGACGAGAAGAAATAAACGTATACAGCGGGAATTGCACAGCGATCTTATTCTCCCCCATTTTTCCCGACTTTTCTCCCTCCGACGGTCAGCTTAATTTTCTTTTTAGTGCGTCCAGAAACGGCAGTTATCCACCACGAAATTCTCGGTTAACGATTCGAGAAGCGTGCTGTCTACCGAAGAGATCGACGACGAGAGAAGAAAGAAAAACCAACCCCCCTGCGAGTGGCAACTCGAATCTCTTTCTCTATCCCTCTTTCACTTTTCTTTCGCTACCGTCGCTCCTTTCTTTTTTTTTTTTTTTTTGCGAGGCGTTTGCGAGGAAGAGACGTCGGGGGATGCCGTTTTCTCGTATAGCTGACCCTGCGGAATTGTGCGGCGACGAAAATTGAAGCAGAGACACATCTCGCTAACCAGCAGAGACCTCTCCGCGTCTCTCCCTTCGACTCATCTCGCAATCCAGTCAACTCGCGTATTTTTTTTTTTTTTTTTTTTTTTTTCCGCTATAAAAACTCTTACGTTCTTCACTTTGCGCGAGCAGAGATTCAGCTAACAGGCAATTTGAAACAATTAACGAAAAGGAGCCGAGAATTTTTTTTTTTTTTTTTTTTTTTTTTTTTTTTTAATAACTGAAGCAGGTGAAGAGGCTCGCGCCTGCTTCCCGAGCATCCGGTCGCGTTCGCGCGGCAGTAGCTACATTCGTAAAAGTGGAGCCCCAAAATTGCAGGGCTCCCTGTGTCTTCCGTCTGACGATAATTTTTTTTCTCGGAGTCTTTATCTCCTCTTTCAACGCGAGTGGAACTTTAATTTTTTTCTTCTTCGCTAATTGCTCGCGTATGCAAAATATCGGGAGCATCAGATATTTTTTTTTTTTTCGATCTTTAAATTTTTTTTTTTTTTTTTTGAGGCAAAAATTGCTTCGAAATTAAGGGTGTAAAAAAAATCGGGTAATTTGTTTGAAACGAAAAATGTCGCGTGAATTTGAGACATCGAATCGTCCGGTTGTATTAATGGTCCATTAGCGCCGATTAGATTTTGATTTATCGTCGCCGAGCGTAGAAATTTTTTTTTTGCACGCATTTTTTTTTTTCTTTTCTTTTTTCGAAGCGATTATTCCGTATAATTTGACAATTACCCCGAGTAGCGATTCTCCCCTAAATACGTTTACTTTTTGTGCCGATCGTCAGATTTGCCACGCGGAAAGTCACACATTTGTCGCGGCTTTCGAGACTCGACGGACGAACAGAGGGGAATGGATTCTCGAGGACATTCTTGGACAGATTTTTCCCGTAGTATATAGACCCGGGGAGCGTAAATTCCCGAAAAGTTTTGCCTCGGAGCCGAAGCGGTGGCCAACTAATTTATCGAACGAACAGCTGCGAACGAACGCGTAGGTATAATATGGGAGAAAAGCTTCAACTCGCGCATCTCTATATCTCTCTCGCTGATGGTCCACAACGGATTCTTGGAACTGAGATTAAGGCCTCGTAGTGTCGCTAGTTGAAAGACTGTGACTTCGAGAGGGCGGCGCAAGAAAAAAAAAAAAAAAAAAAAAAAAAACAACAAAATCGTACGAAAGATAGAGAAGGAAGCAACGACGACCCCACAGAACGACGAAATCTGAATATCCAGTTAACCGATCTTTCGAATTCGGATTAAATTAAAATTTTTTTAATTTAATGCATCGATCTTTATTAATCCATCACTTTTCATCAAATTTTTTTATAATCTTCTCGTAAAAAAAAAAAAAAAAAAAAAAATGTAATCGCGTTATAGATAAAAATTGTTGGAACAGTAAATAAAATTATCGTTGCACCACATTATAAATATTAAATTTTTAATTCAACGCATCGATCTTTATTAATCCATCACTTTTCATCATTTTTTTTTATAATCTGTTCGTAAAAAAAAAAAAAAAATGCAATCGCCTTATAGATAAAAATTGTTGGAACAGTAAATAAAATTATCGTTGCACCACATTATAAATATAAAATTTTTAATTTAACGCATCGATCTTTATTAATCCATCACTTTTCATCATTTTATTTATAATCCGTTCGTAAAAAAAAAAAAAAAAAAAAAAAAAAACAAAAAAAAAAAAAAAAAATGCAATCGCCTTATAGATAAAAATAGTTGGAACAGTGAATAAAATTATCGTTGCACCACATTGCAACGTTCGAAACTGTTGCCCGACGTTTCACAATGTTACGCGGTGTTTCGCGAAACATTGCAACCGAAACAGCTGAGTAATACGCCTGCATAGAGCTAAATGTTAATCGATCATTATTACGAACGCGAAACGCCGAGACTTGTGTTTCGATTGTTTTGTTTCTGTTTTATGTTTATATCATCATTTCATTGCAAATACCTCGCCGAACGGACGTCAGCAACGAGGAGAGTGCACAGTCGACTGCACTCGAGCGGCAATCGCGATAGAGAAAAGATGCAAAGGACCGCAAAAGGCTCGAGATTACCAGGGAAACAGGTGCATTCACCTGAAACTCTCGAATCTCTTTCGCGACATCTCTTTCCGCGTAATTTTTTTTTTTTTTTTTTTTTCGTCGACAAACATTTGTTTTATGGTTCGTTACGCAATAAAATTGAGAGAAAAGCCGAGAAAAGATCTCTTTGGTCCATTTTCGCTCGGAAATTTACGCGCAGAATAAATATCGTTAGTCGCGTCCATTTGGGTAGCAATTTCTCTTGCGGTCCGCGCGATCGCGAGCGTCGAAAATGGTCGATGTTGAAAATTGCCTTAACTATACTGTAACAATATACAAAGGGACTTTCAAGCGCCTAATCGCGTTTCAGGGGGCTGTTCGATGCATCTGTTGCCTCGTAACTTGCTCTTCAAACTTTCGAACAGAGATACGGAGGAGAAGAGGAGAAGAGGAGAAAAAACGTCTAGTATTACGCTCTCTCCTTGACGCTCTCTACTTTCGCTCGTAATTTCAGAAGTTTTTCTGGTTTTCATCTCCCGCAGAGTCTGCGCGGTCTCTCGGGGGGTTAGTAGCCCCGAGAAGACGAAGCGGCGGTCCGTAATACCAACTGTGTTGTTGCTGGGCGCGACGAAAACAGAATTAACCCCCTCACGATGTGCCGAAAATTTTGTTAGGGTAAATCGCGGTTCGAACGCCAACGATGGGCGACGCGGCCAATGGCCTTCGCAACCCTCGCAAACTCTCCTCCCCTTCCGTCGCTACGCGTAAATTGGACCTCAGAGATCTTTTCGGTACGTTAGGCAGCTAAGAAGTAATGAATTCTAAACTACAAGGAGCAGTTCGCTCTCATTTCGTCATTTCCTCGTACCGTTTTCACTGGTAAACCCGATGCCTGGTAGCGGTGAAAAGAAAAAGCGGAAAATTCGAAGGGTTCGAACGGGTGGAACGAAGATGCGTTAACTCTTCGGACCGTCGGGTAGTTTCGTCAAAGATCTCTCGGAAGGCTTTTAACCTCCAAATATGGAAAGTCGAAACACTTCGAGGGTTTTTTTTTTTTTTTTTCGACTGCATTTTTTTTTTTTTTTTTCGACGATATTTTTTTTTTTTTTCGACGGTATTTTTTTGTGATGTTAAAATCGAACGAATCCGTCGTTCGTATATTTTTGTATATCAGGAAACGTTCATTAATGCCTATAGACGCAAATGGAAATGAGAATACGGAGAATACGAGTCTCGTAGATACGCCGAACGAATGCAGAAAAAGGCTTCGAAGATTATTCAAAAACGTGAGAATTCGAGAGAATTAATTGTATTCCCATTGTGATGGAAAAAAACACGAGAATTTCTATCGCAACACCGATCGACGGAATTCGACGGAAAATAAAAGAATGTATCAGCTGTACAAACTTTCGATCGTATGTTGCCGTTAAATAGACCCGAATGTTTCCCCATTCGTTTCGAACGGTTGGGAAGCTCTTTTTTTCCCTTTACAAGAATTCTGGATGCGGCTACTCGCTAATCGATGGAAATATCGTATTTTTAATGCAAAACAACGTGAAAAAAACAGTCTTACAAAATTCTAATCACCTGAACAAACGTCTTGTCGCCGCTTAACGGCAATGAAAAAACTTGTTTTCCGTTTATTTTTCTTCTTTACCGACTGTCTACGATTCTCTTATTGTTTGTAATCTACGAAGAGATACGCTTTTGTAGAGCAGAAAACATCGATTTTTTAGCCGATATATACCGATTAGTAATACAATCATTGGCCCCTTCGAAGCCCTTAAATTTTCGAAAGATCGCGTTACCGCGCCGCGTTTACCGCGGAGTCTGCCAATGGCTGTATCTTCTTTTACCGACGGGATAAGATTTTCTTATTGTAATCTACGAAGAGATACGCTTTTGTAGAGCAGAAAAAATCGATTTTTTAGCCGATATATACCGATTAGTAATACAATCATTGGCACTTTTGAAGCCCTTAAATTTTCGAAAGATCGCGTTACCGCGCCGAGTTTACCGCGGAGTCTGCCAATGGCTGTATCTTCTTTTACCGACGGAATAAGATTCTCTTATTGTAATCTACGAAGAGATACGCTTTTGTAGAGCAGAAAAAATCGATTTTTTAGCCGACATATACTGATTAGTAATACAATCATTGGCACTTTCGAAGCCCTTAAATTTTCGAAAGATCGCGGTACCGCGCCGTGTTTACCGCGGAGTCTGCCAACGACTGTATCTTCTTTTACCGACGGGTTAAGATAATTCTACTTCGCTCTGAAAATAGTCGAGATGCGCGCGTACTTTAAATATCGTGAAATCGAGGGGCATCTCCTTCTCACCGACAAGCCGCTCAGAACCGTCAGAGGTTACCTCGTTGTTCGAGAGAAACCCGACAGCGCAACGCCCCTATGGCCCTTCGAAAGATACTTCGTATCTCAAGACGGCGGTAGCTATAGGCCCTTTAAAATCGTTGCTTGCTGAGCTCTTCGTTTGCTTTCGGTAACGAGCCGACCACGTCGAATTAGGCATCCGTAAAAGACGGAAAAAAAAAAAAAAAAAAAAAAAAAAAAAAAAAAAAAAAAAACCTTTCATTATCCTTTTTCCGAAATAAAAAAAAGGTCTCTCGTCCGTCTTCGTGAAGAGTTTATCTTTTATCTATCGTCACGGTGGGGGACAGCCGTTCAATTTTCGTCAGGGAGATCGGTCTCTAGCTGACGCCGTGAGATTCCTCGGGCGGTTACGGGGAGAGAAGGAGCGGCGAAACTGCTTGGGAGTCGAGAGAGACTCGAGCATTGCGTTAGGGACAAAGGGGACCTCTGGAATCTAATCGTACCTCGTAATTGGATCGATAACATAGCTGTTTTATCTGCGAACTAACAGCACCGACGAACTCGAGAAGGTTGTCGAAATGATAATCATCTAAAACAATATTATCGTTCGCTAACGCCGGGGATTCCCGTACTAAATATTGATGTAAGCGGTGAACAAGTTGGTGATTTCGTAATTAGAGACAAATTTTTTTTTTTTTTTTTTTTTTTCGTAACATATTTTAGACAAATTCCTATTCTCGATGTTGGTAAACAGCGATATCTTTGATTTCCAATCAAATTTCAGTTGTAGGGGTGAAAATAAAAAGATTTTCAAAAAAATGCGATATAAGTCATTTTCCTCGCGAAATAATTTTTTTTTATAAAAATTTAAATCGGGGAAAAATTTTTGTCGTCGGGAATTTCCGTACTAAATATTGATTTAAGCGGTGAACGAGTTGTGGTTTCGCAATTAGCGACATTTTTTTTTTTTTAGCCGAATACCTATTCTCCGTGTAAATAATAAAAGAATTATCAAAAAAATGCGATATTAGTCATTTTACGCGCGAAATAATTTTTTTATATAAAAATTTAAATTTGGAAATTTTTTGTTGTTGTTTATATGCGTTTAACGCAAATCCGACAACAATTTTCATCAAAACTCTGACGAGTCCATTAAATAGACGAAAATAATTTTTTTTTGTCGTTTCCGGCGCAAGTCGCTAATGAACAACTTCCGGCTTAACCCGGAGATCATTTATGCCGTTCGCTGCCGGTAAATAAAAAAATAGGCAAAGTTCCGAATTTTTATGAATTATTCACGACGCGAGTTCCGGAAATATAATCGTTCGAACCGGAAATAGCGTACCAATAAAATGTCGATTATCATTGCCGCGTAGGAGCAGACATCGCGAGAGCGTCATTGTCGTAAAATATCATTGTTATTGTCGGTGGCGTAATTAGCATCCCCTGTTTATCTTGCGGTGAGAAAGCATCAGGTATGAGCGTTCATAGGACGCAGCAACCCTTACAAAGGGATCCTTAAGGTATGCGATGCCAAAGATTTTGTTCCGCGGTTTGCGCACCGAGATGAACGGAGAACACGAAGAAAACGTTAGAAAGAACGAGAGACACGTGAAAACGAAGGATCATCTGTTTTTTTCGATTTTTTTTTCGATTTTTTTCGTAAGACCACCGCGCATACATACGCGCGCATAGGGGAGGGTGAGAAATGGAAACTTTCTTCACGACTGTCAACGTAACTCATAATTGGATGGTTTCGTCCCGAGACTAACTTTGTCTTATCTCATCAAAGGCCTCAAAGATCTGTCGAAAAATTCTCCTTCGGTGAAAGCCTCGTTAGGGAGGGATTAGAGAAAACCCCTAACCACACGCTGAGGCCATTGGAGCTCAACGGCGAAGGACTCCAAAAAAAAAAAAAAAAAAAAAAAAAAAAAAAAAAAAAAAAAATTGGGAGAGTTAACTAACTCTGTTCTTCACAAATTAATATTCCGAGACCCATTATTCGCGGGGTTAAGGGCGCAAAAACAGGATATCGATGTATTTTTTTTTTTTTTTTTTTTTTTTTTTTTTTTTTTTTTTCGAGAAAAGTCAAAGGGGTGCAAAGAAAATCCCTTGCGAACTATGGGGCTGAAAGCCCAACGTCTCTCGTTGTCTACGAGAACAAATAGACGGGTAACAATAATAGATTTTAGAGAAACAAGAGAACAGACCTTTCGTGGGTAAACAAACGCATTAACGCAAATCCCAGTGGAGGCAATGCGTCTTAAACCGGCGAAGGTAACTTCGCTATTATACTCTCGTGAACAATCGATGGATGAAAAAAAGAAATTCGAAGCTCTACGACGCGGACAAAGGCAATGCCAAGATGAAAAGGGATGACTGAAGATTGTAGTCGACGCCGAGAATATCAACCCCCGCTGACGCGCTATGCTTTCCTATCGCTGCGGTATATTCTGATCTGTGTACACTATCATAATCACAATAATCCGTCGAATTTCGTAATCGAAACTCTCTGCGACGGTACGTCTTCCGCAGATATCGAACCACTCGCGCGCCTTTGAACCTCAAAAGGTTTAACAATACACACGATCCGCTCGCGTGTTTGTGGCGTAAAGAAGCTTAAGTTTGCGAGACTCCGATGTATAGCCGATTAAATAATTCTACGCGTCTGCGCAGTAATGCGAAAAAATAAGGAATTTTTTTATTACTTAATAATAATAAAAGTAAATAATCATAATTCGATTTTTTTTTATTATTTTCTCCTCCGATACATCGCGTAGCGATTTTTGAAAAATTTTAATGCGCGCGATTTTTCGAACTTTGGACTGCGAGATTTTCTCGATATGTAGATATGGAAAAAACATCGAAAAAAAAAAAAAATTTTTGACATTGAAACCTTTTTCCACGTAAAAATCTTAAATTTGCGAAACTCCGATGTATAGCCGATTAAATAATTCTACGCGTCTGCGCAGTAATGCGAAAAAATAACGCATTTTTTTTTATTATTTAATAATAATAAAAGTAAATAAACATAATTCGATTTTTAAAATTATTTTCTCCTTTCATACATCGCTAAGCGATTTTTGAAAAATTTTAATGCGCGCGATGTCTATATAATGAAAAAACGAAATTTACGCGATGTTTCGAAGTTTGGACTGCGAGATTTTCTCGATATGTAGATATGGAAGAAACATCGAAAAAAAAAATTTTCTTGACATTGAAACCTTTTTCCACGTAAAAATCTTAAATTTGCGAAACTCCGATGTATAGTAATGCGAAAAAATAACGCATTTTTTTATTATTTAATAATAATGAAAGTAAATAATCATAATTCGATTTTTTTAAATTTTTTCCCCCTTCCATACATCGCGAAGCGATTTTTGAAAAATTTTAATGCGCGCGATGTATATATAATGAAAAAACGAAATTTACGCGATGTTTCGAAGTTCGAACTGCGAGATTTTCTCGATGTGTAGATATCGATAAAATATTGAAAATTTTTTTTTTCATGACATTGAAACCTTTTTCCACGTGATAGGGGAAGAAGGAAATAAGAGTGCGTGAATTCTAGAAAAAAAATGAATCCATAATGTTTCGGGTTTGAAGTTCACGGAGAACGTCTCGAGACGAGGAAAAAAGGGCGTTCACTCCGTCGAGACGCTTTCCTCGTGCGTCTAGCGTAGCGGCCCGGGATTAAAGTGCGGACCTAACTCAACCCTCGTTCGCAAAAACGCGTTTCTTACCCCCGCGGCCGCGTACAGGGAGAACGACCTTCGAGCGACGACCGAGAAAATGGGAGCGGCTCCCCCGGTGTTCGCGGAGCGAAGGCTTCGATAAAGTTTGGCCACTCGCCCCCTTCTGGAAGAATTCCTCTTTCCCCGTTCTCTCTCGGGGTGGTATAGACTTGCGAGGGTGAGAAATATCAAGGACGAGGAGTAAGATACGAGAGGAGCGACGGAGATGCTTTCGTTGCACGCGCCAAGCGCGTAGAGTGAACCGCGTGCGGCATCTCCGGGGGGGTTGGAGATGAAGGTATGGGGGATGTCTGTCTCCATGGTGATGCCGCATCGAGCGGTCGCCGGTTTCTCTATTCCTTCCCCCGTTCGTTCACCGGTTCGTTCTTCCCTATACACAACCGCTCTCTCGCGCATTTCGCGGGTTACCCCGCGAGTGGACGCGGAGGAGAAACGGCACGAGGCAAACGCAAGGGCGGGAAAACGCCCTGACGCTCTCTCACCCTCGCGCAACCTTCGATGATATATATGTATAACAAAGCAACGAAGGGGAAGAAACTCTGGCGAGCCCGCCACGAGAATCACATCGAGCCACCACCCTGAAAACCCAAACGGCGCAAGAGAGCTCCGCGCGAGGTCAGCCCCGGTGACATCGTTCGCCCCCCTACCCCTCTATACGAAACCTTTAAAGTCGCAAAGAACGCTCTCTTTAACGTTACAAAACGAATTTAATGTACACAAAACGGAAATAAAGTAACGAAAAAAAAAAAAAAAAAAAAAAAAAATTATAAAGATGCGGGTAAGAGAATTTAAGGGACATATTTTTACGTCACAAGGCACTTGCGTCGCGGTACTTTGCATATCAATTTTTTTTTTTTTTTTTCATTTTTCTACGGCTGCCTCGTTAAGGGTTTATTTTTTATTTTTTTTTTTTTTTATTCTGCGGGTTCGCCTTTGAAATTGTCGACTGTCCCCGAAGGCATCTACTCGAAGGGTCCATATAAATTAGGCGCGTCGGGATATGTCATTTTAATTACTCGAATAGCATACCGCTTTATTGGGAGATGAGGCCGAACCGTGAGTCACGATCGAAACGAACGAGACGATCGATGATTTCCTCCCTCCCTCCCCCCCTCCCGCCCTCCCGCTAAGCGCCTTTTTGTGTCCCCAGCGCCTCTATACCCTATATGCCTCTCCGGAGAAGACCACTTGTGCCTCGTGTGTTTGTACACGTGTGGCTACACACCGATGCCTTTTTGGGACTATTAATTAGTATCCTCCTGACTGCGCGTGTGTTGGTGCCGTGCATCGGCCTGTACTCTGCGTGAATTTAACCGCCTTAACGACGAAACACGCGCACACCGAGGATGAGCAATTAGTAAATTTATCGATGCCAATGTCATATACTATATATATATATATCTGTACGACAATCTTGAAATCAAAATCTCCGCGATGGAATGACTAATTGGGCGTTTGTACTCGCGGCGAAATTATTTCGCGATAATTATTCGATTCTTTCGCGTACTTCGGGATTTAAAGATAAACGCTTCGATGTAATTAAAGATTAAATTGGGTCATTCTTTTTCTAATTTTTTTTTTTTTTTTTTTTTTTTTTTTTCGGGAAATGTTTATGGAAAAATAATCATTAAAATTGTTATTACATCGAATTTTTTTTTTGTCGTCTAAATTGGCCGATAGGTGTCGTCAATACTGTAAATTTATCGATGCCGATGTCATATACTATATACATATATGCATCTGTACGACAATCTTGAAATCAAAATCTCCGCGATGGAATGACTAATTGGGCGTTTGTACTCGCGGCAAAATTATTTCGCGATAATTATTCGATCCTTTCGCGTACTTCGGGATTTAACGATAAACGATTCGATGTAATTAAAAATCAAATTAGGTGATAAAAAAAAAAAAAAATTGTTTTAGGGAAATATTTATGGAAAAATAATCATTAAAATTGTTATTACGTCGAATTGCGTGAAATTACATAGGGTTAAGCGAATGCGTTTTTTTTTTTTTTTTTTTTTTTTTTTTTTTTTTTTTTTTTCGTCTAAATTGGCCGATAGGTGTGGTCAATACTGTAGGCAGTTGAATAAATGTATAGTTTGCACGTGGCACGTGTCGGGAGCACCTGTCGCTCTCGAAATACGGGTGAATTTCGAACGACGAGAGTCGTGGCGAATATTCATATATATATATATATATATTATATATATATACAGCGAGTAAGAGAGTAGAAAAGGATGAGAGACGAGAAAGAGAAGATGAAAGAACGGAATGGGAAAGAGGACGAGCGAATTATCATCCATTCATTCACGATTCTCTTTAGTCGTCATTTTCGGACCATCGGGCCTCGTAAACGACTAATAACCATAATTATAACCATTCATGAGGGTCAGTCTGATGAACACTTCGAATATTCGTGCAGCGATAATTAGTCAGACGTTCGGAGGGAAAACATGTGTGCGAAACAAAATTTCACCGTTGAGCATCTTTATTTTTCGTGTCGAAGGGGACACAGTGCGGTCAAAGATTTTTTGCGAAAGACCGCGCGACGATACGATACGGGGGAAGCGATAGAAACGGTTTTGAAGTTCACCTCTTTTTTTTTTTTTTGCATCTCCCGGTCGTAAAAATACCTGTTAAATACCGTTAGAAACATCAATGAAATCGCGTCTCGAAATTTCTCGAACGGATTTCTCGCTGCGACGGGCGAAATAAATCGAAAAATCGAAGAAAAAAAAATCGAACTTTTTTTTTTTTTTTTTCGAAATTTTAAATAGTCACGCGACCGACAGGTTGAGGTCCAAAATAGTCAATAAAAAGTATTTTTTGCTCTTGAAGATATAAAAATGAAATTTTTTTTATATTTGTCAGATAAATAATATAACATTTATTTTTGCTGATTAATCGCCGAATAACTTCGCGAATAAAAATGGTCGCAGCAACAGTCAAAATGAAACCAAAAATCAAAAAAAAAAAAAAAAAAAACATCGAAATTTTTTTTTTTTCGAAATTTTAGATAGTCACGCTACCGACAGGTTTGAACTCCAAAATAGTCAATAAAAAGTATTTTTTGCTTTCAACGATATAAAAATTAAATAATTTTTTAATATTTGTCTGATAAATAATATAACAGTTTTTTTTTGCCGATTAATCGCCGAATAACTTCGTGGATAAAAATGGTTATGCAATACAAAGGAACGACGAGATCGCATTTTTTTTTTTTTTCGTAATTCTAAAAATATTTCGTACAGAAAGATATGAAAATTGTGCAAATAATTGATTAAGAGAATTTGTTAATATTGCGTATTAAAAAAAGGTAAACGAGATTTCTTCTAATTGCTTATGCAATAATAATAAACGTTACGAATTTATTGTTTGCAGAGTTATTTAATTAATTAAATCAAATTTTACGAAGAAAAAAAAAAAAAAAAAAAATTACGATAATTCAACGAAACGAACTTTGCGACAATTCTACCAGTCAGCGTCTCTCTGCTCGGAGTTTCGCGCGCGAACAAAGAACAGCGCGTTCTTTATTCGCTCCGATAAGAGTAACAGAGACGGAAAATACGCCGACAGAAAAGACGTCCCAACGATCCCAAACGGCGCGAAGCGCGCGGCGATCCTTCGTTGCGAAACGTTAAAGGAACGAAAATTGCGAGATTTTTTCTACCGTCTGCGAAAAATAGAGCAACACGGAGGTTGTCGGTCGGAAGATAGTTGTATATCATTTACTACTTTGAAAATCAGGGCGTTGCACTGCTTCGGATCCAAATAACTTTCGGACTTCGGAACATCCGATGTTCCTGGAAAGTCATCAGACGCCCAATTCAAAAGGCCATTCATCATAATTTCGCGCGAAGCTTCTCTCGTCCTCGTAATTTCCTATATCGTTAATTCTTTATATTTCGCCGCGAAAAATAATAATCTTACGGCAAAAATAATTGTTTCGCCGCATTTCGATCCATCAAATCATTAAATTTTTTTTTTTTTTTTTTTTTATTAAATTTTTTTTTTTCCTTCGAAGTATTGTACGCCGGTGGCAGCGTTAGGGATTTCAGTATTTATTCGTATCGCCGGTATCGAACGGTAGTGTTTGCGGTTCCGAAAAAAAAAAAAAAAAAAAAAAAAAAATTCAACAATCACGTCGGACGTCTGACAGTTCTTTTTAACTTACTTTACAAACGACCGGATACACTTATCAAGAAAAGCGAGAGAGCAGGGTGAAGGGTACCGATAAAAATGATACGGTCATTCTTAGCGCGACGAATAAATGTATAAATGCCAACGACGGTGCATACAGTGCGCTCTGCGGCGTCCCGAGATTTCACGTATTCGTTATCTATGTTTGACGTTCAACCTCTTTATTTCTTTGGGAACCCAAAGTCCCGGGCACCTCTTTCGTTCTCCACACTGCTTGCATCTATCGCGTATTTTTTTTTTTTTTTTTTTTTTTTTTTCGTCGTCTACACTATATGCCTACTATGCCTTTCGAGGTCTTTGCGAAGGTTAATACCGAGGGTCTCGCATTCGAGGTCATCCCAACGGAGTCCGCGCAGGTAGGTGCGGACTTAGAAATAGTCGGTAATAAAAAAAAAAAAAAAAAAAAAAAAAAAAAAAATTACAAGAGCCGTTGCCGCTCGAGATAAAAAAAAATTCGGTAAACAAGCCGATTTTTTTTTTCACGATAAAAATGTTTAATTTTCAAAAGAAACTAAAGGTAAACAAGGAATTTGTCCGAAAGAGGAAATCCCCTTTAAAAAATCAGAATGGGGTTAACGAAGGACTCGGCTCCGGGTCGCCGAAGGGATCGAGATACTCATCGATAATCAGTGATGCAAGGATCAACCTGTCGGGTATTTTACGCAATCAAACGACGAAATTATTCTCCGCATTACAAAATTTCTCCGTTCCTTGTTTTCGTATTCGTTAGAGAGACTTCGGCTAAAGGGGGTCTGAAGTCGTAGAATTTCGAATGATACCTCCCGAAAAAAAAAAAAAAAAAAAAAAAAAAAAAGTTTCCTTGGGTCCCGCGCTCACCTCTCGCGGGTTTCGAGATTATAAAGGTGAGTCCGGATCGTCGGTGGGTGCTATTCGGGGACGCGGAAAATAAATTAAGCGAGAGCTCGCGCGATTGGCGGCTGCGATTAAAATACGATCGAAATTTCGTGAGAGGGCAGCGCTCGATCCTCTCTTTTAAGGCTCTTCACGTTTTCGGCTATAGATACAACAATGCGTTCGTGTACGTGTGCGTACGCACACTTTATATCATTTTTTTTTATTTTTCTCTCCAATGAAACATTCTACACGCGCCGAATCGCGCAGCCTCTCGAAATCCGTTCGAAGATCTCGAGATCCTTTCTACCTGTGTAGTATACCTGTGCATATAACTACTATACGGTATATCCGAATGACCGCAAGGATTTTACGTTATGGCTCTCGCGGAATCGATCGTCGAATATTGAACCGCCTCTCGATTCTGTCGTAAATAAATTCCGTTTCGTTCAGCCCTAACGATTAACGGAATTTCATTCGATTTCTCGTCCTCGAATTGTAGGCACGAAAAATTTTGTCGGATAAATAATTGACGGGTTCATCCGATCGATAGGAAAAATCGTCGAAACAAACTATCGAACAAATCACAGCGAACCGTTATTAAAAAAAAAAATAAAAAATCGGCAAAAAAAATTAGATTTTTGTATCGGCGAATATATTTCATTAGAAATCGCGCATTCGAGATTTTTTTTTTTTTTTTTTTTCGCGTTTCACCGTAAATTTCTCTTATCCGATCGAAAGGAAAAATCGTCGAAGCACACTATCGAACCGTTATAAAAAAAAAAAAATCGGCAAATCAAAATAGATTTTTTGTATCGGCGAATAAATTTCATTAGCAATCGCGCATTCGAGATTTTTTTTTTTTTTTTCGTGTTTCACCGTAAATTTCTCTCATCCGATCGAAAGGAAAAATCGTCGAAACAAACTATCGAACAAATTACAATGAACCGTTATAGAAAAAAAATCGGCAAATAAAAATAGATTTTTTGTATCGGCGAATATATTTATTAGCAATTCTGCATTCGAGATTTTTTTTTTTCGTTTTTCACCGTAAATTTCTCATCCGATCGAAAGGAAAAATCGTCGAAACAAACGATCGAACAAATCACAGCAAACCGTTAAAAAAAAATCGGCAAATCAAAATAGATTTTTTATATCAGCGAATATATTTCATTAGCAATCGCGCATTCGAGAATTTTTTTTTTTTTTTCGTGTTTCACCATAAATTTCTCTCATCCGATCGAAAGGAAAAATCGTCGAAACAAACTATCGAACAAATCACAGCGGACCGTTTTAAAAAAAAAAATCGGCAAATAAAAATAGATTTTTCGTGTCGCCGAATATATCACATTAGCAATCGTGCATTCGAGATTTTTTTTTTATTTGTATTTCACCGTAAATTTCTCTATACCGATAAATCGACTCGATTGCAATCGGCTGCGATAAAAAGGAAAATTATAGTGTGAAAAAAAAAAAAAAAAAAAAAAAAAAAAAAAAACATCGAGTCAAGAACCCGATTTGCGCGTACGAATACAGGATTACTTTAGATAGCAAACGTTAGGCGAAGTGGTCTCTGCGGAGAGTGTTAGTCGGCGTCGCTGGTGTATTCGCTAAGAAAGTAAGCATCACGATAGACTGGTCCTGCGCAGACTCTCCTCGCCGAGCAGGATTCCCGAAGGATATTGACCTTAGATGTTGAGACCCGTAGGAATCGAAAAAGGTATATCCTGCGTTAAGGTACTCGGAACATTGTGGACCGTATACCGCGAGCGGCCGTATCAGACGGTAGAGAAAGGACTTCTATATCTATCGTGGGTGCGGCGTTCGTATATTGCGGTGTATGAAATACTACGCAGGTAACCGGGTGAAGTCTTACGAAGAGAGTCTCAAGCGTGCGACACGAGTGGTGATAAATCATATCGTATGGTTTGCGCAGCATGAGATCGCGAGGAGAATCAGAATCAAGAGCAAAATATGCTGCGGCAAGAGAGGGCGTCGCGGTAGCGAACCGGTGCGCGGGATCGTTCGATAAAAATAATGATGCGCTGAAGCTTCGCTAATCCGACCGGTAGGTAATCTGTAGAATCGCTCCAATAATGAATGTCCCAACAGCGGCATACGGCAACATTGTATCAAAAACTCGAACGCGAGAATGAGATATGAAACGCAAAGTTCGAAACCAATGGAAATAACTGGTCGGAGAAACGAGTTAAAAAATGTTGAAAGAGAGACGTCACGAAACGAACCGATCTTTCTGAGGCAACGTTGAGGCTGTAAGTCCAATTTCGATCTCTTCAACGCACACCGGGAGAATGGAGATAAATGATTTTGATAAGTAAATAGGAGCGAAGAAATAAAGACGGAACTTCAAAAACAGGTATAAGTTTGGTGTAACCAACGTTTTGCGTATCAATGGCTCAACCGATTGGCATCACTGTCATACAAGATAAATCGGGTAGCTGTGCCGATCGGGCGATGTCGTTCCGAATAGACAGGATGTCGATTTTAGCTTCTGAAAGACTGTTGGCAATTTCTACCGGCGAGAAGATTCAATTCGTCGGGTAGACAGGGTAAGAGAGAGAGGAGAGAGAGCGAGAGAGAGGAGAGGAGAGAGAGAGAGGAGAGAGAGAGGAGAGAGAGAGAGAGAAAGAGAGAGAGAGAGAGAGAAGAGAAAGAGAGTGAAGAGAGCGAGAAGACAGAGAGAGATAGAGGAGAGAGAGAGAGAGAGACTGGCGCGACTCTATATCTAACGAGTCCTCCGGCAGGATTCTCCAAGGATGTTGACCTCAGCGAGAGGGCCCGGCCGGTGCGCGCCGGATTGCAGGCTGCTCTCGTCTTCTCGCTCCGCAGCATCAGCTTTCGAAGTGGACCAGCAGGCGAATCACAAGAAGAAGAGTAAGAAGTAGAAGACGAAGTCTCGTGTAGGTGGGCTCTCGACCTCGAACACGTGGTATCGGAGAATCTCTATCGTGCTTCCATTTTTTTTCTCTCATTTTTACTCCCTCTCCCGACGAAGGTTAACTGTACACGTACGCATATATATATATATATATATATATACGAACATTAGCCATAGCCGACTGCAGCCATATGTCTGTCTATCGTCTCAAGGTATTTACATAACTGGAGACTAGAGCAGGTTGGAAAATACTCGTTGAGAGACGAGACTTTGCGGTAGGAAATGTCGTTAACTACCTTCCGCGTGATAAGACGATTAGACGACGTGGAAAGGACAACCGTTAAGATTCCGAATCACACCGAAACTTCGATGTGTAAATGGATTTTTGGTTACGATTCGATGAATTTATGAACGGATGAAGTCATATCTGGGACCGTGTCGATTTTCGAAAAAAAAAAAAAAAATTTCGCGAAGTGTTGGTGAGCGAATTTTGTCAATCGTTGATTTGCCGAAAATCACTCGTAGCCTCAGAACTATAAGACGATGACATAGAATTTTGGGTCCCGAAAGTCAAGGCGTTTAGAAATTTATTGGTTTAGACGCATTAGCGGGACGTTCAAAGTCATTTCTATTGATTGCAATGGATATCGCGCGGCGAGTTATTTTCGAGAGCCGATTTGCAATATTGACGATCACTTTGCAGAACACGTGACTTCTGTTTCGGGAGCTGTGAATTTGGATTTCTAAGAAATAGAATTGACTTTGGAACAGCTGCGGGAATGTGTATCAGAAGTTTGTTTCGTTCGCAATGCGTTCGTTTGTTACCGATCAAGAAATTGGGAATCTACTGTATTATTCCGTCGGAAATTGATTTTTCATCGGATTTTACTTCGATGTCGAGGAAATTTTGGAGACCCAATCGGTCATTGGCATTATTGTGGGACTCGTTGAGACACGAAGAGCGTTGAAGGCACAAAAAACGCGGTTTTCTCCACTTCATCTCCTTCAAGTTTCGGCTTATTCTCGCGCATCGAGAGAGGAGAGAAGAGACCACTCGGGTATATACCCTCGTCGTCGCGAAGTATAGTATAGCCCCCCGCGCCAGGGGCCAGGTGCTCCTTCACCCAAAGGGGAATAAGAAAGAACCAGTTTTTGGGGCCTTTCAAGGCACACGGAGTATACGCTTCGGCACAAGTGGTGCCCTCTCTTTCTCTCTCTCATTTTCTCCTTCGCCTTTTCCTTTTCTTTTTTTCCGATTCTACTCTCTTTTTTTCCCTCGTAGTCTCTATTATATCGAGTAGCGCGACGCTCTCTCCAGATTTCCATGTCGCGATGTTATACTTTTCCGAGAGATCGAAAGAAACAAAAAGATCGAAAGATCTTTTTCGAAGACGTTTACCGCGACTATGTTACGAGTCTCGATGACGATTGCTTCCGATCGTCGGAAAGAGATTATCTATACAACAGATGGCCGTATTTTTGGCAGAACCCCGACGACCCCGAAGTTATCATTATTCATTCATTGAGAAATGAAGATACAGACTTTTTTTTTTTTTTTTTGCGAGTCTCGTAAGATATTTCTTAATTGCGACACCGCGAGAATGCGAGAGACACGCAGAGAGATATCCGCAGAAATTTTCACCAATTTCGACATCCTAAACGCCATTAATACGCTGAATAGCGTTGTTACAGACATTGGGCAATTTAACGATTTCATCGCATATCGTATACCGACCGTCGGTAATATGAGGCAAATAGCGAACTAACTGAATCGGAGGGGTTCCTCGTAATTATGCATACCGCTTAACGATTTCTGGTTTTTTTCCCTTCGGTTCATTCCCTTTGATCCGTACGTAACGAATTTTATCGCTGATTTATGGGAGCCGTGGAATTTTCCGCGCTCCCACGGTCGTCGGCAAAGTTGCTAATGCGCGATATAACGACAATTATCTTATCGGGATATGGATGTCGACATTCAAAGGACAGTTACTTATATTCGTATGTCTGACTGATGAATCCCTTTGCAGAAATTCCCATTAACGGATATTCTCACGAATGGTCTTCCGCACGGAACTATTTTAGGCACCGGAAACAGCCATTACCACGCGGAATAAAAATCATAAAAGTGATCTTCAGATTCGTATAATAATCGTAAAAAAAGTGCTGAATCCACTTTTTCACATATTTTTCAACGTTTCAGTCGTATCACAATCCAAATTTTGCAATTTTTCAGCGGTCTTTATAGCATTTTTGAAACCCTTTTTTTCTAACGCTGATAACTCGAACATTTCGATCTTTTCAAACTTTTCGATTTTTTTGAACTTTTCGATCTTTTCGAAATTTTCGATCTTTACGAACTTTTCGATCTTTACGAACTTTTCGATCTTTACGAACTTTTCGATCTTTTCGAACTTTTCGATTTTTGTGAACTTTTCGAACTTTTCGAACTTTTCGATCTTTTCGATCTTTTCGAACTTTACAAACTTTTCGATCTTTTCGATCTTTTCGAACTTTTCGAACTTTTCGAACTTTTCGAACTTTTCGAACTTTTCGATCTTTTCGAACTTTTCGATCTTTTCGATCTTTTCGAACTTTTCGATCGTTTCGAACTTTTCGATCTTTTCGACCTTCTCGATCTTTTCGATCTTTTTGATCTTTTCGATCTTTACGAACTTTTCGATCATTACAAACTTTACGATCTTTTCGATCTTTTCGATCGTTTCGAACTTTTCGATCTTTTCGACCTTTACGAACTTTTCGATCTTTTCGAACTGTTCGTAAATTTTTTGTTTGTTATTTGTAATTTTTATGATTTTTACCACATCGATATTGCGCCACAAGAGGTCTTCTTAATCTCTTGGCGTTTCGATTTGACAGTAATTAACGTAAAAAAAATTGATTTTTGACGAAGTTTCGCAGCGATGAAGATACGTCGCCTGCGAGATCCATGTGCGGCGTTGAAGATATGCAAAATATGTATGATGTTCTAAGGTTCAATAATCACACGTCCCGTATATTTAACGCGAACAGATACGCAATTCCGACGCGGCTGAGTGACCAAAAACCTGTTTTTCTAATGATAAATTCGTAAAGCGGACGACTTAATTTTTCTTCTTCGTTATTCCGATTTTTCAGCCTATCGATGCCATTAAATTTGTCGACAGTATTGAGAACCGCAGCTTTGAGTATCGGCTACAAGCACTTCGCGGCTCTCCGTAGTCACGAAAGAGACCTTTGCTTTCGTCGTTCGGTACTCCAGTCCTTCCTTCTCGTCACCCTCCGCGCTAATGTTTCAATTGACGTAAAGTACTTCGCGCCTCTACTCTTTTTGCCTCCCCTTTGCACCCTTTTCGACCCCAAACTTCATCACTTTTCCCCGACGTTTTCTCTTCCGCGCAACAGACTCTCACACCCTCTCGCGGCCGTCTCTATAAATTTCGCGTCGGAAAAGGGGGCGAAAAGTGGAACTTCAAGCTATTAGAGCGAATTTCCCGAAACCCTCTAAAGTCCTCGTGTTAAATTCGATGCTTTTCGCGCCGTCCGACTCGTTATTCAACTTCGAAAGATCAATTTCACGCTGGAAATGTAATCGGCACTAATTTCTTCCGCTCTCGAGAATTCTACCGGATTTCGCAGGCGTCATCCAGACATAGAATCATTCCGAACGAATGACTCGCCCGCGCGATCCCGACGTTAAGACGTCGGATTTGCCATTTCAGAAATATGAATTTCTGTCGAGAGATTTCATTGCTCGAGATATCCATCGAACTTCTTTCGCTCGTTAAAACTTCGAGCAGCTCGCCGAGAAGTTCGTACTTCGAGGCTCGCGGCACTGTCTCCATTTATCTTATTCTATGGGACGGCTACTGATTTTCTCGCTAATTAGGACTGATAGCCTCGACGGGGGAATACGACGGGAAGCGGAACTTCCTGAAGCAACAAAGGAAACTCACACTTCCCGCGGCTTTGATGCCCAAAATTGGAAATGGCGAATACAAAAAAATATTTCTGCTGCTGTTTGCCGATTGAAGAAACTTCGGCGCAGCGAAAGAAACGACGAATAACGGAGGAAAAAGAAGAGAAGACGCGAAGATCTTCTCGCCGTGAAGTTGCACTGCGACGTTAACCTGTCGAGTTGCGCGGTTTCGCGGTAATTAAGATTGATGGACGCGAATTAACGCGTCTTCACGGATAGTGCGTTTTTAAACGAAACGGTGGAACTTCTACTTGGTTTCGGTACAAAATTAGAGATTCAAGACGCGTTTGGGAATACCTTCGGAACTGAAATCTGTTCGAATAAACGTTCGTTTTGGTGGAGACGACTGCGCTAACCTATCGTAATGCTAGTGATCGCCTTTTTTATTAGCGCTATAGTTCGAGGAAAATGAGAGAGAATTGCAAACACTTCGCGGTATTATAAAAATCTGAAAAAATTCGTGTGTATTAAAGATACTGAAAAAATTAATTTTGCATAATTGCAATTGCAAAATGATGATAACGAATTGATAAAAAAAAAATTTCAACTAATTTCTTGTAATCCAACTTTTTTTTTTTAACGAAAATGATTCGCTCATTTTTCTAAATACGTATGAATTTTTTAAAGATTTTAATCTTTAATTTGAATTTTTTTTAAACGCATTTTTTCATATGAAAAAATTTTTATTTTGAGATTAAAATCTGAAAAAATTTCATACGTATTTAGAAAAATGAACGAATAATTGCAAAATGTTATTAACAAATTGATGAAAAAAAAAAAAAATGTTCAACAAATTTCTGGTAACACAACTTTTTTTTTATAAAAATGATTCGTTCATTTTTCTAAACGCATATGAATTTTTTCAGATTTTAATCTTTAATCTGAATTTTTTTTAAACGCATTTTTTCATATAAAAAAAAATTAAATTGCAGATTAAAATTTGCAAAAATTCGTACGTATTTAAAGAAATTATCAAATCATTTTCATAAAAAAAAAAAAAAGTCGAATTACCAGAAATGTGTTAAACAATTTTTTTTTTATCAATTTGTTAATAAAATTTTGGAATTATTATTATTATTATGCAAAATGCAATTCTCCCTCATTTTCCTCGAACTTATGCGAAATGAGTATGAAGCGCAGTATCGACTTTAATAAATCGCGACGGCGAAGTAGACGATGATATAAGAACGCCAATTTCATCGTCAATTTTTTCTATACGCGTGTATAGATACAACTCCGATATTTTTTTAATAATGCGGCGGGCAACACGAGCAGCTGCACTCACGAACGCACCCACCGTTTCGAAAAAAGATCTCTGCAATAGCCTACAGGTTAACGAGGAGCCTTCGACCGCGGAAGAGGTTACGAAAAACGAGTATATTCACCCCCCCCCCCCTTCCCTCCCCCTTGTTTAATCGTATATACACGGAACTTCAAAGGGGGTTGCTACAGCGTCATATACAAGTACCTCCGAACCCACGAAACGCACCGAGGCTGATGCGCATTCAAATAATAAACCTCATCTCGTTCTCCTATTGCGGCGCGTAGTACTATGCATGATAAAAAGATGCCAACGTATTTTTGCAGGATGCGTCTGCGAGTCGGGGGTTGCAATTCAATGGAAAAAGAGACCGAAAAAAAAAAAAAAAAAAAAAAAAAAAAAAAATACGCGCCACAACTGTGTACTGTATACCACGTACTATATATACGCGGAGCGCTACTGCACTTATTTTACAACCGTCTCCAATCGAGATTTACTCTCTCTCCGCGGGTCGTAAAGCATTTTTAACGACGAGAATCTAAAACATAACCTCAAAGGGCGCCATTTCCGTCCCGTTGAATTTTTAACGAGAAAGCATTTCGGCATATTGCAGATTGACTCTAATAACGATACTCGCGGTCGCGTTACCCTTATACGATAAAGTTTCAACCCTCGTAGATGGCGCTGCCGTTCTCCGAAAATCTTAACCCGATTTTTTTAAATTTCGCGCGTAAAAATGGGGTCCCATCGTCGCCAAGACTGTTCCAACGTATTTTCTGCAGGATACATCGACCTCGTCTGCGCGACCGAAAAAAAAGACCTTCTTCCATACCTTTATTGTATCCGCGCGAACGGTGCCGAAAGAGGGTCGAAAAAAAAAAAAAAAAAGAAGAAGTTGGATAGAGCGCGAGATACAGAAGGGAATGGTAAAAGAAAGAATCCGGCTCCTTTGGCCCTCCTTTATTATACCTTATCCTTTATGCTTTATTCTTTATCCATTCGTAGGGCAAGAGAGAGCCCCGTGCGTTATGCGCAAAGGAGAAGCGACCGTGGAGAGGAGAGACGACGCGACGAACCGTACGGAATAATCGTCCGCAATGCCGTATATTTTTGTTCAACTGGTTTTTACTCCGCCGTCGATTCCGTCTCATTTTTTCCCACAGGGGACACGTATGTCCGTCACCTCTCTCTTTTCATCCCCCGTCGCATTCTCCGTACTTTACTATGCATCCGAAATATAAGCTTCGAAAAAAAAAAAAAAATAATAAAATTGAAAAAAAAAAAAAAAGAAAGACCAAGCGAGTCTAGACTGACACCTGTGTTCACCCGCCACATCGGAACCCTCTCTCAGGACCATCGGGGGGATGCTATTCTCTGCGTGGCACGAAAATTTGCGTACACGAACCGCCCTTAAGCGGAACATTCAAGGGAGCAACTGCGCATCGAGCGATTCAAGGATTATCGATGTTCAAAAAAAAAAAAAAAAATGGTCGCGATCTTTCGAGGATTATCGATGTGCAAAAAAAAATGGCCGCGATCTTTCGAGGATTATCGATATGCAAAAAAAAATGGCCGCGATCTTTCGAGAATTATCTATGTGCAAAAAAAAAATGGCCGCGATCTTTCGAGAATTATCGATGTGCAAAAAAAAAATGGCCGCGATCTTTCGAAAATTATCGATGTGCAAAAAAAAATGGCCGCAATCTTTCGAGGATTATCGATGTGCAAAAAAAAAAAAAATGACCGCGATCTTTCGAGAATTATCGATGTGCAAAAAAAAAATGGCCGCCATCTTTCGAGGATTATCGATATGCAAAAAAAAAAAAGATCGCGATCTTTCGAGGTCGAAATTTTTTATCACGGATCGAATCAAAGAGACCTTCGATCGGATAATTGAGTGACCAATAAAAAGTGAAAGTCCGATAATCCGATAGAATGGAGACTTCGGCTTTGATAGATCACTTCAAGGCGGTTTATTGTATAGAGTCGTTGATTTTCCGCGGACGCGTTCGTCGTAAACGCTTTTACGGTCTGCGCAGTACCCCCCTTCTTTCCCCTTTCGCCGGTCATAGTAGAAACCAGCTGCTAATAGTACTACGAGTAAGCGGCGGCGAGAGTGCGAGCGAAAGGGTTGCAGAGGTGTAATTCGTCGGCGGAAGAGAGCGCGCGAACGACAGAGTATTACAGACGCATACAGACACACGTACACTCGGCTCTCGCGGCCACTCGAATCATGTCCTTTAACGAAGCGCGGCAGGATGCGCCGAGGATCAAGATCGTGGCCGGCTTAATTGGCTAATTAATAAAGGCCCCTAATTACCGCTGTACGCGCGGCGCCGTTTTTAGGCGCTTCGCCATCGCACTTCACGCTCGTACTCGACTTTACAATACACTGCGCGTTATTATATACGTATAGTTACAGAATTATCGCATACAAACCGCGATCTATACACAGCATACGAGAGCGTGCGGGTCGCGCTCCGTTGATCCACGGTATACCTTTCCTACCTTCCGACCATTCGCGCTAAAATCCCGTAAAACCTGTCGAGTTTTAACGCACATCTGTATCCTAACAACGGAGCCGCGAAACTATTTTTTCGAAGCCCAATGCGCCGATCGTAAAAATTAAAAAAAATTGAGACAATTAAAGTAGATACGATTTTTTTTTTTCGATCGGAAAATGCATTTTTTTTAGGGAAAATGTTTTATTGCAAAAAATAACAACGGAGCCGCGAAAATATTTTTTCGAAGTCCAATGCGCCGATCGTAAAAATTAAAAAAAATTGAGACAATTAAAGTAGATACGATTTTTTTTTTTTTCGTTCGGGAAATGGATTTTTTTTAGGGAAAATGTTTTATTGCAAAAAATAACAACGGAGCCGCGAAACTATTTTTTCGAAGTCCAATGCGCCGATCGTAAAAATTAAAAAAAATTGAGACAATTAAAGTAGATACGATTTTTTTTTTTTTTCGTTCGGGAAATGGATTTTTTTTAGGGAAAATGTTTTATTGCAAAAAATAACAACGGAGCCGCGAAACTATTTTTTTGAAGCCCAATGCGCCGATCGTAAAAATTAAAAAAAATTGAGACAATTAAAGTAGATACGATTTTTTTTTTCATTCGGGAAATGCATTTTTTTTAGGGAAAATGTTTTATTGCAAAAAATAACAACGGAGCCGCGAAACTATTTTTTCAAAGCCCAATGCGCCGATCGTAAAAATTTTTTAAAATTGAGACAATTAAAGTAGATACGATTTTTTTTTTTTTTTTTTTTTCATTCGGGAAATGCATTTTTTTTAGGGAAAATGTTTTATTGCAAAAAATAATAATGGAGCCGCGAAACTATTTTATCGAAGTCCGATGCGCCGATCGTTAAAATTTTAAAATATTGAGACAATTAAAGTAGATACGATTTTTTTTTTTTTCGTTCGGGAAAAGGGTTTTTTTAGGGAGAATGTTTTATTGCAAAAAATAGTCGCATACATTTATCGAATTTTTCGAAATAAACAAAAATGGCGAAGTAACCGCGCCATCTAGTTATCGGAATATCTTAGGTTCGATCCTTCGGGAGGGGAATTTTTTTTTTTTTTTTTTTTCGACCGATTTGCCTATAGGGAAGAGTAACGTTGAGAAGTCTTTCGGTACAGCATAAACGGCAATTTTTATCTTGCTCCCGGTATTATAAAGAGGATCACAAGCAAATCGAACGCACACTCGCCTACACGCACGAGACCGCGCGATCGTTTTATCGAATTCGAATTTCGTGTCCGTCGGTACAGCGGATGTTAAATTAGCCCCTTCGATAATTGAATAGCCGAAAATTCGGTTTAACGCGCCCGCTTCTCGACTATCAGTGGACTTTAATACCTCAGACGAGATCGCGCTTCAACATTATTTCAGCCTAATTGGCGCGCGTCTTCGTGGCCATAAGGCTAAAGCCCTCATCCGTTGAGCTGCTCTATCCTTCGTTTAACTTCGCTCCAGTCGTCTCGTCGAGCAACGCAAATTCTTAATTATTACGTTGAATTTTAGTGGTACGATCCTTTTATCAGATTCGTCGAAAAAACACGAGAATGCGGCAGGTGAATCGGCATATATGTGATCCGAATGACTAGAGAGCAGCCGATGAATTTCATCGGATTTACGTGATACGATTTCGCGATCTTTTTCTTCGGCCAATCATTGTGATTTTATTGACTTCAAAGGGACATTGAGGGGTTGAAAAAAATAAAGAAATCGAAAGAGACGGGAGGTTAAGTTTCTTAAGTATATTACTGCGTCATAAACGTTGAAAAGTCACCCCGAAGCGGATCGCCTTTTACGATCGCAGTGACAATAAGAAGTGTCGGTCGACTTTCATTCATCGTTTAGTCTCTGTTTTGAGGGATGTTTCGGGGAGTCGAGGAAATACCCGAAACTTTCGTTCCACTGCGCGGTACCCGACGCAGATGACTTGGACATTGTGTTCAGCAAAAGGTCCGCAAAAATTTAAGGACTTTTCCGGGATTTTTCGAGACCATTTTAAGGACATTTAATAGAAATTAGAATGGATGAAATTATGAACTAATCACATAAATTAATTTTTCTAGCCATTAAAATAAAGCATATAATGGAAAAAAAAAATTTATGAAAATTTAAGGGACAAATAAAAAAATTAAAAAATTTAAGGACCAATAAAAAAATCAAAGGACATTTAATGACTTTTTCAGATGAAAAAAAATTCAAAAATATTTTCAGAATTTTCAGGATCATTGGACGCCATATTGAAATTTGAAATTTGAAGGTTAAAAAAATTCAAGGACCAACGAAAAAATTTTAAAAATTTAAGGGCCAACGAAAAACTCAAAGGACATTTAATGACTTTTCCAGATGAAAAAAAATTCAAAAATATTTTCAGAATTTTCAGGATCATTGGACGCCATATTGAAATTTTAAATTTGAAGGTTCAAGAAATTTAAGGACCAACGAAAAAATTTAAAAAATTTAAGGACCAACGAAAAAATCAAAGGACATTTAATGACTTTTCCAGATGAAAAAAAATTCAAAAATATTTTCGGAATTTTCAGGATCATTGGACGCCATATTGAAAATTGAAGGTCTTTTTTTGCCCATTTTTTCGTTACCGTTACAATCTTTCGTCGAGGGGACCACCGTGTTGCCGCGTAAGAAACGAAACGCGTTACCGCGTAAGAAGCGAAACTTGTCGAAAAGCGTTGATGATTTTGCACAACCGACGGTCGAAGGTTAAGCCGAACGCGAGCAGTCCATAGACACGACCCATTAACATATAAAACCCTAACGAGGAATATGCGTACGCGGCAAAGGAGCGAAAGACTCGAGGAAAGGAGAGAAAAAAAGAAGAAACTGAAAGAGAACCGCCAATTATGTGTACCAATCATCGCGAAGTAAGAGGCCCCCGGGCATCAGCAGACCGTGTCGAACTGTAGTAAATTATTTTGCGTACTATAACAACGTTTCCAACGGTCCAAAGAAATAGAACGACCGAATCGGCTCCATTCACAATAGAATTAGACCTTCGAAATGGGAAAGAAAACGCGAACACGAGGCCACCAGCGCGGACCTTGCCGACGACATCAGAATGTCAATGGCTTTTTCTTCATTGAGCTCAACGCCGAACGATTAGTCACGTGCGACTAAAAATAGACGAATTTTTGTTTTCTACCAGTAAAAGACCATTAAAAAGCCGGGAGACGCGCCGAGAATGCGTAGAATTGTTTTCATATTTTTCGAAATTTGAGATCATTACACCGAAACCAACCCTCGGGGCACACACGCGGCGCGAAGACCGGTCAGAGGCCGAAAAGAGAGGCTGACCTTTCTCAATTTTCTCTCACGACCGATTTCGAACTCGAAAAATCGGAGGCTTTTTTTTTTTTTTTTTTTTTTTTTTATGACGATCGTCGAGGGGGCGTCGAGGGGGTGTCGAGGCAGGGGATGTTTGCAGTACAATTCACACGTCTTTTAAAAAACGTGATAAAAAAAAAATCTTAAAAGACCTTTTCTAAGACAATTTATGGCTCAATAAAGAGTAATCTATGAGGAGAAGCGGTTTAAGGCAATGAGAAGAACTAGAGGCGGACCCGCGTACGATTTTTATACAGATGAACGAATCTTGAATTTCGGATGAAAAAAGGGGCGGGTGAGGGTGCGGAGGGGTGAAATTTCGTATGTTTGGCAGGGTAAAGATTCCGGTTGAGAAATATACGAATGACGCGCCTTATTCACGGCAAACGGAAGACGATCCTTTGTCGAGTGGTACACGTCGCGCATTTCCGGGAGCAAAATCCCCACCCTTACGCGCGGAGGAAGAAATAAGAAGAAAGTAAACTGCTCTCGGATTCTCGGCGACTTATACCCTCAAACAAGTTTATGAATCTCGTTTGGCGACTTTTCGCACGTTACGTAAATTTCAGGTTTTTCGCATCGAACTATCGACGAAAAAAAAAAAAAAAAAAAAAAAAAAAAAAGTAAATATATGAAATGTGGGATTCGGTTTTTTGTTTTTCTACAGATCTATCGTCGAAGTCACATTCCGGGATGCATCTACCGATCGTTTTGAGATTTACGATGCCAACATGTGGCTACGAGGCTAAAGCCGGAGTTACCAGTTTTTCACGAATTCCTATATATTTCGAAGCCGACTTTAAGCCGCGACAAGCTATACTGCCGACATGGAGACACTCTCTCACCGAGTGACATTTCGGACTGCAACTTGACACTTTTACGAACCCCTCATCAAACCGCCCCTCGTGTCAAACCCTCAGCCTCTCTATCCCCCCAAATTTTCCTTTTTTTTCGCCGGTTTTTTTTTCAATGTTTCAAGCGGAAACACTTGCCGAACGATCTCCGAAAAATCGTCGGGGAGTCCTTCGGTCAATTGATACCAAAGCCGCAGTAAACGCATTTACGATCTCTCGAAGTAATGTCACCGCGTAAATCCTATTAGTCGAATTTTGAGCTCAATGAACTTTGACTAAAATTTTTTTTTTTTCGATCGAAATTTTTCGGAAAATTTCGACAAAATTTTGAATCCTATTGAATTTTTTTTTTCATTCATTATATCGAAATATTTTGAAAAAAAAAATGGAATTCTAATTAAAATTAATTAAATCGCAAGAATTTTGAAAAAAAATGTAGTTACGCGCGATCGTGAGTGACAGTGATTGGAGACACAGCAGTTGCCGCACGAACTCCGAAAAATCATCGGGAGGTCCTTCGGTCAATTGGTACCAAAGCCGCAGTAAACGCATTTACGATATCTCGAAGTAATGTCACTGCGTAAATCCTATTAGTCGAATTTTGAGCTCAATAAATTTTGACTAAAATTTTTTTTTATCGAAATTTTCGTAAAATTACGAAAAATTTTTTAATCGTATTGAAATTTTTTTTTTTCATTTATTACATCGATTTATTACATATATTTATGAAAAAAAATGTAATTCTAACTAAAATTAATTGAATCGTAAGAATTTTGAAAAAAAAAAAAAATATTAGTTACGCGCGATTGTCAGTGACAATGATTGGAGACGCGGCAGTTGCCGCACGAACTCCGAAAAATCATCGGGGAGTCCTTCGGTCAATTGGTACCAAAGCCGCAGTAAACGCATTTACAATCTCTCAAAGCAGTGTCCTTACGTAAATCCTGTTAGTCAAATTTTGAGCTCAATGAACATCGTCAAAATTTTTTTTTTGTTCGATCGAAATTTTCGGAAACTTACGAAAAAATTTTGTATCGTATTGAAATTTTTTTTTTTTCGATTGAAATTTTCGGAAAATTACGAAAAATTTTTGAATCATATGGAAATTTTTTTTTTCATTTATTATATCGAAGTATTATGAAAAAAAATGGAATTCAAACTAAAATTAATTAAATCGCAAGTAGTTTGAAAAAAAAAAAAAAAAAAAATTTAGTTACGCGCGATCGTGAGTGACAATGATTGGAGACGCGGCAGTAATTGTATAGATTGTGTTCGACGTCCGCGATCGTTCGGTTGAATGTGTCTGTCGACATTGTTATCGATCACATCCCTTGTCGAAGTATGTATAATATAGATAAAAGCACCTGGTTATCCGAGGGGGCAACGTTATCTCAAAAGATCCTCTTGGGTTATCTGCCACGTCGTCGTCTGTCGGTCCTTTTGCCGTTCGGACGAGTAGACGAGCCCTCGATAGAGATCTTCAGGTATGTAACGCTGAATAGAAGACGAAGAAGAGGACGAAGAAGAAGAAGAAGAAAACGAAAACGAGAACGAAGAAGAGCTCCTTGAACGAAGTTACGCCGCAGGACGAGAAGGATGAACCGATCAGACAAGAAGAAGGAGCCGCGTAGGTATTCTCAAAGGATTCGCTATCGAGGATAGCAGTAAATGCGTTGTGCAGCGCGGATTTGGCAACGTCGCATATCCCGGTCACGAA
This sequence comes from Cryptus viduatorius, assembly GCA_964006125.1. NCBI lineage: Eukaryota > Metazoa > Arthropoda > Insecta > Hymenoptera > Ichneumonidae > Cryptus > Cryptus viduatorius. The sequence goes on from OZ023229.1 coordinate 1,302,898, forward strand.
ATCCTTCCGATCCTTTTTTCGATCTTCTCGCGCTCTCTTTGCGAAGGCCAATGCGTAAAGGATCCTTTGGGCGCTACCGCGGGACCGTTCGCCCAGCCAACGAAATCCTTCGCATCGTTTTCGATCTTTTTTTTTTTTTTTTGCATTCTTATTCATTTTCTTTGTACCTCTCGCATCTCGTCCGTGAACTCGCGGTAATCCTTACGTCAAAATGTATTTATATTGCGCGCATAATGTACAAAGTAAATGTATAATATGAAAGGTAAATGAATGTCCTTCGGAATATTGTTAAATTTTTTTTTCACTTCCCCCGTTAGTTCTTTCATCGACTACGATTTCTCTCATTGAATAATAAAGAAACTCCGCAGGTATAAGCGATCCGGAGAGTCTATATGGCTTTTATCTTATTTTTTTTTTTTTTTCATTTTTGTACGATTTTTCGAAGCTTTTGAAAACTACGATTCGTTCCCCGACGCGAATGCGTTTTTGGCTCCGTTTCAAGTCCCGTGAATTCTCGTCTTCGTGTGTGAGAAATATACACCGTAAAAGCAGTGAAATTGACCGACTCTCGAAAATATCTCCTAAAACGGCTCGTAACTTCGTAATTTTAACGGCGCGCTTAATATAAATAAAAAAAAAAATTTTATTAAAAAAAAAATTTTTTAATTAAATAATTAATATTAATATTAATTAATAGTTAATTTTATTTTAATTAATAATTAATTTTATTTTAATTTTAAAAATTAAAAATTAAAAATAAAAATTTATTTTTAAAGTTTAAATTTTGAAAATCTCGAAGGCTTATTACTTATACTATATCTTCGATACTATCGCGTCGCATATCCGGTTTTTAGGTACCGAGAGATCAAAATCAAAATAGTAATATCAGTTCTTTGAGTACATAGCACCAGACGATTCGGTACCTGAGACTCCGGGGGATTCCTCGTCGAGAGGCATTTCGGCAACACGATGGATCATAGAGCGGCGCGCGGGTTACCATCGAGATATTTCGTATACCTGCCGATGGGGTTTTTGTCGGGAAGTCCTAAGCGGTTGCAAAAGGTACGACGAGGGGCCAAATTTTACGGGACTAAAAGTACACGAGGAACAGCGAGATACCTTCGTAGATATCGTCACTGACGCGCGTACCGTGAAGTTGATCGGTTTTAGTCGCCGCCATTTTTATTTCCGCGATCTACGAAGTGTCGATTTCGTTCAATGTTCGAATTTTTTTTTTTTTTTTTTTTTTTACGTTTGGAAATAAATATTATTGCGTTAGAAAAAAAAAGGGTTAAAAAAAAAAGCGAAATCGAGAGAAATTAATGCGACGAAACTTAAACGGAGCCGCGCAGGCGCAGAAACGCGAAGGTTTCAAGTCGGTCAGTTTCATCGTGCGTAGGTACGCGTACCTTCGTCACAACGCTTCCTCATGGGGTTATACCCCCCGACTAATCCCGCTAAGCTCCGCCAGTAGATTTATTGCGGGTTTGTATGTGTCCCATAGTGCGCGGCTGCCGCCGTCCCCTCGTAGTGCTTTCTATACAACAACCACCTATCTCATCGCTGTAAACCAGCAACCAGAGACCATAGGCGTTGCAAGTACCTCGGTTAGGTAGAGATCCACAAAGAATTGTACCGTTACGAAGAGAAACGAAAATGACCGAAGTTTTCGGAGTGATTTTTGCATGAAATTTCGCGAACTAACGTATTTGGGGAAAATCCAAGTGGTCAAAGCGAAGTGAAGCGGAAGAAACATTGACATTTATTTTTTTTTTTTTTTTTTGCGAACGAAAATCATTTTGCAGTGACGTCACGAAGTCGTCGAAGGGATTTTGGTGGGAAATTTCGCGAATTCAATGTATTTGGGGAAAATTCAAGTGGAGAAAACGAAATCGGCGTGAAAAACATTGTAATTTTTTTTTTTTTTTTTTTTTTTTTTTTTTACGATTAAAAATCATTTTCCAGTGACGTCACGAAATCGTCGAAGGGATTTTCGTGGTAAATTTGCGAACCGATAGATATGGAGAAAATCCAAGTGATGAAATAAAACGCGAAAAACATTGGGATTTTTTTTTTTTTTTTTTGAGCGAAAATGATTTTCCAGTGACGTCACGAAGTCTTTGCAGGGATTTTCGTGGTAAATTTGCGAACCGATGCATATGGAGAAAATCCAAATGATGAAATTAAACACGAAAAACATTGCGATTTTTTTTTTTTTTTTTTTTTTTTTTTTTTTTTTTTCGAGCGAAAATGATTTTCCAGTGACGTCACGATGATAGCGAGTCTCTGGTGTGGTATATATCGTTGAATCCTTGAATACGGGCGGTAGCCAGTGGCAGACGCCGACTGACCTTGCGCCCCTCCGGTACAACCAGCGACGCGTGGGTTATTCACGAGCATCGTCGTCCTCGCGGCGTCGTCGACCGCGAGGAGATAAGAGAGAAAGCAAGCGACCGAGACAGGCGGTGAGAGGAGAAGGGCTAATATACGCGTCGTGTTCTGACCGAAAGAGTGGGAGAGAGAGAAAAAGATGAAAGAGATTCTCAGCGAAGCGCAACCTGCAGTACAACTTCCTCACCTCTATCCTCTCTTAAGATTATGCGAAAAAGTTTCCATCGCACAATACTTCGCAAAATACACACGTGACACCGGTAACTAACGATTCGGGTGATTAAAATTTTTTTTTTTATTTTTTTTTTAACGTATATTTATGCAAAATTTGCTTAACTAACGATTTACTAATAAACGATTTAGTAGACCGGTATAGCGAGTTATTTAAATTAAGCAATTAAATGGAATAGCAGTATTCGTCAATTAATCACACCGTTCATCGTTAAATTTCAATCGTTCGTAATTTAGTTGATCGGAATAATTAAAAAAAAAAAAGATCGAATTTTTTTCATACCGATTTTCGATCCGATTTTTTTCTTACCGATTTTCGATCCGATTTTTTTTATACCGATTTTCGATCCGATTTTTTTCATACCGATTTTCGATCCGATTTTTTTATACCGATTTTCGATCCGATTTTTTTATACCGATTTTCGATCCGATTTTTTTTATACCGATTTTCGATCCGATTTTTTTATACCGATTTTCGATGCGATTTTTTTATACCGATTTTCGATGCGATTTTTTTATACCGATTTTCGCTCCGATTTTTTTCATACCGATTTTTGAGCCGATTTTTTTTTTATTATTGTAACACTAGAGTTTCCCCGGGCTCGGGCGCTACGCGCGCTCGCATTTCTTTTATCAACATTATAATAATGTTTAATCACCGCCGCAACTTTTCACCAATGGAGGTCGCCGCCGCTTTTTTTTGTTTTTTTACTTAGTCAGTCCCCCTTAAAGGGACTTAGAATATTTCCCCTCCCCCCCCTTCGCCATTACTCCTTCGACCAAAAATATTCTAAGTCCCCCCTTGAAGGACTTAGAATATTTTGACTTTCCCCTCCCACGACCCCCCCCCCCCCCCCCTTCGGAAAAATATTCTAAGTCCCCCTTAGAGGGACTTAGAATATTTTTCTTTTCCTCCTTAGAGGGACTTAGAATATTTCTTTTTTCCTCCTTAGAGGGACTTAGAATATTTTTCTTTTCCTCCTTAGAGGGACTTAGAATATTTTTGCCCTCCCCTCGATTCCTGACACGGCGGCGGCGGCGACAGCGGCGGAAACTTTATATATATAGAGAGATATACGGCTAATAATTTCTCCCGCCTAATTTTTACCGATCATTCGTATCAAAAACAGATTTCTCCGTTAATTTAACAAATTCGTTAAGAAAATTTGATTAATTTTATTGCGAATTGATTTCATATTCTTAACTGTCAACTCCGACACCGTACGCGCGATCTGACGCGAAGGATCAATCGGATAATTGACCGGTGTATCCGCTCAACGCGCCGACCCATCGTTCAAATTGATTGATCGAGAAAACACGTTTTCCCTTCGCCGTCAGTGAAACAGCAGGTGAAACGACTTCCCGCAATCCCGTTGTTTCTCGATTTTTCTTTTCGATCTTTTTTTTTTTTTTTTTTTTTTAGAGATATATATATATATATATATACGTATGTATTCGTTCGGAGAGACGACGCGAGCGATCGTTGACCAGGAAACCAGACGTTTATACATAACAACAACGTACGTCAGAATCTATAATCCCACTGCTCTGCGTGTGGTGGATATAGAGAAGAGATCGTTCGTAAGTACCGCGAGAAGGAACGTACGAGCGCTGATAGTTGAAAAGAGAAAGAAAATTTGAGAAGGAAAAGATTATACTGAGACGCGATATATCCGTCTCGGTCTGTGGAATGTCGTTACGGGGCCTGTCAAAGACACGTACGGAATAATCCATCAGCAAACGTTCTCCACCCCCCACCCTCTCGCCTCGTCTTCCACACTCATCGGGTTTCCTCGCTTTTTTTTTTTTTTTTTTTTTCGCTTCTATCTTTCTTTATCCTTTTCCTTCTCGCCTCGTTCGACGCTACTATATGCTTACTTCTGCTGTCTCGGACTCCAAGCTCTTCAAAATTCACGGTCAGGTAAGTGCCGAGACCTCGAGTGCACCGGAAAAGAGGCGATACCAATCGTGAGGGCATTTTTCCGTCGGGGGAGAAGCTTTTTAAACTCGATACCGACTTTATGGAGAGAAAACATCGAATTGTTCGATTAAAAAAAAAAAAAAAAAAAAAAAAAAAAAAAGTGTATAAGTCGAAAAATTGGTAACTAATGGCGCCGATGTGGGAAAATGACAAATCTATTGTTTTCGATGATTTTTTTTTTTTTTTTTTTTTTTTTTTCGGGGTTTAGAATCGAACTATACGCCGATCGGAGCAAAAAAAAATCACCGACACGCGCGTCGGCTTCTTCTTTCATTTTTCTCGATCCTCGAAGTCGTTGGGGGTGCCGAAGAAAAAAAAAGGACTGAGGAAAGTGTAGAAGAAAAACTAACGCGAGAAAACGAGAAGAATGCTTCAACAAGAGAAGCGATCGTAAAGATCTTGAAACTTAAGTGCTCCTTCTTCCCTTTCATCTCCAGAATGCGCGGCGCCCCCCCCCCCCCCTCCCTCTTCCTCCCGCCGTGAAGACGTCTTTTAGTTTATATTTTCTGGAGTTTTCACCCTCTACTTTGTTAACAGGTTGTTGCAGCGTTTCCTTTTTAATCGCTTCTTTTTTTTCGAGAGCGTAAAGTTGTCGGGGATTTCGTTACATTGTAGTAATTAAAAGAGTTAACCCTTCGCGTTTGATACGCGGAACCAAAATTTGCGTCGTTCTTTAAAACTGTAAGAAGACATTTTCTTTAAATTACATTACGCGAGTTGAAGTTTGCGCGTCGTTTTTTAAATTTTTCGATCAAATTAGAAAAAAAAAATTAAATTTAATTAGCGTCTTTTTTTAATGAAAAAAAAAAATGTGATAAAAAAAAAACGAAAAAATATCACCGAAGAAGCTAAAAATAAAATTTTCATCAATGACAATAAAAAATTTTATTGATAATATTTATTCTTTAGATACATAAGAAACGAAGAAAATGAATGCTTTTTTCGAAAAAAAATTATCTGCATCATCGATAAAAAAAAATTTAATAAAAAATATATTTAATACATACAATAATAAATGAAATATATTTTCCGTAGAATTATTGATCCTTATATTGATTGGGTGAAGAAAAAAGGGGTGCAACGCGATTAATTATTATTATAGCGCCGAAAAACATCTGCTTTTTCGATAAAAAAAAAAAAAAAAAATTTTGAAAAAAAAAATACATTTAAAATAAATTAAATATATTTTTCGTAAAGCTATTAATCCTTATATTCATTGGATGAAGAAATAAGGGATGAAAGACTGTTCATTATCATTATAACGTCGAAAAATATCTGCATCTTCGAAAAAAAAAAAAAAAAAAATTGAAAAAAAAAAAATATTTTTCGAAAAATTATTGATCTTTATATTCATCGGGTGAAGAAATAAGGGATGCAACGCGGTTGATAATACTGTCGCGTGGCAGATAAATGCGCGCAATGAAGAATAAGGGAATTAGCCGGGTGGCGGTACATCGAGTACCGTATTAGTTTATAGCTGAGAATAAGTGAAGAGACCCCCCCCCCCCCCCCTTCGGTAGGCGAACCCGCATCCGCAAAAGTTGATTATCCGTGGGAGAGAGAAATTGGCCCGCCGTTCAATTTGATTACGTCGAAAGATTGAGGAGCCGCAGCGTGTCGTAGTCGTGGGACACGACGACGACGACTCCGAGTGGCTGCGACCCGTTGCGGCTCGTCCTTCATTCGCCGCGGGAATATATCAGTGAAGAGAGCGTTTAGAGTCGATAGGTTCTTTTATTCCTCTCAGTGAGACACTTTAGCAAAGGCCCACCGGCATACTATAGACAAGTGTCTCGACTGCTGTTCGCCGCGCCGAAAAAGTAGATCAATTTTCAGCGCTATCGAATTTCCGAGAGGTTCGCCTTCGTTCGTCAGCGCGACATTCATTGGCCGTTAACGGGGTCCCGAAAACAATGCCAACAACTGAATTTTTTCGATGTATCGTTCGAAAGAGCCAATGACTGTAGCATTCAGCATATTTCTGTAGCAGGAACATTCGAGAGGTCTAACCGCGCGTGTTTGGCGAAGCAGCGAAGGGTGAGCGCTGTCCAGGATCGTCTATCGCCTCGCAGCGAGTTCGATCCAAACAGTAACCGCGTATTTTTGTTTCTGTCGGATAGATTGTCAAAACAGATCACGAGTAACGTCGATTTCTCGAAAAAAAAAAAAAAAAAAAAAAATTTCGATCGTATTTTTCATATGCGCGATCTTTTTTGTCGCGATATACAATTTTTTTAAAATCGAATCGGCAATTTTCGATATATCGATTTTTGGACGTCGATTACATAAATAATAAAAATATTATCGATAAAAGATTTTTTTTATTCCACTTTGAAGCGAAATCCGCGTATCTTAATCTGTAACAGATAACGAAACTATCGTTCGCCTACTTTAGACATGCGCGTGAGAGACCTGCACGTCGCCGATAGAGCGCGGAGACTGTGAGCGCCAGAAAAACCTCATGGTGAACGTTTTATCTCGCGTGGCTGAGGGATAAAAAAAAAAAAAAAGAAAAAAAAAAAAAACTAGAAAAACCGTCGGTCCCCCGGAGCGGCTCACGCGAGATAACGCTATGAGAGTCTCTATAATATCCCGTGGAAGAGTCAGATGAATCGACAGATGAGCATTAGCGACTCTCGAGACGCACCGAATCGAACGCAATCGCTGGGGAATACTTTTTCAGTACTATATATTCTACTCACTCATTCCTGCCATGAATTTGTCATGTATAATAATAATAATAATAATAATAACGAGAGCACTCGATGAAAGTGCATTTAGCAGTACCGACCGAAGGTTCGTAATTTCGTAATATCGTAATTTCCATATATTTATTTTATTACTGTAAATAAAAATAAAGATCATCGATTTATTTTTTTTCGTCAGATAAACGACGAGAAAGCGACAAATATCTATTATTATCGTAATTTAAAAATAATGAAATTATTTCGAAAAAAAAAAATGGCCGATATACGATGACAAAAAAAACGGTTAGCATCTGTTAAATCTGAAAATCATTTATTAATAAATCATTATTTTTTCGACGTATCGTGGAATCTTTTGAAAAAAAGTTTAAAACCCGAAAAAAAATTAGATAACGAGAAAAATTTCGATAAGATTGCGCGGGTCTCGAGGAAAACAATGAAAGACTCGAACACTTCGAGCGTCTGGACGCGACTCGCCGAGCGGTAGCGTCTCACGACAGTCGCGTACAGCCCCCCCACCAAGCTATCGTTTTCCCCGGCCTTTCGACCGCGCAGCAGCTCCCGCCATCGTATCCACACACCGGCAAAGTAGTTCCCAACTATGCATCGAAATTCTCTCGAATCTCTCGAAGTACGAAACGACAACTGAGGAAAATTCATAATCGTCCACAATTACCCTCGGGAAACTATTAGATACGTAATTTTCCACCATAATAAACGTTTATATCGAGAAATATACAACATTATGGGATGCTTGTTGGGCGGGCGCGGCTCCCCACGCGGTCTTCCAGTTACGTAGCGAGAGGCGCTGTCGCCCGGGGATCGAAATTATAAATATAAAAAAAAAAAAAATTACTATTGCACCTTTTTTCGCAATAACGGAATTTTCGTGTTGATAAAATCGAAGTTTCGCCCGTATTATTTATATCGTCTGATAGAATTTTTAAAAAATTTTCGTAATGTGGTATTTCGTAATTATTTACGAAAAAAAAAAAAAAAAAATTGTCAAATTATTATTGTCGCTGTTAATCGATATATCGATCGATAGCGATGTTTTTCGATCTAATAAAATCAAAATTTCGTTGTATCCATAATGCCTGTTGATATTATTTCTCAACAAGTTATATTCCGCGGTATATTTGCGCGGATAATCGGATGTGACGCAACGCTCCAGTGTTCACATTAACGACAGCAAAACCGTACACCACCGGCGAGCTTTCTGTGTCGTCGGAAGATTGCGTAACTGAGTGTGTCAAGGGCTTAGCGTCGAGTCCCGCGTGTCGAGAGCTTCCCTTGACTGATCGACGTTCAGAATCGCGCGATCTCTTGTCAATAAAAATATAAAAAATCGCAAAAAAAGATACAAAAAAAAAAAAAAAATTACTACGATATGCTGGTACCGGAAAAATAATAATTCAATTGCTCGTTTCGACACCGCGCGACGACAGCTATAAAATCCGCGAGGACGTGATTATTGCGAAGTAATAATGGGCTTCGGCAATAAAGTTTCATTGCTGCGAAAAAATCGATCGTAGTTGTGATCCGCGTAGTATTTGCGTGATTGCGTACCTCAATTTAAGTCATTAATTCTTCCCGTCGAATAACGAGCAATTAATTTCGTAAATGCGTCGTGTACGACGAATGATACTGAATTTTTTACGAGTTCGATGCGCTCGCGAGAAAATGCATTTTTATGCGATTACACTACGAAAAAAAAAAAAAAATTTTTTTTTTAGAATTTTCGATGTATTTCGGGAACGGAAGGGTTAAAGGGACTTTGGCATGGAACGCCCCGTAGGTATCGATTATCGATGTTTCTAGTAAAATCAACTTGAAGACGCAAAAAAAAAAGTTTATTTAAAATCGTTCGCTTACATCGTAAGTCAAAGGTACGACCATTCTCGTCCTCGCCGTCTGTAGGACTGACCGCTGCGTGAGACACTCGCGAAATAAGCGCGATATTCGGTCGTTTTTTACGCAGCCATCTCACTCTACGTACACGCGGAGCTCTAATTGCATCGACGCTTCGCGACGAGCGCCAGACGGCGGGGCAGGAAGAACGAGAGAGGGCGTAGAGGTAGAGCAACAAGACGACGAAGAGGCAAAAGGAAGAGAAGAAGAAGAAGACGAGATGTAGAGAGGTAAGGTAACACGAGACCGCGGGAATCCGCTGGCGAGGATCGGCCAGAAACAGCAGCGGCAGCAAATGCACCAGCGGCGGGTCTAGACCTGCATATAACGCTGCTGCTCTCGAGATGAAAGAGTACGAGAGAGAGAAACCGCGAGAGTGAAAGTGCGACAACGAAGGACGGAGAATCCCGAAGCATAAAGAGAATAGCAAACTCGTAACTTTGACCCATCAATGAACGTGTATCTGCGTTCGTCGATAAAAATAACAAAAAAAAATCTCAATTTTTCGATGTTTTTCGAAAATTTTTCGATACCTCGAAAAAATTACTTTTTTTTTCCGCGATGTATATAAACTAATAAAGAAATCTTAAAAACCATTGTTTTCGATAAAAATTCGATTAAAAATGAAAATCGAAATATTTTTTTCGTAGATTCTAAGTTTTTCGATGTATATAGATCGAAATTATGTTTTATTTCAGTCACATTGGTCAATGCCAAAATTCCGGTAACCCGTTAAGTGAGGTTAACGCGCGTTACTACGAGTAATACGAATGATTGTCTTTTATTTTCGTCTCGAAAAGCTTCGATTGTTTCTATGTATGTATGTAGATTACTCACCGATGAAATCATCATCGGAGAGCAGCGTTAGTAATAAGTTGGAATGACACTGATAAAAGCGTTTTTCACTGTACGCGGGGACGCGTGCCGCATCCGAGGGCCCGTCTTTGCACGGCACTGAGGTGCTCGGGGCGGACTTTGGCTAGGCGCGCGGAGCGGCAGCGGCAACGGCGGCGAGCATGGGGCCACGGAGGGAAGATGGAAGCGGTGGCGCGCCGCTCGAGCGTTCAGTCGCCTTTAACCGGCCTTAAAGTGGAGAACGGCCCGTTCCGATCGGCACGCGAGTTTTCTGCTCCTCGATCGTTGTTTCTCTCACTCTCTCTCGAGAAATATTCACGCGCGACCACTTTTATTATTCCTTCCAGTAATACGCGTTATTCGCAATAAAAAGATCGCGCGACGGCGGATCGTTTTTTTTTACTTCAAAAAAATAAACGATAATGTATGTTCACTCGGGTTCGAGTCAAATCGTCACTGGAAACTGTTGTAGTAACAACATATTTTCTTTATCAGTTAAAAATCCCCATGAAACTTTAACATTGTTGACTCTAAACCGCAAACCATTGGATGTTTCGACGCCATTCACGAACGATCGAATAAGCGTTTATTAAATAAAAGAAAAATAATCAACGGACATTTTGTGATTTAATCAAATATATAATAAAAAATAAAACAAATTATATATATTCACATATATATCGTGAATTTAGTGTCGTGCGTTCGCATCGGTGAATCGGGTGAACGCGGACTGAAAAGTTTGAAAAAATCGTCGATTTTTTTCGCAAAATCGATCGATAGTTTGAAAAAAATAAAATAAAAAACGCCGGTAAGCGCGAAAAATACGAAGAACTGTGTTAATCGCGATTTTGAAGCTCGACGCGTTGTTCGTTTGTTCTTCCGAAACTCAGGTGACGAGCTGCGATAATAATAGTTCGACTCGTAAAGAAACAAAAAACTGATAAGTGATAAACAAAAATCATCGCGACGTTGAGTGCGTCGTTTGTCATATCGTTTTCTCATTTTGGATTATCACACGAAACAAGTGAACGAGGTATGTAATTTAACAGTGACACGTCGAACTGTACCACTATGTTGCCGCTGCTCCGTATACACGCAAATGTGTGTACGTAGCGGCGCATCTATATCTTCGCGTAAAAGACGCTAGTCGTATTGATTATTCGTTTGACTCGGTAGTTGTCGCATTTCTCGTTACTCCCGACTTCGTTATGTCATCGATCTTAGAATTTTTTTCGCGCCCCAATTTTTCTCCTTCCACATCGATAATTCGCCGATGCGACAGCCGAATTAATCGATTTTAATCTCGTCGTCGATACATCGCGGCCATTTTTTCGCGATGTTTAACGGTTTCGCAAAATTGCGCAATACGATTGGAAATTCGGAAAATATATCGCGCCGGTGACGATTCGGAAAGAAAGTAAGTTAAACTCTCCGGGTATTCTCGTTTCACGCGATACGCCCACCGAACAAAGCGTCTATACGATGTACCGTACCACTGTATATTCACCGGCCGGCGTTTCTCTCCGCGTGGGTTTGCCGCGCCGGCCGGATCGATTTTACTATTCGCGCGCGCTTCCTACACACGCTTCTCTTCGTCCGCCGTTTTCCTTTCTTTTTCGTTCGCACACTGACGCGCGCGCGTGTGACTAAAAAAAAAAAAAAAAAAAAAAAAAAAAACATCGACGGAGTTGCGTGTGACGAATATACGGACAAATGTTATTCGTTTTCTCGACTCGCTTTGCCGGAAAATCTCTCGAACGGTTTAATTGCATTTTCCCGATAAAGCCGGCAAACCGGATTTATAACCTATTCGTTCGAATCCCACGCGCGCGAGGGATCATCTGCTTCGTTGATTTAATTCCGATTGGCGCCAATACTTCGCTCGCGAAATCCCCCGTATAATCTTTCGCGAAAAAAACTGACAGATATTGTTTCGAGTCGCGACGCGAAAGAACGAAAATTTAACCTCCAAAGTTGCGAATAACCGCTCGTGCGTTGCGGAGGCCAAAACAAAAGAGTAAATAGGCGTGAAAAAGATCGCGAAAATAATAGTGTTGCTTACTATGTATCGGAATTACGATTTTTCAAACACACAATTTTCCACTCGTGTGAGAAATCCTTCTACACGGATGCTATTAATTTCTATAATTGAACGTTGTAGAAATCGCGTGGGGGTTGCGAATTCGTGTGGCAAAACTCGTCGTAATAATAGAAATAACGTTTCACTACATGCTACGATGGGAAGTCCCCGATCGTAGTTTTTTTTTTTTTTTTTTTTTTTTTTTTCACGCTTCGTATTATTACACGTGTCCGTCGACACTCGCGCGAGCCATGACCTCGATGCACTCGTAACGCGATAAATACAATTACATGTAAAAATAGTCACGATGTAGTATAGCGTATATATAGCACAGTGGAACAAAATAGATTTCTGTTTTAGCGAAGATCCCGTGTTGCGCAAACGTCGAAACAGACATCAGATTTCGAACGCAAACTTTTCATTGCAATTTCTATTCGATAAGTGAGGTTATGTTCGTAACTTTCGATTTAGATTTTCGTGAATAAATAATCTTTTTGTAATTTTTTTTTTTTTTTTTTTTCGTGTTTATAAACTCGTAGTTTCGTAAAAAATGGCGCGTAATACATCGCGAAAATTGAGGGAATACGTTATTTTTTTTTTTTAATTACGCGATGTCCTTCGAAATAATGTGAGAGAAGGAAAAAAAAATTGTAGGCGTTCGTTAATCGTGTAAACATGCAGACAACGAGCTTTTATGCGGTTTCTCAAAACTCGCGAGAGCTTCTTACTTCGCGCGTAGTGTTGAGCTTTAAATTTGTTAGAAAGAGTTCCGTCGTATCGCCGCGACCTCGCGTAGTACGTTTTTTCGTGAGAGTCCAACGAAAAACCGGCCAACAAAAGGTCCGGCAAAATCTCCACGTCTTCTCCGTAACTCATCGCTGAAAAACATTTCGCTAACTTTTTAACCGGTCGCGAGGCTCGCATTCTCAGAGGACTTGTAAAACTATATCCTCGTTGCGGAGTTTGTCGGAGGCTCGTTACGTGTCGTACGTTAACTATACGAATCTCTTCGCTTATACGTGTCTACGAAGACGATGAAGACGAAGAAGCACCGTGAACTCTGCCTCCTTCGTGGCCTCTTCTACCCGTTGGCTTTAACAGGGTATTAAGAGCGGCTTACATGTTTCGTTCTGTATGTTTTCATTTTTTTTTTTTTTTTTTTTTTTTTCCGATCTTTTTTTCCGTTTTTACCGAAACAATAATACGACGACGGACACCGCGTAAATCGTTGTCTATAGTAATCTTGTGAAAAAAAAAAAAAAATTCCCACGAAATAACTACTTTTTTCTCAAAAATTCGATTTCGAAAAAAAAAAAAAAATTACGATCGGCATTTTTTGATAAAATTTTGTTAAAAAAAAATTGTCGCCACTGCATTCTTCCGCTAATCCCATTATCTGATTCAGCGATATACATCGCGATTTTCGGTTCGGAACTTTCGCGCACCTTCGAATCTTGAAAATCTTATCGCTCGATAAGAAAAAAAAGATTTCTTCGCATTATATATTTCCTGGTATACAATTTGAGCCGCGAAAAGATACGATTCGGGACAGACTGTCGCCCAGACTATTGACACGGGCGACGAGTCGACCAACTGTCGGATCGACTTTTTTTTTTTTTTTTTTTTTTTTTTTTTAATTACACAATTCAATCGATCACACGTGTGCTATTTATGTAATCAACAGATTGCGGAAACTTTCACGATTCGATCGAAGAATCCTCGTTTTCTTATTCGATACTCGAGAATCGCTGAGTTATATTTCGCGAGACGGGCGAAGACGGGCAGAGTTTGCGAAAACAGAAATAACAACTTTTGTGGACACGAATTTGTCAAGTTTACCTTTTTTTTTTTTTTTTTTTTTTTATTTTGACGACGAGACAGAAACTCACTGGTGTTCATTTTTTTTTGTTTACCGTTCGGAGGTTAATACGCGTACACCGTTGAAGGTGATATTTCTCCCCTCAAATCCCCGAGTTCTCTTTTGTCTCTGTCGCTTGTCTTTTGTATTGTTCCCCCACTCGGCAAGAACGGGACAAGTCTCCATCGAGCGATAGAAAGAACGAAAGTCTCTCACCGTTTTTTTCCTTCCCCCCCCCCCCCCCCTTTTTTCTTTTGTCATACCGCTTTGCTTCGAGAACCAATAACAACGAGTCGCAGAAAGACACTCGACAATCGTTCGCCATTATTTTTGTAACCGAAAAGTAGAAGACAATGATAAAGATCGAGTAACGATTTGTCCGACATGCGAAATTTTTTTTCGATCGAAAAAAAAAAAAAAAAATTCAAAAATCTCCGAAAATCTATAGCTATTTTTCTTATTTCATTAAAATATTTAATAAAATCGAAGTAATATTTCGTATTTTTCTTTTTTATTGGTTTAATTTTCATAAAATATATAATAAACAAAAGTCGATTTTTTTTTTCGATCGAAAAAAAAAAAAAAATGATTATTTCATCGAAACATTTAAAAAACCGAATTAATATTTCGTATTTTTCTTTTTTTTTGCTTTAATTTTTATAAAATATATAATAAACAAAAGTCTATTTTTTTTTTTTTTTTTTCGACCGAACGTGAAATTCGAAATATAATACACAACGAAAATTATTATTTCGCACGATTCTGAGGTTCGCTATTTTTTTATTTATCGTTAATTTTATCGCCGTCTCACCTCGTTTGCTCATCGTTGATTTCTCACATCCTTCCGGTCGTCGGCGCCCGCGAGCGCAGGCAGACGTAATGATATAACGGTCAGTGGGACTGTCTCGCGTAACTTGCGTATACGCGAGTGAGTACTATGCGAACTACCGATACACACACAGGACACATACGTAACACACGCTTAATCGCGTTCATGAATGATCGTAGCGTGCCGCGTCAGCTACGGAGAGTGTTAAAGGGAGTTACAACGGAGCGCAACGAACAATAATATCTTAATCGTTGTTTCGCTCTCTCGCGAAAGATAAGACGCGCAGTATACTATTCCGATCGCGGAGTGCATGATAACCGTATCATTTAGACCGTACGATTTAAATCCGAGCAAATCTACCGCAGTTTATTTCCACGAAAAAAAAAAAAAAAAAAAAAAAAAAAATGATTCATCCGTTATGTATACCGATTTCTCACGATGTAGAAAAGTTCTTAAATCGCTATTTACAATAAAAATTCGATTATCGATGTATTACATTTTTCGAAATTTTTATCGATTTATCAATTTACTTTTTATCGAAAAAAAAAAAAAAAAAAAAAAAAAAAAGGTTCATTTGTAACGAATACCGATTTCTTACGATATACAAATGCCCTCACATCGTTATCTACAATAAAATTCGCTTATCAATGTATTACTTTTTCCCAATCTTTGTTGACTTCGATTTATATGTTACTGAAAAAACAAAAAGAAATTTCGTGAGACAATTTTAATTAATTTAATTACGATAACGATATTAAAACATCGTTATCTGCAATAAAATCCGATTATCGATGTATTACATTTTTCTCAATTTTTATCGACTTTTTACGTTTTATCGAAAAAAAAAAAAAAAATTGATTCATTCATTACGAATATCAATTTCTTACGATATACAAAACTCCTTCCATCGTCATCTACAATAAAATTCGCTTACCGATCTATTTCTTTTCCCAATCTTTATCAACTTTTCGATTTATATTACCTAAAAAAAAAAAAAATCGCGAGCCAAATATTAATGAATTTAATTACGATATCGATATTAAAAAATCGTTATCTTCAATAAAATTCGATTATCGATGTATTACTTTTTTCTCAATTTCCGTCGACTTTTTTTTATTTTTTTTTACGTACACCGATTTCTCACGATATACAAAACTCCTTCGATCGTTATCTCCAATAAACTTCGCTTACCGATCTATTCCTTTTTCCCGATTTTTATCAACTTTTCGATGTATAATACCGAAAGAAAAAAGCAAAAAAAAAATTTCGCGCTCCAAATTTAATTAACAAAATTCCGATACCGATATAAAAATCATTAAAAATCGTGTTATCCGTAGATAAAAAAGATGCCGGGACTCGTGTGGGACTCTTCGGAGTTGAGTTTGCTGGACGAGCCGTTGGACACCGTATTGTCGGACGACATATGGAAGAAATTCGATCTCGACGACCCGCTCGATATATCGCACGTCCACAGTTATCACGGAAACATCAATGGAACCGGCAGCGGAATCGGTATCGGTGACCGAACATTGACCGCAATGACGATGATAATGAATACGAATCCTTACGAAGACGGAACCAACAGCAGCAGCATAACGTTACCGGAAATCTACGACAAGGGAACGTGTCACGAGTCTCGCGAAATTCGGCATCACGACTGCATGTGGGCGGGTCTTTGCATCAGCAAGGAACACAACCGGACGTTACCGGCAAAAATGGACAGTCAGATACACAGTAGAAAAGTGGCGGCCGGCCGAAGTTTGCTGATCTCTTCGCGATCTTCGGGAGCCGCAAAATCGTCTTCCGCATCATTGGCGCAACAGCAACAGATGCATCAGCATCAGTTGCAGTCGCATCCGCAAAGGCGCAAAGACAGTTTGGAAAGCGACGGCGACTCTGCGCGACCGGAAACGCCGCAAAGTTCCGAATCTGAAAGCGAAAGCGAAGGCGAAGACGACGACGAAGACGAGGAGTGCGAAGAGACGAAAAGCAACGTAAGAGATGCCGTTTTAGCGCATCGGCGACTTCTGCCCCATGCGCATGCGCAACAGCAACAACAGCTAAATATCAAACAGGAAACTGTTGATGGACCACTCGTCTTTCGACACGAGCAGATTAGCATCAATGAGAAATTGTCGGAATGCATGAGCGCCGATTCCGCGAGACCTAAGGCGGCCCCTGTTAGCGAAGTTACCGGTCAACTCGTCAGGAAATCTCCCGCGCAGACGCGCATCAAGGTGGAGGACGAGTATCAACATCAACAGATTAACGGAATAAGTAGCAGTAACGAACATAAAGGCGATATCGTTGTGAAAAAGGAAACGGATAACTGGTATACGCTCAGCGATCATTGCTATCATCAACCGAGCAGCAAAAACCTCGAACACCTTGGCGTACAGACACCTTCGGATTCTGGTGAGTCTCACTTTTTTTTTTTTTTTAGGAATTGCTTCGGGTGAACAACGATTTTTTGCCGATAATGGCACTTTTTTTAACCTTTAATACGATTTTTTTTGCCATTACTTCGTGTGCACAACAATTTTTTGCCGATAATGGCACTTTTTTGAACCTTTAATACGATTTTTTTTCGCCATTGTTTCGTGTGCATAACGATTTTATGCCGATAATGGCACTTTTTTGAACTTTTAATACGATTTTTTTTGCCATTACTTCGTGTGCACAACAATTTTTTGCCGATAATGGCACTTTTTTGAACCTTTAATACAATTTTTTTTTCGCCATTGCTTCGTATGCATAACGATTTTTTGCCGATAATGGCACTTTTTTGAACCTTTAATACGATTTTTTTTGCCACTACTTCGTGTGCATAACCATTTTTTGCCGATAATGGCACTTTTTTAAACCTTTAATACGATTTTTTTTGCCATTACTTCGTGTGCACAACGATTTTTTGCCGATTATGGCACTTTTTTGAACCTTTAATACGATTTTTTTTTTCGCCATTGCTTCGTGTGCATAACGATATTTTGCCGATTATGGCACTTTTTTGAACCTTTAATACGATTTTTTTTTTCGCCATTGTTTCGTATACATAACGATTTTTTTGCCGATAATGGCACTTTTTAAACCTTTAATACGATTTTTTTGCCATTAGTTCGTGTGTACAACGATTTTTTGTCGATAATAGCGGCAAATTTTTTTCGAACATTTAAAACTTTTTTTTTTTTCAAAAATTAACGAGATATCGAAGTTCCAACTTTTATAATTTCGTTTAAAAAAAAACGATTTTTTTTTTCAATGCATTTTCGTAATTTTTTTGGAAATTTTGCATTAAAATAAAATTGAAATGATTACGAAACGCGGAACTGAGAAAATGGTAATCATATATGAGTCCAATGGCCGTTGAGGATATAGTAAATGGTATTTATCGTTTGAATATCATGTAAAGCTGATGGAACGATTTTCTCGTTGAGAAATTGCCTTTCGTCTGATTTGTCTATGCGAATTGAAAATAGACGTTAGAATTATAGTTTTTCCCCCGCGTCTTGTTTTACAAATGATTCCGCGACGATGATTCACGTTTCATCTCCTCTAAATATTCTCGGAAGTCGTTAGCTTCCGTTAAATTCGCTCGGCTATTTGATACTGCAATGAGTCACGGTCGGCGGTGTATATGGCGGAGGGCAGGAAACTCGTAAGCGCGATAGCATCGTGTATAATAATCGTCGCATTAACTTAAAAAAAAAAAAAAAAAAAAAAAAAAAAATTCGGATAACCCGCATTGTCGGCAATTGGCCCCCCGAAGGATCTCCTTTCGGCCCCCGCGAACCGCAGCGAAGTATTTGTCGCTTCGTTCGTCGTTGCCGCTCAAGAAATTTCGCATCTGTTACCCGCATTGTATGCAAAGAGAAAAAAAACTCAATAAACGAGCCGCAAACCCTCATTCGGCGATATGGAATATATTTCGGCGATTTTATCCCTCAAAATCGGCAATTAACTTTTATCGAACGATCGGCCGCGTAATTTTTTTCTTTTTTTTTTAATAAAAAATTTTTCCGAATTTTTGAAAAATTTTCGATGATTCGTTGGGTATGTCATGTGAATAAAAATGTCTGACTTGGAAAACACGTCTGGTCGATGACTCAACGGTATCGAACTCTGAGATGACCAACGTCTGGTATCTCCGGAAGCCCCCCTCCCCCCTCCCTCCGCCCTTCGTTCGTATACATGCATAAGAAACGAGCAAAGAGCCGGTAGAGTCGCGATTCCGAGTGCCAGATCTCCGCCTCGTTTCCGCGAAACGTTTCGCTCGCCGGCCGGAGGTTTAGTTCGCGTGACGCGCGTTGATGCGCCCGGCGTCTGTTTTACACAGACACGCAGACAAACGCGAATACACGTTGCTGTGTTGACCGGGCGATGAGAGAAAGAGAAAGAGGAGGATAAAAAGAACGAGAAGATCGAAAGGCGCGGTAGAGGGTTCGGGGAGTGTAGCGACGGTGGCGACTTCGATGCACCGACTACTCTCGGGGAATTCCGCGCGGCGCCACACGCAGCGAAAATCCGTACCGGCGTCTACTACTTACTACGTTTTGCCACTGCGGCTAGCCGCGAACGCCTCAGCCAACCTCTCGAGTCATTTCTCGGTTGGAGAGGGACCCCACCTGAAGAAAATAGTAATAGTCTAACGCGCTGAGCCTCTCGCGCGGCTCCTCGTCATTTCGCTTGCGCCACATGGTGACATCGCGAGCACGCGTTTCATCCCCTCTCTATTCGCTTAATCGCTGCAACGGAAGGTTCTTCTTGATATAATTCGCTCGTTAACTCTCTAAGTTTCTTTTTGCGTGTCTTTGCATTGCATAATAACGCGTAAGGATAGTATTCGCATTTCTGGAAAGAGCGGCAAAAAGTTTCGATCTTTTTTTAGGTTATGTTTTTTTTTTTTTTTTCGCGATGTTTATGAATACTGATAAATTTTGTTGGGATATGAAATAAAACGAAATGGTTGATGGAAAGTTGTTGCAAATGATGCGTAGCGGCCAAATAATGGCACAAAGCCATCGTAATGTGTATATATATATGTATATATATACGATAAGCTCCTACCTAACGCTTATTGTGTATAACAAGGACACGTATAGGAGACCGTCTGGCAAAACACAACAATCAGCTATACGAAATACGCATACAAGGCATTGAAAGGAGTAGTTTATTTTTCTTTCGTTCTCTTTCTCTGTCGGTGAGAAAGAGCGTGAAATTCCTCATCGGCCACTGGTACTCGACGCGAGAAGTGGTCGCGTCGTCTGTGACTATAGAGTCCTCAGAGGTCGCGCACGTGGAGTTACGCGTACACATACGTACCGATGATCGTATATGACGATATACGGCGGGTATGCAATCGCTCAACAGCGCGAGTGTTGAGACTCCGAGACCGGGTTCGCTATTTGCGTTCATCCAGTGTCCCTTGCGACTAACTGTCGCTATAAAGTTATTTTCATCATACTACGTACCCCCTCGATGACATTAATTCAATTTCCAGGGTCGCTAAAAAAAGGGTTAACCAAATTTTTTTTTTTTTTTTCATTACGGGTGATAAAAACATTTTTTTCTTCGGAAATAATAATAAAAAAAAAGTTTTTTGTTTATTGCGATTAATCGAAATAAATTTTTTTCGGCTTTTTCGATCTCGAAATTTTTTTTTTTTAATACATTTTTTCGTGAGGTTCGTAAAAAAGGTCGATAAAAAATATCGAATATCCTTTAGTTCGATGCGCGTAAAACCAAAACTACGCGAAACGCACTGCGCACGTGTTCTGCGCACGTGCGCACGCCGCCATAATATCGTTCCCTAAGCAGCCCTAACCTTGCATTCTTATCGTCAACTTAACTAATACGAACAATACGCCGAATTACTTGAACATACGACATTGCCTTGTGAACTCGTCGAGTCCTTTCTGGGTACCTGTATCTGGCAACGCCGACGCTCTTGTTTCGCTACCTAAAATATCGCCGGCCGGCCGGCCGGCCCCGAGTATCGTGACGGCTCGCGTGACTAACGGCTAAAGGGATTGCCACGCTTCTTTCCTCTCTATACTTTCTACGATCCCTTGTTCCCAACGATTTTTTTTTTTTCGATCTTTTGCTCAAAACTGCATTTACGCGAAGACTCACGCGACTGCAATCGATAATTCGTACTTTTCGATATATCGAAATTTCAATAACAATGAATAATTCATCGGCGATAAAAGGCTAATTTATACAATGGGAAAATTCACGGAAAAAAAAAACCGCGATAATAATAATAATAATAATTTTTATCGTCCTTCGTGACACGCGGAAGATAGATCGCTTTATCGAGCCGTTGAAACTCCCGAGCCGCCGACAACTATCTCTCTCTCCCCGAGCGCTTGCGCTTCGACTCTTAAAGCGCGGGAACCCGAAGGTCACGCGGGCAAACACTTCGCGAAGCTATCCTCGCGATCGCACTGACGTCATTCCCCCGCGAGAGACAGAGAAAATGGTGGGGATAGCCGGTAGTCCTCGCAACGTTTGTAGCAGCGTGTGGTACGCCTTGCGCTTTCCGCGACCGGCGTATCGGCAGCGCGCACAATGCTGCTTTGCGGTCACAAGCGTGGGACTCGGCGCTGCAAGCGCACCAGACTCCTGTCCGATGCCGACGCCGTCAACTCCGGCGGTTTAAATGGTCGCCGGAATGCGGTTAGCCCTTTTTGCTGCTCGCGCGAACGCGATATCCCGCGGAGTGAAAACGAGAGATCGGTAAAGAAACAGAACGGCGTATCTCCCGACTTTAAGGGGGTAAAACGTTAGCAGTGCTGTGCTTTGCGCGCCTCGGTGCCCCATTGGCATTCGATTCGATCGTAAATGAGATTACGACATCGATAACAAATTTTACCGATTTTCTAACGGATAAAAAGCTCAATGCCATCTTTTTTTAAATTTATAAATAGCGAAAAAAAAAAAAAAAAAAAAAACGCGAGATAATGACGAACGGCGCGAAACAAATGCTCGCAAAGCTCGTAATCGCGTGTTTAACGATCATCCGCCGCGGTATGCCGTTGCATAATCGAAGAATTTTTCCCTCTCCTCGATTTATGTTTAAAAGGCTCCGACGTTCTATTACTATTTTTTTTCTCATTCGAACCGAAGCCTCATGACTTCCCGGTAGTTATTATCGGTCATCAAACAACTAACTGCAAAACATCGACGCTGTCGAGATAAGAAGGATCGATAAGCTCGTCATTTATCGATCGAAAGATTATTCACGTAATTTTTTTTTTTTTTTTTTTTTTTTTTTTTTTTTTTTTTTTCATTTTATTTTTTTAACTATCGCGAGAGCGCTGTACAGTCTGTTTTTGAATTCGAATGACGCGGAGCTTTGTCTATGTGTAAACGACGATATATAATGTACGCAATGATTGGTAACAATGTAAAGTATGTCTCGGCGCCAGCGAAACGCGCGCGTGGCGCGAAGACCTCGTCGGCACACATCGAGTGTAAAACTCGATAATCTCGAAGCGCCGCATTATTGCGCAATGGCGGTACTATCCGACCGTAAAGTATAGCGATGCCGCGAAGTCGAAGAGAGAAATTCGCCGGAGCGGAGAGGGAAATACACGCGAAGCCAACTATTTCCCCGAGCGATAAATCGCAAACCTGCCGCACACTCGGCACGACCCGCCGCCGCTATTCACGTAAAAATCTATCACTGCAGTTCCGAGATTACCGATCTCCGCGGAAGTACCTTGAAGTTCAGCACGCGACTACT
Organism: Cryptus viduatorius; assembly: GCA_964006125.1. NCBI lineage: Eukaryota > Metazoa > Arthropoda > Insecta > Hymenoptera > Ichneumonidae > Cryptus > Cryptus viduatorius. The sequence continues at coordinate 1,325,483 of OZ023229.1, forward strand.
CGAATTATTTTACCGTTTTATCTTCAATTTTTATCATCATTGTTTTTTTATATACCATTCGATGAATCATCGGTTATTATTGCGCTATTTCTGTAACTTTTACTGAATGAAAAAAAAAAAAAAAAAAAAAAAAAAAAAAAATGACTTTTATTACGACGGAGTTATAAATCGAAGTTTTTTTTTTTTTTTTTTTTTTTTTTTTTTTTTTTTTTTCTCTCCACCGAAGGCAATGGCGTATCATTTATTTAACGACTGCCGAAAATCATCTCGGAAATCATCTGAAATTGCGAAGAGCGAAGAAATTGAGAGATTTTTTTATTATCCTCCGCTCTCCGTATCGCTCTCTCGTTCTTTTGACTTCGCGCATCTGTTGCCATCGTCCGTAAACTTTAATTGCTGTATTTGCGGCTTGGGAAGTCCGAGAATCACTCGGTGTATCCGCCCGACAGGACGAGAACGCGATAATCTCAAGCGCCGGATAATTGCGGTGTACTGCACCCACCGCCACTCCGGTGGAAGGATATTCCGCGACGCAAAGTCCAATCCTTTCTTGACACCTCATTCAACTCTTTCGGTCCATTGCAGCTGCACTCCGACAGTCAGCATCACCGCATTATTCCGCGTAGGCGAAGCAGGATGACGGAGAAAAATTCTCTGAAACTCGCTGACGATTCTCCCCTTCGACCTTCTGCGCATGCGCCGCGCGCGCTCCTTAGTTATTATAATAATAAGGACCCGCCTTCCCCTCGTTGAGGAAAAACTAATAAGACGAATCGATAGAATATCCGACACCTTTCTGAAACTCGTATTATCTCATTCCTCTTTATTTTTATCTCTTATTTATTCCCATTCGCGCGGAATTATGTTCGCGGTATCGCAATAACGATCTATCGACGTTTTCGTTGCGCATGCGCACTGTACATCTATTGATTTAAAATCGTAATTGTTCTCGCAATTTCCGCAATGCCAATTTATCATTGAGGATAATTTTGCCGATCTTTTTTTTTTCTCGATGTTTTTTTTTTTTTTTTTTTTTTTTTTTTTTTTTTTTTTTTACCATCGGTCGAGAATAACAACGACATGTAAATAGTTGTACGATCGCGAGAAATCAACAGGATTGGCTTTTCCACTTAAATACCTTCGCTTTATATTTGTTTCCTTGTACAGCGCAGCAGTTTGGCGCATTCTTGACCGCCGCTGTATAGTTAGGTTAGGTTCGCGACATGCAAATCTGCGCACTCGCTACCGGGAACGAACGACCGCAAATTACGAACGAGCTGCTGAAAGTTAAACACCTCTTTTTATACACGCCTCGGCATCGTCTGTCTCGTGTTCCGCTGACGTTTTTTTTTATTTTCCTCGTTGAAATTCCATCGCTATTGCCGATTCGCCGATTTACGAAATTCTTCGGGAAAACGTACGCATGTTGAATTCCGTAAAAATTCATTCTTTATCTCGTAATTAAATCTTTCGCTTTCGTCATATTCTCTTAACACCAATTAACACTTATAAATCGGTATAAATTACGGAAGTAAGTCTAACAAACGACGATCTGTGTCTCGTAACGAACAGAATTAATTATCGACGACATCGCGATAAAAAAAAAAAATTTTCTTCGAAATTTTTTTTTTTTTCGCAATTTATCGATATTTCGAAGAAACGAAAAGTTTTTTTAACAAAAAACGGTGAAAAAGTCATTGACGATGAGAAGTAAAGATCGAAGAAACGAACAGAATTAATTATCGGCGATTCTCGATAAAAAAAAAAAATTTCCCCGAAATTTTTTTTTTTCGCAATTTATCGATATTTCGAAGAAACGAAATTTTTTTTTAACAAAAAAACGGTGAAAAAGTCATTGACGATGAGAAGTAAAGATCGAAGTAACGAACAGAATTAATTATCGGCGATTCTCGATTAAAAAAAAAAAATTCCTCGAAATTTTTTTTTTTTCGCAATTTATCGATATTTCGAAGAAACGAAAAGTTTTTTTTAACAAAAAAACGGTGAAAAAGTCATTGACGATAAGAAGTAAAGATCGAAGTAACGAACAGAATTAATTATCGGCGATTCTCGATAAAAAAAAAAAAATTTCCTCGAAATTTTTTTTTTTCGCAATTTATCGATATTTCGAAGAAACGAAAAATCTTTTAACAAAAAACGGTGAAAAAGTCGTTGGCGATCGGAAATAAAGATCGAAGCGAAGATTCTGGTGGTTAATAGATTTTCTATATATATATATATATATATATCGCTTTAATCGCTGGTCGCGTGAGGAAATCGACGGAAATCGATCGATTATAACCTCAAAGTTCGTTCGGGTCGATTTTTTCGCGATTTACTACAACTCGCTACTTGCCGCGATGCTCCCGCGACGCAAGTAGTCGTAGTATCGCCATTGTAGTGCGTATAGTACGCATAACGTAGTAATACTACAGCGAACAACAAGAACGCGAGGGATACCGCGGGAGCATCGCATCTCTCGCGGCAATACGCTGCTGGAGAGTCCCCCGTAGCGACTTCGCTGCGCTGCTGACGTTATGTGACGCAATTCATTCATTCATTAAAGTTCGCCGAGCGCGTGGGAGACGCTGCGAGAAACCCGTCTCTGTAACCACCCGGACTCTGCTATCTTACGCGGCGCGCGTATGCGCTCTCGTGCGTTTTACCAGTTCTCTCATTCGTTTACGAGCGAATTTTTTTCGCGAACGTAAGTAGAAGCGAACGGGTTTCGCCGAACGAAGCGAACGGGCAAACGAAAGATATCGAGACAGCGGCCACTTCGCTCTCGATGCGAGATAAGTGGCCGCGGAGCCAATATGCGAACATACCGTACTGCAGTCGCGGTTAGAACTATTTCGCGGCAAAATTTATCACCGATTTTTTTTTTTTTTTTTTTTTTCGAATCGATACAAAAAAAAATGAAAAAAAAAAAAAAATTTCGAGTCTCGAAAAATGAAAGGGTTACGCGGGAACGCGGGCCGCGGTGCCAATATGCGCACATACCGTACTACAGTCGCGGTTAGAACTATTTCGCGGCAAAATTTATCTCCGATTTTTTTTTTTTTTTTCGTATCGATATGAAAAATTAAAAAAAAAAAAAAAAAATTCGAGTCTCGAAAATGAAAGGGTTACGCGGGAACCGAAAAAGATCGAACGAATCGGTGGGAAGGAAGTTCCGATAGAAACCGGTAGGATCGAGCGAGACGAACGCTGGATCCACACGAGAATTAGGGAGGCTGAACCAGCCAGCGGGCTGCCGCGGCGGGGCTTTCGAAATGTCAGACGCAAAACCTGATTTCGGAATGTCGACCGACCGCCGTCGCCGCCGGTTGCTCCTATCTTCGCCTTCCTCTCTCCTCCCATCTTCTCCGGATACTTCGTTCCTTTTTTTTTTTTTTTTCATTTTTTTATATTATTTTTCTTTCTCTCCGGCTACGCGTGCATTCGCCAAAAACTTTTCTTTTACCTTTCTTATTTTTTCGTATTTTTTTTTTTTTTTTTTTTTTTTCACCGTCTATACATCGCGAGCGTCGGGGAGAGAGGATATTCAGGTACGCGTGCACGCGAAGACCAACGAGCCGAGAAGACGCGTCGAGAAAATTGCGCCCGCGCTTGCGAATCGTTTAATTAACTATACCGGTCGTTCCATGTGAAATTAATCGATTTTAAAAAAATCGATAAAAATTTCGCGCGATTTTTCGATTCATCGAGAAATTATGAGATTTTTCCGATTTTTCGGAGTTTTTTCATTTTTCCGAAAAAAAAAAAAAAAAATCGATGTGTGACGCGGAACGCCCCATATAATTCAGAACTCCGAGTGACATAAATCCATCGACATTTTAATTAATTGGAAAGTCCGTACGGCTCGGATTCTCGTATCGAAGTATACGATTTAAAATTGTGTTATAATAGCTATGATGATGCTGTTCTCTCGGTCGATCTCTGTGGGATGAGACGACCGTACGAAGGCTCAACGATAGACAGATCGTGAGCGACGGTCGTACGATCTCATACGCACACCTCTGTATTTCATATACCGTTGGCACACCGTTGAGCCGATCGAGAAATTCCCGAGTGACTGTGAGACGACGGGCGGTAGGGATATATATATATATATATATATATCTATAGCGTATCGTACTGTTGGCGAGAAAAGGACGGTAACGAAGTTACGAGTAACGAGTGGAAAGAAGAGACGTACATTGGAAAGTCCTTTCACGCTGCTGCGTGCCGCCGTTTCCAACGGACTATTCATCTATCGCTCTCCTATTTTATATATATATATATATTATATATACCGCCTGCACCCTCGCGCCTACGGGGCACTCCTATCCAACTTTACAACATATATCGCCGTTTCTCCGCAACTCCATTCGCGTATTCTATCGCATAGACTATCCCATTTTTTTTTTTTTTTTTTTTTTTTTTTTTTTTTTTTTTCGGAGTATTGCGGATGCGGGAGCGACACTGATAGAAATCTGCCGGTGATAGCGACAAACGGCATTATATATGTTTTTCGAAGTATTATGCATCCGACGAACTGATAAATATTAAAATGCATTTTTTTTTTTTTTTGCGCCTCTCGTAATCTCTCTCTGTGTCTCGTCGGTTTACTTATTTTGTACGGCATATGGGACACCGGGAGTTCGCAGAGATGAATCAGATGCGGGTGGTGTGCAATAGACTCGCGTAGGAGAGAATCCGTAGGTGTAATGCACCGCGTCGAACACCGTTACACCCGGAGCCCCGTAAAGCTCCGTTCACACCGTTGATAAATTTCGATTTTTTTTTTTTTTTTTTCATTATTATTCATTTTTTTGATGAATTTTCTCGAATCAATAATTCATTAATCAAAAAAATCGATTTTTTTTTTGAATAAAATAATTTCGAATATTTTCCGAAATTTTTATAGTACGCGTAATTTTTTTTTATATTTACAACTTAATTAAAAAAATAATTTTTTTCCGATAATTTTTCGATAATAAGTCGATTATTAATAAAAAAATCAATAAACACTTATCGACAATTCGAAAGGATGAAATTGGAATTTATAATAGAATTTTGATTTTTTTTTTCATTATTAGTCATTAATTTTTATAAATTTACTCGAATCAATAAATCGTTAATCAAAAAAATCGATTTTTTTTAATTAAATTAATTTCCGAAATTTTTACAATACGCGTAATTTTTTTTTAAATTTTCAACTTAATTAAAAAAATCATTATTTTCCGATAATTTTTCGATAATAAGTCGATTATTAATAAAAAATCAATAAACACTTATCGAAAATTCGATAGGATGAAATTGGAGTTTATAATAGACGATCGATGTATGGGATTATTGTGCGATAAGCTTTACGCTGCGCATAGTGCAGCGCGTCGGAATAGCCGCAGATAAAACGGCTGCAATTCGATACGGCGAGCCGTAGGAGGAAACCACGAGAGTTTCTCGATGATCCGCGACGCGTTATAGCCTTCTCGGTGCGCGGAAACCTGCGGGCGGGTGAAAGGGGGGACCCCACACGTGCCGACGCCACGAGAGAGCGATCGGGGGTCGTATAGGCGATGTCGGGTACCGCAGAGACTCGCGGTACTCGCGTTGCACATACGGCACAGCGCATGCATGACGGATTGCACTTGCTTTCGTAACTCGCAGCGGTTCGCGGTCGAGAGACCTAACTGGATTGGTACGTCGTCGTCGTCGCCGTCGACGACGACGACGGGGTAAAGTACGTCACGTGCAGCGCGGCGGCGCTGCCGGAGCGCGCGGAGCAAAACGATAGACGCGACGATGCCTCAGCGCTCCAAAGCTGTTGGGATAGTCGAGTTAGTTGAGGTAAAGAGGCTTTTGCCGGAGTTCTCCGTCTGGCAAAACTTTGCTTCCTTCTCCCCCGTCGCAACGAAACACACACGGTAACCCGTGTAATTTATGGCTTCGAACGAAGAGCCGCATACGCTGCTGCGCCGCTCGGTATACCCCTCTCGCGTTATAACTTATAGGTAAAAAGGTAGGCAAGCATCGCATACTACGAAATAAACCCCAATACCGGCATTATTACGTGCCTTAGAAACCGCGCACGGCGTTTGCGCATATACTTTATCGTTTATACGTGTTCGGCGAACCTTCTTCATCATCGTCATTATCTTACGATTCGCTTCTTCGATTCGATTCCCAGTCAATTATTAATTTTTTTTTTTTTTTTATTGATTAAAAAAAATCAGTGATCAATGCATGAAAAGTATGATAATCGATTATCGAAATTTTTCGATCGTAATTATCGTCGAACCATTTATTTTGTTTTGTTAAAATTTTTTATCGCCTTTTTAATAATAATTAATATATTTTATGTTAATTGAAATTTTTTAAAATATCGATTTCGAGATATTGAAAAAAAAATAAAAATTGTTCGATATTAAATTTTTTCGTTTTCGATAATTCGCATTTCGGAGTCAAGTGCGAGTTTATCATTTAGGCCTCTCGTATCATTGCGGAGAGTTCGTTTATGGAGGTCATCGTTGAATCGCCTTTCGTTTCGTTTACTTCGAATCCATTCATTTTTTTTTTTTTTTTTTTTTCGATTCATATTCCCGTCAATCTTGTTTCGAGACGATCTCATCTTTACGGTTTATCAGCGAACGGTTTCGGAGTCGACGGAAGTGGCGAGTAGACTTTCGCCGCGTATATAATTGCGGATGCTGCGCGATCGACGCGGGTCATTAGACGCGTGTGGGAGTGCGGAAAAAAAAAGATTCTTCTAACGTTTCGTATTGAAGGAGAAAAAAAGAGCGAACGATAGCTGCACAGAGCGAAGTCCCCGTGCGATCATTGCCGAAGGCGTCGCCGCGACGCGACTATCCCAACGATCGGAGTGCCGCTCGTTCACCCGTTCACTGCCACTACAGTAACGTAGTACTGTAACGCTCGGCATACGAAAGGCTCCACACATGCGCGCATCACCGACTCGCTTAACTCGTGTATATGTAGAGAGGAGAGGACAAGAGGGAGGGAGCACTGACCCCCAAGGTCGCTCTTGCGCGGCTGCACGTGCTGCCGAGAATTGACGTTGACCCCGCTATAGACTACGACTATATCGTTTCCGCCAACCCTCCATCTTTCATCGCGATTTTTTTTTTTTTTTTTTTTTTCGTATTAAATTTTTATGAATTACTCAAAAACACGAAACTCTAACCTCAAAAAACATTTTTTTTCACGGTTTTTTATAATAGCCATTTTTTTTTTTTTTTTAACTTCCGTGCTGCCGAGAATTGACATTAACCCCGCTATAGTCTACGACTATATCGTTTCCGCCAACCCTCCATCTTTCACCGCGATTTTTTTTTTTTTTTTTTTTTTTTTTTTCATATTAAATTTTTACGAATTACTCAAAAACACGAAATTCTAACCTCAAAAAACATTTTTTTTCACGTTTTTTTTATAATAGCCATTTTTTTTTTTTTTTAACTTCCGTGCTGCCGAGAATTGACATTGACCCCGCTATAGACTACGGCTATATCGGTTCCGCCAACCCTCCATCTTTCATCGCGATTTTTTTTTTTTTTTTTTTTTTCGTATAAAATTTTTACGAAATACTCAAAAACACGAAATTCTAACCTCAAAAAACACTTTTTTTCACGTTTTTTATAATTGCCATTTTTTTTTTACTTCCGCGCTGCTGAGAACTGACGGTGACCCCGCTATAGACTACGGCTATATCGGTTCCGCCAACCCTCCATCTTTCATCGCGATTTTTTTTTTTTTTTTTTTCGTATTAAATTTTTACGAATTACTCAAAAACACGAAATTCTAACCTCAAAAAACACTTTTTTTCACGTTTTTTATAATTGTCATTTTTTTTACTCCCGCGCTGCCGAGAATTGACGTTGACCCCGTTATAGACTACGACTATATCGTTTCCGCCAACCCTCCATTTTTCACCGCAATTTTTTTTTTTTTTTTTTCGTATTAAATTTTTACGAATTACTCAAAAACACGAAATTCTAACCTCAAAAAACATTTTTTTTTTTCATATTTTTTTATAGTTGCAATTTTTTTTTACTCTCGATCTGTTCTCGAAATATCCGGATGTAACGCCGCGATGTTTAAATTTAGATTTCCGTGAGTCTGGAGGTTAATAGATTCTGGCAAAGCGACAAAAAGGAAAGAAGTGACGAGCCTCTCGAACGAAAGGTCGAGGGGACGCGGTTTAGTGAATTGGGAGTGAAACTTTGACCACCGGTATTTTTTTTTTTTTTTTTTTTTTTCGATAAGCTTTTAGCGATTTGGTATCATTGGGTCGTATGGAAACTGTTCGCGCGAACAACCGGAAGGCAATTTTGTCGCTAGAGATATATAGGACGTCCGCGGTGGGCCGCAAAAATACGCGCGCGACCTTGCGGTCGTTATTCGGCCACGTGTCACGCATCGCATCTTTTTACCCCTCGCGAAGCGTTAAAACGTACCGAGCGCGGAGGCGGTTTTGCGAACTTCGATATCTGCTCGTGGGCGTCAATGCGGAAACGGTCGGATTACGTCTCTCGCGATCTCGATGCGTCAAACTCGTCACGCTCTACATTCGATCTCCGCGTGTTTATACTATATTGACGTATTAAAAAAAAAAAAAAAAAAAAAAAAAAAAAAAAAGTTTCGATCGATATATCGAGAAATAAAGACGGCGATTAGACGAAATCGATAACTCATCGGAATCGCGGAAACTTCCGTCAGTCCGAAAGGCAGTTGGCGCTTTGCCGGCGTTTTCTTTAAATATCCTCGTGGAAAAGTCGAGAATCGATCGAATTACGAGAGAATATGTGTTGTCAAAGAGACGCGTGGAATGCGCGCGCAGTCTCGCGAATGAGAAAGAACAACAGAGGAGCAAAAGCGTGAATCGCAAAGATCGAATTTTTTTTTTTTTTTTTCTCTTCCGCGTGTTGATTGACGCACTTCTGCACTATTCAAATGTTTTTCCCGTTTTTTTCGCGTTTTTTTTCTGCACCATGCAAAATAGAAATAAAAAGAAACCGTTGAATAAAGAAATCGTTCCGATGAAATCGCTGAATACGCGAGGATTCGAAAGACGCGGCTTTTTTTCGCCCGCGTCAGCGAGAGAAAGAAATTTCGTGACGCGTTTAACTCGACTTCGCCGTTGATCGATGCCGAATCGTTCGGCGATAAAACTCCTCGCGGGCTTTGCCCACGTCGATCCCGTTGAACTATAAATTCTATGATTATTCTTCGATGTTTTCCCCAATTGCTTTTCGCGATCGATGGCAACGATTGTCGATGACTCTTCGTTTGGTTTCGCCCATCGGAATTGAACGGTTCAAGGATTCTCCGCGAATTTATCGCCTCTCAGCGCCCGTAGAACTATAGTAACGAGTCGTACTGACGATTTGCTCGATAAAATGTATGCGTCACATACATCGCGGCGTCGAGACATCGAACAAAAGTTTAGCGTTTAGCCGAACCCCGCGGAAGAGTCGTCGCATACTCAGGCGTGCGTGACCCACGCGTGTATTGTTGTCCGTCTTCTCGCGTCGTCGCTCTGTGAATGCGACACACGTGCCGACAGATAGCGATACGCAGAGGCGGGGCAACGCGCCTCGGACAACGAGTATCGTACGCAAGTTATATACGAGAGATGGAAGAGAGAACGGGGGACCCCACTGGTCGTAAAATACTACGACGACGTCGAAGATTCTCTCGTGCAAAGGGAATTTCCTACTCCTCCGAGTGGGTAATATATTTTCGTAGCTACTGCACGGCGAATAGCAATAGCAATACAATGCCGGAAGTAGAAACGGGAAGTATCTCAAGACGCAGCTTTCGTAGGAAATGAAAATGAAAAAAAGGTCATAGGGACGTACGATCGAAGTATTATTGCTAAGTAAAAAAAAAAAAAAAAAAAAAGGGGCCACGATGAAAATAATGGAATATTAACCCTTTTTTTTTTAAATGTATTATTATTAAATTTTAAAAGTAAAAAAAAAATTGAGATCGCAACGACAAAAAATGGAATATCGATCTTTTTTGTGTAAAAAAAAAAAAAATTAATAAAAATTTTTTTTTATTCTTACCATTGAAATAATAATGGTTCGTGGGATTAAGGGACGAAGAAATGATCAAAGTACCCTCTCAACGTAAAAAAAAAATTTGAGATCGCGACGAAAAAAAAAATCGGTTATCGATCTTTTTTTTCGTAAAAATAAAAATTGATTTTTTTTCAATTTTGTTATTGTTACCATTGAAAAAATAATGGTTCGTGGGACTAAGCGACGAAAAAAAGATCGAAGTACACTCGCAACCTCAAAAAAAAAAAAAAAATCGGATATCGATCTTTTTTTTTTCAAAAAAAATTGATTTTTTTCAATTTTTTAATTGTTACCATTGAAAAAATAATGGTTCGTGGGACTAAGCGGCAAAGAAATGCTCGAAGTACTCTTGCAATGTAAAAAAAAAAAAATTGAGATCGCGACGAAAAAAAAAATCGGATATCGATCTTTTTTTTGCCAAAAAAAAAAAATGGATTTTTTGAATTTTTAAATTATTTTTATGAAAATAATAATAGTTCGTGGGACTAAGAGCCAAAGAAAAGATCGAAGTACACTCGCAACGTCAAAAAAAAAAAAAAAAATTTGAGATCGCGACGAAAAAAAAAAAATCGGATATCGATCTTTTTTTTACCCAAAAAAACCGATTTTTTCAATTTTTAAATTGTTTCTATTGAAATAATAACAGTTCGCGGGATGTATTTGTGTTGCAGAGGAGGAAATAGACGTGGTGACGTTCGAGAAGCCGTGCAGACCGGCGGTTTTACCGACATATCCAAGTATAGCGGATCAGCAACACTTCCAATTGACGGTGAACAGTGCGCTGAAGGAAAAACCGGCAACGGCACCGAGACCCCGGGGCCGACCGCCGTCGAGTGGAACGCCGCGAAAACGGAGCGCTCAACCCGATCACAAGCCGGCGAAACGCGCCCGACACCGGACCTATCAGAGACGATCAAAGGTAACGAAAAACAGTCCGCCGCCGACGCCGATCGCGTCGCCGCAAAAGACCGCGCCGAGTACATCGAGAAGCGGAAGTTCGTCGGACGACGAGCCGGACACGGAAAAGCGTAGTCTTCACAACAATATGGAACGCCAGAGGCGAATAGAGCTGAGAAACGCATTCGAAGAACTTCGCGTTCTCGTACCGGAAGTCGAATCCAAGGAAAAAGCGCCGAAAGTGGCGATACTGCGGCAGGCGGCGGTTTACTGTGATATGTTGACGGAAATTGGACAAGTAACGTTGTCCAGGGTAACCGAAATGAAGAGACGACAGGAGAGGCTACGAGCGAAGCTCAGTCAGCTGAGAAGAAACTTAGCGATGACGCGCTGAGCGATTTCTTCGTAAATTTTTTTTTTATACCAATTTTCTTTATTCCGCGATTTCTACGATCTTTCATTGGCAATTAATTTTTTCCATTGAAAAAAAGTACGATTCGCGAAAAAATTTTTCGAATTCGACGAAAAATGAGAGAAAAAAAAAAAAAAAAAAAACTTCGATCGTTAAATCGGATGCAAAAGCGTTGCGCGCGCAGATGCAATTGGACGATTGTCTCGATGGACAATCGATCGTGAATCGCGCGAAGATCAATGACTAAGAAAGAAAAAAAAAAAAAAAGACCGGAAATGCGACGAAAATTGATGAATCGCCGATCGAAGTAAAAAGAAATATGGCGTCGCGACGTCATCGACGATGACGCCGATTCGGCGCCCGCGGGACACCAAATAGATATGTGAGAATAAAAAAAAAAAATTCTTATTGCTCGATGCCACTCGCGAAAGACGACGGGGTTTCGGGTCTCCGCAACGGGAGATCGGCAACGAAACGAAAAAAAGAGAGCGGAAGAGAACACAAAAGAAGATCGCTGCGCAGACGGGTCCTGCGGTGAATCTTCGAGGTTTCGAATCATCGAGTTCTTCCGGAGCTTCGAGAGGACACGAGGGGCGGATATGTATCTTCGGCGCGAAAGTAGTAAGGAAATTCCGGAGGTCCGAGAAGCGCTATAAATCGGCAGCGGACCGCCTGTAACCGGTTTGTAGGAATTCTTTATTTCTTCTCGAAACGCGTGCGTCACATAGACGCGAATTTTTCTCAGTTGCCGGTAATTGTTAAGAAAAAATGTAAATACGAATAGAGAGAGAGAGAGAGGGAGAGAAAGAGAGAAAAAAATTATCCAACACTCCGATACTCGCTTTTTTAATCGCCACAGATACGCACACGGAATTTTTTCGATATCTCGAAAAGCCGTGCGAAACCGAAGTTTCCGACGGGGGTGAGAAAGGAAATACGATAAATAATTCTAAAGAACGAAAAAAAAAAAAAAAAAAAAAAAAAAAAAAAAAAAAAAAAATCGGAAGATCGCGGATGAGGAGTTTCTCGAAGGCCGAGGGATTGATGCGAGACGCTAATTTATGCATATTAATCGATATTAAACGCCTAAACTAAAAGTGTTGTATCACAATTAATTAACGTGTCGATTATTTCGATTATATATATATATATGTATACATATATATATAAAATTAATAACGAGAATATCTGTATACGAATGTAAAAGTGTATACAGTTTATAATGGATTTATAGTCACACTTAAGGCTTCGTAAACATCGGGTTAAAAAAAAAAAAAAAAAAAGATCGATATCGAGAATATACGATATTATGCTTCTCGATTATTATCGCCTAATGCGCTTAAAATTAAAAGCGAAGAGACGGGAGACGAGAGATATGGAAAAATTTGTTGTTCGTGAATACCTCGGAAATTACATTACTGACCGTAAAAAAAAAAAAAAAAAAAAAAAAAAAAAAAATATTACCAAGTCACCGTGAGTCGCCTATATATTTTTTCTACACGACGAAAATCGCTGCTTGGACACGTGAATTCAATTTATATTAATAAAAGAAGAAATAAAAATAAAAAGAACGAAAAAATCTATCGATAATATAGATCTATATATTTTGTACAACGAATAAATGAATTTAGATAGAAGAATAGAAGAAAAACGAGAGAAAAAAAAAACAAGTAAAACGCTCGTATCAGAGCAGAGGTCGCAAAGGGTTTCACGAATAATCGCGAAAACCGCAGTTTCGCGTCTCTCCGTCTCGAAGTTTTTTCAAATAATATCTCCGATTAGCGTTACGCCATAGTTTTTAGATGAAAACGATGAAAAAAACAGCAAAAAAAAAAAAAAAATACAAACTCCGAGGTGGTTGAGCCATCAGTTTGAAAAATCATCCTTCGCCTCTGATCGACAAATTCTTCCGCCGAACCGTTAACTTCCGCGCGAAAAAATCGCTGTGCGACTTTCGCGTATTTTCGTTTAACTTTATTATTAATCTTTAAAACGGCGTTTTTCACGCCGATTATTCCGAATATGGATTCCGATTCTCTAATCTCGAAGGCGTCGGCCCGAAGCTTTATTCACCCCTTCGACTCTCATACATCGCGGATCCGCGTAATATAGCGTAAAATTTTTCGTTTTTTTTTTTTTTTTTTTTTTTTTTATTTTTGCGATACGCTTCTACGATACGTTTTTTTAGATACCTTAAAAAATACAAACGAAAAAAAAAAAAAATGAAAGCCAAATTCTCGTAGCGAAAATTTAGTTCGAACGCTATATTTCGATAATTAGAAATAAATAGAAAAATTCATTTTCCCTCCCCTGCCGCGCGTTTCGGACGCTCGCGATAATGCCGGACATGGAATTTTCTGCCATTTTCTTTGGTTTATCGTTGCGTGGCAAACGGAAGCTCGGGGGTTGGGCCTCTCGCGTGAACGTTGCAAAAGTGCAACTTATACGAAAGTCCCCGCCGTCTGCCGGATGTCCGAGGGACTCGAATATCTCGTGTAAAGATACCCTTTTCTTTATCGTCGCGAAATTTTCTCGCATAGTAGATGTACATAAACAATTTCTTATACATAGGGTTTGTACGATAAGTATACATGTTACATATATAGATTATATATTCGCTAAAAAAAAAAAAAAATGAAGCAAAGAGAGTGAAAAAAAAAAAAAAAACATCGCGAAGATCGAAAGAATCATTAAAAAAAAAAAAAAAAACAACGAGAGTGACTAATTATTGAAGACGAACGTTTCGAAGCGGTGAACTAAAGGTGGTTATAGTGATTAAATAAATAATAAATTGATGAGAATAATAATAAAAAAAAAAACACAGAAATAGATAGCGTGATAGTAATCTTATTATTGTTATATCATTTTAGTTGATCGTACCATTGCTTTGATTATTCTGCGACTATTAATTATTATTATTATTATTATCATATCGATAATCTATTAATATTTGATAAATATAATCGAACAATCGATTAACGCATATATACTACGAAAAAAAAAAAAAAAAAAAAAAAAAAATGAAAAAAAAAAAAAAGATCGAAACTTCGAGATAACCGTAGAAGCGTAGTTTATTATTAACTAAAAATCACTTTAATTCATTGATTGATTGATTATAATTGTATGCGATTATGATGATTGTGTTGAAGGAAACAAAAATTTCGCCCGAGCGGATCGCGAACGAGAGATATTGCGAGAATCGCGAGAAGTTACGAAGTATATAGAAAAAAAAAGGCTCGAGAAAGAGAGAGCGAGAGAGAGCGAGAGAAAGAGAGAGAGAGAGAGAGAGAGAGAGGACGGAAAAAATCGAAGGGAGTTGGAAACATAATGTGTTCATTACATTTGTAGGTAACAGTATTTGTTTATACATATACTTCATGTCGTCTGTACATGTCGTCGAGTAGCGAGAGAGGAGAGCGGTTAAGGAGGCGAAAAAAAAAAAAAAAAAAAAAAAATTGTAGAAAAATAATGAAGAAAGAAAGAATAAGAGAGAAAGGAAGAAAGAACTGTACCATGTACCAGGAACGGCTTTTGCGAGGAATAAAGAATGAGAGAAAGGGAGAGAAAAAAAAGAGAGTGGAGGAAAATACAATGGCGATAGAGGCAAACAGGAAACTCCAGGTAGTCGTACAATAGAGTAGCGGAAAGACGGGTGAATAATAAGAAGTTGAAGAGGGAGAGAAGTGCGAAGAGAGAAAGAAGGAAGGAAAGGAGAGAGAGAGAGAGAGAGAGAGAGAAACACAGGGAAACGGAGCGTACCGCCGTTTCCGAGAGTGAGAGTGGGCGCTTTTACACACTGCGAAGGCGAAACGTACGTTTCGCAGGAAATAATAACTCGAAGGATTTTTTTTTTTTTTTTTTTTTCATATTTATTATCGAGTAATACCCATCGAGAGCGCTTGCGATTTAACGAGCAATTATTAAATCCGCCGGGAAAGGGAACATTATTCTTGAATTTTTTCTCGAATCAACGATAATATTACGAATTCCGAACTATAGATCGCGAAATGCGGATTTTTTTTCATTTTTTTTTTTATTGCAAAAAATTTTGCCGAAATTCACGAAATCAATGATAAAATTAAATTTCCTTCTATGACTCGAGAAACAGACGAAAAATCGCTAATTTTTTTTTTTTTTTTTTTTTTTTTTTCTTACGAATTCGCCAACTTGACATCGAAACTTTTTTACAATAGAAATAAAATCAGTTGAACTTGAAAAGCAAAGGAGACACAATATTATCGCGTATAAGCGAAGGAGGAGAAGCGCTCGTATGCATAATGCATACCGAGCTGATGACACGTGGGAGGATTAGCCTTTCATCATTTTTCTATTTTTGTAATGAAATATAATATGTATACAGAAAAAAAAAAAAAAAAAAAAAAAAGCTTAAGCCGTTCCTCTCTCAAGTGTAGCCTCGCTAAAAGCACTCGCTTATCCTTTCTCTTTCTGCGATTATTATTATTATTATATATTTTTTTTTATGAATTAACGGCGCCGACGAAGTTTTTAAAACTTCGGACTCGCAAAACGAGTCTTTGGAGAATTGTTTGAAGGAGATGTGTAAATAAGGGATGTATAGGGGGTGGCGAGGCGCCTCCACCGTTCTCTCTCTCGGCACATTAGTTTTCATTTTTTTTTTTTTTTTTTTTTTTTTTTTTTTGAAAGTTGGTAATTTTTTTTTTTTTTTTTGGTTTTTTTTTTCTTTCGCGAAAAAACTCCGCAACTCTCTCGTTCGCGGTCTACGACGACCCTTTTAACCCGTGGATTTTATAGCGACTTTTACACTTTCGAAATGATAAATAACGACGAATGAACATAAGTACGAGGAAAACGAGGGAAAAGGAGAGATTCATCTCAGGAAATTGTTTTTTAATCGATCGAAATGAAAAAAAAAAAAAAAAAAAACGAAAGAAAGGGATACACGAGACGGTGGGCGCCGTCGCCATCTTTAAAGAGTACAAAAGTACCTGTTAGCCACATAGACATTAAAATAATTAAAAAAATAGTTAACTGTAGAATACGCAAGGACGTGGAGAAGATGGAGAATAATTGTCTCCTATCGATTTGATTTATATCGCGTTATTCGTTGTTTTCTTTCGCAAGTTATATATATTAATTCTTTTTTTTTTTTTCTTTCTACGCGTAGTTATTCTTTTCGCGCGTTCGCCGTTATAATTTTTTTTTTTTCTTCGCACATTAAATAATATTTGGTTATACATTTCGCGCGGTTTCGAAAAAAAAAAAAAAAAAAAAAAAAAAAAAAATGTTTTAATATTTCAAATCAACGTTTCGACAAAACCGCGCAGCTGTTTTCTTTTCAAGCTTAAGTTTCGTTTTTATTCTTCTTTCTTACCGTTAACGCAGTGGCGTGACGCGATTTGCAAATTTTTTTTTTTTTTTTTTTTTTTTTTTTTTTATACGTTGAAATATATGAAGGGCGTCACGTCAGCCGAAACTTGACGAAACATGGAAAAAAAAAAGATGTAAAGTGCTATTCGCTATCTAACCGTGTAATGATAACAATAAAGATAATACTTAGCATTTACGAAAAATACATAAATAAACGATGCTTCGAGTTTTTACACACGAGAAACGAAAAAAAAAAAAAAAAAAAAGATCGACACGCAGAATTCGAAAGTGAACACAATTATGATATGCGAATCGTCACACTTAATGTTAGGTTTTTTTTTTTTAACTCAGAGATGAAAAGCAGATATTTTTATTTATCCCCGAATTTATTTTTATACGTTTTGGAAGAAAGAAATGAAGGCCTGTTGCTAGATGAAAAGAAATAAAAAATAAATAATTACAAAAAAAAAAAAAAAAAAAAAACAAGAGATAAAACGGTTTTATAATGAATTGATGAATGCGAAGAGAAAAACAATGAAAAAAAAAATAACACGGAAACAAAACACGTAGAAGAACGGTGTGGATACGAAAATCCGAAAATAGCCGAACTGCGATAAGTAGACGTATAGAATCTCTTATTTTTTCAAGAAAATCATTTCAGAAAATGGGTGAATACGAAACAAAAAAAAAGCATACAGAAACGTGACGTTCGTCCTGAAAAAAAAATGGCGGCGAGTCGGTCTCGAGTTTCGCGAGAACGCCGCGTACGTTTTCGCGAAAGTTGCGAGCGCTCGCCGCTAGGGGACGGAGAGGACGAAGAAAAAAATAAAAATAAAAAACACAAAAAAAAAAAAAGTACCGCAGAGACTTAGCCGCTTTAAAGGAAGGTCGATATTGTCCGCGAACGATTTCGCGAGTATTTATTTCGTGCACTCGGAAAATTGTGAATTGCGTTTTTTTTTTTAAAACATTGACGACATCCGCACTTCCGGTCGAAGGCAAGACTATTGCGCGTTTCCGGTGCCGAAACACGAAAGCGTCACGGCAATTTCTACCGACCGCAATCCATTGTACCTACTCGTAAAAGCAATCGAAGATTGATGGAAGGAAACAAACATAAAAAAAAAAAAAACACTACTTTATTCCAAAAGAAATCGTGACGCGTTACTGCGAATCCGAATGATTTTAAAGTCACAATAATGATCGCGGTTTCTTGACTGTAAGCAAAGCTCCGTACACAACACACAAATATACATATAAATCCACCGAAACGAAAAATCAGCTCTGTATTTACCGCAAAAGAGTGGAAGAGACATAAATTTTGAGAATTCGAGGCACGAAAACGCAAAAAAAAACAAAAAAAAAACAACAATAACGGGTTATAGATATAAAAATAACGACGAAGATGGCGAGGGAGGTACCTAACCTCACTTCGCGATCTAAAGCTCCTCGCCTCTCTCCCCTCCAGCGCCCAATTATAGTAAAAAAAAAAACCGTTAAAATTTTTTTTCCGTACGAAAAAAAGAGCAAAAAAATTAAACAATGTAAAAAAAAATGTGTGAAGAGTAATAAAAAAACGTTTCTAACGATAAACGTGTGCGAATCGGGACGCGGAAAAGACGGTCTATAAGAGGTATATATGCGCTGCGGGCGATTGTTGCGAGTGCCAAGATATTTGTGAGAGCGAATGATATATATATATATATGCATATATATATTATTATGTAGTTAACGGATAAAACAATTGCATTAGAAATAAATTAAGATTGCTGGAACAGGGAGAGTGAAAATGATGCCGAAATTTTTTGTTGTACTTAACCTCAATCCCGTTGTTAATGTATCGTCGGAATGGCTGAATTTTCTCTCCGTTCTCATCGAAACATCGCGCGCGCATGCGCGCTAACGATCTTCGAAATCGTGTACGTGATACGAGGGGATAATAAAAAGATCGCGAAAAAAAAAAAAAAAATGAAACGGGAGAACAAGAGAAAAGTCAGTCATCCAGGTGAATCAGGTCACGGCTCCTCGTTTCTCGATCAAGTCGCATCCGAGGGTAAACCGGAAGTGGGCGTAAGTCGCCGGACGGCTCTCGACGACGCTACTTTTGCGATGTACACATACACAGACACATATATATGTATATATACGCTATATATATATATGTTTTTAGTAGAAAAAAAACGAACGTACGAAAGAATTGAAAAAAAAAAAAAAAATGCAGAGTCTTAAATGATTTTTTTTTAAGGAGTAAATATGAGAAATACACGAGTCCGAAAGTTCCTTGACATTTATATTTCAAAGTATCTTATTATATTAATAAAAACACTGTACTATCTACACGTATATGTTTATTTCATTTATTATCCTTTCCTCAAAAAAATCCTTCGAAAATACTTACGAAAAAAAAAATTTCGAAGTTTTCCGTCGAACGGAATACAAAAGTGCGATTTTCTTCGGCAGCGCCAAGGCAACGTTTGGAAATAATGATTAGAAATAAAGAAAAAAACAATCGATATTCGGACCCATGGGGTCTCGTGGTCCCTCGCAATTCGAACCTTCGATGACTTCGGACACGCAGTCGCGGCTTCGACTTCCTGTGGAATCTTTTATCCCTGCTGGTTGCGTCAATACCCTATTTGCCCGGTTGCCTTAGCAGACCGATTAGGTTGTTAAATGAGAGAATTATGGAAAACAGCGGCAAACGTTAGCCACCGCACGATGCCGCGACGTAGCGTTAGGCCCACAGGGCCTTCGATGTACGGAGCGATCAATTAAAATTTTCTTCCCGAATAGTTACGCTCAACAGTCAAAGGTACGTGTATATAAATCGTCTGAATATATTAATAATAATCGCTCGCGATTTTTTTTGTCTTTCGTAATAATAATAATAATAACAATAAATAGAAATATTTTTTAAAAATCATAATAATGATAATAATAAATAAAAATATTTTTTAAAAATCATAATAATAATAATAATAAATAAAAATATTTTTTAAAAATCATAATTATAATGATAATAAATATTTTTTTTTAAATAATTATATTAATAGTAATAAATCGGAACACGTATATCTAATCCAGTTGAATTCTACTTTGTAAATTAAATGGCCATTGAGCAATCCAACGAGTTTTACTTGGCCAACGAGATTGAACGGCCGTCGCCGATAAAGAGGCGACCAATAGCCGAACGGACCGACTGTATGCTTTCGAGCTCCTTGGCTGCGTGAGAACGAGATAAAGCCCTCGAAGGAACCGGTGATAAGAAACGATACCGATAATTTGCGGTTCTGCCGCGGGTTTTTCTATAAGATAACTTTTTTTCCGTATTCACTATCGCTCTGCTCAACTAACGTCGAGGAATTTCGAGCTTCTCGCGCCTTCTCCCCCCCCCCCCCCCCTTCAGCAGCTTCGTTCGAAGATCTCGAGAAAATGTAAAACCAATTTTTATCGAAGTACCATCTTCGATTTACGTTTTTTGAAAAAAAAAAAAAAAAAAAAAAAAAACGAAAAAAACATTTTTCGAAAAAATTCCCACCGTAACAATTGTTAATTTACGAAGACAATAAAATAATTTTACCGAATCGCAATTTTTTATTTTTATTAGTTCTTTGAAAATTGAGAAATTTTCAATCGGTGCTTTAAAAAAAAAAAAAAATTTATTATGTTTATTTTTTAATGGCGGCCATTTTGTATATTTTCGTCGAAAATTTCATCTCTGGTACTGAATTTCGCTATTTGAATGGTCAGATCGACTATCACAATGCAAGAGATACAAACATAAGATTCGAATATTTCGGATATTTTTCACGATATTTTTTTCCGAACGATGTCTAAATGGATTTTTATGAATGAGCGGTTGAAGAAAATAACGATCGAAATAGTTGACATTGTTAGTCAAATACTTCGAAATATTTTTTCGATCGAATGCGTTATCCATTAATTTCAGCAGTTCGTACGTTCCTAACCTCCAAATTTCGTTTTACAAAAAAATTCGTAACATTCCTTCGTTTTCAGCCAAAAGTAAAAAAAAAAAAAAATCTCGCGGAAATGAGACTCTCGCGACCTTAGTCACGCTTCGTGCAAATCGCATTTTTTCCGAGAAAGAAAACTCTCGAGGGTATCGTCGGGGATTGCGAAACTTTGACGTCGGTCATGAATCGGCTTCTTCGCGTGTAAATCGCGAGGGGAGCGTCGATAGTTAGAAAAAAGTCACGTGGATTAAATAGGCGCCATGCGCTTCGTCACGAGTCGAAGTATCGGTGGTCTGCTTATAGAGTTCACGATGTATGTATACATATAGCGTACATCGGGACTGTGTAACATCCGTAAAGAGACCTCGTAAACGCGTTCGATGAATAAGTAAATTGTTGTCGGTTTACGTCGACGGGTGGGGGTAGCGTTCGTGTTGTGAACGGATACGCATGAAAATTACTAACTCGTCATCACGTCCATTCGCGAAGACTCACAATCGTAACGTTTAGAATGAATGGTCGAGATACAGTGCATACGAATATCATTGGCACCATTGCCATTTCCCAGAAAGACCTCTCCTCGCGCGCGCCCCCTGGCCCCCCCCTCCCCTCCTTTCTCGAGACAATCGCGAATAGTGCACATACGCGCGTGAAACGCTTTCGTTGCAATCGTTGCAACTTCTAAATCGAGAATGGGCGTTTCCCGTACGAATTGTTAAGGCAAACCGCTCAATGGCGTCATAGCCGTCACACCATCGCGTTCTCGTTCCCCGAGCGATAGCAAAGTTTGAGAATCGGGTTAGATTTCCTCAGACTTTGAACCCGATAAAAAAATAGCCGAGCCCCGTCCGCGGATAGGTTAACAACTCGTTTATGAATATTAACGATTTTCTTTTTGCACCGCGAGCATTGGAATGTTCGATCGAAGTGATTTGACGTTCAATAAAACGATATAACGGTTAATATCGATAATCGATCTTTTTATGCATTTAATGATTCGCAAAAAAAAATTAATTGGCAATATTTTTTTTTTTCTATTAATATGTCCGTTCATTCGGTGAATAGTTGCAAAAAAACTTCGTATTTTTATTACGACAGTATAAGTCTAAAACATCGAACGTAAACAGGGAAACTATAGATGAATTTAAACGTATGCTGCGCAGTCAGCACGAGGAAAAATAATATACAGAGTAACGAAAACCACCGTGAATATCGGAATGTTGAGTACTTAAGAAAAAAACAAAAAAAAACGCAACGTTGAGTCACTTGCAATTGACATAATCATGTGTACCGTTTAGCGACAAACAAACATCGGACTCACGGGACTTTCCGCTCGTTCAATGACGAGATTCTCTCACGAGTTTCCTCGTAATGCAATTTCCAGTCTGCGTTTAACGCGTCTGCGCGATAGCGAGAGAGAATAAAACATATATACGGGTCTTTCGTGAAACATACGGGAAAGTGAGCGCGCGAGGTTACGTTAGTATCGTATCGGTGGTAGCGGTGCAGTGCAGTGATGCAACACGCGCGCACGGCGCACGCACACACAGAACTACTGAACGGTAGGAACGAGTGGAACGCATGGATTGCCGTTGTCGAGTCGACGGCGCATGCGCACACTTGCCCATAGTTTCCTGTCAGTAATGGTGGATTGTGCGGAGATGGTGATGCCGCGAGTGCCGATTCTCGTGATTCTCGGTGCTACGGGTTCGGGAAAATCTCGTCTGGGTATCGAACTTGCACAACGTTTCGCCGGCGAAGTTATATCGGCGGACAGTATGCAGGTTAGTGGAAGTTTTCAGTTAGAGAATCAAAGGGAGGTTAATCGGGATCCGCGAGGTTTTCACGTCGTGCTGTTATTGCTGTATATCTATATATAAACATGTGTGTGTGTATACAGTAAGTGAGGTTAATGTGGTACGCGAGAACAGAGCGCCTCGTGCGCGTTGCGAGGTTAAAGCCGTGAAAGCTACGAGAAGACACAGAGAGCGAGTGACGGGACCCTCGCGTAGTTCGTTCTCCCTGCCACTTGCCTCGGTGTCCCCTCTCATTGTTTATTCAGCTCGTCAAACATACGCCTATATCTGCGCATAAATGTCGAAACTACGCGTTGCCCGGGTTACAGAGGTGGGGATTACCTTCACCCGAAAATTGGCCTCCGGAGGCCCGTCGTCTGCTCGCAACGTACTATCGCTTTCGAGAACCGCGATCCCCTCGTAAACTAAACACGTGGAGACGACGATGCTATTACACGCGAACAGAATTCGACGCGAATTATCGATTCCTCTTACGTATCATAATAAATAATAATAATAATAATATCGACGATAATAATAATAATAAAGGGGAATTGGCTATCGAACTCACGGACTTTAAAGTTTAAACACCCTGCCTGTGGCGACACACGTGACCGGTGTTTGCTACGCCACGCTGTGGCGTAGTACGCGTTATATTATAGATATCAATTTCGGAAACGAGATTTAAGTGGTTGGAAGACTCCGCGCGAGGTCATCGGTACACGACTATCTGATTTGTTTTTTTTTCGTTTTATCCGTTTGCCGAAGTTTCGGCAAAAACTGTTTTTTACTGATATTCAAATAACCGGAAGTAACGGAAAGTGGTTTATTGTGTTAATCAAATATTTAATTAAAAATTTTTTTTTTTTTTTTTTCGATATAAAGTCGATTAAAAAACAGTTATTTTTTGAAACAATACTTTATCAAGTTTTTTTTTTTTATTTATTTTAGCTTTTCGTAATATTATCGAAAGATCGCGGATTTTTTTGTTTTTGCGATAATCAATTAGGAGACTAATTTTTAACACAATCTCAGCGAGAAAACATTCGTAGAATAAATATATTGGGAACGAATGTTTTTTTTTCTGATTTTTCTCGCGAAATTTACGCGGCTTAACGACGAACAGAGGGTAACCGTAGAAGTACAAGTTACGCGATACAGTCACCGTGGACCTTGAGATACTTTCGGATATCGAGTTACCAATTTCTAATGCTGTCGTCCCCCACCGGTTTTTCATGTTTTACGACATATTCGCTGAATATCCGCGATGTTTATGCACTTTTTACGGCTCGTAGCAAAATAATGAACTCGAGTTTCCTATCCGAATGCAGCGATCTTGTCGCCCCTCCCCCCCCCCCCCCCCCCCTCCCCTTCCCCACTTTTTGATAATAACTACACGTTTTTTTTTACGATCCTCTCGAGTCACGATATTGGAAGAATTTACGACAAGTCGACGCGCGGGCGTGTGAGGAATTTCAAGGTAAATTCGGTTCGACTTCGACACGCGTAATGTCCCATCGCAAAAAAAAAAAAAATGTATAAATTAATCCTCTTAAGAGTCGTACGTAAATTCTGGATTTTATTTCGCTGCGCAAATTAGAAAATTTGATTTCCTTAGTAAAAAAATTCGCACACGAATCGACTTTTTTTTTTTTTTTTTTTTTTTTTTTAATACGACATCCATTTACGTCGATCGGAATAACAATGTGATATTAAATTTTTTCCAATATTGGCAATTATTCTTGGCTTTTCGTAGCTTCCCTTAAATAAAAAAAAAAAAAAAAAAAAAAAAAAAATTATAAACTCGTAATTGGCATAGATGGCGCTTATCGTTCGTATAATAGGACTCGAGAGGACGATACCGGAGGCTTTGCAGCCTTCCAGATCTCCCGCTCTCTCTTTCTCTCTCTCTCTCCCGCGCTCTCCGTTGCGGCGGAAGGGCCGTAAATTAGTGGCTTTAATTGTCTCGCACGTACGATAACGTAACTGCGTTGTCCCCGATGCTAACATCGCGCGGAGTTTGTCTCTCACGCAACACACTTGCGACTTTCCTAACGCCGCGTTCCTTATCGCGCTATACTTCGTCAACGAAATGTGAACTGACCCGTGTGGATGTATCAAACGACAATCCCCAGCGGACGCGCGACTATGACCACCACGTGTACCACGTACGACGCACGCTGTTTTTTTTTTTTTTTTTTTTTTTTTTTTTTTTTTTTTTTTTTTGCGACACGCGGGAGACCTTCATTTGAATGGCCGCGTTTGCCACGTTTCGGAGGCGCCGCGCGCCGTTACTATATTCTATTGCGGAGTTCCATCGGGGAACGTTATACTAATAGAAAAAAAAAAAAAAAAAAAAAAAAAAAAAGTTGTGGTCACTACTTCCGGTAAAGTTCTTCCTCATTCGAAAGCGCGTGCGTTCCCCATTCCATTCCATTTTTTTTTTTTTTTTTTTTTTTTTTCGGAGCACAGGAACCCGAAAAACTTGAGGCGATATTTTTGCCGATGAATAAAAAAATTACGTAACCCTTTTTAATGCAAATCTGAAATCGCCATTTTTATTATCTACGTATATGAAAAATTGATGGAAAAAAAAAAAACATACAATACGAATGGGCGTTGTGGATTTTTTTAAAGAGTTCGTAATTCGTGCAGATGGGTCGCGTGACCGAAGGTCAAAGGGCGTATATTCTGTATGCTTACGAACACTACACGCCCTTTTACCCTTTTAGTTTTCAGTCACGCAATTCTGTTTGCCTTTAATTATTACTAAAGTTATTCATTTCTTTGGGTCTAAAGTTTCCGCCACGTGCAATTATTACTTCGCAATGTCCCGATTTCTTACATACGAATTACCGCGGTTATCCTCGCAAACGAGCGTGTCGAGTGTTTCTGAAAGCTTTGCGAACGATAATTCAAGGTCACGGGACACGAGATTTTTTTTTTTTTTTTTACGTGGAAAATGTTTAATTTATAAAAAAAAAATAAAAATCAGATTCGTCGTAAATTTTTTTGTTTTGAATAATTAATTTTTTTAATTTTAAATATATTATAATTTTTTAATATTTATTTATTTTTTTCAATTTATTTAAATTTTTTTGTTTATAAAGTAAAAAACAAAAAAATAATGATTAATGATAAAAAAAAATAAAAAATCAGATTCGTTTTAAATATTTTCGTTTTGAATAATTAATTAAAAAAAAAAATAAAAAAAATCATCAACGGGACACTTCGTTCAACTTACCGTTCAAAATTTTTTTCGCGCCGAGAATTTTTTTTTTTGTGTAAAAAAAGTTTAATATATTAAAAATCAATAATTTATCAGATTCGTTTTAAATAATTAATTTTTTAATTACGCGACATCGAGACGCAACCGCCTCTCTTGATATTATTATATTTATTAATATTAAATTTAAACATTTTTTTTCGATGTATTTCAATACATATATATATTTAAAAAAAAAAAAAAAAAAAAATGACCGGCGGGACACTTTGTTCAACTTAATTTCTCATTTCTCTCGCCGCGGAATATATTTTTTCGCGCCGGCGTTGTAGATTACGCCAGTATATCAAATGCAAAGTCGGATGACTCGTTGGTCGCAGAATTAAAATTTGATCGATGCGAAATAATTCGTTAATAATTCACTCGAATTTGATTTCTTTGATGTTTCACGGAGAGCGAGTAGGTCGCGAAGTATTATAAAAGCGTGTGGTCATATGTGTGAAAAGTCGCCAGACAGGTTTTCGTCTCAGAGGGCATCCGCGCGGGGATCTCAATGACGATCGTTACGATCGTAAAAAAAAAAAAAAAAAAAAAAAAAAAAAAAAAAAAAATTCGTGGGAAGACAGAAACTCTCCCAGCAGATCGCGAGAGACCTCGGTATAGCGATGGTTCTTTAAATTATATCATAAATTCGCCACTTCTGCGTATTTCGGTGTTTCACGCGCGTATATGAGAGAACGGCGCGGCTTTCGGTTTCGGAGCGGAGGCGAGAAATCCGTAATGTATTACAATGTGTCTGCGCTTCGAAATGTTGAACATATAACGCGGAGCCACGTGTCGAACTCCCACGCGCGTCTCGTGCCAAAAAAAGCCTCGCGCCCGGAAAATCGAGAGATCATCTTCTGCTGTCATTGCCAACGATGGTAATACGCGTAAAATCCGTTCTCCCGACCCGCGAGTACCTAATTTGCAATTTCCAAAGATCGCGATCGTCGATATTATGTATTCGAAACACATTCGCGGGGCTTTTGTACCGTCTATTTGAATGGAATTGATATTATTTGCCACCTGAAACGCTTAGGAACGCGGCGCACCGATCATCACAATCGCTCCCAGCGATCTGTTTTGAGGCCGAAGCACGTTCGGCGGATCAAATTTTGATACTTTGCCGGTGGTATCGCTAATCGTTTGGACGGTAAATAATCATCGAAAAAATGTTATTTACGATTTTTAATCACTGAAAAAACAATTTTTTTTTTTTTTCGCGATCGCCGAGTGTTTAGAATAATTAACAGTAGAAATTGTAGAAATCGGGAATTTTGGGTAATAAAAATAAAACGATATAAAAACATCGAAATTTAATCGGAAATCGGTAAAAATTCATTTTTATCGAAGAATTATCGTCTGATTGGTTGTTAAATATTTAATTTTGTATAATTTTGAAATTTTTTTTTTTACTTTCTTTTTCCGCGATCTTTCTATGGAGAGAAGCGTCGCCCTCATAAACACGTGACTAGTAGCTTATAGTCCTTGAATTCGAAATAATTTGAAGTTCGGGGTGAAGACGCCACGGAATACGCGTGATCTGCATTACGAGTTAACTTCATTTTTATACTTCGTTAGAATGTACGCTGGGATTCCGTTAACTAACATTCGAAAGACGACGAGAATAACTCCGAAACAATCGATCTTTTTTTTTTTTTTTTTTTTTTTTTTCGTTGCTTCAAATCTGATAGCAGATTGCTCCGGAATAGTTCAGAAAATCTTTTAAGATCGACGCGCGAAGTTGCGCCACGAGTCGAGGCCGACCTTCGTGGATTCTACGCGTCGAGTTTCTCGAGCACGCGAACCGCTGTTCATAGTTGTAAGTAAGAGGTGGATATCAAGTCCGCGTCACTGATGAGGTCGACGAACTTTTCGTACATACTGAATCACTGCAACTTCCTCATTTTTTTTTTTTTTTCCTCTACGAATAGGGTATCATAAAAAGATCGCGAAATAACAAAACAAACATCTCGTCTTTTTAAATTTCGGGCAAAATCGATGAAATTTTAAAAATTACCAAAAAAAAAAAATTTTATTAAAAATATCGCGATATATGATTTTTCATAATTAAAAAAAAATTAAATGCATTTTTTACAAAATTTCGAAAAAAATCTCGAAAATCGTAATAATAGTTTTTCTATGACGAAATAAAAATATTAAAAGGTACAATAATGCAGAAAAAAAAAAATTTATTTTGTGAAAAAAATACGAAAATATTTTAGTATGACATCGAAATTTTTTTGTTTTATCGAATTAGAAAAAAAATCGGCAAAGATCGCGAGAAGTTAAGAATGAGTTGCGCAATAGCGTAGTGACACCGTACAAGGCTGCGGTGCGTAATTCCTTCCACGGTTCGCCAGTACAGTCAGCAATCGTGACCTCGAGGGGTATATCCACCTCGGGAAGTTGTTCCGAGAGCTCGTTTTCCATTCCCTTTGGATGAGTATCAGATATCCGCTCCGACGGCCCTTAGTTACGGAAATCCGCGCCCCCTACACGCTAATAACTAATATTAATAAGCGATTCTTCCGTCACGAGAAACGAACTCCAAAATGATTATTTCTGTTGTAACACAAGACGCAAAAAATACGATCGATAGAAAACGATTTGACCGAAGATTACGGGTTTCGTATATACGGCGCGAGCGGATAGATTATTCGTACGACGACACATTTTTTTTTTTTTTTTTTTTTTTTCGAACTCAAGGTCTTCGAGATCATATTCCAGATAAAATTCTCTAATTTATCGACTCCGGAGAACTGCCGCAGCGAAAAAAAAAAAAAAAAAAAAAAAAAAAATTCGTAATTTATCTATACGTTTGGTTCATCGCTCACGTGAGAAAAACTTTCAACTTCGAAGCGTTAGTTGCTTACGCACATCGTCAGTAATAAACCCACTCATTTGTCTATCATCTATACCAGTTCTACGCTATACACTACCTTCCGGAATGTAAATTCCTTGCCATATGCTTTTGCCGCGCGTCGCTCTCGTGCGTCACCGACGTGGCGCGGTCAGCCGAGGTGTCGATGCCCCGCTTCAGTTTCTGCTTCACACCGACCTCAGCAGCCTTCGACGTTTAAAATTTCCTCGACCGCAACCGTGTAATTTGATAATTTAATAATTGAGCCGACGTGTCGAAGGAAACGCGACGTCCCGTTTCAATGAAAAAAAAAAAAAAAAAAAAAAAAAAAAAAATCGGTTTATAGTTTCATTCTTCAATATTTCATCGGTCTTCGGAAAAAAATTCATTTATTTTCACGCATTTCGCGATTATTTACGAAAGAAGTGAAACGGAAATAAATAAAAAATTTATCGATTTACGGTTAAAAAAATTATCGATTTACGAATAAAAAAAAAAATTATCGATTTACGATTAAAAAAAAATTATCGATTTACGGTTTCATTTTTTAATATTTCATCGGTCTTCGGAAAAAAATTCATTTATTTTCACGCATTTCGCGATTATTTACGAAAGAAATGCTAATTGTTGAAACGGAAATAAAAAAAAAAATTATCGATTTACGGTTTCATTTTTTAATAATTCATCGGTCTTCAGAAAAAAATTCATTTATTTTTACGCATTTTGCGATTATTTACGAAAAAAATGCTAATTGTTAAAACAGAAATAAAAAAAAATGACCGATTTACGGTTTCATTTTTTAATATTTCATCGGTCTTCGAGAAAGAAATTCATTTATTTCCGCACATTTCGCAATTACTTACGAAAGAAAAGCTAATCGTTGAAACGTAACATAACCCAAAAAAAAATGTATTTAATTATACTTAATCAGTTAAAAATATCTATGAAAGGGTTAAAAACAAAAGATTTCCCTTTTGCACATGGTACTTCGCGTTCGCGAAATCAGAAAAAAAAAAAAAAAAAAAAAAAAAAAAAAAATTAACCCGAATGAAAACGAAAATCGGTGAAATTATTAAAAACCTTTTAAAAAATGACGACTATCCAGTCTGCGAATTATTTTTGCAATTTTTTTTTTTTTTTTTTTTTTTTCGGCAACAAAGTCGCGGAATGCGATACGCGGCGACAATATAGCATTCGATATTTGTTGTGTTTTAACACGAATCTGCAGTAACGAGAAAGCGAAGGGTTAGTATTACCGCGAAGCTGTTGATATGCGTAAAACCCATTGTACCGCGTATAACTACCATGTAAGTACATCTATATAGCGTGAAGCATAAAGGTGAGTCTGAGCGGTTGAAGCAGAGAAGCAAAAGCAAAGGCGCAGGTGGATTCTCTCCTTCGTATGGGTTCTCGAGTACCGTGAACTTAATACCGTCGATCAGACGGTAAGACTGCACCGGCGCGTGTGGCGAAGTTTGCCGAACGCGGACTCCTGAAAACCGGGTTCGGTGACCGGTTTAACTTCGATTTGTTTTGCGAGTACTTACGGCATCAGCGGCAGGAGCAGCGAAGTGCGCTTCTCGCGCAGTCGCGCGCTTCTCGTGCGTTTGCGCGCACATATACACGCGAAATTCCTGCGCGCAGTAACCGATACACGCGTCTTGAGTGTCCGAACAGATATACGCGAACGATGTACACTCGAGTTTTACGATACGACGATAAGCTTCGCCTGTATTGGAGCTCAAGGGAGAGTCCGGCGAAGTCGCGATAAGTCATACGCGGCGGCCGCAAGACCAGCGCCTCACCCCTTTGCGACTCCTTCGCGTCTTAAAACCGATCGGAACGACTCTTTGCGCGACCGATATATCAACGGCACCATTGGCTCTTCAATTTTTTGCCTCCGCTCGCGTGAAATATAAATAAAAATTTATTTCTCTCGCCTTCGGTCTTTCATGATTTATTTTTTTCGATCTTTTTTTTTTTTTTTTTTTTTTTTTTTTGCGGCGAACCAAAAACGGATTTAAGCCCCGCGATTCATCTTTCTCGCGTTACGAGCGACTTGCGGTAATTTATCATTGGATTTGATAAACTTTTCGAGATCTTGGATTTGATACATTATCGGAATTTTAATCTGCGCCTCGTTTTGCCTTTGATGAACGATGTTTTTTTTTTTTTTTTTTTTTTTTTTTTTTTTTCCGAGTGGGAATTCTTGTAAACGCACGCGAGAGATCCTTGTAACCATTAACCGTATGTAAGTGTAAGCGCAGTACGGCAATCGCGAAAGATGCTGTAGAGACGCAGCGACCCCGAAGGAGAGACCCCGAGGGAAACGTTGCTACATGCGGCTACACGAATTCTTCGGTAATACCTCACCTCGCAAAACGACGGCAAACACCAAGCGGTCTTTGCTAACGGTGCGAGAATACGAGTGAAAGAGATATATTCCAGTAATTGAATGACGAGAGATCCGTTGTAGACGTTGCCTCGTAGATCGATCCGCGGCTGCGAAAGGCGCCACTCGTTTCAACGAGAGTGATGATTACGAAACTTCGCTGCAATACAATGAGTACAACGAGGATGCAGAAACCTCCGTTGGAAAATCGTTTGAATAGTTTTCGAGGGGAAAGTACGATGAGATCAGACGCAGTGTCACCCCAATGGCATTTATTAAATAATTGTTACATAACCTCTTTGCGAACGAATTAGTCAATTAATAAACAATTAATTAATAAGAATTTTATCAAATTTATTACAATTAATATCGATATTTTTTCCGCGAAAAAAAAAAAAAAAAAAATATTTCGATAATTTTTTTTTAATTGCACGAAAACAGAATTTATTTAATAATTGTCGTGATATAATTTTCTTTCGATTCGAATTACTGAATTAATAATTAACAACGCGTGCAATAAATTTATCGAATTTATTTCAATTAATATCCATATTTTTTCCGTAAAAAAAAAAAAAAAATTATAGAAACATTTTTTTTTACGCATTAATTGCACGAAAACAGAATTTATTCAATAATTGTTGCGATATAATTTTCTTTCGAACGAATTAGTCAATTAACAATTAACATCGCATACAATAAATTTATCAAATTTGTTACAATTAATATCGATATTTTTTTCGTGAAAAAAAAAAAAAAAAATTATCGAAACTTTTTTTTTTACGCATTAATCGCACAAAAACAGAATTTATTTAATAATTGTCGCGATATTATTTTCTTTCGAATCGAATTACTGAATTAATAATTAACAACTCGTGCAATAAATTTATCGAATTTATTACCAATAATATCGACATTAATGTTGAAAAAAAAAAAAAAAAAAAAAATGATCAATTCATTTTTTTTTTTTTTTTTTATCGACACGCATTGATTGGATGCGTCCAAAGTAAACGTGACAACGACGACACGAGTGTAACGAGCAAACGTGAAAGTAACCCCATTAAAAACGGATATCGCGTCCGTGAGAGAGAAGCTGGAGAGTCGGAGAGGTTCTTTTAGCTCCAAAGACCTCCGAAGACATCGGCGTATTACCTATATTCTCGTCTGCACACAGTTTCGCATGTTACTCGTTACTTGTGCCGTTGATTCGGCCGCATGACGCCGCGCGCCGTCCGCCGATTCACTTAACATCAGTACGGTTAATTAGTTGGAATCTTGCGTGCGAGACTAATGGTTGTTAGTCTCCAAGTACACGTTTGCTTGTCGTCGAGCGTCAGCCTCTCTCGGTCCGCGATGTCTTGTCTCACGAGAGTAGCGCTGCTCCTCAGGCGACTCTGGACCCGTGCAATCAATTCGCGATAAGTAGATACGCCGTTAAAACATCGCAGCGCTTCCAATTCTCTCTCTCGGGGTGCGATCTCTCGCCGATCGGTTAAATTTACCACTTGCGATTTTTTTTTTTCATTTCGCGTTGAAATGATTTTGCGATCGAATTGGGAGACAAATCTCTCAAATCGATGAGATGACGAATGATGAAAAATGATAATTCCATTCGATGATCCGAAATTTGGACAAATTTGGGAGACAATTCTCCCAATTCGATCGCAAAATCAGTTCGACGCGAAAAAAAAAAAAAATTCTTCCGATAACAATGCTTCACGCAAATTTGTACCGAATGATCAAAAAATTGGTCCATAAATCGCAGCATCCGTTTGAATAAAAATTGATGATTTTTTTTTATGATCCGAAATTTGGACAAATTTGGGATACAATTCTCCCAATTCGATCGCAAAATCGTTCGACGCGAAAAAAAAAAAATTCTTCCGATAACAATGCTTCACGCAAATTTGTACCGAATGATCAAAAAATTGGTCCATAAATCGCAGCATCCGTTTGAATAAAAACTAAAGATTTTTTTTTATGATCCAAAATTTGGACAAATTTGGGAGACAATTCTCCCAATTCGATCGCAAAATCGTTCGACACGAAAAAAAAAAAAAAAAATTCTTTCGATAACAATGCTTCATGCAAATTTGTACGGATTTATCAAAAAATTGGTCCATAAATCGCAGCATCCGTTTGAATAAAAAAAAAATAATTTTTTTTATCGCCAAAAAAGAAACCAAAGTTATGACTTCCGTTTCATCCGGTGGTTACATAATCTGTTATATATATACGCGGCACAGAGCGCAACCTCGAGCCGCGGTTTGAAGTCAACGGCCCGAAATTATCTCTACGATTCTACGATTTTTCTTGAGTGTGCCGCGTGTCCGTGCGCCGAAATGTGCGGTTTGCTTTACCGCGTCTCCCGATGAGGTCTATACGTATATATTAGTTTATCTATATAATTATTATTCGTCAAAGGGAATCCATTAGAACCGAACGAATAGAACGCTTCATGGAAGACCCTCCGCGCTCTCCGCGCTCCCGAGGGGAGGGATCCAGAATATCTCTCTTCCTTCCTTCCATAGTCACGTTCCTTCCTTCTTCTTCCTTATTTTCTCTCCGTCAAGCCTCTCCTTCCTCTTTCCGTCTGTGTAAACTTCGCACGAAGTAGTCGCGATAGAGAGAAAGAGAGACTTCCACGCGCGCGAACCCACCAACGGAAGTGGTGAGTTTCGTCCGGACGTTGCGGCTCACGAATCGTAATTCGAGGGCCGATAGACACTGTTTTATAAGTTACAACATTCAGCCAATCGTCAAAGAGACGTTCTATTAGCACGTGCGCGACAGACATCATTAGAAGCTCCGTAATGCGCAGTCGCGTCGAGCGATCATAGAAGAGAAGAAAAAGAGACGATGAAAGGTGAAAAAAGGGCTTTTAGGACGATTACCACCTTCGGGTGTTTAGTGTATCGCCGCCGCGCACGCGCGTCGGCTAACCAACTGTTGCGGCTAAAGCGTTTAGTTACTTTCGGAAGATCATTTTTTTTATCCCCAAACCTAATTGTAACCTGATCCGCGGCTCTATTTTACGTTCCTACTAAGTATCGTATCGTATCGTATCGTATCTTTCGGAACGCAGAAGCTGAGATCTCGAAAGATAGCTATTTCATTTGACTCGTTAAATGTTAAGCCTATAGACCTAAAAAATGACGAAACACAATCCTCTGTTGATATTTTTTTCATCGTATTTCATTTTTACATCTTTATAGTAAAATAGATACGCGATGATAGCGGATAGGTGAATAGAGTCGGAAATTTGAAAGACGCGGTGTTTACACTATCGCCGCGATATAATTCCGCGATTGTATACATTCTATTTCTAATCAAAGTTCCTCTATCTATCCGTCTAAAAAAAAAAAAAAAAAAAAAAAAAAAAAAAAAAAAAAAATAGACGATAGATACATCGATAGATCGATCGAAGATTCCGTCCAAAAAAGACGATGATACATCGATAGATCGGTCGAAGATTCCATTTGAGATTCTATTCGGGGTTTTTCGTGTGTACTAAAACGAAGAAACGAAGGAGAGGGCAATGCGGAGAGGATCGTCGTTACTTCCGGTCTCTTTCGCGAGTCTAATTCTATCCCTTGCTAATTCAAACGCTTCGGTAGTCGTCGACCGAATGCCGCTGGAATTAGAAATCGTTTGTTGAATAGAGCGCCTCTAATACGATTTCCCATCGCCGCTTTAGGCGGTGCCAAAAAAAATGAATAGTAACGTTGCCACTTCCGGTTACGGGATTCACGAATGAATTGCAAACTTTGCCGTACCGTTAGATTCGCAACATTCTTCGTGCGATCGATCTATCGGCAGTAATAGGCGACTGAAATCCGAGTTTTCCGCGATGTATATCACCCCTTCGGGGTTAATGCGCGAAGCGAGAAGCTTTGCTACAGATGTGTTGCACTTTCGCGCATTCGCGCATCTTTAACGATTATTGGGTGCCGCCAATTCCCGAGCGCCATTAGCCGCCGAGGGAACTCGAGACGGAACTAATCGCGCTACTCGCAGCGCGCACGACTGTTAGCATCGACGCCCCGACGAGGCCGACAGCGTACCCACGAGATGAATGAATGGACCCTGAGATGCTGGAGAGAGAGGAGAAGATACTGAGGTCAAAAAGTCAGCCGAGCATCCAGTATACCCGACCATTCAAGCGTCGAAGACACGCTTTCAGTCGGTACTCCTTTGGCGCGTAACGGTGATTTAAAAATGACAGAATAATCATAGAAATTGATGATTAAAGCCAAAAAAGGGTTTAAATATCCGATTGTTGATTTTTAACCCCGAAAATCGTTAAATCCGAAAAAAATTTTTCATCGTCTCGAAATAAATAGTAAAAAATTTATACCAAAAAGATCGATAATTTTTGGTTAAAAAATCGATAGTTCGATACTTCGATAGATCGATAGTTAGAATTTTTTTTTTTTTTTTTCATATTAAGTTTAACAACTTTAGTTATTCGTTAACTAAATCCATTCTAACGAACAAAAAATTGAAATTTGTTTCGAAGTATTCAATTACACGTATCTTAAGTACCAATAAACTGT
This sequence comes from Cryptus viduatorius, assembly GCA_964006125.1. NCBI lineage: Eukaryota > Metazoa > Arthropoda > Insecta > Hymenoptera > Ichneumonidae > Cryptus > Cryptus viduatorius. Next base: position 1,361,072 of record OZ023229.1, read on the forward strand.
TATCTCAGCGCGTAAGATAATAAAAAAAATCTATAAATATTCATTTGTAATAATAAATAATAAAAATTATCATAAAACGCCTCTAACCCTCTCGCGAGCGAAAGGCAATGCGCATAAATGTGGTAAAATAATAAATAATGTGTCCGAAGAAACAGATGAAAGTCTCGCGATACGCTAAGCGTAGCGACCGCACGCTACTGATCCGCAAAGTTAGAAGAGCGGCACTTACACTCTCGCGAGAGGGTTAACTTCGCCGCGTGTCTCCGGCGATATTTCTATTGAACCGATGAACGTTTTGTTCGCTCGCAGGTGTACAAAGGTCTCGACATCATAACTGCCAAAGTGACGCCGGAAGAAAGATTAATGGCAACTCATCATATGCTCGACGTAGTCGATCCTCTGGTCAACTACTGTGTTTTGGACTTCCGGAACAAAGCACTAAAAATCGTATCCTTTCCCACACTTTGCGAAATTAGTCTATCCGCTTAATCCCCTTTAACTAATAACTCACAGCTTACATTTTGCCATTTAATAATCAATCACTTGCCATTAATACGGCTATTTACCGATACAAGATCGACGAGTAGAACGATTACATTTGAACTCGTCGCGATCTTTCGTATCGTATTTTACCCAATTTATCAATTTTTTTTTTTTTTTTTTTTCGGAAAATTCCTTTTTAAATACTTTGAAAACGAAGAAAAAATGTTAATTGGCGTCTTCGTTTTTTTATTTTTTTTCGACCGAATGATAAACGCAACTATCGCTTACGGGGGCTTTTAATGATAAAGGGTTACGTTTCGACTCATCGCGATCATTCGTTTTGTATTTTATCTAATTTATTAATTTTTTTTTGCATTTTTTTTCGGACATTTTTTTTTTAATATTTTGGAAACGATGAAAAAATGTTAATTGGCGTCTTTTTTTTTTCGAGCGAATGATAAAAGCAACTATCGCATACGGGGGCTTTTAAAGATAAATCGTATTTTACCCGATTTATTAATTTTTTTTTTTTTCGGTTTTTTTTTTCTTTGGAAACGAAGAAAAAAATGTTAATCAGCGTCTTCGTTTTTTTTTTTTTATCGGGCGAATGATAAAAGCAACTATCGCATACGGGGCTTTTAAAGATAAATCGTATTTTATCGGAATTATTAATTTTTGTTTTTTTTTCGGATTTTTTTTTTTCTTTAATTTCTTTGGAAACGAAGAAAAAAATGTTAATTGGCGTCTCCGTTTTTTTTTTTTTTTTTTTTTTTTTCGAGCGAATGATAAAAGCAAATATCGCATACGGGGCTTTTAAAGATAAATCGTACTTTACCCGATTTATTAATTTTTTTTTTTTCGGAATTTTTTTTTTTTTTTCTTTGGAAACGAAGAAAAAAATGTTAATTGGCGTCTCCGTTTTTTTTTTTTTTTTTTTTTTTTTTCGAGCGAATGATAAAAGCAAATATCGCATACGGGGCTTTTAAAGATAAATCGTACTTTACCCGATTTATTAATTTTTTTTTTTTTTCGGAATTTTTTTTTTTTTTTTTCTTTGGAAACGAAGAAAAAAATGTTAATTGGCGTCTCCGTTTTTTTTTTTTTTTTTTTTTTTTTTTCGAGCGAATGATAAAAGCAAATATCGCATACGGGGCTTTTAAAGATAAATCGTACTTTACCCGATTTATTAATTTTTTTTTTTTTCGGAATTTTTTTTTTTTTTTTTCTTTGGAAACGAAGAAAAAAATGTTAATTGGCGTCTCCGTTTTTTTTTTTTTTTTTTTTTTTTTTTTCGAGCGAATGATAAAAGCGACTCGCATACGGGGGCTTTAAGGGTTTAACCGGCGAAGTTCCTCAATCGATTCAGATAAACGATTTAGTGTCCAGGCGGAAGATGCCAATCATCGTGGGAGGCACCAACTATTACATCGAGTCACTGCTCTGGCAGATACTCGTTGAGGATCCCAAAGAGTCTGGGAACGTTTCAGAGGTTACGACGACAACGAAATCGTCGTCGAGTATAACGACGACGGAGACGACGACATCGTTGTCGAGTATCTATAGCGTCGAGGCGCCGAAGATTCGCGATATCCGCGATTGTGAGATCGATATATCGAACGTTGACGACGCGGAAATAGCCGCGAAAAAGCGGAAATCCGATATCGTCGTCGACTCGACGGATATCGATAAGAATTCGTTGGTAACATCGAAGAAGATGAGATACGACGACGACGAGATCACGAATGAGCAATTACACCGGATGTTGCTGGACGTAGATCCGGAAATGGCAAGACGACTCCATCCTAACAACCGACGGAAGGTCATCAGGTCAGTTATTGTTCTCTCCTTTTTTTTTTTTTTTTTTTTTCTTCGAGTACTTTGCATATCGAGCTGTGGCTCTCCTATCTATATGTATACTTCTCGTCTCATCCGCTCGAGCGAATTATCTGTCCCTTGGATTGGTCGAAATTTTACCTTCTCTCGCGTTACTGGTTATACAGTAATTCTTTTTTTTTTTTTTCGTCTCTCTTTTCTATTGTCAGTCCACCACCAGGTGCAGCCGGTCGCGAGAACCGCCCGAAAAATCTTTTCAGAAGGGAAGGGATCCCTTTTTCTTTCTCTCACTTTTCTCTTTGCCATTTCTTTTCTTTCCCATTGTTGTCGATCCTCCGGCGAGCCGTCGAGGATCGCTGCGAATACAACTTCATTGTTAAACTATTAGACGCGTATGAAAAGCGCTGTCGCCAACAGACTCTCCGATACACATCGCGCATCCCGCGACTGCGCAGTCTTCGAATTTCGACGGTCTAATTGCGAACAAACGGTCGTCTCGAATGCGAGCGAACGATTCAGAGAAAACTGTTGGAAGGGCGAAGATAGAGAAATTATTGACCCACTTATTCGACGTTTCTTTGGATCGCTTCGACTAGACGAGTCGCGACGATACACGGGAATAGACCGGATGTTAGCCTTGATGCGGTAGATGAAACGCGGTCGTCATTGTTCTCTCCGTTGTATACTTTTGAATAATGAATTATCAATTATTCCGATTGCGAAGCGGCGCTTGTCGCGCCGATTGTCGTGAAAGTTCCGTCGCGACAATTTTTTTTTTTTTTTTTCCTCATTTTTTCAACGAAATACTCTATTCGAGAATATAAAAAATTCGGCCGTGAAAATCGAAAAAAAAAAAAAAAAAAAAAAAATTCAAATTGAATTACGATATTCTTGAATTATATCGCAATTCGATTATCGACTTTTATTTTTCCCGGAACTTTCGATAGCTTCTGCGGTTCTCCGCCCCCCGTTTTTTTTTTTTGGGAAAGTTTGCGCGATGTTTTTCGACTATGAATTTTTTTTTTTTTTTGAAAATTTGCGTGATGTTTTTTGTCTATGAAAAATTTTTTTTTGGGAACATTTGCGCGATGTTTTTCGACTGAAATTTTTTTCATCATTGTCGTGAAAGTTCCGTCGCGAGGATTTTTTTTTTGTTTTTTTTTTTCAACGAAATATTCTATTCGACAATATAATAAATTTAGTCGTGAAAATCGAAAAAAAAAAAATTACAAATTGAATTACGATATTCACGAATTATATCGCAATTCGATTATCGATTTTTATTTTTACCGCAACTTTCGATAGCTTCTGCGGTACTCCCCTCGCCCCCCCCCCCCCCCCCCCCCCCCGTTATCTCTTTCGTTGCCGCGATGTTTGAGTATTCCGATCGATAAAAATCGCGGGGCATTGGTTGCCGTCAATCGATGTATCCCGGAGCTCCTCTCTCGTTCTCTTCAAATGGTTATTGCGCGAAATTGCCGAGCGGCGTATATAATCGTCAGCGTGTGCCTTCTTCGAGGTCTCCGCGAAGAGAGAGAGAAAGAGAGAGGGAGAGAGAGCGAAAGAGAGAGGGACAGAGAGGAAAAGAGAGAGGGAGAGAGAGAGAAAGAGAGAGGGAGAGAGAGAGAGAAAGAGAGAGGGAGAGAGAGAGAGAAAGAGAGAGGGAGAGAGAGAGAAAGACAGAGGGAGAGAGAGAGAAAGAGAGAGGGAGAGAGAGGGTGAGAGAGAGAGAGGTCCTCAATCTGAGATAAACTTTTCAACGTAATCGCTTCGGCACGCAACCCGAAAAATCGAACGAAACGCGAAGAGAGTGCGAGAATGAGAGAGACACGGGACGGAGGAAAGTGAGGACACAGAATATACCTCAAGGTGCTGAAGTCTGGCAATGAGTTTCGACGAAATATCATGGGCAACGGACTTAAAAATTCACTTCGCGTTATGTCGTGAAATTTCATGTATTTTTTTTTTTTTTTTTTTCGGAGCCGTTTTCATCGTTACATACACGCAATCGATTTTTATCGCGTTTACAATTGCAACATTATCGTTTAGAAATAATGAATTGCGACTGGATAATTAATGACTACACGCGGAGACATCGCGCCGCGTAATTATAACAACGAATCCCGACGAGCAAATTGCTTGATGTTCGAGTCAAGTAAACATTATTGTTCTTACTGCGTAATCGCTGTTTCCCTACTCGGAACTTTCGTGTAAATATCATTTTCGCAACTTTTTCGCACTTTTTTACCCTTTTTTCTTGAATTTTTTTTTTTCTGTGTCGCGGGAGTTTAACTGTACGAAGCGCGCGAAGAAACGCTTCGCTTTCTCGAGTGCATCGAGGCGGCGCAGGTGTCCGCCTCGAGAATCTCTGCTCAGCGTCTTTACGATAATTATTATCATTAGTTGGGTTATATCTCTCGCGCCGATCGACTATTATAATCTTCTGCGTGAGCTTTTCGCACTCGTGCTGACGGTTACCCCATTGGTATACATATATTTAAAAAATTGTGGATACGATCGCCGCGTAACAGGTGACCGACTTGAAAATTAAAGTCTCCAACTTTTTCCTCACTTTGCTTCTAAACTCGTAACTCGTATTTTTTTGAGGCTTCGATTCTCGGAATTCGTGGTTCTCTAATACTCTATAACGATCCGAAGGTAAGGTCCCCTCTTCCCCCCCCCCCCTCCCCCGCGGAGGGTGTTACGAATGTCTTCGCAGCGGCGACTTCTCTTCAGAGAGAAGCCGCTCTTTTCCTACCTGGAATTACCATTAGAAACCCCGATTATTCAAACAGGTGAAGCAAAAAAAGTCTTCTTTACGTATTTCATGGTTGGTAATTTATTCACGAATTTTCGATTGCGAAAGGAAAATTTGCGCGATGTTTTTTGACTATGAAATTTTTTTTTTGGTAAAATTTGCGCGATGTTTTTCGACTAAGACATTTTTTTTTGGGATAAATTGCGCGATGTTTTTCGACGATGAAATTTTTTTTTGGGAAAATTTGCGCGATTTTTTTCGACTATGAAATATTTTTATTTTTTTTTGGTAAAATTTGCGCGATGATTTTCGACTATGAATTTTTTCTATTTTTTTTGGGAAAATTTGCGCAATGTTTTTCGACTACGAATTTTTTTTTTGGGAAAATTTGCGCGATGATATTCGACTATGAAATTTTTTTTTTTTTTTTGGAAAATTTGCGCGATATTTTTTGACTATGAAATTTTTTTTTTTTGGGAAAATTTGCGCGATGATTTTCGACTATGAATTTTTTCTATTTTTTTTGGGAAAATTTGCGCGATGTTTTTCGACTATGAAATTCTTTTTTTTTTTTTGGGATAAATTGCGCGATGTTTTTCGACTATGAAATTTTTTTTTTTTTTGGCATAAGTTGCGCGATGTTTTTCGACTATGAAATTTTTTTTTTTTTTTTAGGGACCAATAATATAAGCAATTAAGAGAACTCCGTTGAAAACGCACCCTCCGAATTCGCTTGTAGGCACTTTGGGGCTCTGTACTCAACGGCTGTGCAGAGCGAATCAAGTGGGCTTCGGGTAAAGTTCTGCGGCGAACACTCGCAGTGCAGCTGCGGCAGTGAAACGACTTTTCACCGAGCATCTCGCCAGCGTAACTCGTAGAGCTTATATAGGAAACCGTAATGCAGGTAGAGGAGAGAAAGGGAGAGGAATAAATATTGTCGATGGCGCACGTTGGAACGCGACGAGGCGAATATAATCAACCAATCGTTGACTCGCAAACTTCGTGTCTACGACGAAGATCGCCTTGAGAGAGGTCAGTCGACGGGTTAGTCGATTGTGATCTTGGCACTGAGAGAGAGAGAGAGACAACGAGAACGACCTGAATCGAGAATTCTTCTTCTTCTTCTTCTTCTTATTCTTCTTCTTCTTCTTTCCTAGTCGCGAGACAGACAGGTGCAAAAGTGAATGAAATATATTTCAGTCACGTTTAACGCTATTTCAATGGAAAAGGACTTTCCTTGAAAAATATGCAAATGAAGTCAATTTTTTTTTTTTTTTTAGGATTCGTACTTTTCTCGAGACTTCTGGGATATTATTATTGCTTGCAGATGCTTTTTTTTTAAGTTTAAAGTTTCGATGACTTAAAAAAAAAAAAGTTGCATTTTTATAAGAATTAATCGGCCGAATCATTGGACAAACAAAGAATTTCACATTTAATGCAATTTTAATGAAAAACTGAATTTCCTTGAAAAATATGCAAATGAAGTCAATTTTTCTTTTTTTTTTTTTAGGATTCGTACTTTTCTCGAGACTTCTGGGATATTATTATTGCTTGCAGATGCTTTTTTTTTTAAGTTTAAAGTTTCGATGACTTAAAAAAAAAATAGCATTTTTATAAGAATCAATTGGCCGAATCATTGGACAAACAAAGAATTTCAAATTTAATGCAATTTTAATGAAAAACTGAATTTCCTTGAAAAATATGCAAATGAAGTCAATTTTTTTTTTTTTTTTTAGGATTCGTACTTTTCTCGAGACTTCCGGGATATTATTATTGCTTGCAGATGCTTTTTTTTTAAGTTTAAAGTTTCGATGACTTAAAAAAAAAAAAGTTGCATTTTTATAAGAATTAATCGGCCGAATCATTGGACAAACAAAGAATTTCACATTTAATGCAATTTTAATGAAAAACTGAATTTCCTTGAAAAATATGCAAATGAAGTCAATTTTTCTTTTTTTTTTTTTAGGATTCGTACTTTTCTCGAGACTTCTGGGATATTATTATTGCTTGCAGATGCTTTTTTTTAAGTTTAAAGTTTCGATGACTTAAAAAAAAAAAATAGCATTTTTATAAGAATTAATCGGCCGAATCATTGGACAAACAAAGAATTTCACATTTAATGCAATTTTAATGAAAAACTGAATTTCCTTGAAAAATATGCAATTTTAGACAATTTTTCTTTTTTCTTTTGAGGATTCTTACTTTTCTTCAGATTTTCGGGATATGATTATTGCTTGCAGATGTTTTTTCTTAAGTTTAAAGTTTCGATGACTTAAAAAAAAATTCATAAAAATAAAGAATTTCACATTTAACGCCATTTCAATGAATTTTAAAGTTTCTTCGACTTAATCTCTTCCCAACTTTGCATTAACTCGGAATTTAAAAAAAAAATCGATTTTTATAACAATCAATCGGCCGAATCATAGGACAAACAAAGAATGTCACGTTTAATGCCATTTTAATGAAAAAAAAAAAAAAAAATTCCATGAAAAATATGCAAATGCAGTCAATCTTTTTTTTTTTTTTTCGCGGATTCGTACTTTTCTTCAGACTCGCGGGCTATAATTATCCCTCGCAGATGTTTTCCCTTAAATTTAAAGTCTCGACGATTCGCTTCTCTCCAAATTCTGAATTAACTTTGAATTAACTGCTATAATGATCAATCGCCGGCCGAAGTCATTGGCCGAATTAAGATCCTCGATGATTCGTGAAATTTGCTCTCATTCCATTTAATTTCACGTTTCGCGATCTCTTACTCGCGGAATACATCGCGAATTCGTCTTTCCGGATCCGAATTGCCTCCGGAGGCCGAGCATCACGTGCGCTACACGCCGAAACATCAACAATTAAGCGGCACAAGTCGTTTTCCTAATTAGGTAATCACTCCGTAAAGCTTTGTAGTAATCCACTGAATTTCCTTCCACACGTGTGCATTCGTACACAGTGTTCGATTTCGAACTCTTTTTCGCTGCTATGTCCCGATTATGGCATCGAAGAGAAGGAAATTCTGACTTTAGGTTCTTACGGTATATACCATCGATACGAGAATTTTAAGAAGCTGAGATCTCCGACTCGACAGTCCCGATTGCCGGATCTCTGCCTTTTAAGGAATGAAATTAAAGAATAGGTATGACACCGCTTGATACGTAGGTGAATCGGTCATTTATACGCAAAAATAAGTATAGAAAAAATTAATTTATTATTATTTTTATAATTTAAAAAATTTTTTTTTTGTTTTTATTTCTCGATATGTATAGTAATGATGGGCGCCATTTTCTCGATATCTTCCATTAATAGTTTTAATAATGGTGCGGTGTTAATTTTTTTTTTTTTTTTCGATTTTCGGACAATTTTTTATTGAATTAAAATCAAATACCGTGAAATTTTTTTTTCATCGCAAAAAAGCCGAAAAAATTCCGTAAATTTTTTTTTCCATCGCAAAAAATCCAAAAAAAAAACCGTAAATTTTTTTTTCATCGCAAAAAAGCCGAAAAAATACCGTGAAATTTTTTTTTCCATCGCAAAAAAGCCGAAAAAATGCGGAAGATATTTTTTTTCATCGCAAAAAAGCCGAAAAAATGCGGAAGATATTTTTTTTCATCGCAAAAAAGCCGAAAAAATGCGGAAGAAATTTTTTTCCATCGCGAAAAAAGCCGAACAAATACGGAAGAAATTGTTTTGCAATTTTTCGAAGAATTAAAAAAAATGACGAAGGAATCTCGAAAAATTAGCAATTTTTAGAGTCCATTTTATGGTCGACACGGAAAGAAGTTGAAGTTTGAGAAAATTTACGACACAAACTCTCGACGATCGGTCATCCCGTTTTTCGCGGTCGCGTTGTCGAAGACTCGGGAGACCGTTCACTCTTTTCCGTTGGCAACGCGTCGTCCGGACGTAAATTAAATACTCGCGCATGCGACAAGAGTTCTCTCTCTTTTCATCTTTCTCTTTTCTCGACGAGTGTGTACCCTCTTCTCTTGAGTGCTTCGCTCTCCGCACTTTTGTCAAGACGATGAAAAAGTCCGACAACTTCATTCGCCTCTCTGTAACGAGCCGCCTGCGCCGCTTCACGCGAAGTACGGAGGTCTTTTCCGAGGCCAACATTTTCGCCGAAATTCTCCATTCGCAGCTAACAATCTCGCGATCGTTGACTTCTTGAATTCCAAATTCCATTTATGTTGATTTCAAAATTAAAACAATAAGAAAAAAATCCCATATTTGCGTTTTTTCAAAAAGCGCTATAAATGCCGATAACATCGCGACGCGCCGCGGAGCTCATCTACGATTCGTCTCAAATTTTTTCTCCATTTATAAATTTTAAAAAATAACAAATAAATTTCTCAAAATTTTTTAATACACTAACAATGGCAAATAAATTTATCTATGTATCCCTAAAAAAAAAAAAAAAAAAAAAAAAAAAAAAAAGTCCGAAATTGTAAATTTCGTCAAATTTCGCGCACACCGTATAACTTTAGCGAAAGAATTATTTGCCCTAAAATAAAAAAAGGTCTGTGATTGGTCGGTGGGGAATATTTGAACATTGTTGAGTGGCGAATCCCGGCGAAGAGGTTCGCTTCGTCTTTATAGCGAAACTGCAGAGACGAGATCCGCTTTAATAAAGCAGCAGCGGGTTTTCGATTCGAGTCGGTCGCCCGGTCGACTCGTTCACCGAACGCGCGCGCGGACACGCCCAACGCTGAGAGTCCTTTCGTTCGCCCTCCTTTCTCGTCCGAAAGACGAACCGACTTTATATGTACCGCCAACTTCGCTCGATCGTTCTTTCTTTCTCTGCGTCTCTCGGATTCTCGGAACTCGTTACCGCTTCATCGGGTCTTCTCGGCTTCTCTCCCGATCTCCTCTCGCGAAAGAAGACGCTATGCTTAATTGCTATTACGAATTATCTTGTCTTTTTTCCTCTACGGGCCTAACGAGAAATTTCGAAGTCCAAAAAAAAAAAAAAAAATAAAAAAAAAAGATCGCGAATAGAGAGCCAACAGTTTCAAAATTCCATTCCGATAGTTATAAACTCATAAAAGTGATCCTCTTCGCTTCGTTCTTAATAAAAAACGAAAAAAAAAAAAGGGTTTCGGAGCAGAGGTTCCGATGGTAAAGATGAACGACCTCCTCGTCACGAGGAGTCTTGCGCTCTCGTGGGATATATCTTCAATGGGGGAAAACTGGACACAGTCGTTGTTCTCTCCTTCTCATTCTCTCTTTCTGGTGGATTTTGCGCGGATGAGACGCTGTCTCGGAGTAAGAAATTGGCAGAAGAAACGCTACTCGCGATAGAAAGAAGAGGGATGAGGGGGCGGAGGCGGCGGAGGGGGTGGAGAGGGTGGAGAGGGCGGAGGAGAAAACGACGAGTGAAAAATATTCTGGACGCGAAGCGAAGCTGAGACAGGGCCTCGCAATCACCGTTTGAATCTCTGCCAACGATGTTCATTTCTATCTTTCTACGGGAGAACGAGAGAGCGAAAATTTGCCCTTTTGCGAGAGTACCGCAGGCGTCCCGACGCCGGGCGTTCTTCCCCTATATCCTCGTACTCTGTAGTGTCTCCTCCTCGGAGTATCTCTCGCCTGCAGCTCTGCGACTAAGCGTCGCTGCGTTATTCCCTCCTATCGGCTTTTCTCTCAGTCTCTGCAGCCGCTGTTCCGAAGATTTCCGGAAGATAAGCCGCAGAAAATGGCATTTGCTAAAAGATTTTCCTTATTCTTGTCGCGTAATGCGATTGAATTTTTTTCTCATTTTAAGCAGATAATTTCCACTTTTTTCGTCGAATCGCCGGTTGAATGCTTTCAAAAAAAAAAAAAAAAAAAAAAAAAATCGTTCGAATTATTTTTTCCAAAAAATTGATGTCACATCGCGGCATTTAGATATCACGACAATTAAACCTGAAAAAATTAAATTTCGCCAAAATTTTTCGAAAAAAAAAAAAAAAAAAATTACTTCAAAAAAATTTATTTTTCGAAAAAAAAAAAAAAAAAACTTCAATTAAATAATTAAATATAATAATATTTGATAATTTTGATAATAAAATATAAAAGTAATATCAACAATAGTATTACTAATATTAAAATTATTACGACTAAATTTTTTTTTTTTTTTTTTTTTCAAATTATTATATTTATAATTTTTTTTAACATTAATTTTAATATTATTTATTAATTTTTTAAATGATTTCAATTTTTTCTTTTTTAATTAAAATTTTTTTTGGCACGTCGCCAACGATTGTAACTTGAAAAAAAAAAAAATAAAAAAATAGACGGAAACGGGGGATCGCATGGGAAATACGAATCCGAGTTGTTTCCACTTTTGGAAGTATTAAGGTGATGCATAGCCACTGTAATGACCGATTTAGCTTGACGGATATGCGCTCGGCGATCGCGTCTAGACGGCATTAAGGCGCATGAAGCATAAATGACCCGGCGCCGTGTAGCCATTATTATATAACCGCGAAACGGGTACAGTATAATCCTCTGTATTATAAACGCGCGTCCTTCTCGAACCCCTATTTCCACCGCGGGGCGATATTTCCTCTTCGGTGAATAGTTCCGCGGCATCGAGACACGCGACTCCGTTACCGTAATGTAATGCCGAACATTCGCGCAGAAAGCCGCGCGCCCTCGAAGTTAACCGTTGTCTCGTTGCGAGCGATTTGCGAAGGGAATACTTTCGCGTTTCCGGTTCCGTCTACTAATCATTATCGTAACTATAGGGCCTTCCGACTAAAAATGGCGACGATACCGACGCGACGATCGATGGAGATATCGCTTCGCCTCTCTCCTTCGATTCTCTCTTTCTCTCTCTCTCTCTCTCTCTCTCCTCGTCTGCGTCCGGTTTTTTCGCGATGTTCCAAACTCGACGCCGACGCGCGCGCAGAAAAAAAAGGAATACATATAAACACGTAGTTGCAGCTGCGAGAAAGACGAACCGAGTTTTACGGACCCTTATTAAGGCGCGTAAAACTTTTTCGAGACCTTTTTCCGAGTCCATTTCTCTACCGCGTCTAATTTGCCTTACGGTACTCGCGGCTTTCAAAATAAATTTAAAAAAGTGCAATGTATCGAGAAGACCACTTTTCGCTTTGAAGTTCGATCCCAAAACGCCGGTCTCTTCGTACGCAAATCATTAGCGCTGTACTTGTAAAACGAGCGGAGCGTCGTAACCGCGACGAACGGTTAACGATCTTCAATTTTTTTTTTAAATTTCATTCTCATTCGAGAATAATAAACGATCGATTCTAATGAATATTCAAACTTTCTACAGTCTTCAATGTAAAAATTACAACTTCCGGTATCGATCTATAATTAGGATAACATATATATCGCGGATACTTCGCGCCGGCAAACGTTTATGAATTGCTAATGATTTCGGCGAAAAATCGTCGTATTATAATCGCCGATTTCTCCGATTCTCCGATCGCGCGGAATCGGAAATCGAAGAAATCGAAACGTATCGGTGAAACTCGATTTTTGGGGCGCAATTTGCGGAAATCAGGCGATAAGATCGCGTTAAGCGCCGCGAAAGATGAGGAATTCGCGTCTTTGGCACTTCGAAGTTTGACGAAAAAAATAAATTATCATTCCTCCGCGTCTAATTCATACGGCCTTCGGGACGAAGCAAAGTTAGAGACGTAGTAAAAGAGAAGAATTGCTGCTGCTGCTGCTGCTGGTGGCAAAGAAACGACGGGCATTGGTTTGTTTACCAACCCGGTGAGGAGGCAACGAGGCGAAAGAACGTTCACCTGGTGAGCAAAACGCTCGATGATCACCTGCCGAGTCACGCCACCAGTCACCGGCAGCGAAATCGTTCATTCTTTTATTCTCAAAGTGCCTTCGCAGCCACTATCATTGTGTAGAGTACTCTGCTATACTTCGCGTTCTCTTCCTTCTTACTTCGTCGCAATATTTAGTTTATTTTTCTCTCCTCCGCTCTCTGCTCTCTTCTTCGTCTTTGGCTCCGATTTTCGCTCGTGGCGCTCTCGCGAGGCCAACGACGTATCTCTTATACGCGTTACAACGCTTTTATCCTGGCGACCGGCCAAACGACATTGTCGTAAAAAAAAAAAAAAAAAAAAAAAAACTATATATATATCCTACGATTAGATTCGTCAGCTATCCGACTAACAAACTTGTAATTTTGTTGTTTCCACTCGTTTCCTCCCGTCGTAAGAATGTATCATTCGTAAGTCATTCTTTCGTAAATCATTTGTTGAAACATTAATTTCCATCGGAAAGGGCGGAGAAACTACGAAAAAATAAAAAATTACCCCTCAATTACGTTTTTTTCCCTTTGATGCGCGGAGCTGCGCGCGCAGTTCCCGTTTCCGAATTGTCTGCGACCTTTCGGATATTTCGTATCAAATTTTATAGCAAAGTATCCTCACGTTTCGTCGGATTATTTTTTTTTTTTTTTTTTTTCATTTTTAATATCGCGACTACGACTACGAGATTCACGAGACTTCGAGTCTCGTCACTAAAATCATATTTTTTTCACACCGATCGCAGTCTTTCGATATATCGTTCGCGTTGCTTATTGGAAGTTATCAGCCATTTTTTTTTTTTTTTTTTTTTTTCATTTTTAATATCGCGACTACGACTACGAGATTCACGAGACTTCGAGTCTCGTCACTAAAATAATTTTTTTTTTCACACCGATCGCAGTCTTTCGCTATATCGTTCGCGTTGCTTATTGGAAGTTGTCAGCCATTTTTTTTTTTTTTTTTTCATTTTTAATATCGCGATTACGACTACGAGATTCACGAGACTTCGAGTCTCGTCACTAAAATCATTTTTTTTTTCACACCGATCGCAGTCTTTCGATATATCGTTCGCGTTGCTTATTGGAAGTTATCAGCCATTTTTTTTTTTTTTGTCGTATATTGTATCTTTGCATAAAAGAAGTCGCTTCCGTAATAAATATTATCTTAATCGTTCGACACACTCCACGGTCTGGTGGCCTCCCTTCTGTCCTGAATAGTCGAGCGGATATTTCTACACACAGCTGGTGTAAACGAACTATTATCGATTACATGTCGCCTTTGACTAAAACGAGAACGACGTATTTCACAAGTTCTCAGACTAAAAAATACGCCCTTTTGATTTTAACGACGTGACATAATAACGCGTCTGTAGACGACAAACTCCGTGGAGTGGACTCTGTCACCACTTTAAATACGTGTCGTTCTCGAGAGTACAGTACCAATTTAAATTTTCTCTTATCGCTCGATAATCCGTCCGAATAAATGTATCAATAAAAAAAAAAAAAAAAAAAAAAAAACGATTGCTGCGAAGTTAATTCTAACGAATTTATAAAGAATTTTTCATATCCGCATTGATCGACGAACCGAGAAAATTGGACAAATTTTCTCTTATCGCTCGATAATTCACCCGAATAAATGTATCAATAAAAAAAAAAAAATTGCCGCGAAGTTAATTCTAACGAATTTATAAAGAATTTTTCATATCCGCATTGATCGACAAACCGAGAGAATTAGACAAATTTTCTCTTATCGCTCGATAATTCACCCTAATAAATGTATCAATAGAAAAAAAAAATTGCCGCGAAGTTAATTCTAACGAATTTATAAAGAATTTTTCATATCCGCATTGATCGACGAATCCAGAGAATTAGACAAATTTTCTCTTATCGCTCGATAATTCACCCGAATAAATGTATCAATAGAAAAAAAAAAAAATTGCCGCGAAGTTAATTCTAACGAATTTATAAAGAATTTTTCATATCCGCATTGATCGACGAATCGAGAGAATTAGACAAACATTGAAATTTGACTGTTATTTCCGGCGGTTCGTTAATTGCCGAATAACGCGAGAAGTGTAAAGCGGAGGATAGCGGAGGATAGCGGAGGTAAAGCGGAGGATACATATCGAAATAGCGCGAGAAACGTGGCGCGAGGGTGGCGCGCCAGTGGTTCTGAATAATTAGAACTCCGAGCACATGGCCCGCTGCTGCTGGCCTATGGCTTAGATTACTCGCTACAACTAATCTCACGCCGCCGCTCGATTCTATTGCTATTAACTCACTGTTATCCGTGATATCCGCGCGGTAGTAGTAGTGGGTAACGTATAATAGAAGCAAAAGAGTTAATACAAAGTTAATACGACTCTCGAGCGTTTGCTACAACGAGTTACGCAAACACGTTGTCCGGATCAGGGTGTGTACCAGATAAATTCCATAACAGTATAGATAAATAGATCGATAGTTACATAAAAGCAATTTTTTTTTTTTTTTTTTTTTTTTTTTAATAGTTCTCCATCTACAGGTACCAATTTTTGTCACTTTAGAGGAAAAACTAATCACGAGAAAAATACTATCTTTCGAATGCATTAATCCGACAAAAAAATTCTTACATTTTATGCTTCCGATGCATTTTTTTTTTTTTTAGTTCGCCATCGACAGGTACCAATTTTTGTCACTTTAGAGGAAAAACTAATCACGAGAAAAATACTATCTTTCGAATGCATTAATTCGACAAAAAAATTCTTACATTTTATATTTCCGACGCATTTTTTTTTTTTTTTTAGTTTGCCATCGACAGGTACCAATTTTTGTCACTTTAGAGGAAAAACTAATCGCGAGAAAAATACTATCTTTCGAATGCATTAATCCGGCAAAAAAATTCTTACATTTTATATTTCCGACGCATTTTTTTTTTTTTTTTAGTTCGCCATCGAAAGGTACCAATTTTTGTCACTTTAGAGGAAAAACTAATCACGAGAAAAATACTATCTTTCGAATGCATTAATCCGACAAAAAAATTCTTACATTTTATGCTTCCGATGCATTTTTTTTTTTTTTTAGTTCGCCATCGACAGGTACCAATTTTTGTCACTTTAGAGGAAAAACGAATCGCGAGAAAAACACTATCTTTCGAATGCATTAATCCGGCAAAAAAATTCTTACATTTTATGTTTCCGACGCATTTTTTTTTTTTTTTTAGTTCGCCATCGACAGGTACCAATTTTTGTCACTTTAGAGGAAAAACTAATCCCGAGAAAAACACTATCTTTCGAATGCATTAATCCGACAAAAAAATTCTTACATTTTATGTTTCCGACGCATTTTTATTCGGTTTTTAGATCGAATCTCTAATTATTTACTTTCGATAGTCAATAGTTATAATTTCTATCCCTCCGTCGACTTTTACCTTTTATCAGAAACGCCGACAGGCAATACGATAACTATTACACTCGACGCGTTTCAAGCATTCGAGATCAACCGCTCCGTTCGCGTTTCCCCTTCGCAGACAGTTACATATCTTTCGCTCCACCTTCGCGGTGTTTGCATTTTTTTTTTTTTTTTTTTTTTAGTGAAATTCATTCGCTGCCCTTTCCCATAGCAAAATTATTATCTATTATCGCAGAATGAATCGGTTAAGTTTGCTACGTTCGTTCATTGGCGTTTCGAAACTCTCGTCTACTGCTCGATACGCCGGCGCGCGTCGGGCCTTTAAAATTTGTATTTCATAGGTTATGTGTTATATACATCGAAAATATCTTATAACTCGCGAGTTCTCTTTTTAACGAGAAATTCCCGAAGATCCATAAAAAAAAAAAAAAAAAAAAAAAAAAAAAAAAAAAAAAAAAAATGGTAACAAGCATTTGGCATGTGCGTTGCGCGGCTCACGCACCTGCGTCACACGACAAGCACCTGCGCCAATACCGATAGACAATAATCGCGCCGCTGGTACATGCGCTCTTATCTCGGCCTCCGCGAGCCGACGAGCACCGGAGGCTTTAAAGTTTGCGCGGCCGATGAACGAACCATTTTCGATCTTTTTTTTTTTTTTTCTTCCCCCTTTTCTTACGTACGTAGCAGCGGAGCAATAAACCTCAATACAAAATGGCCTCGTTGCACATTTCGATATCGAAGCCTATAGCGCTAAAAAGTCGTAATTTACGTTCATATGGATGCGCAGCTCGATGCGCAGTATTCGTTCATTCAATTGCCTATTTGTTTATCACTTATTTTATTTTCCTCCCACGTTCGATGGCGCCGATTTTACGATAATAGAACACGCGGAACGTGTACTCGAGCGTTGCGAGAGCCGCGAAAGATCGCTTACAATATTCGACCCGAATCTCCGCAACGCGATCTTATCCCGCAGTCAGCCATTTACGAGTATTCCTCGTAAGCGCGATGATTAATTACCGATCATCGATTGTCCGCGCCTTTTGAAACATCGAGAGATTAAAATTCCTGAGGATATTATCGCAAGGATTCCAATGTCGAGAACGCGAAATCATCGATCTCTCGCAATGCGTTTGCAATTAGCGATTAAAGAGGAAATCTTCCGAATTTCGATATATCGTTTGCGCTTCGATACGATCTATCGGCGCATTTAATAGCTTTAAATTTGAGGCGCTATTGCGATTATATATATATAACACATGTCTACAGATTAGAATATTGGAAACATCGACTCTTGTCGCCGATACGATCGATCGATAAAAATTGGGATACGAAAAAAAAAAAAAAAAAAAAAAAAAAAAAAAAAAAAGATTAGAATTCAGGTACTCCACAGCCTCAACGGCACGGAGCGATAACTCTCGAGATACAACTCTCGGAGAGGTAGCAATCACGAGGGGGAGTCTCGAGAGTGTCTCCACGTGGGAATGCGGCGGTACCTGAGCGCCGAGCTATCGAACGTTCGTCGACTCGGCGGGTGAAGGTGCCGATCGTCGCTTGGTGCGCTTTGCTGGCTAACCGTTCCAAGGTTGCCAACCAGGAAAAGCCAGACGACCACAAAACTATCTATATATACATATATATACGATAAATATATGTATACATATGATACACATAGGGATACCGACGTATATATACGACGAAACGCGCACTCCTCTCTTTTTCTCCCAAAGAGCGAAGAAACGAGACGTCCGCTTGGCAATGCGCCAGTGAAACGACCAGACGTTAGTCATCCGCCCGCTTCGTCGGGGAGGATGTCGGGAAAATGATAAAATGGCCAGTTATTGGCAACTTTCGATAAATACCTCGAAAAACACATATATATCGGAGAAACGCGGAGTATCGGATGAAAATCTTTATTTCCGCGAAATACGCGCAAAAATTGGGAATTTTTTTTTTGTCGATTTCTTGCCGATGTTCGATGTATAAAGAAAAATCGCCGATGAAAATCTTTATTTCCGCAAAATACGCGCAAAAATTGGGAATTTTTTTTTTGTCGATTTCTTGCCGATTTTCGATGTATAAAGAAAAATCGCCGATGAAAATCTTTATTTCCGCGAAATACGCGCAAAAATTGGGAATTTTTTTTTTTTTTTTTCGATGTCCGACCGATGGTAAGTTGATAGTTTTATTGAGATTTTTGAGATTGCAATGCACTGTATCGATTATTTTAGTCGCCGGTACTCGATGTTGAGGTTCGAGAATCGGAGGGTCGAGAGACGCGTTAGAGACTCAGAAATCTTCGATGTATAAAAAAAAATCGCGATGTATTGTGGGAGAGAAAAGTCGCGAGGATAGACGGGAAAAAGGAGGCGGAGATGCATAAAACGCAAAATTAAAAACTTCCGCAGAGATTTTACTCATTTTTGCTTAAAAAAGACGAAACATCGATTCATCCGATTTCATCGGCGCGACGTAGCAGTTTTTTTTTTTTTTGACATTATTGTTATCGCGATTGCGGTGATAGTGAGAAACTCGTATAGCTAATGACGAAAAGTAGAGGTACGATACATCATTTTCGTTATTCATCAAATATGGCGACCGGATTCAAAGGGTTAAACGATAACGAAGATAATAGGCAGCGAAGTTCGATAATCCATAACACGCGTTGCGTAAGAAAAGTCACGTGAATCGATATCGATACGGGTCAAAATCTGGGATAAGAAGCGGCGAAGGCCGCGAATCTAACTATATCCGTTACGATTCGACGAGAGGCCCCGCGACGTCGCGAATCTGCGAGCGATAACTTCTGTCGACGGTGATGCTGAGTCGCGCGTTATCGCGGCGGACGCTCGCGGGCCGTTGTAATCGTTCGTCCGGTTTCGTAACGCAGCGATCCCGGGAACATTAATTTATCATCAAATTTCTCGTCAATTCAGGGTATCGTGTAAAAAAAAAAAAAAAATTATCGTGTATCTGCAACATAGTTGCGAAGGGGTCGAATTACAATCTCCCGAACGGGAGATCGTTCTCTATGGGGGTATCTTTTACATTGAACCTCTTGAACCCGAAATCCTCGCGTAAATCGAATAAATTTCGATTAAATTTCTTCGCTTGACGGAGCGAAATTTTTCGCGATATATATACTATAAATAAATTTGAAAAAATTAATATACCGATAGGCCGATTTTCGGCACTTTGCGCGGTGCGGCGGACGAGATTCGCGTATCTTCGAAGGACATTGAACTCACATCCGGTTATGTCTCATCGCATCGACGATAGGACTCGATATCCTTGATGCTCTCTTTATTTACAATGCGCGACCTGAATGAAAGTTTCACTTCGATTAGATAGCAAACGAAGTTCAATAGGTTGAGATCGTTCGATCGATTTTCGAATTTATTCCGCGATCTTTTCTTTTGGATCGGTAAATACCGATCGGGTCGCCACGAGCCGAAAAAAAGAGACGAAAAAAAATTAATCGCGGAAATCGTAATCGGTGGAAAAAATCGATGTCGATAGGGTAGAAAAATGGACCAAATCGACGGAACGGACGGAAAAGTCTCTCCGTGAAGTAACGATAAGGCGGTTGACAGCGTTGCGATGTATTAATCTTCCGATTTTTTTTTCGATCGGTAAATATCGATCGGATCGCCGCGAGCCGAAAAAAAATACATCGCGAAAATCGTAATCAGTGGAAAAAATCGAAGTCTATAGGGTAGAAAAATGGACCAAATCCACGGAACGGACGGAAAAATCTCTCCGTGAAATAACGATACGGCGTTTGACATCGTTGCGATATATTAATCTTCCGATTTTTTTTTTTCGGGACATCGCTAAACCATTAAACGTTACCATAGGTCTCTGTATGCCATATATCCCTATAATCAAAGTTGAGACGACAGTTTGTTGGACATTTGAATCTCGCCGCGGCGACGGTGTGCGGAAGGGAGAGAAATGGTTATCGCGGTGTTGGCGAACGGAAATATATCGAGGGAACGAGTGTATAGGAATCGTGACTATGTAGGGAAGCGGGAGAAGCAATGGCTACGGCGTTGATAGGCTAATGAGGACGCGCTGGTGCGCAATTATCTGCGGGTGCAACTATATGCGATACTCTCCCCTCAATAGATTATAATTCCGATAGGTATACATATATACATATTATCTTTTACCGGATAGACTTCGGTCGCTTATTTTTTTAATACACGCGATTTTTCTCTCGAAAGCTTCTCTAAAGATATGAATCAAATTTGATCGCTCAGATTTCCTCCCGTAACGAGTAAATTCGAGAAATGCGGATGATAAAAAAAAAAAAAAAATAGATCGCGGAAAAGATGCGAAAAACGATAGAATTTCGGTACGAGTCCTGTTCGGGGTCTTTCACTCTGTAGAATTCGAGTTCGTTAACACCGCGCGAGTCTCTTCGCGCCACAGACTTTTCTATTTCCGATCGACGACAGCCGGGAGTGAGAGCTTCGCGGCCGCTCGACAGTCGTCGCGGTATCTATTTCGACTGTATCCGCACGAGGGTAACGATGAAGTAGACTCGTCGCCTGTTCTATATATTCAGAATTAGTCTCCTCCGCCCGCATATGAAGGGAAGAGGAAGAGAAAACCGCGTATACTGCGCATAGAGAAACATAAAAAAAAGAAATATTGGAACCGAAAAAAAAAAAAAAAAATACTAAACAAAATAAAAAATCCGGAGATGAGAGCTGTTGGCTTGTGTCGCAGTCTCACGAATTTCCGTGAGAGAAAATTTATTGGCGTAGGTTAGAGTTTCACGCATTCGCGTCTCGAGAGAGAACTCGTGCCGAGAGAGAGCCTCGTGACTGATTGCCCCTGAAATCTTTGACTACGTTACACTGTCGTTATCTCTCGATTTTATATATATACATCGCTCCCCTCTTGTCTATCGCGTTAAGAATAAACGAAAGTACGGATTTAAATTTCATTTTTTTTTTTTTTTTTTTTTTTTTTAGGTCTCTTCAGGTTTTCAATGATCACGGAACGACGCATTCCAATATCCTAAAAGCTCAACGCCTCGCCGGAGGTTCCGGATTGGGAGGGCCCCTGCGATATCCGAATGCCATTATTCTTTGGCTTCGCTGCGATCAGGTGAGTTCCGGTTAAGTGATCGGTATGTTTATTTCATCTATCAGCAAAAAAAAAAAAATTTAATTGAATAAAAAAAAATTTATTAAAAAATTATTTTTTTTTTATTAAAAAAAATTAATTTAAAAAAAAATTTTATAAATTTTTTTTTCTTAATTAAAAAAAAATTAATTTAAAAAATTTTATTAAATTTTTTTTTTTTAATTAAAATAAATTCATTTAAAAGAATTTTATTAAATTTTTTTTTTTATTAAAAAAAATTAATTTGAAAAAATTTAATTAAAATTTTTTTTTTCCAACAAAATTGAAAGACTTGAAATCTTAAGGAAACGAAACAGTGATTGCCGAATAACTTTTGTTATTTCGGGAATCGCACATTAGACAAACGCTAAGAAGACTATAATTTTATTTCCTTGTGATTTCCATCTCTTTTCATGTATAAACCGCTTGTCGCCGCCGCGAGATGGAAAAGTTATTAGAAACACCGCAGCGCCGGCAGCAGGAGCAACCGAAGTGTAACAAAAGTCGAGAAACTGCTTTGGCAGTCACAGTCAATAGCGTAAAACTATCGTTCAGCGGATTTGCCACGTCGAGTTTACACACGAAACTTTCCCTGAAACGGTTAAGTAACTCCGCTGTTCTCGTCGAGAGAGAGCCGCAAGCATACGAGGAGAAGGAGAGACAGTGTTCCGAAAGATTATAAACTCGGAGCTTCGAATAAGTTCGCCGGCAGGTAGAGTCGGGAGACTCTGCAGAGCCGCTGTATGGCGAACGCCGAACCGAAGGAATTTCGATTTTTTTTCTTCGCGAAGCCGGTCGCCCGCGCGCGAACGCGTTCAAGCATCGGTCAAGAGTGAGAGGCCGCCGATCCGATTTGCTTTTCCCGTTATACATTCGGTGAACGCTCTCTGTACGCCTCGTATCGCATAGTAGCAGCCATTCGCTTCTCGTGAACATTCGTTACACTCCGACGTTCCGACACTCACGAGAGTCGCATTATTCCGCCGCCGAACTTTGAGGATATAAATGCGCGACTATAATTTCTCTCCTCGTTATACATCGTGTGTACTACAAGAGGAGAGAGGAGAAGGAAAGGAGGGAACCGCGCAGTAGCTTCCACGATTATAGTTCCGCTATGTAGTAAGGAATTACGGCACCGATCGATCGATCAATTGCCGGTTCAATGATCCGCGGATCGCGGCCATCGGCGGCACGCGTGTTCACCAATCGTTTCAAGGTCAAGCCTTAGCCATGCGCGCTTCGAAACCTCTGCATATATACCACGAGAACTCCTCTCCCCCTTTCTCTCGCTCGCGAAACCCGCGATATTTCCACTTGGAGTTCTCGTTTTTTTTTTTTTTTCCTTTGAAGTTTAGTGTATCTATTATCAGGAAACTACCGATCTATTGGCGGTGAATTAATTATTGCGGAGTCCACGTCTTGTTAACCGTGTCGAATCCTACGCGACAAGATTAATGATTCTATGGACGCTGATTGGCGTGAGAAAATTTAATTTTTTCTCTGTTTTTTTTTTCTTTTTTTTTTTTTTTTTAAATGATCCGAAATTTTCCGTAAGCGATAAAAACTTCTGACAAAAGACTTGTATCGCTTTTTTCGGATATATACAACGATTTTTTTACGGTTCTCAAAGCAGCGGACGAAATTTTCTCCGTTTTTTTTAAGTTTTTTTTTAATGATCTGAAATTTTCCATAAGCGATAAAAACTTCTGACAAAAGACTTGTATCGCTTTTGTCGGATAAATAAAAGAATTGTTTTACGGTTCTCAAAGCAGCGGACGAAATTTTCTCCGTTTTTTTTTAAGTTTTTTTTTAATGATCCGAAATTTTCCGTAAGCGATAAAAACTTCTGACAAGAGACTTGTATCGCTTTTTTCGGATAAATAAAACGATTTTTTTCCGGTTCTCAAAGCAGCGGACGAAATTTTCTCCGTTTTTTTTTTTTTTTTAAATGATCCAAAATTTTCCGTAAGCCATAAAAATTTCTAACAAGAGATTTGTATCGCTTTTTTCAGATAAATAAAAGAATTGTTTTACGGTTCTCAAAGCAGCGGACGAAATTTTCTCCGTTTTTTTTAAGTTTTTTTTTAATGATCCGAAATTTTCCGTAAGCGATAAAAACTTCTGACAAGAGACTTGTATCGCTTTTTTCGGATAAATAAAACGATTTTTTTCCGGTTGTCAAAGCAGCGGACGAAATTTTCTCCGTTTTTTTTTTTTTTTTTAAATGATCCAAAATTTTCCGTAAGCCATAAAAATTTCTAACAAGAGATTTGTATCGCTTTTTTCGGATAAATAAAAGAATTGTTTTACGGTTCTCGAAGCAGCGGACGAAATTTTCTCCGATTTTTTTTTTTTTTTTTTAATGATCCGAAATTTTCTGTAAGCCATAAAAATTTCTAACAAGAGACTTGTATTGCTTTTTTCGGATAAATAAAACGATTTTTTTACGGTTCTCAAAGCAGCGGACGAAATTTTCTCCGTTTTTTTTTTTTTTAATGATCCGAAATTTTCCGTAAGGCACAAAAATTTCTAACAAGAGATTCGTATCGCTTTTTTCGGATAAATAAAAGGATTGTTTTGCAGTTCTGAAAGCAGCGAACGAAATGCTGTTTCGTCATTGGCCCACCAATTCGAATGGTAATGAATCATTGCTTACGACCATTTCCCACGACTCTTCATAGTCGATCCTTCGCAGAATAGAATTCATTCTCGGCGCGGATGAGAGAAGCGTGGAGGAGGTATGAAGACGAATACGATGTTTCGAGTTCGCGGAAGTGATTTGCGAGGGTTCCCCGTCCCGTCTTCTTCTTCTTCTGGTGTTGGAGAAATGGGTCGGATTAAAATAAAAGCACATGGAGTGTATAAACCCGTATAGCGGGGACGCCTACGCCCCGTGGATATCCAACCGGCGAGTAGTTGAGTGGCGAGAGGAGAAGACCCAACGCCCGTTTCTTCGTCGGACGACTCGTAGAGCGGAAGAAACGCGCGTTGTAAAGTAGCGAGAGAAATGAGAACGAGTGACTGAGTTACTGTCCTTTTCTCAGCCTCTTCCCGTCGCAGACGCGTCGGGGACGTTGTACCACCGAAAAAAAAAAAAAAAAAAAAAAAAAAATTGCCGTTTGACTCATAGAAACAGTGAAATAGAAAAAGCGACGTGAAAAATTTAAAAATAAAAAAATCTGAGGAGAGGACAACGGCTTTGTCGGGATGCTGGAAGATCCGAGAGAAACGTTTTTAAATGCCACATCTCGAAAAACCCTACAAGACTCGCGCGTAAATTTGATACGACACATGGCGCGTGAAGAGAACTTTATTTATCGTCCGGTATCCCTCGCGCCTTACAGCACGACGAGACCTTTAAATATATATACGAATTTATTACAAAACACATATATCGATGCTGCGAATCCTTTGCGACTTGTGTCGGTATCGATGAGCGTTACGAGTCTCCAATCGCGAGATTTGCAATAATTTCGTAATCCCAACAGCGCGAACATTAGATATCTCGAAGTTTCAATCGTTTCTAATATAAATTCGTTTCTATTGGATCTCTTAAAATTCAACGGATAATCGAGACTCGTCAGTCAACTTTGCTTCGATATCTCGAAAAATGTTCGACTAATTTCGCCGCGAATTCGATGGAATCTCGTCGACGGGAGACGATCATTGGCATTTCTTTATTTTTACACAAATCGAAATCTCATGAATTTCAGTCTTTAGTTCAACTTTCCTGTTCTCTCATTTCAGCGATGCGGAGATTTTCGTGTGTATAGTAGTCTCGTTTTCCTCGCGGAAAGATCTTAATCGAGTGGCAACGACGTCCGCGGATTCTCGTGACCGTTGAGCGGTCGAACGATTGCCGAAAGCGGCTCTCGGATATCGTACGAGACTTTCGTGACGACTACGAAGGAGAGGACTTACTACGAGAAACCGTGAGGAGAGAAAGACACGAGAGAGAGAGAGAGAGGAGAGAAAAGAGAGAGGGGAGAGGAGGGCTGGTCGTTCGGAGGCCAAGTAGTCAACGCACATTCTCTCCTTCAGCGTCCAAAATGGTGAACCCTCTCCGGTGGATGAAAGAGAATATCTCTCTCGGCGGCGGTCCCAAACTCTCTGTGCTCCGCTCCCCGCCCCCCGGTCTCCGGGGGCCGTACTTTCATGCTACTGCTGCCGTTGCCTTCCACTGGGAGGGATTCGTGGAACGGATACTAATGCCAGTTAGCTGAGAGAGGAACGCGAGAGGGAGAAAGAGATGCTTAGCCTTGACTGCCTCTTGACTCTTCGGTCGTTTGCCGCTCAGATATCGCCTCCTAACGAAAATCCAACGCCACCGACTCTGCCGAAATGAGGATCGAGAAACCTCACAGTGGTACCGAATCCTCAGAGTCCCTCTTCCTCCTCCATCTCCAGGCATTCAAAAATCATTCGGCAAAGTGCTGAATATAGTAAACTTTAAAGATCTATAACTATATCGAGATCTCCTCTAAGATCCGCGGAATTCTCATTGTTCCTTTGCTTCTCGAGAGAACTTAATACACATGTAGCATACGGCATTCTCTGCTTTAATAGATAACTGCCAACTTGTTGATTGCATTTTGATCGCTGCTCGTCAATTACATTTTTTGACCCGTATATCGCGGCTTCGCTTCATTTTCCATCCATAGAGGATAAAAGGTGTGTGTTAGCGGATCAACGAGTTGATCCGCCAATAACCTTATCGTTTTTTCAATCCTGCGGTTCCCTCCAATCAAATTGGATCGATTAAAAAATCGATCTATCGACCTTTGAAACAATTTGCTCAATTCTCCGCTTCGATCTTTTTTTTTTTTTTTTTTTTACCTTCACGATTCCCATTCCCACCCTCCGCTCCATTCACGACGATGGAATTTACGAGCGAATTAGATATTGCGAACGAGAATTTAGAGAGTACGACGCTCGCCTTGACCCATTGCTGCGGCAATAGGAATAGCGCGACGGCTATAGCTGTGTTAACAGCGCGTATTATACTGTAGAATATTCGCAACGAAGTATAGAAGAAATCTAACTATCGCCGGCAGGAAAGTAACCGGTGCTCCGCGCGGTCTGAACGCTGCGGGACCGTTACTACTTAATACAACTCAACGCCTTTTCGGGCTTTAAAAATTCTTCTAATGCTTCGGCTATTCTTTATCGTCGAAGCAAAACGAAAACGTGGGATGCTAACGTCGAGTAATGGGATTAATTTTCGTACTAACAATAGTAGCGATTTATAATTCATTAAATTTCGGGTACTTTTTTCTTGTTTCGCGTTCTCGCCGTAGAAAATCGCCGGTTCTTCGTCTATCGCGTGTTACTTTACCAATGTTCGCGCAGAACTTCTCTCTCTTCCGCTCTCTCTCTCTCTCCTTCTCTCTCTTTCTCTCTCTCTTTTCATTCCCTTGCCGGACAGCTACATGACAAATAGCCGGGAATATCTTCCACGTGTCTTCTTCGGGTTCTAATTCAACGTTCCGCGGTCTCTTCCTTCTCTCTACGAGTCTTCTAATTTAGCACCTTGTTCCCGAAATGCTCGTTGACCATCGTGCGACGCGATAGTTTGCGCAGCTTTTACAAGACTTATCGGTCGCTAGTGGCCCAAGGTTAACGTATAACCCGGAACTAAAAATATTCTCACTTTGCTTAAATGCCGACGACACGTAATTTTTTTTTTTTTTTTTTTTTTTTTTTTTTCAATATATATATTTCTTTGAAGAAATATATCTACGAGTTGTTAATTATTCGTAGATAGGAAGGTACGAGTGACTATCACGCAATTCATGTAAATTTTTTTTTTTTTTTTTTTTTATTATCATATCGATAGAGTTAATGCTCCGTGAAACTGATAATACACAGCTCTCTATTTACGCGATATAATTTCTTTCTATATACGTACCTAAGTCTGAAATGTGCGGATATCGATCGTATCGATATATTGCGGAATTGATTTATTCATTTTTGCTATCTTTCCCTCTCTTTCTCTCTCTCTCTCTCTTTAACGATTTTTCTTTAACGAATAATCGTCGAGAATGAATAAACCTATGATACGGAATTGCCACAGCAACAGTGTCTCATTTTATCCCATTGGCCGCTTAATTGGACGGATGAGAGCCGCCGACTGGAAATTCCACATATTTAATCGCGCGATCTCTTTTTTTCTCTCTCTCTCTCTCTCTACCTTTCTTACTCGCGGTCCGGTTGATTGAATAATTAACTACTATCGCATATCGGTATCATACGTACGCGAAACACCGAAGCATCGTTTTCGGAGCGCGAGGTTCGCTTTTTTTTTTTTTTTTTAATTTGTAATACGATCCGTTCAGAAATATCGGGGCAAAGATCGAGAAAAAAAATTGAAATTAATACACGCGATTTTTTATCCACATGAAAATATTTCCTCCGGAATTTCATTTTCCTTTTTTTTTTTTTTTTTTTCGGGGCAAAGATCGAGAAAAAAAACATTGAAATTAATACACGCGATTTTTTTTCACATGAAAATATTTCCTCCCGATTTTCATTTTCCTTTTTTTTTTTTTTTTCGGGGCAAAGATCGAGAAAAAAAACATTGAAATTAATACACGCGATTTTTTTTCACATGAAAATATTTCCTCCCGATTTTCATTTTCCTTTTTTTTTTTTTTCGGGGCAAAGATCGAGAAAAAAAACAATGAAATTAATACACGCGATTTTTTTTTCCACACGAAAATATTGCCTCCGGATTTTCGGTTTCCTTTTTTTTTTTTTTCGACGGAAGTAATACGCGTATTTACGCGCTGTTTCTCTGCTCTCATAATTGCGTACAGTTCAGATATTTATTATGCAGTATCTCGTACGAGGGAACCGATAAAATAGAAGCCGTAGCAACGGCAATAATATAAAATAATGGAGAAAGTTACGGTTACGAGAAGGGCGCGTTATATCGGCGAGAAACGAGCGTAAAATATAAGTCGCGAGAGTGAGTGCGACGATCGTTTGCAATTCGTACAAAAGTAAGGATAGAATAAACGTCGGGGAGGGAGATAGCCGGTATATCAGTAGTTATACTGCACTACCGTAGAAAATGTACGGACCGTTTGCTGCCAAAGAGAAAAGAAGCTGAAAGCCGCGGGCCGATCGGTTGCATACCATTATAACCGATCGTTAGAGTTTCTGCTCTCGCGATCTCTTTCTCTCTTAGTCTCTGTCGTTCGAGGCGATCGGCACATGGAACTCGAACTATAACAGCGTATTCTACGACCGGCTTCCTGGTTTACTTCTCTCGACAGTTCTTTTTTTTCTCTCCAATCTCTCCGCCTCTCCGCCTCTCCGTTTCTCAAATCTCAAAGGAATTCTCGTCAGAGACTCGTTATCCTTCAAAATCTTAGGAATTTATCCATAAAGGACACTAAAAAAAAAAAAAAAAAAAAAAAAATGGAAGGTATTGCAATTAGAAAAAAACAAACGGCGTTAAACCGTTTCGCAAACGATATATCTCGAGATACGTCGACGAGGAGGACGACCTTCGGGAGGTGCAAAATTATTCGGCTATGAAATTCCTTCGCCTCCTTGAAGTTTGTGCCGTTAGAGGAACACATCGCGTTCGACTTCTCAAAATAAAAAAAAAAATTTTAATTAAAAAATTTCAAAAGTTAAGTAATGTCAAAAAATTAAAAAATTTCAAAAAATTAAAAAATCGAAAGTATTGCAATTAGAAAAAAACAAATGGCGTTAAAGCGTTTCGCAAACGATACGTCCTCCTTGAAGTTTGTACCGTTAAAGGAACACATCGCGTTTGACTTCACTAAATAAACAAATTTCAAAAAATTATAAAAAAATTAAGAAATTTCAGAAAATTAAAAAATTTCAAAAAATTTTAAAAATGTCAAAAAATTTAGAAAATTAAAAAATTTCAAAAAATTAAAAAATGGAAAGTATTGCAATTAGAAAAAAACAAACGGCGTTAAAGCGTTTCGCAAGCGATACGTTCCGAGATCCGTCGACGCGGAGGACGTCCTTCGGGAGGTGCAAAATGATTGGTCTACGAAATTCCTTCGCCTCCTTGAAGTTTGTACCGTTAGAGGAACACATCGCGTTTGACTTCTCGCGCGTTTTCTTCCCGAGAGTTAGAGATCTCTATGCCAATAAGTCTCCTCCTCTCCTCCGTCTTTCTCCTCTCTCTCTCCCGAGTGTACATCACGTGCCGCGAGTAAATTTATCGCGAAAAGAATTATTATTCCTGTACTCTATAATCTATAACTCTGTGAGATTATACTGTATAGCGCTGTGTACTACGTACGCTTTCCCCGCGTATACTTTTACCGCCGCGGCGGCAAAATTGTGCGCAAGCGGTGCCGCCGCTGCTGCTGTTTCTCCGCGAATGTCCGCTCTGCTAATGCCGAGAGAGCGACGTACGCTGTCCCCGAGAGCGAAACGAATATTCTAATTTCTTCGGTATCAAGTGAGACGATGAAAAATTGGCTAAGTGTCGAATTAGCATTAAACGGCACGAGATAGAAATTTCACAAAACGCGAGAGACATCGCGGCGTTTTTCGTTTATTTGCGAACTATAGATATATTTTTATACGGCACTCTTAAGAGTCTTCGTTTTTGGCACGAAACTAAAACCCGCAAATACGCTGATGCCAGCGAAGTTAAAAGTCCTTCTCGCATCCGGTCTGTTGCCCACAAGGTCTCTCCCACGTGAGTGACGAAAAAAAAAAAAAAAAAAAAAAAAACCTCTTCCCATCTTTATCAGCAAAAATTGTCGGTAACGCGCGGCGACACGGAAGCAGTTCCGGAGCGCAGTGGCGGATACTGTATTTGCGACTAATATTTTATCGATATATCGCTCGAAAAAAAAAAATAATCAAATTACCCCAATTTTTTTTAAATACGAGAAATTAGGGATCGATAGCGACAAAAAAAAAAAAAATGTCTTCCCATCTTTATCGGCAAAAATGCAGTTCCGGAGCGCAGTGACGGATACTGTGTTCGCGAATATTTTATCGATGCATCGCTCGAAAAATAAAATAATCAAATTACCACAATTTTTTTTTAAATACGAGAAATTAGGGATCGAAAATAAAAAAAAAAATCGATAGCGACGAAAAAAAAACCTCTTTCCATTTTTATCAGCAAAAACTGTATCCGCGACAAATATTTTATCGATGTATCGCTCGATAAATAAAATAATCAAATTACCGCAATTTTTTTTTAAATACGAGAAATTGGGAATCGATCGCGACGAAAAAAAAAAAAAAAAAAAAAATCGATAGCGCCGAAAAAAAAACCTCTTTCCATTTTTATCAGCAAAAACTGTATCCGCGACAAATATTTTATCGATGTATCGCTCAAAAAATAAAATAATTAAAATGACCGCAATTTTTTTAAAAACGAGAAATTAGGGATCGATAGCGCCGAAAAAAAAAAAAAAAAAAAAATAATTCTAATACTGGTACAACGCCGATCGCGTTGGGAGTGTCGAGAGCGACGAGGTTGAGCTGCGGCTACGGAAGAGGAGAGACGGAAAGAACGAAAGAGAAAGATCGACGAGTCATTCATAAAAATAACACGACGGTGCACGCGAACTCGACGGGATATACTACGAGGACGCGAGTTCGCATAGTATTGGAGGCTACGAGCAGCGAGTACGCTTGAGATACACACACACGCGCGCGCATGCGCACAACACACTTGCGTATACTTTTATACATATTAATGTAAACTCGCGGATTCTATCTACGTGACCGGACAGCACGTAAGGCGTACACTTCGATGTATACTGTGAGGCAATGTCGTAGCATAGAGGCGATGGGAGAATAAACGCGAGAGAACACGTGAGAAAAACGGTGGCGAGAAAGTAGTCTCTCCTCTAACCGAACCGCCGGGACGAGCGGCAATGCGAGAGTTGGCAAATTTCATTTCAAATTATCGCGAATAGCTATAACTCGATTTTTTTAAAGAATCTTTTGAAAATTTATAAAATAAAAATTATAGAAAAAAATTGCGGATTTTTTTGGTGTTAATTTTCTTCAATTTTTGTTGAAGGAATTGAAAAAAAAACTTTTTTTCGAAAATTACCAATTTTTCGATTTATTAACGCGAGAGTTGGTAAATTTCATAAATTATTGCGAATAGCTATAACTCGATTTTTTTAAAGAATCTTTTGAAAATTTATAAAATATAAAAATTATAGAAAAAATTGCGGATTTTTTTGTTGTTAATTTTCTTCAATTTTTGTTGAAGGAATTGAAAAAAATACTTTTTTTCGAAAATTACCAATTTTTCGATTTATTAACGCGAGAGTTGGTAAATTTCATAAATTATTGCGAATAGCTATAACTCGATTTTTTTAAAGAATCTTTTGAAAATTAATAAAATGAAAATTATAGAAAAAAATTGCGGATATTTTGTTGTTAATTTTCTTCAATTTTTGTTGAAGGAATTGAATTATTTTTTTTTTTCGAAAATTACTGATTTTTCGATTTATTAACGCGAAAATAACGCAATTCGCTTTTGATGCGTAATAATTCTCGACAATATATCGATCGCGAAAATTTTTTGACAACGTGTACATTTTTATCGAATTAATTAGAAAATTGCGAGAGGCCATTTACAATCCTTTTTTTTAAATTTTTTTATTAATCGCTCTATAATTGCGACAAAAAATAACAATCCTACAAATTTGCCTATTTTTGGATTTATTTTCCCCCGTAGAATCCCAGTACCCCAAAATTCCTCGTAATTTCCCAAAAAAACCAAAATACCATTTATCAAAAATCTTCAAAATTACTTGTCGTAATAATTTGTCGCAAAAAAAATTTCACCCAATTTCACCACGAAATCTAATGTATTTTTTTCCATTAATAAAAAAAAACTGACTAATCCTTTAATTCTACCAAAAATGATTTCTACAAAGATCCGTTTCGGAAGTGAAAAAAAAAAAAATTGACTTTCTTAACGAGACATCGGTACATTCAACTTTACCCGCCAATTTTTTTCTGCTTCATTTCCGCGCCTTTTCGAGAGTAAAGGATCGCATCTCTCTCCGCAACTCGTTAGCGTTGCGTGGATGAGTGCGAAGTTAACGCTTCAAGAAGGGAGAATCCCAAGTATAGCTATATATATAGCTATATATATATACATATATATTTAAAGAGCAGTTAGTCGTGGGATAGCAATGGGATGCTGCGAGGAGAGAGAGAGAGAGAACAAAGTACGAATGAGCGTTGTGGCCCTCCCGTAGTGGGTCGGTCCGACCACCTCCTCGCGCAGGAGGGTCATCAGGGATGCTGCGACCATGAGAGAGGCTCGAGGGTCATCAGTCTCGGAGGATGTCTGGCCGTTAATTAAAATGTGCTCGGCATCTGTTTGTATTGCGCCTTTCCTGCATAACAACCATACAACACCGACTTGTCCTTCGTCTCCTTCGGCGTTCATCTCGCGAGAAACTTGCGCGTTGCAAATTTCTTGCAGGCGATCGCCTCGTCTACCATCTCGTCGCGTCAGTCGAGGGTAGAAAAAAAAAAAAAAAAAATAAAAAACAAAGTCCCGACATGAATGCGACTTCGAAAAAGAAAGAATAAAGTTTAAAAAACGAAAAAAAAAAAAAAAAAAAAAAAAGTCCCGACATGAATGCAACTTGGAAAAAGAAAGAGTGAAGTTTAAAAAACGAAAAAAAAAAGAAAAATACATATATATATATATATATTCCCGCGGCAAATAAACGGAGTCTCGAAGCTCGCGATGCTACGAGAAGAAGAAGAGATCCTCTGCATGTTCCAGGAGCGAATTCACTGCGGTGAATTCGTTGATTCAATGTAATACAGTTTTGTATATATACGCCGCGTATCAACGAGTCGACGAGTCGAGCACTTGGTCGACAGCTGCCGGCTTTATTATGGTAGATATCCTCACTCCGCACGATGCAGTTATATATCCACGCGATGGGATGTCGTCACTTCCTGTCTTGCAAACGCGCTTTTTCTCTCGATCTCTGCTACACGCCGTCTTCGTTCGCTTCTGCGGTTGTCTTCGCCTCCCATACCGCTTACTGCTGCTACTGTGCCGCGCTGCGCTGTGCACTTGTTTGCCGAAACCGGCAGCGAAGACTCCACTCTTCGCTCCGCTGCATTTTTCTCCCTGTAGACAGACGCGATGCGCTTTTCTGCAGAGTAGTCATCAGCTCTGCAACCTGCTGATGGTCAGCAATAGCAACGCTGCTACATGAATCGGAAGGTTCTATTGCGGCTGAAACTCGAAAGGATTGCCACTGGCAATGGGTCAGAAGGCTCTTCTTACGAGGTACGAGTCTGTCGTATAAACGAGTAGATGTACTTAGACTTTGATTCATTCATATGGATACCATAATCATTGCGCATCTCACGATCGCAGCTGCGCAGTCTGAGCGCATGGCGTTCGTTTCGCAGAAGTTCGGCGAGAAAAAGAGAGCGTTGCAAATACTTCGCGATGGTATTAAAATATGAAAAAATTCATAAACATTAAAGGCACTGGAAAAATTAATTTTACATAATAATTCCGAAATTTTAATAACAAATTGGTGAAAAAAAAAATTTCAAGAAATTTCGCGGTAAACCAACTTTTTTTTTTTTTGGGAAAATGATTCGTTCATTTTTCTGCATTCTTATGCATTTTTTCAGATTTTTCTGAAGATTAAAATTTTTTTCTATTTGTTATTATTACTATTTATTTAATTTTTTTATTGTGTAGAAAAACACAAAAATGTGAAATCTTCAGAAAAATCTGAAAAAATTTATACGTATTCAGAAAAATTTACGAATCATATTTATAAAAAAAAAATTTGGGTTACCGGAACATTTTTTTTAATTGTTTTGAATTTTACATAATAATAATTCCAAAATGTTAATAAAAAATTGATTAACAAATTTCGCGGTAATCCAACTTTTTTTTTAATGAAAATGATTCGTTAATTTTTCCGAATACGTGTGAATATTTTCAGATTTTTCTGAAAATTTTGAATTTTTTTATATATGGGAATAATGTGTGGAAAAACACCAAAATTCAAAGACTTCAGAAAAATCTGAAAAAATTCATTCGTATTCAGAAAAATAAACGAATCATTTTCATAAAAAAATTTGGGTTACCAGGAAATTATTTTTTTCAATTTTTTTTTTCATCAATTTGTTATTAACATTTTCGAATTATTATTATGTAAAATCAATTTTTTCAATACCTTTAATATGCATGAATTTTTTCGGATTTTTATATACATCGAGAAGCGTTTGCAATTTTCACTAATTTTCGTCGAACTTATGCGAAATTAACACCATACGCGCGGCTACCTTAAGTATGTCTCGTAAAAGTGTCGACACGTTTATATCTCTGGCAGTTACGCGTCTACAAAAATACAAATTGCTATCTAAATTCTATCATAATACAGTTCCGCCGCATTTATCAACTGGTCGTAAGTTTATCAGTTAACAACTATCATATATATAAAATTTCGAATCGGAACTCAAATATATTACAATTTAATTCGTTAGCTGTATAACTGAAAAATATGTAAATTTACGAGTATCGAATTGCCGCTGCGGAGGATTTTATATCCTGAATTTGCCGCTCTCGTCCTCCAATTACAATTTACCATTTTTTTTAAACACATTTCTTGGAAATTCCCGAAGTTTCCTGTGTCAAAAGTCTCGACATACGAAACTAACGGCGTATCTGCGAAAAAAAAAAAAAAAGTATCGCAATTTTTTTTGCAGCGAATTTTGCGCACTGCGTTGTTGTGTGTCTTTGGATTTTGTTCGGGCAAATCGTATATATAGATAGGTATAGTGGCCTATTATTCGCTGTGACGCACATTAGTCGATTGGTCACTTGATTCGAGCGGTCGGACGATGACACTCGAGTCCTCCCGCTTCGTCTCCGTACCTCTGTGCGACGCTGCGCTTTACTCACGCGATTGAGAACATTATGTGTACACGCGCTCGTCGCTTCAATGGCTTTAGTGCTGTAGACGTTTTATCGCTATACCTTTCGCTTTCCCCATAAAAAAAATTCGCCCAAATTATCCTTTTTTTTGAAATCCTTAACTCTGAAAAATCGTAACCATTTGTTTCATTTTTTTCGTGTTTACGATCGATTATTTCCGATTTTTGAGATCGCGATACTTATCGCTATACCTTTCGCTTTCCCCATCAAAAATTTTCGCCCAAATTATCCTTTTTTTTTTTGAAATCCTTAACTCTGAAAAATCGTAACCATTTTTTTCATGTTTACGATCGATTATTTCCGATTTTTGAAATCGCGATACTTATCGCAATACCTTTCGCTTTCTCCATCAAAAATTTTCGCCCAAATTATCCTTTTTTTTTAAAACCTTAACTCTGAAAAATCGTAACCCTTTGTTTCATTTTTTTTGTATTTACGTTCGATTTTTTCCGATTTTTGAGATCGCGATACTTATCGCTATACCTTTCGCTTTCCCCATCAAAAATTTTCGCGCAAATTATACTTTTTTTTTTTTAATCCTTAACTCTGAAAAATTATAACCATTTGTTTCATTTTTTTTCTTATTTACGTTCGATTATTTCCGATTCTTGAGATTTTAATATCGATACATCTATCGTTCGGATTTACCGGATGCCCTGGGGACGTTTTCGTTTCTCCACTATATATAGACAGTTTCCCTCGTGAGATCGCATACATCGATGCTGCGAGCGGTCCATTTATTTTTTATCGCTATTGTCCCGAAGGCTTGTCGCGAGGCTAACCTCTCGGGGCATTTTTATGGAAAGTCGAGATCGGCGCCTCGAGCGAAAATTTCGAACTGCATAACCATTTTTCAATATCGCGCAATTATTTCTTCATAAATTAACTCACTTCCGCGATACTGAGGAAAATCCGGGAACGTAAAAAAAAAATTACCGATTTTTTTTTTTTTTTTTCGTAATTTTTCGAAAAAAAAAAAAAAATCAGAAATTAATGCGAGAGAATTTGGAATTGAAATTATTCGCAGTTGTTGTAGCATTTCGATGGGGTGGGAAGTTTATACTTGGAAACACGGAAATTCGTCGAGTAGCGGCGCGGTAAGCCTCCGCGCCGACGTCAAAACAACGCATTAGTGCATTATAACAGTTACGAAATTCTTGCACGTATATCCATGCAAAGCGTGCGGCATTAGTTTTACCCTCATCTCGTGTATAGAGAGTCGAGAGAATCCCTCTCGCGTTTGTTGCTGGTAATTCACCGCGGCGCTACGTTATATTTAGATATACATCGCGACTACGAAACGACGATGCGTCGGAGGCTCTTAGATCGAGCGGTTTATAGAGCTGTTCGGCTGTAGAGAAGAAGCCACCGAGCTAACTATACATGGCAAACCATAATGCAAAAAGTTCCGTAAAAAAAAAAAAAAAAAAAAAAAAAAAAAAAAAAAAAAAAAAAATTCTCGCGTCAGAAACTGAATAGAGTTTCGATTATCGCATTAAACCACTTGGCAAATCGATCTTTTCCTCATGTCCCGTGACTTATGGTCAATGAAAATTGTTCCTTGAATTATTATCGCGCATATGCCTCACGTGTTGTACCACTCGACGTCGAAGAAACATCGCGGGGCCCCGCGATTGCTATCCACGGAATTTTCGCAAATTGAGTTGTTCGCATAATTGGCCTAATTATACGCGTAATATCGCGATAATATTCGTGGGCATCACGAATTATACACAGTATGCATGACGCGTATATTATAGCCTCGTAATAAACGTCTAATACGAAAGATCGCGAAGTTCCCTTTCGCCCCGCGTGTCGATGAAGGCGCTGACTCTCCGACGCCCCCCTTCGGCACCATCTGTCTTCCTTTCGCGATATACTCCGCGGCGTTTCTTCGATTCTGTTCTCCTCCTCTTTTCCCCGTCTTCATCGTTTCGTTTTTTCTGTTTGGGTTCAATTTTTTTTTTTTTTTTTTTTTTTTTTTTTTCCTACGGAGTCGGTAGCGTTTCGCACGCCGACACCCGCTGCACTACTGGTCGGTGGTTTTAGCCTTTGGCACGCACGGCATTTCCGGCAACGCGATTCTCCAACAGACGAAGGAAACGAATACACACACATCGAATCGCGTGAACCGAAGCGATACGGCCGCTGTGTGTAACAGTGAAATGAAAATAAAAATACGAAAAAAAAAAAAAAAAAAAAAAAATTGAGAGTATCCAAGAAATACGAATGTTGCGCCCACCCTTCGTAAAAATTGTATTCACGATACATTTTAGCAGAAAATCGTCTATTTTATTTTGTGTAAAAAAAAAAAAAAAAAAAAAAAAAATCGGGGAAGTGGAAGCAAAGTTGCAACAAAGATCGCGCGTTTCTCGGAAAGCATACGATTCACTGTTAAACTTACGGAGAAAAGAAAGACGCGAAGAAATTAGAGGTTGAAAAGCGCCCATCGAGAATGAGAAGAGTCACGAATGATGATGATGATGATGATGAGAGAAGCGCGAATCTCACGATGGTCCCTTTACGCTCCGTGGATTCTTTATGAGCCGTTGAGACGCTCGCTGTTAGGGACACGCAAATAAGACGCGAGAGAAAGACACGCGGAGAATAACGCGCGTCGGAACTTTCTCGGTCTTCTTTCATTAAACTCGGAGGTGTCCCTCGGTGAAACTTTGATCTGTCGCAGCACCGCGTATCAAACGAATCTCCGGCGATGTCTCGACGCGCGAAACTTTGACAAGAAATACTCCGCTCTGTTTTCGGGTTTAGTAATTTTTTTTTTTTTTTTTTTTTTTTTTTTTTTTTTTTTTTTTTTACGAAGCTTTTCGTGAGAAGAGAGGACGATGGCTAAGAAATCTTCTGTGCGATGAGTATAATTGCGTAAATGGCGGAGCATTAGGCTGCGCGCGATGGCGCTTGCGCATAATTAAGCACTCGGGGGATGTATATCGAATTACGCGGGACTCCCAGAGAGTGAAATAGAGCCAAAGAAGAGGAGGAAAAAGGCCTTAGGCCTTTCCTTCCTTCGTGAGATGGATGAAAAAAAAAAAAAAAAAAAGAATTCGAATATAATAATAATAATAAGAAGAAGAGAGCCGTCTTCTTTTCGCAAAGTAAACGCGCCGAAAGGCCCACGAAAGGCGTTCGCCGAATCCTAGAAGGTCCCGCGTCGGGATCCCTTCTCAAGAAAGGGATAAAAAGGAGAGTGAACACTTATTTTTCTTTTTTTTCGTACCCTTTCATATTTTTATCTCTTATTTTCATCCGCAGCCTCTCTCGCTCTCGGTCCATTCTATTCGCGTCTTTTTCATCTCATTTCAATTTCACATGTTCTTTCCGTGCCACGGAATTCGGGGCTCCGTTTCGTATAACGTTCTCACGACGCGAACCTCCCCCGAGGACATCCCGGTGCGTTGATGATGAAGCGAGGCGTTGTCTCGCTTTTTTTTCCTCTTTATTCTTCGCTTTTCCATTCTCCCGAAATCTGCTATCGACGATTTAAAATCGCGAAAAAATTGGGTGCCGATTTTTTGGTCATTTCGATAAATCGAATCGCGCATCACGCAATTTATAAATATAACAGAAAATACGGAAAAAATGATAAAAAAAAAAAAAATTTCTTCATTTACGATCGATTACATCGAATCGATCGTATCGTCGATCGATCGTAACAACGTATCGGATGATAAAAAAAATCGTTCCTGGTACTGTTTTTTCGATAAAAATCATCTTGTATCCCAAAATTATCAGTAATGTATCGCGCTACTCTTTAAGGTGATATAAAAATCGATAAAATCGCTTTCCGGGTATAAACGTGACGCTTACTGCACGCTGAATGCGATTAGCCGCTCTTCCGTTCGCGTTGTATCTTTTTCTCTCGAAATATTCGCGATCCCTCACGCGTCCTCGACGTCGCGTTCGCGAATACTGAAAACCCAAAGGAAGCGATGTACTTACGAAGAAACACTCGCGGAAGGGTACTTCAGCACGTCCTTTCGTAAAGTGGATAATCGATTCGATTGTTTCTTAAAAATCGCTGTTGACCTCCAGACAGACGGATCGACATGAATGATCATATATTCCTCCCCCTCTTCGCATCTTCCGAGATATTCGACGGGCCGACGACGTGTTTTGTTTGTATAAAAAAAATTGCATTCTCACGATGCGCCGCCATTTTGAATCGGGATATGCGTTAGAAATACAGTATACGGACAGTAGTAGCCGATCGATCGGCTGTGGAGCGAAGAATCATCGTCGTGATTCGACGGCTCATTCACGATCGCGAGAGAGAGCGAGAGATAGAAGGAGAGAAAGAGAGACACGAACGATGATTCGCCAAAATTTCTCATACGCGGCGTTATTATAATGAGGCGATTCGCTCTCGTCATTCATAAGATATATCGGAGTCGAAGTTAAGGACAAACGAAACCAAAAGATCGAAAGTAAAATATCGTCGATGAAATTTTTTTTTTTTTACTCCGATCATCCGATCGGCGAATTCTAACGAATTTCCGCAGCGAAGTTGAGGACAAACGAATCCAAAAGATCGAAAGTAAAATATCGTCGATGAAATTTTTTTTTTTTTACTCCGATCGTTCGATCGGCGAATTCTAACGAATTTCCGCAGCGAAGTTACGGACAAACGAAACCAAAAGATCGAAAGTAAAATATCGTCGATGAAATTTTTTTTTTTTTTTATTTACTCCGATCATTCGATTGGCGAATTGTAACGAATTTCCGCAGCGAAGTTAAGGACAAACGAAACCAAAAGATCGAAAGTAAAATATCAGCGAAGATTTTTTTTTTCGATTTATTCCGCTCATTCGATCGGTAAATTTTAACGAATTTCCACCACGAAGATAGGAGAACCGCGAGGTTTCTAACGTCCAAAGCCCCGCTGGAGGGTCGGGGGACAGAATAAAAAAAGTCGCACGCGCGGCTACGGCGGAGTTCTTTCCATCGCGCGGCCGAGCGGAGACCTTGGCCTGAATTCGTAGCTGGGCTTACATGATAGCAAACCGAAGAGCACGGGGCGCACACAAGTAGCCTTAGTGTGTATACATGTGAAACAAACCTATCGCGGTGAGCTCAGGCGGGTGGGGAAGCGCGGGAAGATGCTTTCTAATTTCGGAGCTGGCGAAACGATTGAGTTTCATGCAAATTTATTCTTATTAAAGTTTTTCGCGATCTCAAAAAAAAAAAAAAAAATTCATCCATTTGCCCGATGAAAATCGCGAAGATCCAAGTGTACCAAAAAAATTCTTCGAAAAGTTCCCGATATCGAAATAAAAATTTTCAAAATTAAATAAAAATGAAAATTAAATAAAAAAAGATCGAAAGTGTCGTACAGTTTCGCGATCGATTACGCAATGATTGCCGGCCGGCGTCTCGAGAACATTTACTGCGATGACTATTTTCTTTACGCGAACGCGGCGGTGGACTTTGCGTATACCATGGATAAGAGTGATATTCTTCGTCGTATTCAAATACGTCCAAAGTCGCTTTGAAATTCTTGAATTACGTCTGATTTACTACGAGAGAAATCCGTTTGGTTCGCACGCGCGAAGTCCGCGTTAAAGAACGTATGAATGAAGCGCGAGGAAGGGCGCGTCGAGTTGCGTCGCGATACCGAGAAACTCGACGTAGCTCTTTAAATATACTTACATGCAAATATATATACATATATACTTGGGTTTCGTAGAGCTGTCGATCTACGAGCGTTCGCAGACTTCGTAGAAAACCCTACGAAAAACACCGCTATGTTCCTATTGTCGATTCGTCTGTCCCTATTATTGACACCCCCGGGTCCTGATTACTGACACCCCCTTTTCAAAGCCACTAACATAGCCAACCGTTGCTATGGCAAACATAGACTCCGTGACTATAGGCATTTCATGATATGCACCCCTCCGTGACTTTAGCTTTGCCGCGATAGTATGCGTTCCGTGATTTCAACCCCCCGTGACGTTAGCATTGCCGTGCCACTATCCGCTCCGTGATTTTAATCCCCCGTGACTTTAGCGCTGCCGTGACGGTAACGACTACGTCATTTTCAACTCCCCCGTGACGTTAGCATTGCCGTGCCACTATCCGCTCCGAGATTTTACCCCTCCGTGGCGTTAGCTGTGCCATGACGCTATCCACAACGTCATTTTCAACTCCCCCGTGACGTTAGCATTGCCGTGCCACTATCTGCTCCGTGATTTTAACCCCCCGTGACGTTAGCATTGCCGTGCCACTATCCGCTCCGTGATTTTAACCCCCCGTGACTTTAGCGCTGCCGTGACGGTAACGACTACGTCATTTTCAACTCCCCCGTGACGTTAGCATTGCCGTGCCACTATCCGCTCCGTGATTTTACCCCTCCGTGGCGTTAGCTGTACCATGACGCTATCCATAACGTCATTTTCAACTCCCCCGTGCCGTTAGCATTGCCGTGACACTATCCGCTCGGTGATTTTAAACCTCGTGTCATTAGCTACTCCCCAATGTATACCCTTCCGTGACTTCAGCCCCTTCGTGCTTTTCGTCGACCCGTATTTATCGGCTCTCCGCGAGTTTAGTGGTATTTAGAGAGTATTTAGTCCCTCCGTGACTTTAACCCCTCCGTGCCGTTAGCATATTGTTTAAATTACCTTCTTATACACGGTGGCGATGACGGCGACTGCGACAGCATTTTTTATGTATATAGAGAGATATATATGTCTACTACATGCTTATAAGCTGTATAAAGCGCGAACGCGCTTGCACGTGGAGCCATGCGAAGCCGAGGAGAGGCTCAGCACGAATCGTTGAGCGTGAGAAAGTAAGGAAAGAAGTGGCTGGTGTAGAGAACACGACGGAAGAAGAAAGAGGAGATGCGACATAACTAAGTGTCTCGTGTCAATTCTTAACTCGAGTTCAACGATAATTCGTATCAAGAAAATAAAAAAAAATTCCTCGCATTTTCTCTCGTAAATAATATATTCGCTATTTATAATTTTGAATTTTCCTAAATACATTATTATTCGGATAAAAATTCGAAAAAAATAGCTTCGCTGCAAAAAAATTGGTAAAATTTAATGCACTCGTAACATAAATTTTTAAAAAATTCGTAAAATAAAAAAGTAAATTGCACTGGAAGTGATAAATTTTTCGTTATCGTATGTAATTTTCAAATCAACTCGGATATATTTGGAAACATTTAAATTACCATTTTGTAGAATGAAAGGAAAAAAATGATGAAGAGAACGCGTAATAATTCCGCGGTGGATTAACCAATGTATTCACATTTTAGTTGTTAGATATACCTACTTATATCTATCATTGATACAGCTGCGTGACGGTTGAACATTATGTAATAGACAAGCGGCGGAGTCCGTCTTCGTCGCGGATGATTATGAAATTAATCACTATTCACACTGCGCCCCCTTTCCTGGATGCGGGGAGACCTGATATTTTCGATAATCGTATGAGATTAATTATTATCGTCAAAGTAGTTTCTGTTTCGCCAGTCAGCGTCTCAAGTTGCAAATGGCAATGGCGGATTCCCGAGATAATACCTTTGTACCGTTTTCCTTTGTTCGTTACATCGCGCGTAGCAAAATTGTCGGCGTAACGAGGATGTAATTGCATGCAATCGACTGCTACTGTCCGACATTCGTGATTCCGTTTCGTCGGCACTTCCGTCGGCATTCAATTGACAAAAATTAATTTCTTCGCGTTTATCTTCCGCCACCTAACGTATGAACGAAACAAAAGGGGGCGACAAACCCTTAAAAAAAAAAAAAAATGGGAATAAAAAATGTATGAATTTTTTTTTAAAAATGGGAATACAAAAAGTATGAAAAATTTTTTTAAAAATGGGAATATAAAAAGTATGAAAATTTTTTTTAAAAAGTGGGAATATGAAATGTATGAAAAAAATTTTAAAAAATGGGAATATAAAAACTATGAAAAATTTTTTTAAAAAGTGGGAATGTGAAATGTATGAAAAAATTTTTTAAAAAGATGGGAATATGAAATATATGAAAATTTTTTTAAAAAAATGGGAATATAAAATGTATAAAAAAATTTTTAAAAATGGGAATATAAAATGTATAAATATAAAAAAAAAAAAAAAATGAGAATATAAAATGTATAAAAAAAATATATTTTTGGCTCGTGGCAAATGTCACAATGTCCCGAGTAACGACCCTCAATGACTTTAATTGAGGTCTCTCCCTGTCTTACTTTTCGTTTATTTGACCGTCGAGCGATAAATCAATTGTCGTACGAAACTTCGTACGAAAAGTCCGACAGGTCCCAGTCGCGCGGTCGTTGTCGAGTTATTTAAAAATTGAACTCATTTATGCCTCCAAACGAGTGAAATACTCGTTTAATTATT
This sequence comes from Cryptus viduatorius, assembly GCA_964006125.1. NCBI lineage: Eukaryota > Metazoa > Arthropoda > Insecta > Hymenoptera > Ichneumonidae > Cryptus > Cryptus viduatorius. Next base: position 1,404,765 of record OZ023229.1, read on the forward strand.
CTAATTGGCAAGAAACGTTACATAGTAATATTCTAAGTTAATCTTCCACGTGTTTCTCGTTGCCGTTGTCTATCGTTGGCTAACGACCCGAAGACATTCGGCAGTCCGCTCGATCGAGTATCACCGGGGAGTCGTCAGTCGCGTGAGAAATTATTTCGTGCGTCTGGAAAGTTAGACTTCATTAGCAACCGGTGAAATAGTCGTCGGATAGAGAAAAAAAAAAAAAAAAAAAAATGGCGTGCGAAGGGAGTCGCGGAGAAGTTACGCTAAACACGGAGAGCCGTAGAAACTCCGCATCGCGAGACGAGTTTCTCGCGCGAATTTAGAAGCGAAAGATCAGAGAGAAAGAGAGAAAGAGAGAGAGAGAGAGAGACTCTCAAAACAGAGAGAAGTTCATCCCTCCTTTGGCAACAAATTAAGGAATTTCGACGCTCCGGAATTGAGACGCGTCTCCGGCTTTGTCGGTTACACGAAAGGGCCGAACTTCGAATTCGTCTTCCTTTTTGCTTCTCTCGCGCTTTCCGCCATCACAGCGCATCAACAACGGCAACACACATCAAAAACTCGAAAGACTATCCCCTGTCAGCGCTCGGACCTCATTTTTGCAAAACTCGTAGAGAAACAGTCATCAACCTTAACGCACATTTGCCTTTTCTTCCTTTTTTTTTTGCTCCTATCTCCGCACGCTTCAGGCGTGAGCGACGTGACTCCATTAGCAATTATTAACGAGCGGACTAATCAACACGTCATTTTCATTTTTCATAACTCCCGCGACGCGGCTACAGTTAATTATTTCTATTATTTATCTTTGCCACTATGCGCCGCTCTATGAATGATAGTTTGTGTAGTATTTGTAATTTCTTTTTCTTTTTTTTTTTTTCAATTTTTTACTGGACGCCCAACAAAGCCGTTCGTTCCAAGTCGATCGTCGAGAACTACTTGGTCGCGATAACACTTATCAGCAATACGTGACACAGAAATATATATCGCGGAACGGCGATTTCTATTGAGAGATTCCATAGAATTTTTTTTTTAGAAAGGATTAGTCTCGAGAGGCATAAAAAAAAAAAATTTCGAGTGATATCTTTTTTTTTCGTAAAAATATCGATAATCGACATCGATCTGCTGATATTTAAATAGATTAAAAAAAAATTTCGAGATATATCTTTTTTTTTCGTGAAAATATCGATAATCGACATCGATCTGCTGATATTTAAATAGAAAAAAAAAAAAAAATTTCGAGAGATATCTTTTTTTTTATTCTATTTAAATATCAACATATCGATGTCGATTATCGATATTTTTACGAAAATACCTCAAAAAAGTATATTTTTGCGGAAAAAAATATATAAAAATAGATATAATTTTTGTAAAGAAATTTATTACGAAGTATTTAAGAAGAATTTAATTTTTTAATGAAACACTTCGGTTTCGCTCTTTTCGTTCATCGAATTATTGATTTTTCAACTTTTTTTTTTTTTTTTTTTTTTTTTTTTTTCGATTGCAGAAAATTCTGGACGAACGTTTGAATAGCCGAGTCGACTCGATGGTCGCTGCCGGATTGGTCAAAGAACTTTTGGATTTTCACGCTCGTTACAACGCCGAAAGATTGAAAACCAACACGTGAGTGAACGCATTCGTAAGTGTATACAATACGAAAAAAAAAAAAAAAAAAAAAAAAGATCGCAGTTGTGCGTTACAACGTATCTGTTACATAGTAAAATACGTAAATAATAACGTGTATCGAGTCTCTCCGATAAATGTGACGGAAATGTATATTTATTCATCCGTATATCGTCAACGGGATCAATAATTTATCATTGCCATTGACAATAGTCGCCAAAGACTATTTATACAAAGTCTATATCCGGGTTATTTCTTCCTCTTCACGAGTACCTCAGCAAATTGTCGAGAGAAAGAAAGAAAGAAAAAAAATTTGCAGACGAGACACGCGTGGCGCGGGTGCTTTCTCCGAATTCTCGTCGCGAGTCTCTTCCTCCCTCTGCATCAGCTTTGCGACGCGTGATCTGCGATTTCAATCGTTGCGTCGTCGCGTTTCTTCTTTTTTTTTTTTTATTCCGTGCAAACCGGAAGTCCGGCTATTATTTAAATATCTCCGACAGCGAGATGCGTCGAAATTAAGTTCGCAAAAAAAAGACGTACATATTTCTCCGAAAAAAAAATATATATACATACTTCTCCGGAAAAAAAAAAAAATTATATACATATACATATTTATCCGAAAAAAAAATATATATACATATTTTGCCGAAAAAAAAATATATATACATATTTTTCCGAAAAAAATATATATATACATATTTTGCCGAAAAAAAAAATATATACATATTTTGCCGAAAAAAATGTATATATATACATATTTTGCCGAAAAAAAAAATATATATATACATATACATATTTCGCCGAAAAAAAAAAATCGTATCGTCTCGAGACTCTCGCGATCGCCGAAATACGGTGCGGGGGTGGTATCAACCGTAAATTGAAAAATGATCAATCATTTCGGCATCTGTTTCGATATCTCGTGAATTACATATATCTACAACTAGACGATGATGACGATCGGTTAAGTATACGTTTAATGAAGTATGTACTCCGGTTTAGAAATTTTCCAGAGTCAGAGAACGGGAACGCGCGCGTGTATCGCGCCGCGTGCTCATTAACGTTTAGAGTATATGTACGCGGGGCACATGTGCTATATAGCTATATACCCTTCTTTCGCGTCTAGGATTCCCGTCTCCGCGTTTCTTCTGCCGTTTCTCTCGGCTCCTCACTTGTATTTGTACATATTACGTATTTGTGTACTCAGGTGTACCGAGAACGCGATCTTTGCGTGTATCGAAGACGAGTCGACTCGATACATTTGAAGTTTCGTGAACGCGCGCATCGCGTGGGGGGAATCCCCTTTGCGCCGTTATACGATATTAGAAAATCGTTGCACGACGTGTACCTACGTGTCCCCAAACGAATTTATCGGCCCTGTCCTACATTCGCGTTCGACGCGTACGTCTTCTTCGGCAACTTTTGACCCCTCGACATTTTTTTTTTCTCCCCCTGCGAAAGACGCGATCCCCTCGAAACATCGATACATCGAAACATCGAAATTCGGCGAAGCGTCGCGAACGGTAATTGGTATTTCGAGAGGTTCGGTTCGGATTAAAATTATTCGGTTTCACATCTGCTTACGTTCTTTTAATCACTGCTACCACTTTTTTTTTTTTTTTTTTTTTTTTTTTTTGGTACTCAGACGGCGCTGCGGTGTCAATGACTGAAATGCCATTTTTACGCCGGTGGCGGATCATTAAGTAATCAGCGTTGGCAGCACGTGTCTTATCTCTTTAGAAATTCTTTCGCCAATTTCCTGATCGGCTATCGCGAAATTCTCACTTCTCATGCCACTAACCGCGGAATATAATATCGATACATTGCGATTCTATCGTAAAGATTATAATCCATCTACGAATCCGTTACTCTCGATTATTTATCTTTTCGATCTTTCATACCTGTGATTTTCTATAAATACGGAAATTTCTTTTTGCCGATCGAAAAAAAAAATTTCTCGTTTCGCTTTCATCGATCATTCGCGGCGACGTGTATACATCCTGTCGCATTTATTTATTATATGTCTCTTTTTTTTTTTTTTTTCGTTATTATTACTCTTAATACGCGCGACACGGTACTGCGGAAAGTATATCGATGGAAACTTTCACTTTACGTAATTTTCATTCCCTCCGTCGTCGAGACTTTTAGACGATCGTCGGCGTCGGTCGCCTGTGTTTTTTATTTACCAAAGATATCGACAACCCCAGGATCATCGGCGGCAATGTACATTTGATCTATCAGCGATGTAATACTCATTCGTAATCCGCTTCGGTGTTTTTTTTTTTTTCGTATTTTTTTTTTTTTTTTCACAATTTTTTTTTTTTTTTTCGTAATTTTTTTTAGACTGACAAAAAAAGGCACACGAATGTACATTTGATCAATCAGCGTTGTAATACTCGTTCGTAATCCGCTTCGGCGTTTTTTTTTTTTCGTAATTTTTTTTTTTTTCATAATTTTTTTTTTTTCGTAATTTTTTTTTGTTTCGTAATTTTTTTTTTTCGTAATTTTTTTAGACACAAAAAAAACGGCACACGAATGACCTCGTATACCGGCGACAAGACCGATTTATCAGCAATATATGCAGTTGTAAGCGCACGTTACGCGCATTAAGAAATCTGAAAAATGCGGAAAAAGCGTTTTGCGGAATAGAAATTGCGCTTTGAAAATTTATCTTTTCCCGCGTCGTGTCGTACGCGACCGTTAAAGAAGATTGCGCGAAACATGCTGATTATTGCTCGTCGCCGATTTATCAAATACTCTTGTAAGATAATAGTTAACTACATATATTGTATCAGTTTAACCGGTAATTATATTACGAGATCGCGTCATAGCTGCGCGCTACTCGGACGCGAAGAATTGATAAGAAGAGGAGTTGTACACTCGTATGTACGATTCGCTCTCTCAGTTTCCGATCGTATCTATAAGCTGAAAGCAACACGTGGCTCCCGAGATACTGCATAACTCGCGGCCGACCCACTCTCCGATAATCCGAGAGGGAAGTTTCGCGGGTCTTTGCCGCGACGCGGCAATTCGGCGATTTTTCATTCCGCGCGGTTTCGTGTGTATAACACGTTAATTTAATTTTTTGCAACGCTATCCAAGATTTTCGTTGGGCGCATAGAGAAAATCGTCAATCGCGTCTCGTAGTACCCGAAAAAAAAAAAAAAAAAAAAAAAAAAAAAAAAAAGATCGATCGTTGGTCCGCGATGTTTGCTGATACGAAAAAAGTAGCTATTCAAGAAACGCTGCGGAATTTCAAGACGAAAAAAAAAAAAATAAAAAAAAAAATAAAAATAATGCCTCTGCACTCGATGTGTATCCACTGAGTTCGCAGCGACGCAGTCGTAAGCTTCCAATCATAAAAATATCGCAACCGCAGCAAAAGTCCCGAGGCGAATGCGCTATTAGACGTTCGCGAGACGCGTGCATACTATTCCGTTGATTACTTATAAAGCGACACGTGCAACAATGTCTCCTTCCGATAGCGCGTAGTCGTCGGTAAAGAGGAGGGGAAGCGAATACCGTCGTAAACATAATTCCCGCGTAATAAGGATACCAGGAAAACGCGTGCGCATGCAGATATTAAAAATCTCCGCGATACACCGCCATTTTTATTAGAAGTGCAAAAATAGACGCGTCAGGTGCGTTTATCCGTAACAATGTCCATCGGAATTTCTCGTTGCGTCGGAAAAAGCAGCGGCTACTCGTTTTTCACCGTTTTATCGTCGGTAACTGATAAATTCGGCATTTTTTATTACGCGGAATCTATCGAAGTCATAATGCGCGGTATATCGCGCGACCACTATAATGCGTAATTAGTAGTGTAATCTCCACAATACGCGTATTCTTTCGCTCTCTCTCTCGCGGACCGCCTAGCAACAGTTCACGAAAATACATCGCACAACTCCTCCTTCTTTCAATGTTACGACTAGTAACCCGCTAAACGCTCTCGAAAAAAAAAAAAAAAAAAAAAAAAAAAAAAAAAATTTCTTGCGAGAGTTCTCGAGCGATTCGCGATTAACGTTATTCAAACGCGTAAAGTCCTCCTTATCGGTGAACTATATATTTGTTATCTGTCTCTGTCGGGGTTTCGAGAGCGTTAAACCCGGGCTAACGTTGGACTGCCGATCTTTTGCGCGCCGCTTATACAAATAGGGAAACAAATTCGTAATAAGGAAAGTCAATTTGCACACATATGTGGATAGGCAAGCTGTGCAATTTTTTAATCCGCTATTTTACGCTAATTTAATTGCGTGATTCGTTAGATAATCTCTCCGAACGCACCGTTTGTATCTTCGTAATTTTTTTTTTTTTTTTTTCGATTTTTTTTTCCCTCGTAATTATTAAATTGAAATTTTTCAATTCGCTATTTTACAGTAATTTGATTACGAGATTCGTTAGAAAATCCCTGCGATCGCACCGTTTGTATCTTCGTAATTTTTTTTTTTCGATTTTTTTTTCCCTCGTAATTATTAAATTGAAATTTTTCAATTCGCTATTTTACGGTAATTTAATTACGAAATTCGTTAGAAAATGTCTCCGAACGCACCGTTTGCATCTTCGTAATTTTTTTTTTCGATTTTTTTTTTCCCTCGTAATTATTAAATTGACATTTTTTAATCCGCTATTTTACGGTAATTTAATTACGAGATTCGTTAGAAAATGTCTCCGAATGCACCGTTTGCATCTTCGTAATTTTTTTTTTTTTTTTTTCGATTTTTTTTTCCCTCGTAATTATTAAATTGAAATTTTTTAATCCGCTATTTTACGGTAATTTGATTACGAGATTCGTTAGAAAATGTCTCCGAACGCACCGTTTGCATGTTCGTAATTTTTTTTTTTTTTTTTTTTTTTTTTCGATTTTTTTTTTTCCCCTCGTAATTATTGTTAAATTAAAGGCCTTACGGGCTTTGCGCGATCTTTTTAAAAAATTTATGAACGGAGAGTAAAACCCCGAATCCGGATGCTTATCATCGCGATTTCTATATTAAGACGCGAAAGCTTAAAAAAAAGAGTATACAATTCGTATGAATTTGTGCAATTCGCATACGAATATGAGACACGAGAGGCCGAGACGCGGAAAAGAGGTGAGAGCAGAGTCCGCACGATGCTTCGATTAATTTTCGCGTCCGACTCCCCGCGACGAAACTCCGCGACGATACTTCATTTTTGTCGACGGGGATATACATATTTGGAATGCTGACACGCTGTGTGAACAAGTGAGCTCCGCGTCTCGACTGTTCGCTCGATGTTATTCTCTCTCTCTCTGTCTCTCTCGGGATTTTCTGCATAACGTGCAACTCGTTTTTTTTTTTTTTTTTTTTTTTTTTTCTTCGCCACGTAAGCGCCTTCGGCTTATGGTATATGTTTTCTCGTCGTCGAGAATCGCGAGAGCTATGGCTGTTTCTACTCGATAAGCCGCTTCGCCGCGTCTTACATGGGGTAAAAAAAAATCGTTCGAACAGATTGGAACTTTGAGGAAAAACGCCGAACAGCTATTCATTGGCATTGGTATCGATATCCCACTGAAAAACAATTACTACGCGGCGGTTATCGAATGTACAAATATACGCGGTACACTCGATTCCCGGTACTCGAGAGTATTTCTTTACTCTCCCGCCGCGCGCTATCAGTCGTCGGTGTTCTACCCGACGCGCCTTCCAATCTCAGCCCTTTTTGCCACTCTTTCGCGATGCACGGGATACATACCGCGTATTCGTCCATTCGCTGCACTCCCCGCAGAGACCTTCGCACTCCGCTATCGGGAATATACATTCCTACAAAGACCTCTCCTCCTGTTTCTCCGTTCTCGTTCTTCCCTCGGATAACCGAGCGACGAGAATAAACGAGAGAATAAAACGATAATGGTAATGCAACGCGGACTTTCGAAGTTTTTTTCGTTACCTATCCTTACCGTCGACGTAACGAAGTTCCGACGCGAGGGTAACGGAAATGCAACGATTATTAGCACCGGACGAAGACTCGATCCACCGGGTTTTTCCGATGATTCGTAAACACGAAATCATTCGTATTTTTTTTTTTTTTTTTTTTTTTTTTACGCGGGTAACCGACATGTTTCGCGACAAAAAAAATGTTATAAAAGACGAAAAAATTTTTAATTTGATAATTAAATTTTTTTTTTTTTTTTTTTTTTCGTAGATCGCCGGATTATACCAGAGGAATCTTTCAATCCATCGGATTCAAGGAATTTCACAATTATCTTATACTTCCGGAAGATGAGAGAAACAGCGAAAAGGTGGGTATCTTTTTTTTTTTTTTTTTTTTTCGCGGAGAATCAAAAGAAAATTGCGATAATTGATAAACAATGTTTTATCGAAACGCTTCGATAATATCGAGAGTTCGATTGTTTGCAAACAGAAAATTTCGCAACCCATTGCAATCCGCGTGTATATCGGCACTCGTAGATCGCGGTGTGTCTTGTTGACGTTATTTATCGATGACTGCACCAGTTGCACGAATATTAGCAACCAGACGAGAGTCATAACAATTGTTGCGCAGTAAACGGCAACATAAGTGACTATAGAGAGAGAGAATCCGATCGATTAGAGCGGTCGGCAGGATATCCCGGCGTGTCATCGACACGTGCCAAACGCCGCGGTATGCATCGGAATTCACATATATATCGCTATGTCGATATCAAACACCGATTTTTGGGTCCACGAAAAAAAAAAAAAAAAAATCGAAAAATTCTTACGACTCGTAAAATCGATTTTAACAATAATTCGTCTAATTTTTTTTTTTTTTTTTTTTTTTTTTTTTTTTAAGGGTGAAAAGCTGCTGAAACAAGGAATCGCTGATCTAAAAATGGTTACGAGACGATACGCGAAAAGACAGCAGAGATGGGTTACGAATCGATTCATACGGAGAGTCGATAGGCAGGTAATGCCGACGGAAAAAATTAAATTTTTTTAACAATTATTGCGATTCTAAAAGAATTTTTTATTTTTTTTTTTTTGATTAACTAAACTTTGTCTGAACTGTTTAGGTTCCTCCCGTCTATAGTTTGGACTGTACGAAAGTCGAAGAGTGGAATTCTCGAGTTCTGGAACCGGCAGCCGCGATAGTTGAGGCAAAATTGAAGGGTGAAAAACCGTCTCAGAGGCCATTAAATGAAACTGTTGATTGCGAGAAATTTTCGGATAGCAGCAACGAGGAGGCCCACTGGTGTGAGGTACAAAGATTTACCGATAATACGAAAAAAAAAAATTTGTTTCTATAGAAGCAAAATTTGGAAAAAAATAATATGGACAAAATATGGAAAAAAAAAAATTATTTCTATAGAAACAAAATTTGGAAAAAAAAATATCGAAAAAATATGGAAAAAAAATTAGTTTCTATAGAAACTAAATTTGGAAAAAAAATATCGAAAAAATATGGAAAAAAAATTAGTTTCTATAGAAACTAAATTTGGAAAAAAAAATATCGAAAAAATATGGAAAAAAATTAGTTTCTATAGAAACAAAATTTGGAAAAAAATAATGTGGAAAAAGTATGGAAAAAAAATGTTTCTATAGAAACAAATTAGAATTTTGTTTTTTTTTTTCAAATTTGTTTCTATAGAAACAAATCTTTTTTTCTTTTGATAAAAATTTTTTTTTTTTTTGGGAGACATATATGTCTCGCGATTAAGATGTTAATCGATTAACTACCGTTTCAGACTTGCGAAAGAGTTCTGATCGGCGAATTACAATGGGGTGCGCATATAAACGGTGCGAAACACAAACGCGTGGCGCACAGGAGAAAAAGAATGCAAGAAGAAGAACGGGAACAGCAAGAACATCGTGAAGAAAAGATTTCCGAAATCGTGAAGCAGTGACGGATCGGGAAATAAAATTTTAAAGATCTTCCGTCATTTCGAGAGATAAAACCTATTTATGTAAAAAAAGAAAAACGTTTACGCTTAACGTTGAAGATGCAACGATATCTTAAAGTTACGATAAACTTTCTGTAAATCTGTTTTTTCATATCGATTTGTTTAAAATAAAAAATACGTGATACGAAATACTATCGAAATTGAAAATATTTACTAATGAAAACCTTTCCCTCGTTGCGTGATTTGCTCAACGCGCTGAAAACCGATTTATTGAAAATGCGCTGGAAAACGATTTTTTTATGCTGAAAAACCATTTTTTGTGTTGAAAAACGATGTTTTGTGCTGAAAAACATTTTTTTGTAGCAAATCTGAACGATGTTTTTCTGAATCCGAAAAAGCCGAACGGAACGCTGCAGCGCCCGTTTTTATCGACTGCTGGTCGGTACAATTTCTGATTTGCTGCTATTGGGTATCGGTGTTCCGCGCGCGTGTCATTCCGTCAGAATGAAAGTCTACTGATTTTACCAGAGATGCGATGAAAAGTACTTATACCATCGGTCGTATACGTGAATTACGTCCATTATCCATTCGATACTTAGATTACTTCATCTTCGCAGTTCCCAAACGATCGAGAAGTTTTTTCGCGGATTCCTATCGCTCCCCGATGTATAGAATGTAAAATAAATAATACGTAATCAAAAAGATAACCAATGCAGCATACAGCGGCAATTTCAAAGATTCTTCGGTACGATGTATCGCATTATGTAATTATAAAATAATTGCGAGATCCTTTCATCCAAAGTCGCAACGAGCGTCGTCCACGCATCTCGACGCATAATTGTCGCGTCGCGACAATCGAAACATCGACGTACATATTAGTCCGTATCGTTCGCGAGGTTAGGTTAACCTCTACGCGTTATCGTGTATAATGCAAAGTCGGCGTTCTCGTCGTCAACAGTATTTACAATGCTAGCATCGTGTATATACAAAAATTTATGTCGCACGGGACTTCGAAATTTCGGTGCATCGATCGCGCACATGAGCAGCGCGTTCGACGGCTCCAACGTCGCGCGCGGTGAGCCGAAAAATGTCCGAATCTTAGAAAAACCAATTTTCCCACAGCGCCGACGTTATAGCAGTGAAACGGGAGTGAGATTACCGACTCTTACGGATTTTCCGATAAAACTATGGCCGTCGTTTTTCAAAACAATACGCAACGCGTTTTTCGTCAATATGGTCGTAAGACCGCAGTGGGATCCCGAATTTCAGATCGCGGATTTCGTCTCCGCATCGAAACAGGTAAATCCCGCATAACGAATTTTCGTCGTTTATTCAAACTCCTCAGGTGACGCAATCTGATTTCAGGCACTTGTCGTTGTCGGTAGGGCACTTGCGTGCGAAGATTACGAAAGATTAAATGGTCTCGTGACCGACGAACTTTTGCAAACTTTGCGGCCAAAGATCAGCTCTCTGACGGAACAACAGAGACAACTTTTGGTCGTCGACAGCGACGATATTTACATGAGTTTTCCCTACGAAGTCGGCATCATTCAAGACGGTGACGGAGGTAAAAAAATGTTAACGCACCGCTAACTTTTCCATTTTTTTTAAATGAAAAAACAACTTTAGCGTAACTCTTAAATGCGATGCGTTGCGATGCGACGCGTTTGGAAAAAAAATTAATAAATTCAAAATATCCTAAAAAAATTTTATTCCTTTAAAAAAAAGAGGAAACACAGCAAAATGTTCTTGAAAACAATACGAAATTTCCGAAAAAAAAAAAAAAAAAAATGAAAAATTGAAAATTTCCTTAAAAGGTTTTACGAACCTTTTAAACTAATATTCTGACCGCAATTCTGAAGCTAAAACTACAAAAATGTTTTGATGTACAAATTTCGTGGCAACATACAGATGTGCGCGATTTTTTTTTTTTTTACGTTATTTTAAGGATTTTTTTTTTTTTTTTTTTTTTTTTTCAGATCGGGAGAGAACTTTCGTCGAGATAACAGTCGTTCATCATATGCTGCGAGGTTTGACGCAGATGCGACAAGCGGGTGAAGAACCGCCCATAAATATGGGAATGAAACCGGAATACAGAGAAAAAATATTCGTCGCGAACTATCGTTTCATTCGCGAATATACAAAGGGAGTCGATTCGCCTTGGATAGTCAATATGCTAAATCATTTCATGCCCGCCGCGTTGGTGAGTAGAAAATCAAAATCGTTGCAAATCGAAAATTAAAAAAAAAAAAAAATTGAGAAAAACCCGAAAAACGCATTTTTTTCTTGATTTTCAGATATGATGCGGCCGCCTCGAAGACGAAACTGCATTAACCCGAAGAAAATTTTTTTTTTCGACCGGCGTTCGCGATCGGTAAAGTTGACAGAGAGATCGCGCCGATTTATGTAACACGAGCCTTTCGAATCTTTTGTTATGTCGGATAATAAAGTAGAATGCTCGACTTTTATTAAAGTTATTTGGTTTTATCGAAAAAACTTATATACAATTCATATATATAAAATAGAATTTAAAATGTAAATATATATAGTGATTTTTTTTACTGCGTTTTACGATGCGTCCAATTGGTGCAGCAATCCGGGAACGTGATCCATAATCGGCAGTAGCGCTGCTCCGACGGGTTTGCCATTTTTTCCCAAAGAAACGACGATTGGCCCCTAAAATCATTTACGCGCAGCGAAAAATTCTCATTACTAAAGTTTCATTTTTCATAAAAAAAAATATAAAAAAAAATTTCTAATGCAAACAAAACTCACCTTGGAGCTCTGCGGATTATGCACGCGACATTCATTACCATTAGAATTCTGAAATAAATTAATTCGCTCCGTAGGAACGGAATTGTGAAAGTTCACCGTCCAATCTTGCGCTCCCGTTAATTTAACTCGTATAGAGTTTAAAAAAGGCTTCGAGAATTGTGATATTTTCGCTTTGCATCGGACTCCGGTTTGTTGAAAATTAATATCAACGTTCGCACTTGGAAAAGCGACGAGTTCGTTTAGTTTCAATATCGCTTGCGGAGGTTTTCCTGAATTTTCAAAAATTCATTTTTCGATATATCGATAAAAAAAAAAAAAAAAAAAAAATGTGCAAAAATGCATAATTACTCTTGTAAACAGCATCCGTGAGACGATAAGGCTTCGTTACTGTGAGCGCAAACATAGGTATTTGATTCCGTTCTTTTCCTTTAAACCAAACGTCGATCGCTGCGGAAAAAAAAAGAAAAAATAAAAAAAAAACCAAAAAAAGTTAAATTCCTCGACTACTTTAATACCGCTGCAGGAGGAAACTTTGCCGCTTCGATTTCTTACATTTGCCGACTTCCTCGAAGACTTTCTGAACCGGTATGTCGCGCACGATGTATTTGCTTAAGTGTGTCAAGTATAATCCGCAATCGTTGCTCATTCTCTCGTAACTCGGACGGTGACTCGACGTAGAATACGCCTGTATCAAGTTTCGAAGATTTTTTTGACTTCGATACTCGTTGACCGTCGGTACTTCTTTATGAATTTCGGGATTACATTCTCTAAAAAAAAAAAAAAAAAAAAATTAGCGATTATTCGAGTTTTTTTATCGTAATAAATATCAATTTTTTTTTTTTTTTTTTTTTTTTTTTTTTTTTTTTTTCGGTGATCGATTTTACTTCGGAGGAACCGTTTGACAAGTATCAAGAACGACGACAAGCAATGCAGGATCGGTCGATAAAGACATCGCTAATAATTCACTTTCGCAGACCGCATCGCTCCGTAGATACGCTTTCGGCGCGTCGACCGCCAGCATATAACTCTCCTGCATCTTAAATCCGTGTCCAGCGAAATAGAAGAAACCTGTGGAATCCGCGAATTGTTAATCGATTATTTTCCTCGTTTAATCTGAAGCCGAAAAATGGAATTTTTTTTTTTTTTTTTTTTTACCGTAAACTCCTTCCGAAAGCGCGGAGCAAAATATTCGCATTGCATTTCTCATTTGTTTCGCCGTTAAATTTAAAAGACAGACAACTTTGAAGTCAATCTCTTCCAGGAGATGCGCGAGTTTCGTGACATCGTTTCTCGGCGTTTTAAGTTTTTCCTGATAATCGTAATCCTCGTTTGCGATTAACAGAGCGATCTTCGCAACAGCCTTTTCTCTCGGTAGATGAATCTGTTTAGAAGGACAAAATTGTTTTAGAGAAGAAATTTTAATTACGAGAGTTTCGAAAAAATGGTTTTTCCGAGACGTATACTTACGATGACGTTGCTGCGTTGCGTGCAAACTTCGCTAACGTCGTTCGTGATGTAGCAGTAGTATTTTCCTTCGTCTTTGGCACTGAATTTATCGATCTGAAAAACGCGAGAATACCATTTTCAAGATTCTCCGAATTCGCGATCGCGTTGTCGCAATAAAGTTGCATTTTAGGAAGAAACGGAAGATTTACCCGCAGTACGTTCGATGTTTGCATCTCAAGCTTCGTATTGTCGCGAAACCATTGATAACTCGGAGCGGGATGACTGCTAACTTCGCAATCCAAGGTAAACGCATCGCCTTTTTCAACTTCGAGAAACGCGATCGGCTGTTTCTCGATTACCACCCGAGTCGGCTGTATCCTGAGATAAATCGGCTCCGTATATTGCTGATCCATCGTCGAACCGTCGATGTCTATCTGCGAAACTTTACACCTGTACTCTCCCTCCTGAGAAATTCTAAAAATTTTTTAAATAAATTGAATAATTAAAAAAAAAATTATGAGGAAATTATTAATAAATTTTTTGTCCGAAAAATCACGAATAAAAATTTTACGAGAAAAATTATCAATAAGAATTTTACAAAAAAAATTATAAATAAACATTTTTTAAGAAAAGTTAACCATTTTACGAAAATAATTATAAATTTTACGAAAAAAATTATAAATAAAATTTTTTCGTGAAGAATTATAAAAAAATGTTGAGAAAAATGATGAATAACATTTAAAAAAATTTTGATTATGAATATTCGTAAAATGATTTTCATTGACGATGAAAAAATAATCCTTCCAATTCAGCGTCCAGCGGAGATATCGTAAGGTTTACCTATCTATCCTTATATTCAATTCTTCGCTGATCTGATCATTGAGAGGCGTATCTTTGTGATACCAGACGTATCTTGGAGGTGGTAAACCGACGGCTTTGCAGTTAAGTTTTAGATAATTTCCTAAAGCGACTTCAACGCCGTTGTCATCCGACGTTTCGTTGTTTGGTTGCCTCTCGATGACGAGAGGTTCTGTAAAAATGTATTTTTTGCGTTTTCTCTTAGAGTTACGTTGTTAAATGTTACTAATAATTGTTATTGATAGCCGAATGGCAAACCTGGACATCGGAGAATGGATAGCGCCCTCAAGAGACCGCAATCTTCCAGCAAAGTACACAAAATTCCTACGGTACACATTCTCGTGTTTAATTGAAAAAGTAAATTCTCCGCAGGCGATTTGGTCATTAAATTTTCATTTTTTTCCAAAGATTGCATCCACGACGATCTAATTGTTGAAAAAAAAAAAAAAAAAAAAATTACGATCGAAAAAAAAAAAATTTGTTGCCGCATTTCGAGTTTATAAATATATTTTTTTTCGATTTTTCCGAATGCCTTACCCGCGAATATCGAGGCGTTCCGAAACATTTTCGGCGAGAATTCTCCATCGAGAATTGTCATTCAATTCCGTGGTCAACTGTTTATGGACGGCAGCTGGTAATAACTCGATGTACATATCCTCGTCGAATTTGTACATTTTGGTTGTTGGTGTTGTTTACGAAAACTTTATCTTTTTTTTTCGACGTGCGACGTTGACGGCGCAATATTATGAATTCCATGCGTGAATCACGAGACTATAGTTACATACTAAAAACTTCTTCCAGAAATCGGTACATTCTTCGTAAAACTGACAGCACGGTTTACCAAAAGAAATTCAACTGGCCGTCCTAATAAACGAAAGGAATAAGGAAAGTAAATGACGAAAAACGCAAACTACAGGAAAACCATAATTTTTATTCCCCCAGTCGTTACAATCTCCTGATTTTTTACACTGAAGGAAAAGTGATACGAGCGCAACAAAATCGTGATATTAATTCCATTCCACGGCGATGGGATCACCGTTTTTGTATTTCCGCGTTCGGTCGGTAATAGATATCGTTTCGATTGAGTTCCCTGTTTTACCAACGATTTTTTAGATCCCCGTATTTCGCGCTCTTGACGTAGCGAAAAACAACGAAACGAATCGAGAAATTTATTAGCGATGTATGGCAGGTCGCGGCGTTAGGGTGTGCGGGGGGGGGGGGGGGGGTGGTTAGAGTGAACAGAGTAAAGGATAGAATGGAGGGAATATCTCTCTCATCCTGGGTTTCCCCGAATCTCCGCGGAGTGTCGCGAGAGTAACGATATTGCGGCGGTTCGAGAGGAATGTGTTTCACACATTGAGGCATAGACATAGCTGCGTTCGTCCGATATGGCGAGGGAAGGGGGGGGATGGAGGTATCCGGACCGACCAATGGCTTCGCGAAAAACACTTTTCTGCGCGATGCGCGTACCTCGATGCGCCGCCGTAATCTTGCGTATCAGTGACGGTCAGTTCCCCATCGAGAAGGCAGTGGGTACGGTGGGTAACCGCCACAGTGTTGTCTCGTCAAAAATACATATACATAAAATTAATACTTCGCGTTAAAGATATCGCTATCTCAAAACCCGTTGAGCAGCTATCTCCCCCCACCCCTCCGCTGTTTCCACGACAATTATATCGCAGCATCAGGGCCGATTTATCGAAAGATTTGCATCCGCGACTTCACACGCGCGCGTTCTGGCGTTGAGGAATCGTGAGAAGAAAAAAAATATTGTAACCGCGAAGCAGGCAAAAAAAGTGGAGGGAGAGAGGAGGAATCGAATAGAGTGCGTCGCGATAAGCGTGTGTTATACGCGCGCAACCCAAGGGTGGAGGGTTGCGAGAGAGCGTGCCGTTTTTGCGGCACGCTGATACATCAAAACGGTGCTACGAAAAAGTGCGAGTCCCAGAACATCCGATTATCGCGGATAACAGTTCATCCCACGTTCGAAGAACCCAACTGAGAGCCGTGAGAAGAGAGCGGAAAAAAAAAACACGAAGCGAAAACGGCGACTCGGGTTAACCAAGTGTACGCGTGTGTGTGCGCGCCACCTCGCGCGCCCGCGTGTCTGTTTTCACAACTCGTACGTGTGTGTCGTGTGTTATAACCCCGGAATTGTGTGAGTTACCGAGAGAGAGCGGTGTCGCTCGTGTGCACGTCGGTGTGTTTTACCCCGGCCATCATGGCGAACCCACGGAAATTCAGTGAAAAGATTGCTCTTCTGAACCAGAAGCAGGCCGAGGAGACTGTCGCATTTGAGGCAATAATGCGCGAAGTTTCCGATGTCACGAGCAGA
The DNA here is from genome assembly GCA_964006125.1 of Cryptus viduatorius. NCBI lineage: Eukaryota > Metazoa > Arthropoda > Insecta > Hymenoptera > Ichneumonidae > Cryptus > Cryptus viduatorius. Next base: position 1,421,633 of record OZ023229.1, read on the forward strand.
GTAAGAGACATCATTTTTTTTCCCGAATATATTTATATATATACATATATTCTTTTAGTAATTTCATTTTCTCATTTTTCGTGTCTCGGTTTCTCGTTGTCGTTTCTTTTCCTTCTTTATCCGTTTTTTTTTTAATTCGCGCGTACCTTTGATCCATCGTACACGCTTAGGTTACACTCGGAGTCGCAAGTTTCCGGATGTTAAAACGTAAACAACGAGTGGGAGCCTCGTTGCGCCGTACATATGTGCGCGGAGCTCCCCTCCCCCCTCCCATCGCCCCTCGTCCTACCTTTCGATATATATACATATATAAATATTATCTGCGTATTTCTCGATGTATGCGAGAGTTTGACTCGATTCCACAATTCTTTTTTTTCGTTCTCAATTGCGCTAAAACATCGGGTTTTTGTCATCTTTTATCTTTTTTTTCGTTATACCCGCCGTGTTTCGTGTATATGCGTTGCTCTTTACGCTCTTCTCCCGCCTCCCCCCTCCTACTCCCGCTGCCCCCGTCAACGTAATGTTGCCGCGCGAGGAGAGCACTCACCCACAGTTGAGACGCACACACGGGGGAAAGAGAGCCTCGTATTATAATTCTACATGTGTGAACACACCACGTAGGTATGCTACGGCTGCCGCTGCACTGTCGTCGTCGTCGTGGTCGGCGCGGCGAGTTTTAAGCTCAATGCAGCCGCCAGCAGGCGTGTGTTCTCCCGATCGTTTGATGGGCACGACGATGACGACGATGACGATGTCTCTCGCGCTTGAAAGCTCGCGAGAGATACGGAGAGACGCAGATTTTAGAGTGGCGGAACTCTCTGCGAGCGGGAAATTCTTTTGGGCACAGAGAACACTCCCCCCCCCCCTCCCCCTCCCCGCGTTTAAATACGAAGCGAGTAGAAAGCAGAATAAGTAACAGTAGTGGAAACTGATAGACGTTCGGACAACGACACGACGGCGGTTGCTGAAGATCGTTTATGCAGTTTCTCACGAATTTTTTTTTTTATTTTTTTTTATTTTTTTTTTTTCATTTTTTTACCGAAATAAGTGAAACAGAAAAACTTTTTCGCAGCTGCAATAGTATCTTTGTTTGCATTTATTTCGTCATCGAAGTATGTAACTGATTCCGCTTTTGATAAAATTCTGCGGGAACTTTGTTTCCGCGCATAGTACTTAACGAGACTCGCATACATTATCGAGAATGGAACGAGTCAATAGGACAGATAAAACGAATGCTCGCCTCGCGAGATGTAGGTATAGTTTTGGCCGATGATCGGGTTAAAAGGCAAAATTCGAAAAAAAAAAAAAAAAAAAAAAACATCGAAGGCGAGATAAATTTTCGCTTTCGCGAGATTCAGATACAATTTTTGCCCGACGATCGGATTAAAAGGCAAAATTTCAAATCTCAAAAAAAAAAAAATAATAATAGTATTAATTGCATCAAAGGAGAGATAAATCGAATTTACGCTTTCGCAGGTCCGATTTTAGCCGATGATCGTGTTAAAAGACGAAATTCCATATCGCCGAAAATAAAAAAAAAAAATTCTGCATCGAATATTCATTTTCATCGTACTGCGCGAAATTTCATGTTTGTTTGTATTTCGTACGGATTAATGTTTTGACGAGTGTCATCGCGATCGTTTATATTCGTACGAATGAATATTTTCGCGATTACGATCGCGTGCATTGATATTTCTAGCGCCCGAGACTCGCGGCAATTTACGTTTTACGAGAATTTATTTTCGATTTGAAAGAAAAATCGGTATTTTTATTATTATCGATCTTTTATATCGACAACGTTGCTGAATCTGCGATTTTGATATTTACGATGTTTTTTTAATGGAGAAAAAAAAATGATCGATCATTTTAACCGAAAAAAAAAAATAAAAAATAAAAATTAAGACGCCGTTTCGAGGTTATGTCGAATCTTTGACAATATAAATTCAATAAAAATCAAACATTCATTTTCGATTTGAAAGAAAAATCGGTATTTTTATTATTATCGATCTTTTATATCGTCAACGTTGCTGAATCTGCGAAATTGATATTTACGATGTTTTTTGAATGGAGAAAAAAAATGATCGATCATTTTAACCGAAAAAAAAAAAAAAAATTAAGACGCCGTTTCGAGGTTATGTCGAATCTTTGACAATATAAATTCAATAAAAATCGAACATTCATTTTCGATTTGAAAGAAAAATCGGTATTATCATTATTATCGATCTTTTATATCGACAACGTTGCTGAATCTGCGATTTTGATATTTACGATGTTTTTTGAATGGAGAAAAAAAATGATCGATCGTTTTAACCGGAAAAAAAAAAAAATGTTAAGACGCCGTTTCGAGGTTATGTCGTATCCTTGAGACTATAAATTCAATAAAAATCGAAAAAAATGTGTTTGAATCATTATCGGGGCATCCACCTTACGAAATCGGGAAGTCTATTGATATTGTAGCAACGAAATTTCATTTACGCGTAGGAATGTTTCTTTACTCAAGTGTTTCGCGATCTGAATTTTTGTTTGATAAGATTGGAGCTGAAATAGCTTACGTTTCATTCGTAACGCAATAATCATAATATCGCAAAATCAATTTCATCCGTTCGCACTAACGTCACAATTGACGATTAACAAAAGTTTTGCAACTTAACGATTTTTTGCTCCGTAACCAATGAAACGAAAGTTAGCAACGACCGGGAGTGGGGGGGGGTGGGCGCCGGGCAGTAGGAATCGCTCTATCAATTATTCATCCTAACGGAGTGTCTCGTTAACGTCGTTAATGAATTAAGCATGTCTGAGAGCTATTGAGCGGCGATGAGCGCGCAGTTCGAAGATATCTCTTTTTTCCGACGTAATATCGTATATATTAATTTTTAATATTTTTTTTTGTGCTTTAAAGATCATTTTTACGAGGCGTTTTTATACATTTTTTATTCGATTTCGTTGCGAACTTTTTTTTTTTTTTTTTTTTTTTTTTTTTTACGATTCGATCTCACGGCGGAGAGGCGAAAAGAGAGATTGATAGACCGGTAGTTCGAGACTCGTCTCTGTTTGTATTCCTTTTATAATGTACAAGCGCCCCGTAAGTAGCTATGGCGTATCGTGTGCGCGAGATGAACGGGAAGATTTTCAAGGATGCGGATAGGAGAGAATTGGCGCGCTGATGCTGCTGTGCTACCGGTGCACACCGATCGATGAACAAACGCGACATCTGCCTTTTTCTTGGTTCTCGATATCGTCGCGCTTCGAGACTTGTATAGCGTATTAAACGAATGCGACACGACATGTGCGCGTAGCAGAAATACAATTCGCGTATTTTTTTTTTTTTTTTTTTTTTTTTCGGACTTTTTTTTTTCTTTCGGACTTTTTTTTTTTTATACTCGCGAGCGAAAGTTACGAACGGTAATCGAAAAAAAAAAAAAAAAAAAAAAAAAAAACTGCGAAATTGCGAACAATAATCAATTCACAATCCTTGAAAACAAAAGGACGTTTCCCATCGGAAAAAAAAAAATGTCTGCTTTGCCGAAGAAACATTTTTAATAACGATGGCGAACGGCAGTTTGCCAACGGTATATTTATAACGAAGTAAATATGCATTAGAAAAAAGTTTCAACGATGCTTCGCTTTTACACGGGATAAGCAAAAAGACGAGAAAAAAAAGCGCTTTTGTGTATATTCCGCTAAAGCTACTATACTTTTCACCGAGTTTCGACTTTATGAGTTTTCTCGGGATTTCGAACGAAGCGCAGGTGTACGTACATTATGAAAATTCAAAAATAGCAAATCTCAACGCAGTACCGTACTCGACCGCAGCGATATACACAGTTTATGGAATTTTTTTTTTTTTTTTCATTTTTTTTTATTTTTTTTTTTGGTTCGTAATTTTTCTTTTTCATTTTTTTTGGTTCGTAATCTTTTTTTTTTTTTTTTTTTCATTTTTTTTTGGTTCGTAATTTTTTTTTTTTTTTGTTCGTAATTTTTTTTTTTGCGTTCTAAATCTCTTTTCCGTTCGCGAGATTTTTTCTATCGCGCTTAGTCCGCTCCGTTCGAAATTCACCGGGAAACCGGAGCACTACGCGACTCCGAGTCGAATATAATAAAATTCGTGTAATCATTGAACGGCCAGACACTCGCATATGTTTCACGATAAAACTGTATGCATGTGTCGCCGGGATTAAGGTCGATACAGATACGAATAATCCACGGAAGTGAAACAAATTTTTTATTCCTACAGTACGAAACGGTACACAATACTTCGCGCTCTTCGTACTCCGCGATCTTTTATTGATGAAAAATAAATAAAATTAATAATGAAAGAAAACGCTTTTCTCCGGATTCTTAACTATTCGCAGACGAGAAAAAATGAAATAAAAATATATATATCACCATTCCGCATTCGTTTGCACCGACGCGCGAGTTTTTTTATTTTTTTCTCCCCCCCCCCCCCCCCCCCCCATCGCTGCTATATTCCAGTGGCGTACAAACTATAATGAGTTTCCGTCTAAAAGAAAGTAACATACAAAAACTCGAGACCAGAATTAAAATCCTACAATTTTTTTCCTACCGCTACATTAATTTTCATTAACTTTAACCACTTTTCTCATTTTTTTTTTTTTTTTTTACTGTTATAAAATAAATGTACGAAAGTACACGTTCGCCCGAGAGTCGGGGCGGTACGTTCGGCGGTCAACCTGGCAAAAAGACACGTCCGGCTATGCGGAGATAAGGAGACCGTAAACGCGAGGTCGAGCAACGCACATAGCGGCAAGTTTCGTTGGCTATTCGTTTCAGTTACAAAAGAGTTTATACGTCCAGCGTTTCGCGGAGTGCTTTGGACGAAAATTGGAATTCATTCGGTATGCATATACACGTACGCGCCAGCGTCACACACACGAACGCCGCCATACATCCGCCGACAAAATATGATGATTTATCCGTCCCTTTTATCATTTGATGATTTTTTTTTTTTTTTTTTTTTTTTAAGAGAAAAATCGATGTATAGTCGTAAAAAATCGTTCCGATGCGAATTTTTACATTTTTTTTTTCTTTCGAGAAAAATCGATTTATAGTCGTAAAAAATCGTTCCGATGCGAATTTTTACATTTTTTTTTCTTTCGAGAAAAATCGATTTATAGTCGTAAAAAAAATGGTCCGATGCGAATTTTTACATTTTTTTTTTTTTTCGAGAAAAATCGATTTATAGTCGCAAAAAAAATGGTCTGATGCGAATTTTTACAATTTTTTTTTCTTTCGAGAAAAATCGATATATAGTCGTAAAAAAAACGTTCCGCCGCGAATTTTTACATTTTTTTTCTTTCGAGAAAAATCGATCTATAGTCGTAAAAAAAACGGTCCGCCGCGAATTTTTACATTTTTTTTTCTTTCGAGAAAAATCGATATATAGTCGTAAAAAAACGTTCCGCCGCGAATTTTTACATTTTTTTTTCTTTCGAGAAAAATCGATATATAGTCGTAAAAAAAACGTTCCGCCGCGAATTTTTACAATTTTTTTTTTTCTTTCGATAAAAATCGATCTATAGTCGTAAAAAAAACGGTCCGCCGCGAATTTTTACATTTTTTTTTCTTTCGAGAAAAATCGATATATAGTCGTAAAAAAACGTTCCGCCGCGAATTTTTACATTTTTTTTTCTTTCGAGAAAAATCGATATATAGTCGTAAAAAAAACGTTCCGCCGCGAATTTTTACAATTTTTTTTTCTTTCGATAAAAATCGATCTATAGTCGTAAAAAAAAACGTTCCGCCGCGAATTTTTACAATTTTTTTTTCTTTCGATAAAAATCGATCTATAGTCGTAAAAACCGTTCCTATGCGAATTTTTAAATTTTCTTTAAAAATTTCATCTCTGCTTTTTGTGAATGTAAAAAAAAAAGAAAATACGAAAATTTGGTGGTGAGAACCGGTGGTGGATTTGTGTAAATTGTGGGTCTGTATGGATACAATTGCTTAGGTGGCATCGGCGAGCAGCTCGGTGGGCGCAAGTCCCACGGGAACCGGCGTACCGGAGACTCCGCTCTCCATCAAGAGTGCCGGTGCGAGTCCTCCACAATCGAGCGACAAACACCTTCACATTAATCTGGGAAATCAGTTCAGAGCGGGAGGTTCACTGCCCAACGTTAACAACAACGCTAACAGCAGAGACACCGCGAAAGATCCCTCCTCTTCTTCTTCGAACACCGTTGCCATTCACTCTATCGACCTTAAGGTACATGAAAAGGTTATTTCTCAAAAAAAAAAAAAAAAAAAAAAAAAAAAAAAAAAAAATAGGTTGTGCTTTTATCGGCTGCTGCATCGTTCTTCTGCATTTTTCACATCTCCCGAACACCCCGATTTTGCTGAATCTGCTGAATTTCTCAACTTTTTTTTTCGCTTCTCGTTGTTGTGTTGAATTAGCGATTGTTGTAGCTGTAGATAAGAGTTGTGGTGTTTTTTTTTTTTTTTTTTCGTATTTTTTTTTTTTTCACGATCGTCATTGCTGCCGCTCACACTTTATCGCACAATAGTAATCGTAATTCGATTAAATCTCGTAGAATTGTTGTTTGTCGTTAGTTTAAATTTGCACTCTGATCTATGATTAGATAGTAAAAAAAAAAAAAAAAATTAGTACCTCTCTCGCGGCGCTGGAAAGCGACAGAGGTCCGCGCGTATTTATTAGCGACCCTCAGCTCCGTTACTTCGTACACAGAGGACCGCCACTTAAATTTTAACAAGAAAATAGAGAATGGAGTAGAAAAGAGAAAGAAAAAAAAAAAAAAAAAAAAAAAAAAAAAAAACGGGGGTCGTTTCTCTCGTAGAAATTGTTCGCCGCTCGTTAACTTTATCACTATGTATCTCATACGACTATAAATAGTTTTCCGTGCCTTTGGAGTCGCGGAACATCGCTTCGGAAGAAATGTTCCAATTTTTTTTTTTTTTTTTTTTTTTTTTTTTTTTTTCATATTTCCGGAAACGTTATACATCGCCTTTAACGTAAGGAAAACTCGAGTATATTTGCTTTTGCCTTCGAGATAAATTAGTAATTAGGTAGCGGAGAAAATAAATCGAACGAAAGCTCCGGCGATATCGGTACACTGGTAACGCAACACACCAATGGGAATAACTCACGAGAAAGGGGAGGAAACAGGAAGGATAATCCGAGAAACTCGGTATCCGAGAGTAAAGCAACGCGCCGCGGGGTGTGGGATACGGGAAGGAAAATGAGAAGTGCCTCAGGGAAGCAACTCGCGTCTATCTGTTATAAGCTGCAATAACGATATTGCAGAAACGCAGTCTGAGGGGATGAAAGAGGAACACTGTTAATTCTCAATTTTCCTCGGCGGCGACCTCTTTCACGCGGTGCATCCGCTGCATGTAATTTTCTCATTCGCCTAATGAACGCATTGGATAAACGGGAAAATTCGTCGATGTAAAGCGAATCCCCTTAAACGCAAAAAGGCTTTTTTTTTTTTTTTTTTTTTTTTTTTGGAAATATCAAAAAGCGAAATGAATCGTTCCGAACGTTTCACGTACGCTACAGGAATTCACTTCTATCTCTCGACTTCCGCGATGTATAATTGTGTTCCGCGGGTAACGAAGTTTCTCATCGGCAAACGTCGCTTCCCGGCATTTATTAAATTCGGACAACTTGTCCGGCAAACTTATTGCCCGCAAGGAAGAAGAGCGATAGAGCGAACAGCACGGACCGGAGGTGAATTATTAATATCTCTACCGACTCCCGCGCGAACTTTTAGTTTAAAAAAAAAAAAAAAAAAAATTCACTTATCGTCCTTTAGCGGCGACCGGTAGCGACGACCGGCAACGAAACAGATAGCAAGTTTACGAGAGAAAAAAATATTATATATATATCTCGTTACCGAGTTGCTTCGGAAAACGTTGTAAGTCTCGTAACTGTGCTTCCGGAGATAAACAATTTTTTTTTTTTTTTTTTTTTTTTTTTTTTTTTAGGACGTTTACAGTAATGTAATAACAACGGTAAAAATCATCGGAGTAATGAATAATTAACTCGCCGCTAAGCTGGTGGCAATTAATTTATTTTCTAACGTTACACGCCGGTATTCTGTCGATGTATATATTTTTTTTCTTTTTTTTTTTTTTTAATATATATTGCAATTGTAAATATATATAAAGAAATTAAGTTGCCGTACGGTATATGCGGAAACGAACACCCAAACCCACCGAAACGTGAGTCGTAGTCGTACGGTGGATAAAAATGATAAAAGTGGATCGTAATTTTTCTTTTTTTTTTTTTTCTTTTTTTCTTTTTTTTTTCTTGTTATTTATCGTACCGCGGGTGCGTGTGTCTCATGCGCGATAATCCGTCATCCGGACAGCATCGTTGATTCAATCGCCTTTACGTGTCTCACGCGTGTACCTTCTCCGATGGATAAACGGTACAAGTATACCGTATAACAGCCTCAACTCGTACGTCCTTCTCGCATCGCTTCGATTTCGTTGTAGTGTCAGATATTGCAACTCACAGCATGAACCACAACTAAAAAAATTATTTTTATAAGCATCGGATTCGAGGAAAAAAATCGTTAAAAACAATTTTTATTGACGAAAAAAAAAAAAAAAAAAAATTTAGAAAAAAAAAAAAAATGTTCGGTTCGATATCTCGATTTTTTTTTTTTAATTACTCGTGTTGAGACGCGAATGAATTTTCAAATTTTTTAATATCGTCGAAAAACGTAATGGAATGTGATTTTTGGAATTTTAATATAATTTTTTTTTTTTTTTTCAAATATGCGTCGGAACGATAATTCCTCGAATCATGATAAGCAAATGCGCGTGTAGGTGTATTCGTCACCGAACGCCGAATTCCTCGCGATTCACCTTAAAAGCATCTTTATTCCGTAAACAGAAAAGGAGACTCGTCTCTCTTCTTCTCCCGAACGAGTCGACTTAATATTCAAATCGTCGGAGAATCCCGTTTGTAACAAAACGAGTTTTTATTTTCGATATCGGACTCGCGAACGAAGGAATCTGTGAGCGATGTTTTTTTTTTTTTTTTTTTTTTTTTTTTTTTTTTTTTTTTTACTATCGCTGGGAATTTTCTGAACCATTCGAGATTATAGCCTCCGGTGTGTGTACATTGATCGTTTCGTTTATAAATGGATCTTTCTATATATTTCTTAGCAAGAAGAATAGCAGCGTAACTGTTCGGTACTCACCTCCGGTTTTCTCTCGATAACGCAACTGGCAATTTTGAACATCGTTTCGCAACGATCGGCGCCCTCTGCAAAAAAAAAAAAAAAATTAATAAAAATTAATAAAAATGTCGGCACTTATGATTTTTATTTAAAAAAAATTATAGTGTGAAAAAAAGTCTTATGCGCACTTTCATCTGCGCAGGGCATGAGGAATTCGCGTCCTATTTTTTGAATATCTTCCGGGAAAAAACCGATGAGCATCTCAGCCTCGAAATCGCCCGTCTCCTCGTCGACCTATCGAATTATTTTTTGCCTTAAGCATCGATGTTGCATATAATTTTTTTTTTTTTTTTTTTCGATTTTTTTTTTCGTTATTACGGAAATTATTACTCACCACGCCGAATGTCTCGAAAAGACAATTCATGTAACATGTTATCGCACGATCGTTCACGATTTTACCACTATCGACCTCCGCGATCAACGCTGCGTGCGATCGAAAAAAAAAAAAAAATTCATTAGACGAAAAAATATCGAAAAAATAATCGATAATATGATTATTATTATCGAATTATCGAATTATTAGGAGTTTTATTATAAAAATTATTGACGATCGATATATCGATCGATTAATAAATATATGCATCTCTACCTTCCGTCGTTCCGTGTTCCGCCATACATCGCGCTTTATCGGAGGCCACCATGTCTTTCATGTCCTGCGTTACCCATGCCGGAAGCTACAAAAAAAAAAACAAGAAAAACATAGTATCACTTCTAGCGGTGGTATTGATCGCGATATCTTAAATTTCGAGTCCCGGTACCCGATAGCGCCGAAGGGATGAACCGGTTAATTCGCGGAAACGCCTACGCGTATTATAATCCCCGATATGCTACAAGCAACGAAACTCCCACGCGATTGAGAACTCTCTTCAACCGATAGATCGATTCTATTCTCCAACATCGTATTTTTTTTTTTTTTTTTTTTTTTTTTTTTTTTCACTCGATTTCACGACCCACCAAAACCAATTTTTCTGCGCACTTAAAACAAAACTTCGTGTACTATAATTTTTTTTCGATTTTTTTTTTTTTTTTAATTTTGCGATTTTCGATGCCCCGTCGGCCACTGGCTGTTTAAATACGCGATAAATTCACGGACCCTGTTGTGAAAAAAATTCTTACCGCGACTGAAAGATCGAAAAGGGTCAGAATCGACGCGAACAGAAGTAAAGCCGATGCGGGACTTCCGATCATCGTATTTTTTTTCGTAACGCTGTGACGAATTTTTGGGAGACGGGCGGCCACTCGTTTTTTCGAAACGACAATTTTACATTAGTGATAATTTTTTTTTTTTTTTTTTTTTTTTTTTTTTTTTTTTTTTTTTTTCGGCCCGCAAATTTGCAACGAATCGAAGTTATAGGATGCTATCGCGAAAACTCGTGAAAACGAAATGAATACTGCGCGTAACGCGGAATGAGATTATAAAGGAGAATCTCGTGACGGGATGTGGGCGTTGATTCGTTAAAGAAAACTCTGTAATAAGGTACATGACAACCTTAATGCCGAGGTACACGACGAACTGAACAGCAAAGTGACGGTGATGCATTTTTTTTTTTTTTTTCTTTTTTTTTCCGTCTCTGTATTGTGACGCTATGCACACTGCACCAATTCACTCTCAGGTCACGACGCGGGGTAACCTCTGCGTGCTGAGACTCTTAGCTGCTTTGCTGTTATCCGGATCGAGTGCGCAGAAAAAAAAAAATATATTGCAAGGAAGATTGTTGTCCGTTGCATCGCGTTTCTCCCCCGCGGCGCCCCGCCGCGCGACAATCCGCGGTTAACTCCAAACCGTTAATTTGCATTACGTTCTTCGTTCACTCGATCTTTTTTTTTTTGCTTACTCTATTTTTTCTTTCATTCGCGTCCCAATAACGTTTGCTTTTTGCGATTTACTTATCTTGAAAAAAAAAAAAAAAAAAAATTACGAAAATCGAAAAAATTCGGAGTGGAGGAGTGTAATAAAGAAATTTTAATTTTTCTTTCATTCGCGTCCCAATAACGTTGGCTTTTTCCGACTTATTTATCTTAAAAAAAAAAAAAATTTACGAAAATCAAAAAACTTACGACTGGAGAAATTTAAATAAAGAAATTTTATTTTTTCTTTCATTCGCGTACCAATAACGTTTGCTTTTTGCGATTTATTTATCTTGAAAAAAAAAAAAAAAAAAATTATGAAAATCAAAAAAATTCGGAGTGGAGGAGTAAAGAAATTTTATTTTTTCTTGCATTCGCGACCCAATAACGTTGGTTTTTTGCGATTTATTTATCTTGAAAAAAAAAAAAAAAATTACGAAAATCAAAAAAATTCGGAGTGGAGGAGTGTAATAAAGAAATTTTAATTTTTCTTTCATTCGCGTCCCAATAACGTTGGTTTTTTCCGATTTATTTATCTTGAAAAAAAAAAAAAAAATTACGTAAATCAAAAAAATTCGGAGTGGAGGAGTGTAATAAAGAAATTATATTTTTTCTTTCATTCGCGTCTTAATAACGTTGGCTTTTGCGATTTATTTATCTTGAAAAAAAAAAAAAAAAATTACGTAAATCAAAAAACTTACGACTGGAGGAGTGTAATAAAAAATTTTTATTAACAAAAAATAATGAAATAACAATTAATTATTCGCAATTATGTTCGGGCGGTTTTTCCGTCATTCCGTATGGAAATCCCGCGACTATAATTGCGTATAATTAATTCGGGAATAGTCGGGAGATGAAAAAATATATCGCGGAAAATGGCGCCAAATCTTCGATATATTTAAATCGATATTTCGTAATTTTTTTTTATTTTTATCGGTATTCGGCTGATTTTAATTTTTTATTAAAAAAAAATTACAACAAGTCATAGAATCACTGAATCAAATTTTGTTAAGTAATTTTCCATCGTCTTCGAGAACATAGCGGAGAAACATACGCGACCGGCAGTCGCGAGTTAATAAAATAAATTGATACATCGTACCAATCGCGAGATCGAATATCCGCTGATGTAGCGGAAAATTGTCATCACTTTAAATCATCGTTGGGATGCAAAAATATTTAATAATTATAGTGGAGCGCAAAAAAAAAAAAAAAAAGACGTGAGAATGATGGACAGCAGCTGCAGAGCCATTGGGTCGATGTTAATCAGCAGTAGCGAACGTTCATTGTTTCACTGTCATACATTTTTCTCGTCAAACTTCTCTCGAACGTTCGGCTAATTTTGAAACTGTTAATTTTTTATCCACATAAACCAAATGTTCATTCGCGTGACGGTCATTCTCGATATATCGAAGTTTTTCCTCATTGCGCGAGTGTAAAATTCGATTAATGCGGAATGCGCGGTGTACTCGCGCGACTCTCGGAACGCCTCGATAGATCGAGGATAAACGAGTTTTTTTTTTTTTTTTTTTTTTTTTTTTTTTTTACGGTACTTAAAAGTATTCATATAGAAAGAAAAAAAAAATTCTTAAACTTTTATTATCGGGAATAAAGAATAGAATATATATGTCGCGTAAAACTCGCTGCCGATCGCGGCGAGGCGACCTTCGCCGCATCCTGTCGCCCCGCGCCGTTTCGAATGCCTCCTCCAGGAGGAATTGTATGCGCGAACTCGGTGAGCTACTGGCACGCATTTTTATCTACAGGTAAATATATACGTACCACCTTAAAGCTTGTTAGCTCTTTGTGTCCGGTAAATTTATGTGTAGGAGCGTCTCACGCCCGAACTTGTAGCACCTCGGGAAACCGAACTTCCGGTATGCCAAACGAAACGAATCAACGCTATGAATAACGAAAAAAAAAAAAAAAAATGGCGGAACATTAAAAGAGGCGACTGAAATCGCGTTCGACTCAAATTTTAGGCGAAAAAACGCATAATCGAAAGATTTTTTTGGCGCAAAAAAAAAATGGCGGACTTTTAAAAAAGTCGACTGACATTGCGTTCGACTCAAATTTTACGCGAAAAAATTAATAATCGAACATTTTTTTGGCGCAAAAAAAAATGGCGAACTTTTAAAAAAGTCGACTAAAATCGCGTTCGACTCAAATTTTACGCGAAAAAATGAATAATCGAAAGATTTTTTAGGCGCAAAAAAAAAATGGCGGAACATTAAAAAAGTCGACTGAAATCGCGTTCGACGCAAATTTTACGCGAAAAAATGAATAATCGAAAGATTTTTTAGGCGCAAAAAAAAAATGGCGGAACATTAAAAAAGTCGACTGAAATCGCGTTCGACGCAAATTTTACGCGAAAAAATGAATAATCGAACATTTTTTAGGTGCAAGAAAAAAATGGCGGAACACTAAAAGAGTCGACTGAAATCGCGTTCGACGCAAATTTTACGCGAAAAAATGAATAATCAAAAAATTTTTTAGGCGCAATAAAAAAAAAAAAAGCGCTATAACAAGGTATTTCCTTGACGAATAGGCGTTTGCTTGACAATTGGAGCTTATAAATTTCCGTAATTACTCACTAATACGAAAATTTGACTGATGCAAAAAGTACGCGTTTGTTCCCGAGCGCCGCTCGGGCATTATCCGCGTTTGACAACTCATAATCTCGTTCGACGGTTTCTTCCGTTTCCTAAACACCGTTTTTTGACATCGTATTATCCGGTTCGATGTATTCTTCCGCTACGGAAGTTCGTTATGCTACTTTTTTTTTTTTTTTTTTTTTTTTTTTTTACGATCATTTTTCCCGTCCATTCGTACGACATCCGCGATCTATAATAGCGGCAACAAGAATTTTCCATTTCCCCTGTCGACTCTGATTATCGATGATTCGCTCATTCTCGCCGCATGCAAATCCGCCACAGGCGATATATAGACGAGTCATCGATTGAATCGCTCGCGCAAAAGCCTTTGAGACGCGCGCGTGAGCGGCAAGAAACTTAATGATCTCAGGTACACTTCGCAGCAGCAACAATAGCGCTCCGGCTAATTGCTTATCTCGAAGTGATTTATTGATATTTATGCATATCTCTCGTCTTTCGGACGTATATATCGGTATGTGTAGCGATACACATGTGTTTCCGAGATAAATAAATTGTGTGTGTAAATTAAAAAAAAAAAAAAAAAAAAAAAAAAAAAATGAAATCTGCGTATAGCGGTCACGAATCGTCAGATATTTATGCATATCTCTCGTCTTTCGGACGTATATATCGGTATGTGTAGCGATACACATGTGTTTCCGAGATAAATAAATTGTGCGTGTAAATTAAAAAAAAAAAAAAAAAAAAAAAAAAAACATGAAATCTGCGTATAGCGGTCACGAATCGTCAGACAAGAGGTTCTCGTCCTATTTTTAACGATCGGTATGTACTCTCGCGGTATATCGGTGAAACGGACAAGGTCTCCCGACTGCATTGAATAATTGATACAGTCACACTGCTAGAAACTTTGTGTTTATGTACATCGCTGCTACGACTACTGAATCTCTGTCTTTCTCTTACACTGTGACTACTGTACGCCGCACACACGCGACGCCGATCGCTCGTATCTTTACACACTCGCCGACTATTAATTCTCATATTTTTCGCGTGTATTCGTCCCGATTCCGCATGCGCGCGCGTTTTTCCGACGAATATATAGAGTATACGAGGACTCGGATGCCTCCACGTTGATTTCTCGAACGCTCCCCTCGTTACCGCTTTGCCGCGAAACACTGATTTTTTTTTTTTTTTTTTTTTTTTTTTTTTTTTACACCTTTAACGTGGGAAAAGGAGTGAATAATCGAAGATACTTTGAACTTTGTTCAACGACGGTAGTCCGCAGGTTTGTGTAGTTATGTGGGCGCATGTGACTTTACACAGCGGTGCGCGCAGCTCTGATTGATTGCGTTAAATCGTATTCACGGGTATATACATCGCGTACATCGAATTTATACTTTTCTGTACGCATTATCGTGTCTTTCTTTCGATTTTTTTTTTTTTTTTTTATTGTTATATTCCGCGTTTTATTTTACGAGAGACAGCGATAGCATCGAAACATTAATAATACGAATAAAAAAAAAAAAAAAAAAAAAGATCGAAAGACCGCTCATTTTTTCGAGCGATCGTGAGCCTCGTTCGTAATTTAATTTATCCGCGCGCGCGGGAAGTTTCGGAAGAGATACGGAATCTTGATTGGCTGAGATAGTGGCGGTTTATTATTAGTGACGCGATGTTTAGACAACGTTCCTCGTGGCAAATGAGCGAAGTCTCGAGACCGTAAGAGGATGAGATAAAAATTCTGTGGCCTTATAGCCGCGTCGGCAATCAAGATTTCGGAACCGGATTTTTTTTTTTTTTTTTTTTTTTTTTTTTTTTTTTTTTTTGGGGAAAGTTTTTGAATAAAAATATCGTCGATTTCGTTACGCGCGTCATTAAGATGGAATCTCCGCTTTGGCGACTTCCTCGTCGACGATTTTTAAAATTATAATTTTTTCGTACGAAATTTAATTTTTTTCGTATTATCGATAATAATTAATTGTTATTATCATTATATAGTAATTATGTATAATAATACAAATACTTCGATGCGATTGAGAATCGCGATATCGTCGCGACGGTAATTGTAAATTTGATGAACGAGAAATTGGAATTTCGTACGTTAGCGAAATCAAAGCGGAGCTCGCAATTTGACTGTGTTGATACCACACCCTCGGTTTCTGTCTATTAGACCCGATCAATCGCCGGTAGACCACAGGTTCCAACTCTCTAAACAGACCATTCAGGTCAATAATTAATCGACCAATGATTAACTCAATCGTCGAGTAAATTACCCTCTACCGTTTCCGATCCTCTCTGTTCCTTCACTTCTGAAACTCTCGCATTGCCGCCAATAGATCGAAAAAAAAAAAAAAAAAAAAAAAAAAAATTGAATTAAATTTAAATATCGACACTCCGTATCTACGCGATGTGAGATCAACTCATTTTATTGGATCCGCGATAATCGCACGATTGATAAAACTCTCGGGAAGCCTCGGGTGGCAAACGGAATAAAACGAAAAAAAAAAAAAAAAAAAAAAAAAAAAAAATTGCAGATATAATAACAAAATAACAGCGAACGAGGAGCATATGCATACACGTAGAGTATTGATCGTTACTGCAGGTACTCGTTTGCTTGTTTCGTTCCGGGCATCCAGACGTGTGCAATGCTCGACATTTCAAAATGCGTCTTCTTCCTCCCGGTAAATGGTTCTCGTGCTCCGAGGACGAAAATTATCAATTTTTTATCGTTTCAAAGCGATAAAAATACTTTGTACTTCGCGAAACAAAAAAAAAAATACAATAAATTTACTTCGCGATTGTCGAGTATATGATTTTTTTTTATCGATAATCGATTAATTCGATATTGCGACTTTGCGAAGTTCGCGAAGTCTCGGAAATTTTTTTTTTTTTATAAATTAAATCGGAAATAGTTCGGTAGCACGATGCTCATCGTATTCTCCTTTTTCTAATAGTTCTCGTGCTCCGACGACGAAAATTATCAATTTTTTATTATTTCGAAGCAATAAAAATACTTTGTACTTCGCGGAATAGAAAAAAGAAAAAAAAAAAAAATACGATAAATTTACTTCGCGATTGTCGAGTATATGATTTTTCAATCGATAATCGATTAATTCGGTATTGCGAAGTTCGCGAAGTCTCGGAATTTTTTTTTTTTTTTTTTTTTTTTTTATTGCGATACGCAACGCCGGCGAAAAATTACTTTCGGACGAGTAGGTCATGGAGCCGTAGAACGATTAAATCGGGAATAGTTCGGTAGCACGAAGCCCATCATATTCTCCTTTTTCCTTTGGGCCGCGAGCGGCGCGTCTCGATCGGGTCGCGTGTTAGGCGCGATCGCGCGACGAGGAAAAATGATGAGGATACGACCGGCGCGCGAGAGAGAGAGACTACACCCCTTCATATCGATGCCCATTTACCTCGTGCCTATTTTAGTGCGCGGAACTCCTGCCGCCGGATAAAATTGACTCCTCGTTATTTATTCCACAGGTGGTGTCCCTGAATGAACGATCGCGAACGCCGCGATCGTTGACAGTGCATTCTTGTAGTATGTCGGAATGAAAGTGTAGAGAATTTCTTTAGAATAACACAACAATGTATCGGATTTTCTGTACCGCGTCGATCGGCGTCTATGGCGTATCGATGTATGCCGTTCAACTGCGCAACGCATATTTCGATTAGCAATTTTTTTTTTTTTTTTTTTTTTTTTTTTTTTTTTTTTTTTTTTACGGATATGGAATGTCGTATGTCGGAATGAAAATGGAGAGAAATTCTTTAGAATAACAACAAAGTATCGGATTTTCTGTACCGCGTCGATCGGCGCCTATGGCGTATCGATGTATGCCGTTCAACTGCGCAACGCATATTTCGATTAGTAATTTTTTTTTTTTTTTTTACGGATATGGAATGTCATATGTCGGAATGAAAATGGAGAGAAATTCTTTAGAATAACAACAAAGTATCGGATTTTCTGTACCGCGTCGATCGGCTCCTAAGGCATATCGATGTATGCCGTTCAACTGCGCAACGCATATTTCGATTAGCATTTTTTTTTTTTTTTTTTTTTTTTTACGGATATGGAATGTCGTATGTCGAAATGAAAATGGAGAGAAATTTTTTAGAATAACAACAAAGTATCAGATTTTCTGTACCGCGTCGATAGGCGTCTATGGCGTATCGATGTATGCCGTTCAACTGCGCAACGCATATTTCGATTAGCAATTTTTTTTTTTTTTTTTTTTTTTTTTTACGGATATCGAATGTCGTATGACGGAATGAAAATGGAGAGAATTTCTTTAGAATAACAACAAAGTATCAGATTTTCTGTACCGCGTCGATCGGCGCCTATGACGTATCGATGTATGCCGTTCAACTGCGCAACGCATATTTCGATTAGCAATTTTTTTTTTTTTTTTTTTTTTTTTTTTTTTTACGGAAACGTATTTTTGTTCGAAATTTTTTGCCATTCGAATCACAGTTCGATTCGCGATCGGAAATAATTCTTGCGCTATCGATATCCCCCCCGTGCAATATCCTCCCGATGTTTAATCTTCGGAGCGATCGAATGCGCGCGAAAGTGGAAACGGAATGGAAAGACAATTCGCCGGTTTAGTTCCGGACGCGATCCCAAGTCAACGCACAGTTGTTGAAAGTCGGTCAGGTTATTCTACTACGATATATCAGCGAAGTATTACTTCCGCTCTTCCATATCGGTTATTCCATATTTCGATTCAATCACCGGCAATAGATCGGTATTCCACTCGGAACCGATTTAGATGCGATTTTACGCATAGATGAAATGAGCTTTCGACGGAGAAGGGGGGGGGGGGGGGGGGGAGGGCACTTACACAGAACTATTACTATCCTACTATGCATCCCGTCGCTCTTAATTGTGGGGAAATACGACTCGAAGCGACGCGGAGCGACTCGGAGCGAAGTCCCGATGTTAATAACGGAAAAGCATTTTTAACGTTCCAACGTTTCAAAACGTCTGAAATCTCTGTTATTTTCGTGAAAAACTATAATAACAATAAAAAAAAAAAAAATTCCTCCCTTTCCCCCTGAAAAATTCGTAATAAATATTTTTTAATTCATCGATTGACAAATTTTTTTTTTTTTTTTTACGACAAATTTACAACGAATAACTGTAAAGTATAAATTTACATTTGACATACATAAAAAACTATTACAATAATAAAGACGAAATCGCAAAAAAAAAAAAAAAAAAAAAAAATTCTGAGTTCTATAAATGCATACGGCGACTCGCGTTACCGCTTTCCTATTTTTCACATGTCGGAGTTTCTCGTTTCGGAATTTTTTTATACTATTTTTTTTGTTAAAAAAACTTAAAAAAACTTTCCTTCGACTGAATACCTCACGAATCTGCATAATTTTTCGCCAACAACGATTGACTTCTTCCCGTATAAAAATTCACGGAAAGCGAAAAATTTTTCAATCTCCTGTGTCTTCGTTCGTCGAATGGGGAATGAAACGTTTATCCCCGAAGCTTACGAACCGTCCTTTCCCCAACTGCTTTCCCATTCTACGATAGATCCCATCCGAAAGATTAAGCTTTCACGTTTAGCTTCGTCTTTCTGCGGACAACGCGATTTATCCCCCATCGCACATGTGTTATCCCCGGGACTCTCCACCGACGTGACTCTCCGCTCGCGTTTCGCGTTTATCCCGACTGTCTCTTTGCGCTTCTATATTGCGCAAAAAAAAAAAAAAAAAAAAAATTCGCGATCTATGAAAAATCCTTCACGCGTTTCGTGTTTATCGACTGTGCCTCTGCGCATCTATATTGCGCAAAAAAAAAAAAAAAAAAAATTATTCGCGATCTTCGAAAAATCCTTCACGCGTTTCGCGGCTATTGACTGTCCCTCTGCGCATCTATATTGCGCAAAAAAAAAAAAAATTATTCGCGATCTTCGAAAAATCCTTTATGCATTTCGCGTCTATCCCGACTGTCCCTTTGCGCAAAAAAAAAAAATGATTCACGATCTACGAAAAAATCTTCACGCTTTTCGCGTCTATCCCGACTGTCCCTTTGCGCAAAAAAAAAAAAAAAAAAAAAATTATTCACGATCTACGAGAAACCCTTCACGCTTTTCGCGTCTCCACCGACTGTCCCTTTGCGCTTCTACATCGCGCAAAAAAAAAAAAAAAAAAAATTAATTATTCGCGATCTACGAAAAATCCTTCACCGACTTAGTTTTCAACCCCTTTGATAAACCGGAGTAGGCATAGAGGCCGAAGTCTTGCACATTCGAGAGTTCAGTTGCCCCCGATACGCCCGGTGTACGAAAGAGAGCGTAAAAGAAGGACGAAACCGTACCAGAAAAAGAAAATCTACAGATATAGGTATACATCTGCGTGTATATGTAAGAAAGAAGGGGGTTAGCGAGGGAAAGGGGGAGGGAGGAGGGAGGAGGGTGGAAGAGACGAAACTGAGGAAACTTGAATGGTCTTCTGAAGAAGGGTAAGGAAGGTGAGGTAAGGGGGGGGGGGAGGGGGACATCGACGTCGAAGTGGGTCGACGACGGTGGATGGCTTGGGAGGAGGCATACATAGTCGGGAGGGCAAAAGCAGCGGCTGGCGTCGCGACGCTCTGTGCGGCGCGTGGGTGTAGTTGTATAGAATGAGGAGAGAGCAAAGCCAGAGCCCATCGGCCAAAGCGCGATGGCAGAGCACCACAGCAGGGCGCTGTGCAGAGGGAGGAGAGGGAGGAGAGGGAGGAGGAAACCTCGAGGTTGCGTCCCGGTGTTGCTGCGGAGGTGCAGAGTGCGGTGTCCTCGACGATGCGCACGCTTACACGAAATTCGCGAGAGGGAGAAGAATATATAGAAATGTATACATATGTATATAAACACATATATAGATAGATAGATAGATAGATAGATACGGGAGGAGGAGCGGCGAGGAAAGGAGAAGAAGGAGGAGGAGGAGGGAGGAGGAGGGAGGAGGACCCCTGTCGATCGGTTCCCGACCTCTCCAACTCTCCGTTCCGCGTGCTTTTCCTTTACTCTTCGTTTCTCTCTATCGCCATTCACCTACGAGTTTCGCTTCATTCTGGTTCTCTGATAGTCCTCTCCCTCCCTCTTCCACCCCTCGCGCTTTGGTGGTTCGCCAGCAGCGATACTGGAAACGAAGGAAGGGTGAAAGAACGAGGAAATGGAATCTCTCTCGCGCGCGCACACACACACGCACACCACCCTCTCGTTATATATCCCACGTACGATTCGTCGCGTGATCGTGCGCGCGTGGAATTGATGTATATAACGGAGGGCGTCCACCCTAAGCACAGTCCAGAGAATGAGAGCTTCATGCCTCCGTTCGTATATAACACGAGGTGAATGTACCAGTCGTTGACACGCTTTGCGCCGAAATAGCTGACTAAAAAAAAAAAAAAAAAAAAAAAAAAAAAAACAATAGTCGAGACAATCGATCTCTCGAGTTTCTAAGATGTCCCCCCCGCGGATTTACTGAAATATGAAAATTCGAGTTGCGCTTCGAAAATAAATTATTCCGATCTCTTTATATCGAATTTTTCGTAACTTCGAGATTTGTTATTCGCGATCTATTGCGCGGAATAAGTTTCCGCGATTTATTGAATACAAAATAATTTCGCGGTTCGCTCTTCCGGTACTTCACCGTAATTATTGCAGTGCACTTCACTTCGTTAGAAGAATTTATCAGCTTTTAATACAATCGTTCTTCGCTGATTCCCTTTTATCGTCGCGGAACGCGCCGCGGAGAGTCGCGCGGTTTCTTTCGCATTTTTCCGCGTACGCAATTTCCGCAGAGTCGTGGAAAACCGGTTTGTTCGATAATGCCGGACGAGGTGCGACTCAAGTCACAGAGATTTTACTTATATTGCGCTGAATTAATTTATATAAACGTATTGAATGCGATGACAAACCTGCGGACGCGGTATTATAATCGAAGAAAAATCGATACAACTTCTCGCGGTTTTCTCGAACGGTCTTTACATTTTGGGAGAAGCGACAATTACGCGTACCACGGGAAACAAACGAGAAACTTGGAGTATTATTAACGTTACCTACGTCTCTCGGGCGATACGCGTTATATATAACGCGCGTGTTATCGCCATATACAGCGATGTATCCGCCGCGATGTATTTCGACAAAACCTTTTCCGTCCGCTACGACGGAATGAGAGAAGGAGACGCTCTGCAGTCAGTATATGCTTTATCACTTCTATAATAATAAACGATAATAATAATAATGATAATTACGTAATAGTAGCGCGATGGAGGGAGAGAAGAGAAGGCGGCGCACGTGCAATGTACAAGCGAACGCTTGCCGAACGTGGAGATGATAAATGCTTATAATACGAGACACATTCTGCTCACGCTATCACGGGGAGAGGCTTTTTCGTTTCATACGCTGCTATTATTTATTATCCTCTTTATTATTGTCAAAACAAAATACTCGACTAACGAAACGCACCATTGTGAATGACGAAGAAACCACTGTTCGGAAGAGAATTCATTAATTCTAAATTAATAACTCATATTACCGAATTGCGCGATTGGATGAACGATTTTTTTTTGTCTGCGCATAGTTTGCGCAGTTTGATGAAGCAATTTTTTTTTAAGCGAATGGAAACCAACGATTATACATTTTTTTATCATTTTTGGAGTTTCAAAATTTTTTTACGTATTTTAATATTTCTCAATCGCGATAACGATGAAAATGAAGCGATGATGAAATCAACACACTTGATGCCTCGTGTATATTAATAGACGGAGAATCTATTAGAAATTACTATGTGATCTGGTAAAATTCGACTGTGGCGCCACCTGTGGCGAAAATACTCGTTTTTATGGGAATTTTTACCACATTTATGGAGATTTTTGCCATTACTTATGGTGAAAAATCACACAGTTCTCGGAATTTTCAACAGATGGCGTCATTGACTTCGCACTGGAAATTACTATGATATCTGGTAAAATTCGATGGTGGCGAGAATACTCGATATTATGAGAATTTTTAACACATTTATGGGGATTTTTACCATTTTTGTTAGTAAAAATTCGCATAGTTCTCAGAATCTTCAACAGGTGGCGTTATCGACGCCTCATTGAAGATTACTATATTATCTGGTAAAATTCGACGGTGGCGGCACCTATGGCGAGAATACTCGATATTATGAGAATTTTTACTATATTTATGGGGATTTTGACCATTTCTTATGGTAACAATTCTCATAGTTCTCGTAATTTTCAACAGGTGGCGTCATTGACTCCGCATTACCAGAAATTTACGATGTTTTTTACTAGATATACGGTAAATTGTATCAGATCCTTCTCTCCGTGCAGAAATGAAGATGGCGTTTTTATAACAACAAGAAATCGATATTGTCGTTTATCGGTTAGTTTACAGCAAAATTCGTCGACGAAAATGGAAGATAGAATATCGGATTTGGTCCGAGATGACTGTTCCAACGCCTTCTCCGATTCTCCGTGTTCCCCTCTCTCTTTCTCTCATTTCTCATTCTTCTCCTTTCTTATACTCAATTACGTCATCGACCGAACAAGCAAAAAAGTCATTCAGCTTCCTGTCGCCCTTTCCTGGCGGGATAAGCAACGATACGGCGACTTTATTACTCATCGCTGCAACTCGTTTATCCTCTTTCCTTCGTCTCGGAAAGAAGGATCGTTAAAGAGGTTTCGGTTTGTGCGTTTTATACGCGTCGTATAATAATTAATGCCGCCGAACAGGTTGGGAATTCAGTTGATAACGTTAAACAATACGAATCCTCTTATAATTTTGCTTTCATCTGATTTATGCAAAAAAAAAAAAAAATGAGGATAATATCCCGAAGAATCCTACGATATTTTTTCATTCAGTTTCCGCATTAATCGGTGACTAACTAATCCCGTGAAAAATTATCAAATATGTGCAAAAATTGCTTTACTCTCCGAATATTAATATTTTCATAGAAAAATACACGTTGACGACGAATTCTGCGTAAAAAAAAATTTACATGGAAAACATGTATTCGAAACGATTTTTTTTTTTTTTTTTTTATGGTTACCAATTCTTTTCAGATGAAAATTCCAGAGATTCATATCAAACATTTTTCGTCTTCCACATTGTCAAAAAAAAAAATTTGCGAGTGAATCTCTCGCGTTATTAAATTTTCGAAAAATTTTCGTGAATTCGTTCGGACAAAAATTATTTTCACTGGTCGCTCTGGTTATTCGATGTTTTTGTTATCACGTCGATCTCGAATAACGTCTGTTGATTAAATATTTTTTAATTAATATTTTTTTCTATATATAATCGGAGCCAAACGGCGCCGGGAGCGAAACGAATATTGTTTTCCGGTAATATAATTTTCAAACTCATTCCAACTCGAGTTACGCTCGCGGCAAAAGTTTATTAACGAAAAAAAAAAAAAAAAAAAAAAAAAAAAAAAATCGGAACTTTATGCAAAATAATTGTTGAGGCCGTTCGTCGCAGGACATTATCGAGTTGCAGTATTTACGTTACGCGGACTCCAGAATATTTCTACTGTATTTTAACACGATGGAGAGGGAGAGAGAGAGAGAGAGCGAGAGAGAGAGAGAGAGAGAGGAGACTCGTCAAGTTTTCCTTGAACCTTGCGCCGCGGAGACACCTTCCGGCATACATGAACGTATCATGTGTATTAATAATTTGCTATAGGTCTCTCCTACGAGAGAGGGACCCTCGTTGCCCCCTTCTCTTTAGTTCTTCCCTTTCCGTTCTCTTCCTCGTCAAAACACCGGGTTGCGTTCTCGGAAAGCGGGAAATTGTTGGGACTATCCCTCTCGGTACAGTTATTTTCTCCTCCCCTATCTTTTGCTTCTTTCGCCCTCTCGTTCTCTCGCATATATATATATATATATCATTTTTTTATTAATGTGAGAAATACCACAAAACGCGGACATATGAATCGAATATTTCAGGTTCCACGAATTTTTTTCCTCGTCGCGTGTTTTTCATTTCAAATATTCCGCCCTTCCATTGAATTTTTTTTTCGCGAGAATTCGTCGAAAAAAAAAAAAAAAAAAAACATTCAAAAATTTATTTAACCCGATTCCGCGTAAAATTTGAATTTTTTTTTTTTAATAATTCCCATCGTACGAATCCATCTTTTTTTTGGTTGACGAAATTTTTTTTTTTATTGCACCGTAACGCTTTCGCGGAGCGCCAGATGTCTCATTTCCGGTTTCGCGAGACAAAATCGGGTATAAAAAAAAATATATTATCGTATAATACAGTTAGCCTATCGTATTGCGTGTCGCGGAGCGCGCGCGGAGGCGGTCGTTAAAGTGGTTTGACAATTAAGAGTCACGCAGTGTTTGAAACTACTGGGTGATACAATCCCCTCTCCGCGAGGCCCCCCGTCAACTAGCCAACAACTACTGTAATTAAATGTCCGCAGACTGATAATTAAGTCATTTGCACGAGGATTCTTGGTAAATTTCCTTCTCAAACTTAATATTCTCGTAGTAATTGAATTTTACGGTCGGTAATGCATCCCGTGTTTGCGTATACATCGCGCGCGCGGAGGTTGAAATTTTGCGATAATAATGCCCCCTATACGCCTATACGCGCGTCCTTTCGATGCAAGGCTTTGCCTCCGTTACACTTTAAGCTATTACCGCATATATAGACGTGTATATCACAAGTCCAATATCACTCTCTGCTCCGACAGCAGCCGTAGAGACCCTCCGTAGAATTTCCTACCGCATCTCTCCGTCTATGTACCTCTCTGCCGCCTCTCTTCTCTTCTATATCTATATATATATACGTACATCAAATGCCTGCATGAAATTCCTTTACGGCCCTACAACCCATCTCTCCGGTTCGTCTCTACCCTATAACGCATCCGTGCGCTCGATGCCCTCAGCCAATTTAATGCGAAAATGGCTACGACGAGAGAAGGACGCGCCGGAGTAGAATCCGCTGAAGCACCCGCTCGCAAAACCGAGAGTGCTACGTATATAAAGCGCCGAATGAGCTTTTATAGAATCGCGTCGTATAGATCGCGGCAACGAGGAAAAATTCTTTATTCCCAACCATTTGCGGTAAACTACGAAATGAATGAATGACGAATAGAAAAAAAAAAAACAAAAAAAAAAATGGACGATGCAACTTTGCAACCTTTCAGCTCCTATTCACGTTTTTTTAGGGAACAATACCCCCGCTTTTCATGCATTTTTTTTTTTCAACCCTTTTTACTCGACGCTGATTAGGGGAGTTTCGAACTTTTGTTGATTAACAAATTTTGTTTTTTTTTTTTTTTTTTTCGGGAACTTTTTATTGAATTTTTTTTTTTTTTTTAGACGATTTTGAACAATTTGGAGAAAAAAACAAATAGAAAAAAAAATGGGCGATGCAACTTTGCAACTTTTCAGCTTTTATTCACGATTTTTTTAGGGAACAATACCCCCTCTGCTTTTCATGCATTTTTTTTTCAACCCTTTTTACTCGACGCTGATTAGGGGAGTTTCGAACATTTGTTGATTAACATTTTTTTTTTTTTTTTTTTTCGGGAATTTTTTCTTGAATTTTTTTTTTTTTTCCCAGACCTCTTTGAGCAATTTGGAGAAAAAAAACGAATAGAAAAAAAAAAAAATGAACGATGCAACTTTGCAACTTTTCAGCTCCTATTCACGATTTTTTTAGGGAACAATACCCCCTCTTCTTTTCATGCATTTTTTTTTCAACCCTTTTTTACTCGACGCTGATTAGGGGAGTTTCGAACATTTGTTGATTAACTTTTTTTTTTTTTTTTTTTCGGGAACTTTTTATTGAATTTTTTTTTTTTTTTTTTCAGACGGCTTTGAGCAATTTGGAGGAGATGCAGCATAATCCGATGATGTATAGAAACAACGAAAGGGGTCGAAGTATGGTGGGGCCGATGCGTCCGCGACCGATGGAGAAAAGACACGACACATCGCCGTACAGCGGTGCGCCTTATCTATCGCCACCGTTACCCGATACGTGGCGAAGAACGAATTCCGATTCGGCGCTACATCAGTCCGCTAACGAGGCGTGCCAAGCGGCCAATGCGATGCCTCATCGACGAGGTAGCGATGCATGTCGGTGTTACCCGTATTTTTTATATATATTTTTTATTTTTCAAATTAAAATTAAATCGATCGTTTTCGGCGCCGAAAAAGTGATATTAACCCTTTCGCTCGAAAATTTGCCTTTTTTTTTTTTTTTTTTCGGAAAAAAAAATCGAAAAAAAAAAACATCGAAACATTTTAATTGAAATGGAGCGAAGGTGTTAAATTCGCGACGATCGATTATCGAAAAAGTTTGAAATACCAAAGAAATTGGTCTGTTAATCGATTTCCGCTTATATTGTTTTTTAATTACAGATCAACACGCGATGGGCAACGCGAGCGGTGATAATCGTGACGGACATCACGGGTTCATCGAGCGACCGAGATCTTCCTGTGAAATGCCGAGGGTACCGGGAATATAGTACGTGTCGTATTTTTGTTATACGAGATACTGCGCGCGGATAGCGCGCCGTTATCCGCAACGCGACACCGCGGAGATCCGCGCGAATGTTTTTCGTCGGATAGCCGTTTTGTTAAAAATCGTTTGAAATTTTTTACGTAACGCAATTGTAATCGCGTAATTTTGAAAACACTCCGTCCTCCCGGAGGCAAACGAACAAAATTCGGCGGCCCGCCGAAGCGAAATACTCGGGAATGTCAGAGGTTATTATTGCCGGTTATACGAGCGACCGGACGGCCGCCGGTAGCCCGGGGGTCGTTCTCGTCGCCGTTATGCAACGCGGCCGGTCGCTCGGTCAATGATTCGCAAATAAAACCGTTCGACGCATCCCCCGTGCAGAGAGGATTTCATACGGAGTTATTTTATACACAGAAAGAGAGGAGAGAGGAGAGAAATAGCCGGTTATATATCCCGCAGCGGCGTATTCACGTGCGGCAACAATAGCTGCGGATTATATTGATTCATACATTCGGCTCTCCGGGTGCACCGGGGGGGCTAATAAGAGATAAACTATGCGTGATCACAATATCGCGAAGGGATGAACCTACGAATTACCATTACCTGCGTGTCTACATATCGCTTTTATACAATGAAAGCCTCGCGGTTCGGCTTTGAGGAAAATTAATATTACATCGATCCGCTGATGTCGAAAGGTTTTGTCGGCTCACCGCAAAAATGAAAAACCGATACGGAAAATTAAAAAAAATATACAAAAGTAAAATTAATAGAATAGCTATACTTCGCGAATTATACTTTTTCGGGTGAAATAATCGATTTTTTTTATTTCGCGTAAAAATTGAACGAAAATAACGAGTTAAAGAGTTCCGGATGTTGGAAAAAAAATGGCAAATTAGGATTTTTCTTTATTAATTTTGCTTTTTTTTTCATTATTAACGGAATATTTATGATTTTGGTTCATATTGAATAGCTATACATCGCGAATTACATTTTTGTCGGATCGATCGAAACAATCGATTTTTTTATTGCGCATAAAAATCGAACGGAAATAACGAGTTAACGAGTTCCGGATGTTGGAAAAAAAAAATGTCAAATTATGATTTTTCTTTATTAATTTTGTTTTTTTTTTTTCGTTATTAACGGAATATTTATGATTTTGGTTCACATAATGTTGCGTTGCATCCCGTAAATGCGTACCGCAGCCGGCGACGCGCTCACGTAGATATAGTACTCCCGCGCGGTACGTGTACTCTCGTTGCCGACTTTGTTATCGCCGTTCGTGTGTGTGCGCACGTGAGAACATTTCCGAAGCGAGAATTTCTCTCGTCTGTCGCGTGTCGAGAGAGAGAGAAGCGAACACGCGTTCGTAAAAAAAAAAAAAAAAAAAAAAGGGGAAGCGGCAGCAATATAGCATTGCGACGTTGTTTCGTATCTCTTATTCTCTTTTCTTTGTATGCATAACGCATTGACGGACCGCGTATCGATAGAATAAATCGAGAAATAAATAGATAGAAATATGAAAAGAAAAAAAAAGTTATTGTCGCAAAAAAAAAAAAACAAAAAAATAAAAAAGAATGAAAAAGATCGAAAAAAAAAAAAAAAAAAAAACGGACGAAGCCCCGTGATAGACGATATCGTTCAGGAATGTCATTTCTACGATATCCAAACAATATTGTACTTCCCGCGGCTTCCCCGTGGGAATCAAATGCACTGTCGCTGTTCGATGCCTTGAATTTCAAGTTTGTTCCGTAATATCGTCGACTACTACTACTCCTACTACTACTACTACTACTACTGTACCTATATACTCTCCAATATACATGCGCTATATATTACCTTTGTTCGCAATTGCAGCATATATCCGAGTACGCAATCACCGGAGCAACAGATACCGATAGGCAACAATACGGGTTCATTACCAGATCTGAGTAACGTACATTTCCCAACTCTGCACGGGACACTCGACCACGAGGATCACTCGAGCAGTACGCAGTACAGCAACGTGAGTTCTCCTTCGTTTATTATAGTTATTCAAAACACTATATGATACGATTATCTTCACGTTATCAGTAAAAAAAAAAAAAAAAAAAGGGTTACAGCGGTTACAATTTTACACATTACATACAAATTTTTTTTTTTTTATGTGTATCGATGTTACGAAAGAATTGCCGAAACTTCGAATGGATACGACGATTTTCTACAATACCGAGTCATCGACATTTCTCTGCACCCCTATCTTCTCGCTATACGTTCTTTTTTTATTGTTATAGTATTTCTTGTATACACGCAAAAAAAATTACACTGTGAGAGACGACGACGAACGTTATCACAATTTTTCTATCGTTTTTATTCTCTCAATGGTATCGCTTCAGTTTTTTTTTCTTTTTTTTTTTTTTTTTTCGTCTCGACGCTTACTAACATTCGACACGTGTTTTTTCTTCAATGATATGTGTTAATTTGTTGGATTCGTGGTGTGGCTTTTTATGAATTTCTATTTTATCTTTTCTCATCTTTGCATTGATGAATTTTGGAAGTGGGCGGGTAGTCTATCGTTTTCTTATCGAAATTCGATTATTTTCTTCTAAAATAATAAACTTTTGACTATTTAAAAAAAAAAAATGTTATGGTTATCTCATCGAAATTCGTTTATTTCCATCTAAAATAGTAAATTTTTGGCAATTTAAAAATTTTTTTTATAATTTTCTTATCGAAATTTGATTATTTCCATCTGAAATCATAAACTTTTGGCAATTTTTAAATTTTTTTTATAATTTTCTTATCGAAATTCGTTTATTTCCGTAAAAAATTGTAAACTTTTGACTATTTTTTTTAATGGTTTTCATATCGAAATTCGTTTATTTCCATCTGAAATAATAAACTTTTCGATATATATTTTTTTTTAGACGTTTGACTGTTATCGACGATACTTCGGAGATTCGTTATATTCGCCGGACGGAACGATATAAAAAACGTCGATATCCGAAACGGACAAACATTGCGTACTAATCGGAAAGCCGATATCCTTTAAATGGAGATGATAATCAACTATCGTCCGAGAATAACGAATTCTCACGGTATATCTCTCCGTTCGCGTTGATAGCGAACCCAATTTTTTTTTTCTCGACATTCTTCGATTATTTGTCTTTCGACGTACTTTTTTTTTTTTTTTTTTTTATTCCTCTGTACTCTCTGTATATCCGTCGGTATACAGTATATAACACGCGATGAGTAACGACGACGCGTTTCTCGAGTCTGCGGACCCGAAAGGGACTCCGGAGAGCGATGTATATATTCGGGAAATTCGTATTCTAAACAGCCAAAGCGAAATAGCGTGTTGGAAGTTAAGAGGTTTTTGTTTTTGAAACAAAGTTTGTGGACATTTATTGCAGAGTCCTCAAACGAGCAGTCCGGCGACCCTGTCGCCGACCAGCTTGACATTAGCTGGAAGGCTATCCTTTTCACAGGAACACAGCCCGCCGAGTGCCCAAGTAAATATTCTTGTGGTCCTCACTTTTTCATCGTCTTTTTTTTTTTTTTTTTTTTAATAGTTATGTCGAAGCGGATACGAAACTCGAGACTGCGCGACGGCGTAGAGATTCCGTTAGTGTTCGTAGTTTTGCATGTCGCCAGCAGCACAGAGCCGATGCTTTTATATTACACACCATCGCTGCTCCGAAAAATGATTTTCACGGCATGGACTCCGCAGCTCTCCATTTTTTTCTGTTTTTTTTTTTTTTCTTTTTTTTTCCTTTTTCTTTCCCTAACAACCGATCACGCCTCGTTTATTAATTCTCTTCGCGTCTCATCGCATAATTTTTTTTTTAGTTCTCTTATTATTTTTTATTTTGCCGTTTTTTTGTAGTGTTTCTTTGTCTTTTGTTATTTTGCAGAACCATTTATCAGTGCCTGTTAACTCTAGGTATCTACACACGTGTAAGGTCAGTAGCGCCAGTGTACCATCAGACACTTTTTTTTCTCTTTTTTTTTTCAATTTTATTTTTCTCTTAATATTATTATTATTATTTTTTTTTTGTGATTTCGTTCCCAGCTTATTGTTCACCGTGAGGCGAAGGTCCTCGAGGGTGTCTCGGAGCCGCGATAAAAAATGGAAGACTTGCCATTCAGAATTCGCGAATAAAATAGCATTGCGATATCATTAAATCGCTGTTTTACCTTCGGAGGACTTTCGCCATCGCCTTAAATACCCTCGTGTATCATATCATCGCGAATATTTTTTTTTCTTTTTGTATTATATCGATATGCTTCTTTTTTTGCGCAAAGCTTTGACGCGACTTCTATATATTTATTGTTGCTATTCGATGTCCAAAAAAAAAAAAAATTTAGTTATACTTTGCATGCCGTCGAAATTCGTGTCGTTTCGTTCGACGTGATTCGGATCGTTCGAGAAAACACTGACGATGGAATCCTCGCTTAATCCTAAAAAAAAAAAAAAAAAAAAAAAAAATTACACGAAAATACAATTAATCTTTTGGCGAAACCCGATTCGCCGGAGACTCGGTGAACTGTTCTAAAAATATTGTAACGATGCCTGAAGCGAGGTTCCCATCGATCTCAGCCATTCGAGGCTTTGCCGGTTCGGCCGATGCCTGCGAGGGACGACCTATGTATAGATAGAGACCGATAGACGATAGATAAACAATTGCCGTTCATTCAATTGTCATCGATTCCAAATATCGACGTGTGTCTCTCCTAAGCAGGGCGTGGCGTTGGACAACAGCACAAGTACTTCGCAACAGGAATTACATTCGTACGCGCAACAGCAACAGCAGCAGCAACAACAACAGCAACAACAACAACAGCAACAGCAACAACAGCAGCAGCAGCAGCAACAACCTCCGACGTGCCATAGTCCCGGTCACTACATTTATCAGCAACCGCACAGTCCTGTGCCGCCGCAAAGTCCAGTGAGTTTAGGAGACATTTATCCAATGGAAACTCCGAAAAAGAGAATTACAACAATTTTATACGATTTCAAACGAATTTTTACAGACGTCGTGTGAATTAAGGGGATAAAGATTCGGCATGTTAATGTTAATGCGCTTACGAGAAAATTTTTGCCGATCAAGCAGATCGCTAGTTTCGTTTTTGCTCGTAAAAACGATATGCGAGAGCGTAAATCAAATTTCTCTGAATTTTTGGAAAAAGAAGAGTTCAAAGTTATTTTCCAATTTTTTTCAGAATTTTTTCGCAATTTTTTTTGTAGATAAATGGGGCGATTGAAGGTAACGAATTGTTGAGAAATTGAGATATTTACGTCTTTCGTAGGCGAGGGGTTAAATAGCAATCTAAAGTACCATTTCTTATCTTTTTTTTAGCGTTTACACAATTAATTCAAAGCTCTCTTCGCCGCTAGTAGTCCATTTACTCCGAATCATCGTAATAATATTAAAATTTTCGTGCTTTTCGTTTTTTTCAAGAAAACGTCGCAGTCGCAACAACAGCAGCAACTTAATTCGTTGGGATCGTACAGGACGTCTCAACAAGTTCATAGGCCATCGCCGCAATCTTCGCCTAGTCTAACAGTTCAAGTGAGTTTCGTGGCGCTTTTTTTTTCTCTTTTTTTATCATTTTTTTTTATTTCTTCGCCATCGTCAGCGTCGCGGAATTCTCGACTCTGTTGCGACGAAGAAAGTACCGATACCGATCGATAATAAAACGTCGGCGGCTCTCGCCGTTTCTCCGTTTTGCAGGGAAGTCCGCTGAGTTACAGCAATAATCCGTCGGCACCGTCGAGCCCAACGGGGCATCCGACTCAGCCGAATCTCACCTCCGATAGAATAGACCAAAACAGTTACTTCATCAATCAGGCGCAGGCGACGGCTCTTCAACAAACCTTCGAACAATTCAACATGGTTTGTACCACGAAACAAATCTTTTCACGAATATCATTCTCGGTTATTATAATCAATAACAACGCTTTCGATCTCATTTTCCACCCATTCCACCCGACTTCTATATTTTCCTCTTTATATACCAAAATACATCGTGTTTCACCGAAATTCTCCATTGTGACCCGTTTGTTCATTGTTCTGTTTGTGCGAATCAAGGGAGTGGTGAGTAACACACGCTTTATGCTTTGTTCGCGGCGTTTATTTTCAATCGTTTTATATTTTTCGAAAAAAAAAAAAAAAAAAATGTCATTCTAAAAAAGCAATCGATAGCGGAGTAAACGAAATTAATTCGAATTATCACGTCTCTTTCTCCTCTTTTTTTTTTTTCTTTTTTCTCGTTTAACGAC
Source organism: Cryptus viduatorius (assembly GCA_964006125.1). Lineage (NCBI taxonomy): Eukaryota > Metazoa > Arthropoda > Insecta > Hymenoptera > Ichneumonidae > Cryptus > Cryptus viduatorius. The sequence continues at coordinate 1,455,060 of OZ023229.1, forward strand.
ACGCGTTTGAAGGAAGTGGTGAGTGAATGACGTCGATTTGCAATTTGAAGAATTTCGCATATATTTGAATTTTACAATTTATACGCGTGAATGAGAGAAAATTAAATTTTTTTTTTCTTTTTTTTTTATTTCCTGTTGAGAATCTTTTTTGGTCATCCTTTGGAAATTTTATGATATTTGTGTAATATTTCGATATACATATATATATTTTTATATATATATATACGAATTCGCTTTCGAGAAACGAAATGATAATAAATGTATCTCAATGGCCTTAACTGTTTATTTGTTGCCTGCTATCGCTAGGACTGGGCGCAAGTGGTGCAGCAACTTGTGGAATCCGGTTGGGCCACGCAGGCAGAGGTGATGAGACCACCATTACCCCTTTTCCCGCTTATCCCATCGCAGCATCCCGATCTCCCGATCTATTTTCCCATCCCGAGTTTATATCATTTTGTTTTCGAGGCAATGCGAAAAAATCGACTGCGAACAACCGAATGACGAATAGAAAAAATTGTTGTTGTTGTTATTATTATTTTTTTCACTATTTCGATAGTATCCACGACACCAAAAAATCACTCGATCGCCATTGACGGCATTTTTCGAAAAACTAATACGGAATGTTTTTTTTTTTATCATTTTATTTTTACTTTAGATGGACTCCACCGTGGATCCCAGTGCCATCAATACATACATCGGATCGCCGAATCACACTTCCAATTATACGCAAGTAAGTTTTTCGCGGATTTTTGAAAATAGACTCGCGAGCCTTCGGCTCTGAGATTTTTGATTTCGTGTCGTTGGAAATTAATCCGATTGGGATAAAGTTTTGTTCCTTTTGTACATATGAGGCTCTTGCCGGCTTTTTTTCTTCTCTCTACTCACAGAACGACATGATTAACGTCGGCGGAGACCTTGGCAGCAGCGACGCCGGATACTTCAGCACGAGTCCGCAAATGGCGTATCAGCCGCGTACTCCGACAACCACGCAACAATTGACGCCGCAAACACCAAACACGCCTACGATTATACTCACCGGTGAGAGATTTTCATTGATTCAATTTTTTTTCTTTTTTTTTTTATCGAATTTACATATCGTACTCTCTTCTCTTTCTTCGCATTTCATTTTTTTTTTTTGCTATCGTGTATTACAAAATCTCTTTCATCTTAGAGATTTTTTGGGTTAATACTATCGCAGCAAAAAAAACGGACAAAGATTTTCTTTGATTCACATTTCTTTTTTTTTTGTTCGTCTAATTCACATGTCGGACTTTTTTCTCTCTCTTCGTATTTCATTTTTTTTTTTGTTGCTCTCGTGTATTACCGATACAAAATCTCTTTCATCTCGCAGATTTTTTGGGTAAATACTGTCGCAGCAAAAAAACGGAGAGATTTTCATTGATTCAATTTTTTCTTGGTTATCGAATTTATATATTGTACTTTTATGTCTTCCTTCGCATTTCATTTTATTTTTTTTTTTTTGTTGTTTTCGTGTATTATCTACAAAATCTCTTTCATCTCACAGATTTTTTGGGTAAATACTATCGCAGCAAAAAAAAACGGACAAAGATTTTCATTGATTCAATTTTTCTTTTTTTGTTCATCGAATTTGCATATCGTACTTTTTTCTCTCCCTTCGCATTTCATTTTATTTTATTTTTTTTTGTTGTTTTCGTGTATTATCTACAAAATATCTTTCATCTCACAGATTTTTTGGATAAATACTGTCGCAGCAAAAAAAAACGGACAAAGATTTTCATTGATTTAATTTCTTTTTTTTTTCGTCGAATTTACATATCGTATTTCGTTGTCTCTCTTCGCATTCGCTCATTTAATTTTGTTAATTTTTTTGTTGGTTCTCTGTATTATCTATAAAAAAATCTGTTTGATTTCACAGATTTTTCGGGTACCGACGACCTCACGAGTCCCGAGTTCGTCAAAGATCTCGGCTCGTCGATGACCGGGGACTTCGATCCCGACCTCTTCACGTCGGACGACGCCCTCAGACAGGGATTGGGACCGATCGATCTCGACGGTTTGCAAATGCTCACAGATCCCGATATGGTTATCTCCGACGCCAACGCCGAGGATCACTTTAGATTAGATCGACTTTAAGGATTAATCATTAGAAAAAAAAAGAAAACGGACAGACGGAACATTAAGAAGACAGAAATGATTCCACTCCAACATTGCGATCAAAGCGCCCGACCATTTTTCTAGAATTACAAATATTAATTCTACAATGGTATCGCGGATTTAAGCGTCGAGGTATCTTGCGCGTCGTTATCCCACGCGAATAAAAAAAAAATCATCAATTTTTTATCTTTTTTTTTCTCGTCCCTTCGACAATTCGCGTCTAAAAAAAAATCAAATTAATTTCCGAATATTTCGATGTTTCGTTAACGAAGTTGATTATCCCGCAATTTACGCCGACGCCTCGATCGCGCTGATAAATAATCAGAGGGGAGAGGAAGATAAAGTTCTCGTTCGTTGTCGCGTTTCCAATGGACGAGATTTTGGTGTTGCGACGGTAAAAAAAGGGGTTAATCGCCGCTGGAAACGCATTGACGAGACGGAGGACAAGTCCCGTTCGTGATAAATAAAAACTGTTAATTGAACATTAATAAGTAAATACAAATCTTTATCGACCTGTTTTTATCTTTGTTTTATACTACTTTGTATATTGTATCATGTATGATCTCTGAGAAGCACAAAACAAAAAGAAACGAAACAAAAAAAAAATGAAACAAAAAAAAAAAGGAAAAAAGAAAAAAAAGAACAACAGACAAAATGAAACAACGTTTACTGATTTATATACATGCTTTTTATCGTGTAACGCATAATAATAGTAAAGACTTTAGTGCGCTCGTGTTTGTGTGTGTGTGCGCGTGAGTTACGTAACGTGTAGATGAGATTAAGTCGCCGGAAGGCTCGTCCATGTCTTGCGATTCTTCTCGTAGCACTTTCAATGTTTATAGTATACATACACCGACACCATCTCTCTCTCTCCCTCTCTCTCTCTCTCGCAGAAGAAAGCCGTCTCAGCAACACTTTCTGTCTCTCTCTCTTTCTCTCTCACATACACACACACATTATACACATAATATAGATAAATATATCGACGCAAAAAGAAAGCGCTTTACGTTTAATTCTCCAATTGATAAGCATGCAACTCGGTCCAATCCGGAAGTCTTTTTTCTTTCGCCGTTTTTGAGTCTTACATTTCGAAGAAATGTTTCGAGACCTAAATAAATATATATCGACGAAACCGGACGTCGGGTGATTTGTAGTAAACGTTAGACGAAAAGAGTATATCAATTGTGCTGTTTTCTCAAAGATAAGACTTTCTTTTTTTTTTTTTTAATCGTTGAAAAGTGATTTTTAATTTTTTTTTTTATATATTCTATCGGATGAATATATGTATATGAATCACAATTATTATCGTAAATAAGCGGAGCTTTGATACATTTGCGTAGCTCTAGAAATGCCATCATCGGTTGTCACTGCGATTACGATTTACATGAAAAAAAAAAAAAAAAGGTCGCTGTCCTCGTCGACGAACAGTACTTACCGAATTCGTCCCCCGGATTGTCGCTAAGCGGTTTCAGTTTCACACACCTTTTTAATTAATTTTCTTTACACTTTACGAAAATATTGAACATCGAGAAAAATTTTTTTTTGCCGCTTTGTTAATTTTTTTTTTCTTTTTTTTTTTTTTACGTAACTTCCACTCTTTCGCCACGTAAACGCGAATAAATAGCGAGGACTGGAGATTAAACGAAAAAATAAAATAAATAAAAGTCAAAACCGACATTCGGTTGTTACCGCCGAATGCGGCGAATAGTTACAAATTTATATTGTATCGGATAGATGATTATAATATAAACGGCATATAGATGCTCGCGTGTACCCTCCGCGATTGTCAATTGTTTTTTGAAAGTAATACGCTGTACTTTGTATACATTGACTAGTTGTTAATTCGATGATCGAGCTAAAGCGTTGTAATGTATAAAAAAATATATTAGAAAAGGAAAAATAGGATACGAAAAAAAAAAAAAAAAAAAAAAAGAACGGAACGGAAGATCGAGAAAAAAATTGAAAAAAAAGGAAAAAAGTGGTAAAAAAAGACGACGAGATGTTGAAAAACGTTTATATCTGTTGTATCCGTTGTACACAATCTGTAATCGTCACGCCATTTAATTCATGTCTCTGTATATCGTTAAGACAACTTACAAGTGTTAAGCAGTCGAACGAAAACGGAAAAATTCCGATCTCAGTACAGGGGAATCGCTTCGTTCAGATCGATCAATCGTTTAACATTGATTATCGCTAATTACGAATTTAAATAACAAAAATATGATAAAAAGTGAAGCTTTTCGAGTTTTATTATGAATTTATGAATTTTTCGTCCCCTGACGAGAATCGTTCGCTATCTGCCGACTTGTACGCCGAATGAAATTCGTATTAGAGCCGTTTAGCTCGTTGCGCGAACGCACAGGAAAAGAACAAAAACAAAAATAACAAAAAAACAACAATTTTTATTTCGACGCTTACACGCCTGTAAATATATCGCCTATTCGACGCGTGTACACGCCGATTCTGTACATAAGGATGCTGGGACGGTGGACCAATGAATTAATTATTTATAAAAAAAAAAAAAAAAAAATTTCGATCTTTTTTTTTTTTTTTTTTTTTTTTACGGTGTTTTTCAAGCAGTCGGCAAGGAGTTTAGCGAAAATTTGTAAATTTATTGAAATTATACAGAGTTTGAAATATTTTTCTTTTTTTACTCAGTTTTTTTGTTATCGGCAGTTGATTCGACGATCGAAATAATAATTCATTGGTAGCGCCGTCCGCGCGTAGAATATTGTCACGTATCATCGTTTTTACTATTCTTTCGACATATCCCGCCATTCGAAGTATAAAAAAAAAAAATTAATACACGTTTCGATGTGAGACATCCGTCGATTTTTTAGATACTATAAAAAAGAAAAAACAACAAAATAACGATACGATAAATTGGGGAAAAAAAAAGATTATACACTTCTCGAATCTCGTTCTCGCATTATTGTGTGTGAATCGTCGGTTTTATGAAAGGTGCCAAAGCACGCGAGTGTCTCGAATCACCGGAGGTCAATTTACTCGAATCATTAACTTTCGTTTAACGACAAATTTATGATGGAAAAAAAAGGTTAAAAATCGAAAAAAAAAAAAAAAAAAAAAATACAAACAAACTGATAAAAGACAAGAAGACGTGAAGAAAGCGCAATTCTCTTCGGTGGTTAGTTAGTCTTCGGATAATTAGATAGTCGGTCACAAACTTATATTTAATGTTTTATTCGACTCGAAAAGCAAATTCGTCGAGTGTCCGGCGAGAAAATAAAAGGTAAAAGAAAAAAAAAAAAAAAAAATGTTTCCCACGATCTTCCATACGAGTCCGCGATGCCGTCAATTTAATGGCTCCGATTGCTAAAATACTATAATGATAGAAAGAATTGGGGATTAAAGTCGTCGCACCTACGCGTGTTCACTACTTCGAGATATACTATTCAAAGTTTTATAATCGCAACACCATCGCGTTGATTTTCACGCAAGAGACTGGAATTGCCTTATAGCTGTACGTCGATTTCGAATGATTATAACGAACAAAAAAGCAAAAAAAAAAAAGAGAAAAAGAAAAAAAAAAAAAGTTCTCGACGATCTCTCGTTTATAAGTCGCAATAATTCACGGGAAGTGCAAAGAGATTTTTTGCCTATCGATATATTTATCGCCGGACACTCGACGATTGCCGCGTCGAAATTTTTGCCTACAGAATGCTAAATAAATAGTATCTGTGGTATAAAACCGAAGGATAAAAAAAAATAAAAAAAAAAAAGACATAAGTCATAAACATCGCGTAACAGCGATTATTTCAAATCTCATTATTCACTATGCAACAAAAAAGAAAAAAAAAAGAAAAAAAACAAAAAATAAGATTCTATATGACGAGAAAACGATTCGGTAACGAGTTATAAAGATGTAATATTTGTACATAGTGAACGTTATATATATGTGGTAAATAATGAATACATTTAAGAGAAGAAAAGAAAAGAAAAAAAAGTACCGGAAAGTCATTGATAACGGATCTTATATATCATTATGTTGTTGTATGATATACTATATTGTTGTGAACACCATTTCTGAGACATCGATTTGAATGAAGTTAAAAAAAAAAAAAAAAAGATACGAAGAAAATAATGCAAATAAAATCTCTTTAATTTCACCGCTGAGATAAAATCGTTCGTTGCGAAAAGAAAAAAAAAAAAAAAAAGAAAGAAGTTTGAAGAATCGTGAAAAGTATTTGCTTCACCCGCCGTTAGAACTTGATTCGCGAATTCTCACGCGCGTTTCTCAAAGTTTTATCTTAATTTTTTTTGCCTCTTTAATTTCGCACCATTCTTGCCGATTGGGCAATTTTTTTAAATTTTTATTTCATTATTAAAAATCAACGTTCACTCGTTCCCGTCACTTCGCGTAACATGTTTACACTTACATCCATGTCTCCTACTGTTAGCTCTCTAATTAAAAAAAAAAAAAAAAAAAAGAAAAAAAAAAGAAAAAAAAAAACGCCCTTTCTATAAACTCCTCGATCTTTGTACATAAAAAATTGTCTCATACACGTTTAAGAGTAGTCACTGTATAGAATTGTATCGGCCGAAAGAGCGAGAGACGGATGTAACGAATAGCGAGAAAAAAAAAAAAGACGATAGAGAAACGATGCGACAGTAAAAAAAAAAAAAAAAAAAAAAAAAACAAAGAAAAAAGATATAATAATCTTCCGACAATGTTAAGGCGCACAAAAATCAAGAATTCAATTGTACTCTTCGTGTTTTTCGCCATATCTTTATTAAACCTTTCTTCAGAATCGTTTGTGTGTGTATATTGCATATACCTCTTTAGATAGATAAACTGGGATACACACATGCGCAAACGCTCTCAAAGACGACATACGAAAATCCATATTACATGAGAAATAAATTAAAAAAAAAAAAAAAAAAAAAAAAAAAAAAAAAAAGATCGTAACATAAAAACAGAATAAAAAAAAAAATTTCTAGATCTCGGCGTCGCTGCGCGAATAATCCGATAATAACGGAGATTATAGTCGCAGAATAAACAGAGACAAGAGAAGGGATGATTTCTCTTTCTCTTAGTCTTTCATTTCTTTTGTATATTCTCCAGCCTTACAAAATAAATTGTACCGTGTAGCTTTTTGGGCGGACGATTTAGCACTAAGGAATTATATAGGCATCCAATTTTTCTTAGAAAACATTTTGTAAATATCCAGGGTCTATTAAATCGTCGTTAATTCTAAACTAATCGATGAGTTTCATTGACTTAATCTACTCGCGTAGCCCCCCTTCGATTCTCGATACTTAAGAAATATAAAAAAAAAAAATTAAAAAATAGAGTCGCTACTTATAAAAAAAAAAAAAAATATTCTATGTTCGCAATAATAATCTAAAAAAAAAAAAAAAAAAAAAAAAAAAAAAAAAAAAAAAAAAACATCGTCAAGATATCTGTGGCGCTCACTGTTATTCGACGAGAACGAGAATCCTTATTCCCCTTAAGCTGAACAAAATCGGTTCGATCGAAATTCCTTTATCGTCGATTACGAAATTTTTCACTCAGGAACGTTTGATCCTTTTGAATCTTCCGGCGCCACCGGAGTCGCTTTGAAAGCCGCCGAAAGATTCCTTGTACTCCAGCGCAGCATCTTCGTCGATCGACATATCCCTCTTATCCCTTTCTTCCCCATCGAATTCGTCAGCTTCCGCCGAAGATGCCTAACGATCATTGTTAACGGAGAGAAATCGGATTGCGCGTAACTTCCGGTAAGTATAAACCGAATTAATTTACCCTAACGGCCCGATGTCGCCTCGAATGTCGTCGCGGATGTTTCCGAGTTTTTCTTCGATCGACCGATCTCATACGATCGCGCGATCTACTGCGCCTGCGCCGTGTCCTGCAATCGGGTTTCTCCCGAGGGACGAATAAAAAATTACTTTGTTCATTGACCTCATCGTTGATCGCTTCGTTATCATTCGCCACATCGGAGTTATCTCTTCTGTTACGCGCAGACCTCGAATTTCGAGTTATCGATCGATCGTTCGATCTCGCGAGTCGGAGATTTGGATCTAAAGTAAGGTCACCCGGAAGCTCGTCCTTAACCTCAGCGTGACTGCGTTCCGGAATGAGGATAGAAGCGCTTCTGCTTTGTCTCTTCCGCGGCTCGCGTCCATCTTTTCTCTCCACCAAAGTCACTTGGCGTTCGAAACTTCTTTTCTTTATTGGTACCGCCCGCGGTGTGTCCTTATTGTCATCAGTGACCTCGTTGAGGTCAGATCTCTTCGTTCGCGTCGCCACAGAGTTTGCTTCCGCGATCTTTCCAATTGCGTTGCTTTCTGCTGTTGCATCGCGGGAAGACCTCGAAGAAACCTCTTTTGCGACCTCTCCATTGTCGAGGTCTTCGCGATTGAACTCTAACTCGTCGTATTTAGCATTGTTCGCCTCGATCTCACGGACGCGTTGCTTCCTCTCGATCTCACGCTTTATGTCTTCTTTTATCGAGTCTATTCTCTGCTGTATCTGATCCTCGATTTCCTTCTCGTAATTGAGGTCAGCTTCTGCTTGAGCACTGACCTCCCTCGATATTTCGTGTTTCTGAACATCATCGTTATTCTCAGGAAGCGGCGATCGAACGTTTTTTTTATCGATCGAAATCGGAGCTTCCGGTACATTGGAGTCGATGTCAATGTTCTCGTCGTAATCGTCCTCATTTTTAGCTTCTCGTTTTGAGACGTCTTTGACCTCTTTGACATTGGGCTCGTCGTAGGTCGCGAGATCCGATTGATCGATAGATCGTTCGGAGAGATCCGAAGCCGAAGAAACGTCGCCACTTCGCTTGTACTCGGTATCGTCGAACTGCTGACCTCCTTCGTCCTCGTCGACCTCATCGTCGTACAACGAATTATCTTTTGACTCGGATGCAACGTTGTCCTCGACTAGGGAATCGATTCCACCCGTTTCTTCGGCTTGATCACTCAACGTGTCCCTTTTGTTATTATCTATTATTCGATTATCGTTTGAGGTCAATGACGAAGATACGAGATTGCGAATGTCGTCGGAGGTTATCTTGTCAATCGTATCATCCGACGTTAGTTTTCTTCTCATTAACCTTCGGAGGCAGTGAATTCGAGAGGATTGAAGAAACGTCGATATAACTATGACGTAAACGAAGATAAGAGGAAAATTTCTCGTCATCGTGCTCGTCACAGCGCGATCATCGTAACTTTATTGACACTATGGTAAAAAAAACGGACGCGTATTTAGAAGGTATCCGCGCATTTTTCTCGTTTACTGTCATTGCCTCTCGAAAGTTTTTGAGGAAAAAAAAAAGAAAGACGCGGTAAGTTTAAGATCGTCGAATAATCGATACATCGATGTGATGATTCGTCAATGAAACAATGATGAAATAAATTTTAACAATTACGAAAAATAATGTATCTTTATTATCACCCGTTGCGTGATTATCGATTAATTACATTTCAAATAACACCTCTCGTCGCGTTGAGAAAAGCTCGATTTACGATTAATCTAATAGTAGTGTGTGAGAAACTTATTCTATCGTTTTTTTTTTCTATAGATATTTGTTATTGATTTAGTAATTGTCTGATATATAATACATAGTGGTAATGAGATTTTCGGGACTCCATTTAGCGTGTATAATCCGGTATACATTTTTGAGTCCGTCGATGAGCTATCGATACGATTAATGAGGTTATGACGATCTCGGAGATCGAAGAGATTTTTTTTACCCGCGTTTTACGCGCCTATGGCTAATATTTCAATGACACTGGTATCGGAATACGTTACTTTCTACAAAAAAAAAATTAGAGTACATTTTTTTTTCGTCCGAAATCAGTGTACCCGACGTAATTCGATCGAAGAGGTCCATAAGGCTCAGCGAATTCACAAGTCTGTGAATAGCCAATGACCAATTTTTTTACGCTGTTTCGACAAAAAAATCAAACATAACCTCTAAAAACTCGATAAACGTGAAAAAAAAAAAGAAAAACAGTACGAAACAATCCGAAATAACAGGATAAAAGGAATCGTGGATAACAAACGTGGAGATCGAGGCGAAAAATAAAATGGATAAACGACGTAAAGGAAAAACGAAAAAATGTTTATTCGAACGAAAGACAAACAAGAAAAAGTAAATCAAAGTAAATACACCAAAGCTCGCCATTTTGTTTTTCCTGCCAATCGGAAAAAAGCGATTATAAACCCATTCGCGTATTGTGAGTTACAAATACATATGAAAAATATTCTCTCATCGATTTTCGCGAAGCGAAAAAAAGCATATATTGCATCGCGTATAACCTTATCGCACGATAAACAAAAATTGTTAGTTAATCGTCAAACAGACAAAACTTCGTACTCTATTCGGAAAAAAAAAAAAAAAAACGAAATAATGAAATAGAGTATAAGTATTGCTGAAAAAAATAAAATAATAATAATAATAATGAAAAAATAATAATAATAAACGGTTATGCATGATATATGTAGTCTTCGATTACACAAATACTGATTACCGCTAATTACATACTAAGAGACGTCGATCGCCGGCATCGAATGCCAGTCGTATCTTAACTCGACCTTATCACGGATTTAAGCTCTAGTTATTGCTCTGTAATACACGTGTCTTTAACGTGAAAAATAAATTCTTCAATAATATCGCACGATCGCCAAAAAATTATTTATTTTTCTTAAATATCTCATTATTATATTTATTAAATATCTCATCGGTCTGTCTACGCGAATTGGCATCAGATCTTTCAAAATTAAATATTTTTTTTAAGCGCATATAAATTTTTCTCAATAATCATCCAATGACCATAATAATAATAATATAAAAAAAAAAATAAAAAAAAAATTCATAATTCGCAAAAAATTCGATAACGTTGAATAAGAATTTTTAACAACTCTTTTCTATCACAGTCCGCCATTTTTCCGGACTTTTCGTATATTTCTACTCTACGAAAAAAAAAAAAAAAAAAAAAAAAAATACAAAGATATCATCGTAAGCCGAAGCGAAAGCGCACAAAGGGCTCAAAAGGGCTCTTTCCCCCTCCTCGCCGCGCGATATTAATCCCTCGTTAAAAAGACGAAAAAAAGCTCTTTAATTGGATACGACGGGTAAGTAGAATTTGTGTTTCGAAGTATCGCGCGTGTGTTTGAACGGCGCTTGTTTAGCTTCGAGAAGGGCGGCGGGACACGGACCCTTAACTCTCGGAACGAATTCTTTCTTATACATGCTGGAGGAGCTCGTGGAGGTTCCATCGCCGAGATTGATGTGTGAAACGTTCGATTGTTTTTGGACCCTTTCGACCCTTTGACTGGCGAAATTTCCATAATTTTTCGTTTCGCTTTGGGAGTAAAATTTGCCGCCGACGGTAAGATTATCATGACGAACGATGCGCTGCGGACGTTCATAGGTGGACGACGCCCAGGGGTTGCCGTCCTTATTGCTGCGATGAAGAGAAGTTAAACTCCGGCGATCCTGACTTTGACTTGAATTGCTGATGAATTGTCCGGATTCGGCGAGATTCGATATGCTTTTCCTTTGATCGGCAGCGGTGGACGAAATGGTATGCAGAGCTTCGGTGGAACTTGCGACGCCTCGTCGATGAAGAACGGAATTATTAACATCCGCCGAAGAGGAAGAAATCACATTTTTCCGATGATGACTCGTTTTTGTCGTCGAATCGACGTGACTGCGATCGATGGTTCCTCCCAACGTGTGTTTGATATCGACGCTACTTGATTGTCCATTAGTTCCATAGCGCGTTTGGCTTGAGATGGTATTTTGTTGGGCGGAATGGCGGGTGGTATTGCTGGAACTTTGCCGATTTTCCGTGCGCTGCGTATTGACGTAATCGCGTCTCGTCGCGCTGCTGGTTTCATGTCGTTGATTTTGCCTTTGGATCTCCTGATTGCTGTTGTACCGACTGTCCGAATGGCGAGTGGCGCAATGATCGTCGCGGACTATCTGATTGGTAGAATTGCGCGAAAGATCGGTAACCGATCTTTCCTCGCTGACGTTGCGGACGTTTGTGATGTTCTGTGAGGAGCGGAGATGATGTTCGTTGTGATGAGAAACGGTGTGTCCAGCTGCGCGTTGACCGGTTGACGACGTTGTGCGACTGGTGGTAACGATTCTACCGTCCGGAAGAGTCTTGGAATCGGTTTCTACGTTTCTGGTGCTATCGGTTTCCACGATATTGTTGATCTTCGATACAACGTCTTTGCCGGTTTTCTTGGTGTAAGTATTGTAATTTCTTTGATTAGTCGTCGTCATCGTTGTGTTGTCGTCGCCCAATGAGAATGACGATTCCATATGGCGACGACGATTGATCGTTTTTCCGGCCGCCGGAACGACGTCTTTCTTCGTTGGGCTGAAAGACTCGTTACTGGTGGTTCTCGTGTCCATTGTGCCGCTGCTTACGCGCAGATTATCCTCATGACGCTTTATTTCCGCTCGTTCTCCTCTGACAACAGTGTGCGTCGATTTTTGGGACGTCGTGCCGCGGAAGTCACCGGTCATTTTCAAGTTATCCTCGCGACGAACGATTTCCGTTTTCTCGACTCTTTGCGTCTTGTAATCGTCTTTGGGACGTCCGGCGAAGTCACCTTCCGGTTTGAGATTATCGAGATGACGAATGGGTGTTCTTCGTTCACCGGATCCGACGACTTCCGGTTGTCTTCCCTCAAAGTCACCTTCGGGTTTCAAGTTATCCGGATGTCTGATCGGTGCTCTTCGCTCTCCCGGACCGACCGGTTGTCTCTGCGGCCTTTCGAAGTCTCCTTCCGGATGCAAGTTATCCGGATGTCTGGTGACGGTGCTGCGCTCGCCAACGACGTGTTTGTAGTCGTCTCTTCGTCGGATATCGACGAATTCACCTTCGATTTTCAAATTATCTTCGCGCTTTCTAACGTCAACGCGTTCGATTTTCGTGACCTTCGTGAAGTCGTCGCGGGTTCTTCGCACGTCTATTTCACCTTCCATTCGAAGATTGTCTTCGCGACGTTTTATCTCGACGCGTCTATCGGCGTTCGTTGTGCGACTGGTGTCGGTGTAGTCGTCGCGCGAAGTTAAACTTATCTGCATTTCTCCCTCAGGGTGAAGATTGTCCTGAGGCTTTTTGACCGGTGATCGATCGGCGCGCTTCGGCGTGTAGTCGTCACGCGGACGTCCGGTAAATTCGCCTTCCGGATGCAAATTGTCGTCGTGACGAATCGGCGTTCTCCGCTCAGCCGGACCGTACTTCGCGGGACTGCGTTTCTCGAAGTCACCTTCCGGTTTAAGATTATCGGGATGTCTTATCGGCGTGCGACGTTCGCCTGGACCCACGCGCTCCGGACTCGGGCGCTCGAAATCGCCTTCAGGATGAAGATTATCCTTCGGTTTCTTGATGTCGGCGCGATCGCCTTTGGTCGGCGTACGATCCTTCGGTCTCCCGACGAATTCGCCTTCCGGTCGAAGATTATCCGGATGTTTTATCGGCGATCTTCTCTCCGCCGGGCCGACGGGAGATTTGCGCGGACGTTCGAAGTCTCCTTCCGGATGAAGATTATCCTCGTGTCTTATTATTTCCGTTCGTTCGCCTCGCGTAACGTTGTAATCGTCGCGACGACGGATATCGACGAATTCACCTTCGATCTTCAAGTTATCTTCGCGACGAACGACGTCCACGCGTTCGATTCTCTTGGTAGTCGTGTAATCGTCGCGTCTATGTAAATCCATTTCACCCTCAACTCGAAGATTGTCGCGGTGAATGACGATTTCCGAACGCTCGCCGATTGTCGGCTTGTAGTCGTCGCGCGGTTTGCCGACGAAATCGCCTTCCGGTTTCAAGTTGTCCTTCGGCTTCTTCTGAATCGGCCTTTCGGCGGGACGATATCCCTCGGGTTCTGGACGATCGAATTCACCTTCGGGATGAAGATTATCCGGATGTTTGATCGGTGATCTTCGCTCTGCTGGACCGTACGGCGATTTTTCGGGACGTTGGAAGTCACCTTCCGGATGAAGATTATCCGGATGTTTGATCGGTGTACGTTTCTCTCCGGGACCAACGGGAGCCTTGTGGGGTCTTTCGAAGTCACCTTCCGGCTTCAGATTGTCCTTTGGCTTCTTCTGAATTGGTCTCTCAGCAGGACGATAGCTCTCGTGATCGGGACGATCGAATTCGCCTTCGGGATGAAGGTTATCCGGATGTTTGATGGGAGATCGCCGCTCTGCCGGTCCGTACGGCGATTTTTCGGGACGTTGGAAGTCTCCTTCCGGATGAAGATTATCCGGATGTTTTATAGGGGATCTTCTCTCAGCCGGACCGACTGGAGACTTGTGCGGACGTTCGAAATCTCCTTCGGGACGAAGATTATCCTCGTGTCTTATGATTTCCGTTCGCTCGCCTCGCGTAACGTTGTAATCGTCGCGACGTCGAATATCGACGAATTCACCTTCGATCTTCAAATTATCTTCGCGACGTACAACGTCGACGCGTTCGATTCTCTTGGTGGTCGTATAATCGTCGCGTCTACGCCAGTCGATGTCACCTTCCATGCGAAGGTTATCTTGGTGAATGACGATTTCCGAACGCTCGCCGATCGTTGGCTTGTAGTCGTCTCGTGGTTTTCCCGTGAAATCGCCTTCGGGATGAAGATTGTCCTTCGGCTTCTTCTGCACCGGTCGTTCGGCGCGTTTCGGCGAGAAATCGTCCTTAGGACGGCCCGCGAAGTCACCTTCGGGATAAAGATTATCCGGTTGTTTAATGGGAGATCTTCTTTCGCCGGGACCAACGGGAGCTTTGTGTGGTCTTTCGAAGTCACCCTCGGGCTTCAAATTGTCTTTAGGCTTTTTCTGTGTCGGCCTCTCCGCTGGACGATATTCCTCGTGATCGGGACGATCGAATTCTCCCTCAGGATGTAGATTATCCGGATGCTTGATGGGAGATCTTCTTTCGCCGGGACCAACGGGAGCTTTGTGAGGTCTTTCGAAGTCACCTTCGGGCTTCAAATTGTCTTTCGGCTTTTTCTGTGTCGGCCTCTCGGCGGGACGATATTCCTCGTGATCAGGACGTTCGAATTCTCCCTCAGGATGAAGATTGTCCGGATGTTTGATCGGAGATCTTCGCTCTGCTGGACCGTACGGCGATTTTTCCGGACGCTGGAAGTCACCTTCGGGATGAAGATTATCCGGATGTTTGATAGGTGTACGTCTTTCTCCAGGACCAACGGGAGCCTTGTGCGGCCTTTCAAAGTCGCCTTCCGGTTTCAAATTGTCCTTTGGCTTCTTCTGCACTGGTCTCTCGGCAGGACGATATCCCTCGTGGTCGGGACGTTCAAATTCTCCTTCGGGATGAAGATTGTCCGGATGTTTGATCGGAGATCTTCGTTCCGCTGGACCATAAGGCGATTTTTCCGGACGCTGGAAGTCTCCTTCGGGTTTAAGATTATCCGGATGTTTGATTGGCGAGCGACGTTCTGCAGGGCCTACGGGTTTGTGCTCAGGACGTTCAAAGTCGCCCTCTGGTTTCAGATTGTCCGGATGTCTAACAATCTCCGTTCGCTCGCCTCGCACTACTTTGAAATCGTCGCGTGTTCTCGTGTCCGTGAATTCACCTTCCATTCGCAGATTATCCTCGTATCTTGTTACCTCAACGCGTTCGCGATGGACAAAGTCGGTATAATCGTCGCGAGATCTGTACGTAGAGATATCACCTTCCATACGAAGATTATCCTCGTGTTTGACAATGTCAACGCGTTCACCTCGGACCACTTTGAAGTCATCTTTCGGACGACCTTCGAATGGTCCCTCCGGTTGGAGATTGTCAGCGTGTTTGATAGGAGTTCTCCTTTCGCACGGACCAACCGGCGCTTTCTCGGGCCTTTCAAATTCTCCCTCAGGTTTCAAGTTGTCTTTCGGCTTTTTAACGACAGGCCTCTCTGCGGGACGGAATTCTTCGTACTCTGGACGCTCGAAATCGCCTTCCGGCTTCAAATTGTCCGCGTGCTTAATAGGAGTTCTTCTTTCACCGGGACCTACCGGAGCCTTGTGAGGTCTGTCGAAATCGCCTTCCGGTTTCAAATTATCTTGAGGCTTCTTGACAACTGGTCTTTCAGCCGGACGGAACTTCTCATGTTCCGGACGATCGAATTCGCCCTCTGGATGGAGATTATCGGGATGTTTTATCGGAGAACGCCTCTCGCCGGGACCGACAGGTGCTTTGTGCGGTCTTTCGAAGTCTCCTTCAGGCTTCAGATTATCTTGAGGCTTTTTAACGACTGGTCTTTCAGCCGGACGGAACTTCTCATGTTCCGGACGATCGAATTCGCCCTCTGGATGGAGATTATCAGGATGTTTAATCGGCGAACGCCTTTCGCTGGGGCCAACAGGTTTTTTGTCGGGTCTTTCAAAGTCTCCTTCGGGTTTCAAGTTATCTTTTGGCTTCTTAACAACCGGCCTCTCAGCTGGACGGAACTTTTCGTGTTCCGGACGTTCGAAGTCACCTTCAGGATGCAAATTGTCCGGATGTTTTATTGGAGAACGTCTTTCGCCCGGACCAACCGGAGCTTTGTGCGGTCTGTCGAAATCTCCTTCAGGCTTCAAGTTGTCTTTTGGTTTTTTGACGACTGGCCTCTCGGCTGGGCGATACGCTTCGTGATCGGGACGATCGAAGTCTCCTTCCGGTTTCAAATTATCCGGATGTTTGATGGGGGAACGCCTTTCACCGGGACCAACGGGAGTTTTGTCGGGTCTTTCAAAGTCTCCTTCAGGCTTCAGGTTATCTTTCGGCTTCTTAACGACCGGCCTCTCAGCAGGTCGGAATTTCTCGTGCTCCGGACGTTCAAAGTCACCTTCGGGATGTAAATTATCCGGATGTTTAATCGGAGAACGTCGTTCGCCGGGACCGACAGGAGCTTTATGCGGTCTTTCAAAGTCGCCTTCCGGTTTCAAATTATCCTGAGGCTTTTTAACAACCGGTCTCTCAGCAGGTCGGAATTTCTCATGTTCCGGACGATCGAATTCACCCTCTGGATGAAGATTATCGGGATGCTTGATTGGTGAACGCCTCTCGCTGGGGCCAACAGGTTTTTTGTCCGGTCTTTCAAAATCGCCTTCAGGTTTCAGATTATCCTTTGGCTTCTTAACAACCGGCCTCTCAGCAGGACGGAACTTTTCGTGCTCCGGACGTTCGAAATCACCTTCAGGATGAAGATTATCGGGATGTTTGATCGGAGAACGTCGTTCACCAGGACCAACGGGTGCTTTATGCGGTCTATCAAAATCTCCTTCGGGTTTCAAGTTATCTTGAGGCTTCTTAGCAATTGGCCTCTCAGCCGGGCGATACACTTCGTGATCAGGACGATCGAAGTCTCCTTCCGGTTTCAAATTATCCGGATGTTTGATCGGTGAACGCCTTTCTCCGGGGCCAACGGGGGTTTTGTCAGGTCTTTCAAAGTCACCTTCAGGCTTCAAATTATCTTTCGGCTTCTTAACAACAGGTCGCTCAGCCGGTCGGAATTTCTCGTGCTCCGGGCGCTCGAAGTCACCTTCAGGATGAAGATTATCGGGATGTTTGATCGGCGAACGTCTTTCGCCCGGACCTACAGGCGTTTTATCGGGTCTTTCAAAATCTCCTTCAGGTTTTAAGTTATCCTTCGGCCTCTTTGCGAGTGGCCTCTCCGCAGGACGGAAGTCTTCGTACTCGGGACGTTCGAAATCTCCTTCCGGCTTGAGATTATCAGCGTGTTTAATCGGCGTTCTCCTCTCTCCTGGACCTACTGGAGCTTTGTGCGGTCTTTCAAAATCGCCTTCAGGCTTCAAATTATCTTTTGGCTTTTTAACAACTGGACGTTCAGCGGGACGGAATTCTTCATGTTGCGGCCGTTCGAAGTTACCTTCTGGTTTGAGATTATCAGCGTGTTTAATCGGCGTTCGCCTTTCTCCGGGACCTACCGGCGCTTTGTGAGGTCTTTCGAAGTCTCCTTCGGGCATTAAATTATCTTTCGGCTTCTTGACGACAGGCCTCTCAGCCGGACAGAAGTCTTCGTGTTCCGGACGTTGGAAATCTCCTTCAGGTTTCAGATTATCCGGATGTTTAATCGGCGTACGGCGTTCAGCTGGACCAACCGGCTTATGCTCGGGACGTTCGAAGTCACCTTCCGGTTTCAAATTATCCGGATGTCTTATTATCTCCGTTCGCTCGCCTCGGACGACTTTGAAATCATCGCGGGTTCTCGTATCAGTGAATTCACCTTCCATTCGAAGATTATCCTCGTATCTTGTAACTTCGACGCGTTCGCGATGCACGAAGTCGGTGTAATCGTCGCGAGATCTGTACGTAGAGATATCACCTTCCATACGAAGATTATCCGTGTGTTTGATAACATCGACACGCTCGCCTCGCACGACAGTGTAGTCATCTTTGGGACGTCCCTCGAACGGACCCTCCGGCTTCAAGTTATCCGTTGGCTTTTTAACTACAGGCCTCTCCGCGGGTCTAAATTCTTCGTGATGTGGTCTGTCGAAATCTCCTTCGGGTTTCAAATTGTCGGGATGCTT
The DNA here is from genome assembly GCA_964006125.1 of Cryptus viduatorius. Taxonomy (NCBI): domain Eukaryota; kingdom Metazoa; phylum Arthropoda; class Insecta; order Hymenoptera; family Ichneumonidae; genus Cryptus; species Cryptus viduatorius. The sequence goes on from OZ023229.1 coordinate 1,473,728, forward strand.
AATCGGCGATCTTCTTTCTCCCGGTCCGACTGGAGCTTTGTGAGGCCTTTCGAAGTCTCCTTCCGGTTTTAAATTGTCCTTTGGTTTCGTCACCACAGGTCTTTCCGCGGGTCTGAACTCCTCGTGATCCGGTCTTTCGAAATCTCCTTCGGGTTTCAAATTGTCAGGATGTTTAATCGGGGATCTTCTTTCTCCGGGACCAATCGGCGCTTTGTGAGGTCTGTCGAAGTCTCCTTCCGGTTTCAAGTTATCTTTCGGTTTCTTGACCACCGGTCGTTCCGCTGGTCGGAACTCTTCGTGATCCGGTCTTTCGAAGTCTCCTTCGGGTTTCAAATTATCCGGATGTTTAATCGGCGATCTTCTTTCTCCCGGACCGATCGGAGCTTTGTGAGGTCTGTCAAAGTCTCCTTCCGGTTTCAAATTGTCACCGGGTTTGATAGGCGTTCTTCGTTCGGCCGGTTTGAAGGGTTCGCGTTCTCTATCAGGAAATTCGCCTTCTGGGAAAAGATTATCGGGATGTCTGACAATCGGAGCTCTTTCTCCCGGACCATAGGGACTTTCCTCGGGACGTTCAAAGTCTCCTTCGGGATACAAATTATCCGGATGTCTGATCGGCTTGCGACGTTCGCCGGGAGTGTAAGTGTCCTTAGGACGATCGGTGAAATCTCCTTCGGGATAAAGATTATCTTTCGGCTTCTTAACTTCCGGTTTCTCAGCTCTCTTCGGTGAAAAATCATCCTTTGGTCGTCCCTCGAAGGGACCTTCGGGTTTCAAATTATCCTCAGGTCGTCTAACATCCGGACGTTCACCGCGTTTCGGACCAAAATCGTTTTTCGGACGTCCCTCGAAGTCACCTTCGGGTTTTAAATTATCATCCGGTTTAATAGGAGTTCTTCTTTCCGCCGGATGGAATGGTTGGCGTTCGCGATCCGGAAAATCTCCTTTGGGGAACAAATTGTCCGGATGTCGAACTATCGGCGCTCGATCTCCAGGTGCGTAAGGTTGGCTCTCGGGTCTCGTGAAATCTCCTTCCGGCTGCAAATTGTCCGGATGTTTTATCGGCTGTCGACGTTCTCCCGGTGTATATTCGTCTTTCGGACGTCTCTCGAAAGGTCCTTCGGGTTTAAGATTGTCTTGGGGACGTTTCGCTTCCGGACGCTCAGCCCGTTTCGGCGAATAATCATCTTTGGGACGTCCCTCGAAGGGACCTTCCGGTTTGAGATTATCCTCGGGACGCTTAACTTCGGGTCTTTCGCCTCTTGTTATTGGTTTGTAGTCGTCCTTCGGTCGACCCTCGAAGGGACCCTCGGGTTTCAGATTGTCGTCGCGTCTCAGTGCAGTGGTACTGCGGTAATCCGTTTGATCAAAGTTTCGATACTCCTCGTGACTCGTAGTTACGTTCTCGACGAGATCCGTTCGTTCGTAAAATCGGTCCACTTGATCGACGTCGGTGGGACGTCGGTGAGGTTCTCGTTCAACGATATCGTGCACATGGAAGTCGTTCTTCGTGTGAGAGGTGCCCTATGAGAGAATTTTTTTCATTTTTTAATTCAATTAAATTTAATTAATTTAATTAAAAATTCCTACTATATCGATTTTCGTCTCCAACTTTTTTTTTTCTCCCGTTAACGATGTTATATCCGTTTGATCTCTTACCGTGAATTCTCCCTCTCCCACCGTGAGATTATCCGTACGTCTGATTATCTCGGCGCGTTGTGTTGTCCGATGATCGATGAATTCCGTTCGCGACGTCGTCTCGTCGAAAAATTCACCCTCTACCTTCGTGTAGGTGTTCCGACGCACCGGACTCGGACGTTCACCGGGTTTCCCGGTGAAAACCAGTTCGGTGGTAGTCATACCTGTGGCCAAAAAATTATAAATGTCAATTACCAAATTTATTTAATTTTTTATTTACGAAAAAAAAAGTAAATTAATTAGCGATTTTTTCTCATTAATAAAAAGGCGAATATCGAATTTCTTCTCACGTACCGTCGATATCACCCTCCGGTCTCAAGTTATCCTGAGGCTTTCGGATCGGCATTCGCTCGCCTCGGGTCGGAGTTTCCTCCTTCGGTCTGCCGACGAATTCACCCTCCGGTCTCAAATTATCCTGCGGTCTCCTGACGGGAGCTCTTTCGCCTCGAGTGGCCACGTAATCCGTTCGTCTCTCACCCACGAAATCACCTTCCAAGTGCAGGTGATCCTCGTGATGATACGTGACCTGTCGGTCGACATGCTTCTCATCGTATTCCTGGCGGTATGAGCTGAGGCCGTACACCGGCTCGTCGTGAGGTATTTCGAGATGATCCTCCGGCAAATTGTGTGGACAACGATGTCGCCTGCAAGGAGCAAAAAAATTAATTCAACGCTCCGGCAAAATTAATGTCAACTCAATTTTCAGCCTTTTTTTCTCATTCTCGTTTCCTATAATCGAAGCTTACGAAAAAAAAAAAATAAAGAAAAATTTATTGATTTTTTATTTCTTTTATCGTTTTTTTGGATTTCTTATTCCCAATAATAAAAATGAGATTCGCTTTCTTTGCGCTCGATAACAATAGCACAATGGCGACCGATAACCCGCTGCTGCGACCCAAGATAACGAATTTCTTTTTTTTTTTAATTTTTTTTTTACATTAAAGTTTTACTGTCTACTGCTCTGGATATTGAGGTCGCGAATGATAAAAAAAAAACAAGTCTCACGAATTCATCTCATACTCCGGGATTTCCCAACAGTCGATCACTCGTTTGCAATCGATACATATAGATTTGTTTTTTTCTGTATCTTAAATGGTAAAACCGATCGATCGACTGGTTTTTGCCAATTCTCGATGCAGAGAGACTCTCCCCGTCTGGAATTTAGTAGGGCACATCGCGGTGCTTTCGGTATTGGGAAATAACGATCGTTATCCAGCGCGCGCGGCTCTTTGCGACGAGAAATGTTCTCCTTCGTTATGCGCCGTCTCTCGATTCGTATTTTTTATTTTGCATGTAACACGAATCGCTAAATGAATTCTCATTCCTTTTGAAGAATCGACGAGATCCGTGTACGACACGCGACGGATCTTGTCGAGAAGGCAAAGAGAAGCCTGAAAAATATATCTATAGGTATAGAAAATGTGTATCAGCGTCCATAGAACGTCGAATACGTGTTTAAAGTCCATGAAAATTAAATCCGGAGAAGCTGATCCCTCCCGATCGGGTTCTCGCGCGAACGGATTGAGGCTTCGTAATTCAGCGAGGCGTCTCCTGATTCCTCACGATGTTGGCTACCGCCGCTCCCATGGGGAATCGTGACACGTGCAATATCACGAGAGGGATTACCTTAGCAAGAATCGAACCGAAAGCGTAGGTAGCAACTCCGTCCGCTCCTCGCAAGACTCACTATCTCGTGATTCGAATAAGGAAGACAAACCGAGAGGCCTCTCAGCGCGGCTACTATGCCATACGACAATATGGAGAGAAGAAAAAAACGACTCCGATCGTCGTACTTGCGATATTGCGCGATCGGTAGCGACATAAACGACGTTCCTTTAAAGGCACTGTCTCGTGTCCCACTTAACTCCTCGATACATATGTATCATTTATGCATGTAAGCCGATTGCCTGCGGTCAGCCGAAACGAGGCGATCGCGAGAAATCCTTGAAAAAAAAATCATTTAAAAATATCTCATTTGTCGCGATGTTTTTTTTTTTTTTTTTTTTCTTTTTAGCGTCGAGATATGGCGAATTGTGAGATTGTCATCGAAAAATTGTGGCGAAAATCGTAGTAAAAAAAAAAAAAAAAATTAATTCGGGAAAATTGGGAAAAATCGAGGAAACCAAACGGACGGTAAGAAAATTACTCACCCGCAGGTACACAGTTCGCAGATGCATTGCTCCTTCAGAGGGATCTTTTTGAGAATATCGACGGGTGTAGGAACTTTTCCTGGACGCGGTTCATCGCCGTCCAATGAGTCTGGCGATTGATCACCGGGTTTCGATCTTTCCGGCGCCCCTTTCGGCTTTTCCGGCCTTTCGGGCGAACGACTGGGCTTTCCTGCTGCTGGTCGGGGCTTTCCTCCTGGAAATTCGGGATGCTTCTCCTCCGTGCGACTCGGCTTATGCGGCTTGTCCTCCGGTTTTTGCTTTCTCACAGGTGCCTCCGGTCTCTCGTCGGGTTTTCTGCTCGGCTTTCCCGCGGCGGGCAAAGGCTTTCCCATCGGTCCGACGTAATCCCGTGGCTTTTCCGGCGATTTGGTTCTCGGCTCCGGCGACCTGAGAATCGATATTACCGTGAAATCTTCGACGACCGAAAATCAATGAACTCTCAAACAAACGGAATACGATTTTCCCCTTTTGTTTCGCGTAAAAAAAAAAATATATATATATAAAAAAAATTCGCAAAAAGAGTTAAAAAAATGGGGAAAACGAGTTAACAGCATAAATGATCGAAACTTTTCGTTACTTTTAATCAATTTTTTTTTTTTTTTTTTTTTTTTTTTTCAACAGATATATACGCGAAATTTAATACTTCGCGGAGTTTCTCCTCGAAAATCGAAGATTTTTCAATAATACGAAAGATTTTACTGACCTTCGAGGTTTTTGCGGTTCGCCAGGCTGAGGCGACGCCTCGTCGGGCTGACGAGGTCTGCTGGGCTTTCCTGCGGCAGGTAGTGATTTCGGTTTGTCTTCTTCTCGCAGTCCAGGGATTCCCCTCGGATATCCAGGCCTCTCCGGCGACGACGATGGCTTCCGCGGCGATTCCGTCGGAGACCGCGGACTCGGAATATTTTCGTAACGCGTTTCGTCGACGACATCTCTCGCTACCATAGTCGTCGTCACCTGTTTCTCGTCGATAAATTCGGTCGTTGATGACTCGACGACATCTTTCTGTAACGCGACGAAAAAAAAAAAAAAAAAAAAAAATTCATATATACTTTACGATGTTACAATTGTTGCATAAAAAAAAATTAATTCATTGGCGAGAATTCCGCAGTCGCGATTTCAATTGAGATTTATGACTGCGCAGTTGATAAATATCCGTTAATAAAAAAAATACGTATATGCAAAAACTTCGCAAAAACCCATTAAAAAAAAAATATGTATAAAAAAATATGGAAGATATTTTTTTATATACATTTTTTTTTAATAAAATAAAAAAATAAAAAAAAATAAAATTTTAAAATTAAAAAATTAAAAACCAATAAAAATTTTTTTTTTATTAAAATAAAAAAAATTTTTTAAATAAATTTGATTTTTTGTGCGCTGCGCGATGTATTTGCGCCAATAAAATCGAAGAGCGTATTTTCCGCGCGTAAGAATGCAAAGATACGCCCTTAAAGTTTTGCAGCACTATAAATTTAGGAACGCCTACGAGGCAAATTTTCAGACACATATTAAATTGAGATTTATGACTAACAATCTCGTCGTGCCGAACGAAAAAGAGAAAACGGAAAAAATACATGTATGCGTCTTACGCCCACGACGTTAATACAATCAGAGAAGTCACGTGATAATTCTGTTAATCGAGACGATTACCACTTGTGTCGTTGCATTCCTCGTACTCACACATCGGCGGTTCAATGCACCCACACGATTTACCAATTGACGAATGAATCTTTGCGCGCAAGTGCCGTATTCTATTTTCGCTATAATAGCAATATCGACGCGTCGCGATACCTTTTCGGGATTATAATCGTCGAAAACATTTTTTTCAACATCGCCGCGACTTTTTGGGAGATGTATTAAAATAAAAAAAAAATTAAATTAATAACGAATTCGAGATGAAGCGAAAAAAAAATTTCGAATATGGCGCCGAAATGACGCAAACTTTTTTTTCACGATTCAATTTTTTTTTTTTTTTTAATATTCTTATTTACCAAAGTTTCGATATTCGATAAAATTACGAAAAAGTTTACGGAAAAAAATCTACAAGATTTTTTTCTGTACCCTTAATAGGCCGATGAAAGACGGGAGAAAAAAGTGATAAAAGTTGAACATTTTTTACGAAAAAAAAAAAAAAAAAAAAAAAAAATTTATCAGTTCTCGTAATATTTCCAGGTCATCGAGTAGTTCTCGAAAAAGAAAATTCTTTTCCTCGGAAGACCGGTAGCTAACAACGAGAACTTTTATTTCATCGGCTCTCAAAGCCCATAGAAACTAAAAACTCAAATCGCAAATCTTTTCATTCGGAGAAGTGCAATTCAGCGAATAAAGAGCGGCGAATCAGCGTTCCGCGTTGTCTCGCTGTGCGATACGCGGAGCGCTTAGCTTGCGGAATTTAAGTGTATCAAAAAGTGAGAAGATAAATTAAATCCTCGATTATTTTAAACTTCCACTCGCGAATTTCTCGGAGCGACTGATTGTGAGTTCGAAGGGAATAACGTAACGCCAATATTTGTAATCACTGCTTCTGTTGTGCCGCAGCGAAGCTCACGAATCTCTCGCGTGTTTCGCCGTACAAAAGTAGGGCATCCGATTGTTTGTTCGAATCGTTTAACAGTCGTAAACAAGCTCTTCGCCCCTCGCGTTTTCCTCGAGTAAATTTAATCGGAATTATACAACGATGAGACGAGAGAAATAGAGAGCGAGAGAGCTGAATACCCTGAATAAGTCCGACGACCTTCGTTGTTCGTTAGCGCTGAAACGAGGTCGAGTAATGAATAGAAATTCGGCCAACTTAACATGTGGAATTTGTAGTCACGCGCTTCATTCCACTATCGCAATAAAAAAAAAAAAAAAAAAAAAAGTTCGACTCCGAGCGAACTGCAGTTCGAACTATAGACAAATATCGATGCGAAAAGTTCATCGACCAACACGTATCGTAAACTGTACAGCAACGCGGGGGCCTTCATCGACGTTTCTCCAATGAAAAATGCCGAACGCACCTGACGCTTTCACATTCATCGGGAATACTAATATCGCCTTATTCGCGCGATCGACGAACTTTTCGCGGATTCTTCGTCTTCGCTGCGCGATAAGCTACCGGCCGACCATCGGCTTTTGTAGGTATACTTTTCTGCAGTTTCTTTCGTAGCGATTCATAGGGCCATTTTGTCACTTGCGGGCATTTCAACTCGACAATACGAGGCATTAAACGCCGCGAGTGTACAAGTGGCGTTATCAATTTGACGAACAAGGTTGGGGCGTCGCATTAGGCCGCGCGACGGACCTCGGCAATCGACGATATCAATTTGCCGGTCGCGTTAAACGAAGTTACGAGAGAGGCACGCGATCCGTATCACCGCCGGATTTAGAACGACGAGAAGAGATATTTGGAGAATAAAATACAAACGAAAATATATGTTTTCGTTCGGAAATTTGATAACGAAATATTGATTTTCGTCGTAAACTTACGACGAGACTAATACGCGCGTCAAGTTTTCCGCGGAACGCTAATGATGTTATTTATCATTCTTCACGTAAGAGAGTTACGATTTTATTGATATAATTCCCACGTGCGCTTTATAGCGCAGAAGTGAAATGCCACCGCATGGCATGACAGATATAACGCAGATAACACGAGAGTTTCTAACAATGCATGAAACATTTCCCCGGGACAACCGCACGCCGATGATGACAATCGTCGTGTTTTTACACGAAACTCCGCTTCGCTAGAATCGTATTTTTTTTTTTTTTTTTTTTTTTTTTTTTTACTGAGTGGAAATAAAGAGAAATGCACGCGGTATTAAAATGTAAAGGGAAAATTGCTATTCGTTGATTTTCGAGAGGACGTCATTTTTTTTTTTTTTTTTTTTTTTTTTTTTTTTTTTTTCCGTCGTAAAATAATACGCGTCTCAGTAAAAAAATGAAGCAAACATTTCCCGTTCGCGCACAGCGACAACATGTTTCTTGTTAATGTTGCAAACATTTTTATCAACTTTACGAATGAATTTTGCATTTTTGAATTTTGCAGCGAAATGATGAAAAAAAATTGTTTTATTTTTTTCTTTCGTAAAAATTAAAAATTTGCTTATTAAACATAAACTTATTTCTCGGTGAAAAATAGTTTGCGATTTTTTGCGAAAAAAACGTTTATTAAAATTGCAAATTTTTTTTTTTTTTTTTCTGAGTGGAAATAAAGAGAAATGCACGGAATATTAAAATGTAAACTGATAATTGCTATTCGTTGATTTTCGAGAGGACGTCATTTTTTTTTTTTTTTTCGTCGTAAAATAATACGCATCTCTGCACAGTAAAAAAAATGAAGCAAACATTTTCCGTTCGCACACAGCGACAACATATATCTTGTTAATGTTGCAAACATTTTTATCAACTTTACAAATGAATTTTGCGTTATTAACGCTGAAAAATGTTTTTAGCGAAATGATGAAAAAAAATTGTTCAATTTTTTTATTTCGTAAAAATAAAAGATTTTTTTTATTATAAATAAACCTTTTTCTCGGTGAAAAATAGTTTGTAATTTTTTGCAAAGAAAAAAATTTATAAAAATTGCGAATTTTTTTTTTTTTGTTTTTAATTTCGTGAGTAAAGGAAAATGATATATCTTCGGAATATTTACGGACGTCCGATTGCATCGGATGTGAATAGAAACGTCGTCGTGTATTGATTTCAATCGGGTGAAAGCCTTTCCCCTAAAAGAGAGGATAGAGATAGTCCTCTCGCGCTTCGCATCCCGAGACGGCAAACACGGGTCACCGAGTTTCCATCATCGATTCACCTTCGCGTACGTTACACGTGGTTTAGGATCGTTTCCCGATTAACCCATTTACCATATAAATTACATAGAATCTATTTGTACCCGCGAGACACAACACAACAGGTAGATAATCGCAACGTACGTAAACATCGAGTCGTATCTCGCAACTTCCGCACGCCGATCGACGATCGTAATTTTTTTTTTTTTTTTTTTTTTTTTTTTTTTTTTTTTTTGTACCACATTTCCGCGACCTCAACATTAGATCACATTTATTTTTACCGCCGGTTCGACTGAATGGCCGTGCGATCATATATTACAGTGCGACTAATAAGTACCGAAGTGGGATACGGCGCGTCGGTATCCTTGAGAGGAGACGAGTGAAAGTAAAACTGGAATATCATTCCCTATCGGTTTCCGCAAGGGCTTTTTATGCCATTTCTACTCCAATGCGCCTTTCTCACGACTCAATTTAATCTCAAGATAATTATAAAAAAAATTTTCGAAAAAAAAAAAAAAGCCGAAAAAAAACTCACCACATCGCGAACGATACGCTCATCGATGACATCCTTGACATCGGTGATCGAAGTGAAATTCGACGATTGGTCGATAACGTAAGACGTATGTTGAACGACTTCGGAAGTGAGAAGGACATCACTGACATCCGTAATATCTGTGACGTCTTTTCTCAACGTGGTATCTTTCGGTACAATTGATTGGACGGGAAGGCCATTTTTTTCATTGGGCTTTCGCGGCTTCGTATCTTTTTTGTCGGCGGGCGATGTCGGTTTTGTCGGTGATGTCGATTTTGTCGGCGATTTCTTGTCTTGATCGCTTGGTTTCTTGGGTTCTTGAGGTTTTTTCGGTTCTTGAGGTTTTTCGTAAGTGAAAGAACCATCCCAAGTCGAAGATCCGGGTTTCTGGGGACGTTCGCTCCTGTCGGTTGGACTTTTCGGACTTTTTTCGGGACTTCCTGGGCGACTGCGCGGTTTCGGACGTTCGGTATCTTTTGATCCACGCGACGGTGTGCCATCGGTAATTTTTTCGGGTTTTTTGCGATCGGGAACATCGCGTACGATCGTTGTGACGATATTCGACGTATCGCTGATTTTTGTATCGGAAGTCGATATTTTTTCGACGTTTATGGAAGACGTTGAGCTCGTGACGGTGTTGGAGACATCATGGATGCTGGAAGATGTCGTGTAGTCGATGGTTTCGTTTGGTCCACGAGGCTTGGGATGTCTTTGAAGATCTTGCGGAGATTTTTCATCTCCCGTGGGCACCGGATGCGATTTTCCATCGATAACGCTGGAGGAAGTGGTGTAATCTGTTGTCTCGTGTGTAACGCGTGTCCAGGGACGTTTCTGAAGGTCTTTCGGAGATTTTTCGGTGTCCTTGGGTCCCTTTCCATCGGAAGGCTTCGTTTTGTCGTCTGTTGGCTTTTCGTAGACGAAAGAACCGTCCCAAGTCGAAGATCCGGGCTTCTGAGGCCTTACAGATCTCTCGGGACTCTCCGGTCGATCTGTATCTTTTGGTCCACGAGACGGTGAAGTTTCCTTTACCTTCTCGGGTTTCCTACGATCGGAAACATCCCGCACGATCGTCGTCGAAACGTTGGAAGTATCGCTGGTTTTTGTATCCAACGTCGAGGATTTCTCGACGTTTATGAAGGCTGTGGAGCTCGTAACTGTGTTGGAGACATCGTGAATGCTAGATGATGTCGTGTAATCGACAGTCTCTTTTGGTCCACGAGGACTCGGATGTTTCTGAAGATCTTTAGGAGATTTCCCAGCATCCGTGGGTCCAGGACGTCCCTTTCCATCAACCGGTTTCGATTTATCGTCCACTGGTTTTTTCGGCTTTTCGTAAACGAAGGAACCGTCCCATGTTGAAGATCCAGGCTTCTGGGGCCTCACAGATCTCTCCGGACTCTCCGGACGATCTGTATCTTTTGGTCCACGAGACGGCGAAGTTTCCTTTATTTTCTCGGGCTTTTTACGATCGGAAACATCCCGCACGATCGTCGTCGAAACGTTGGAAGTATCGCTCGTTTTTGTATCCAATGTCGAGGATTTCTCGACGTTTATGAAGGCTGTGGAGCTCGTAACTGTGTTGGAGACATCGTGAATACTCGATGATGTTGTGTAATCGATAGTCTCGTTCGGTCCGCGAGGTATTGGATGTTTCTGAACGTCTTTGGGAGAAGGATGTCCCTTTCCATCGATAACACTCGACGATGTCGTATAATCAATGGTTTCGTGAGTAACTCGTGTAGACGGACGTTTTTGAACATCTTTCGGAGATTTTCCAGCATCCGTGGGTCCAGGACGTCCCTTTCCATCGACCGGTTTCGATTTATCGTCAACTGGCTTCTGAGGCTTTTCGTAAACGAAAGAACCGTCCCATGTCGAAGATCCGGGCTTTTGGGGCCTTACGGATCTCTCCGGACTCTCCGGTCGATCTTTATCTTTTGGTCCACGAGACGACGAAGCTTCCTTAATCTTCTCGGGCTTTCGGCGATCAGAAACATCCCGCACGATGGTTGTTGAGACATTCGAAGTATCACTCGTTTTTGCATCCAAAGTCGAGGATTTTTCGACGTTTATGAAGGCTGTGGAACTCGTAACTGTGTTGGAGACATCGTGAATACTTGATGATGTTGTGTAGTCGATAGTCTCGTTGGGTCCACGAGGTACGGGATGTCTCTGTACCTCTTTCGGAGAAGGATGTCCCTTTCCATCAATAACACTCGAGGATGTCGTGTAATCAACGGTTTCATGGGTAACTCGTGTTGACGGACGTTTTTGAACATCTTTCGGAGATTTTCCAGCATCCGTGGGTCCAGGACGTCCTTTTCCATCAACCGGTTTCGATTTATCGTCCACTGGTTTCTGAGGTTTTTCGTAAACGAAGGAACCGTCCCAAGTGGAAGAACCGGGTTTTTGCGGCCGAGTTGACCGATCCGGATGTTCTTTATCCGGACTGCTCGATCGAACATCTCCCGGATGTTTTTGTCTCGGAGAATCTTTCACGTATCTATCGGTTTTTCCATCGTCGGAAATTTCGTGATATACGGTCGACGTGACGTTCGACGAATCCACGATCTTCGAATCGCTTACCGAACTCTTCTCAACTCTGACGAATTCCGACGTAGTCGCGTGATCCTTTGTGATATCGGTAACTGTCGATGTCGTGGTGTAATCGGTAACATCCTGATATTCTCGAGGACGTTTCGTGAAATCTTTGATATCACTCGGCTTGATTTTGTCGCCGGGTTTTTCATAAACGAAGGAACCATCCCAAGTAGAAGAACCGGGTTTCGTCGGACGTTCGTTTCGATCTTCCGGATGTCGTTGGGTTATTTTTTTGTCAGGACTCTCCGGACGTTCCGTCACTGGCGATGTGATTACTTTTCTCGTAACTTTCGGTGTACCATCGCGAATAATTACAGTCTCAACCGCAGTCGATTCAAGATCGATATTCATCGAATCCTTGTAACTCTCGTGAATCCTCGATTGTTCGACGATTATGGACTCGCTGACGACCTCCGATGTGCTACCGATCTCCGAAACATCACGGATGTCCAATGTCGTGTCGCTGACGTTCCTTCTGCCGGTCTTTGAGACAACATTACTCGATTTTCCAGCCGGATGTCGAGGCTGCGGAACGTCCTTTGGTCCGGACGATCTCTTGCCGATTTCCTGTGTTTTCTCCTCAAATTTGAAAGTACCGTCCCACGTTGAAGCGCCCGGTTTCACCGTTCTTACATCCCGTTCACCGGTTACTTTATCGGGACTCCCGGGACGTCCACCTCTCGGGATGTCGTATCTCGTGTATCCATCGTCGACCACAATCGTCTCGTGCGTTACCGATGTCAGACTCGAGTCTCTGACATCCGTGAAACTTTGTTGACTCGCCGAGTGCTCGACAACGTAAGAGGTCGTAATGGTGTCCGCCTCGTTTATCGAATTGTCTTCGGTGACGTCGCGGATGTCTATCCGATCGACACGGCGATCGGTAATCTTCGAATCGCTCGGACGTTTGCGGTCAGGTCTTTGGGGCGTTTGCGATGGTTTTTCGTGCACGAAACTTCCGTCCCACGTTGACTGACCCGGTTTGTAGCTTCTCGGCGACGCCTCCGGCCTCGAAGATTTATCAGGACTTCCCGATCGCTTCGGAGTGCTTGAGCCGCGAGGTGTCGACGGTGCCGAAATATCCTCCTCAGGAATAACACCGGACACAGAAGTTATTCTCTCGACGCGCTTTCCAATAGCATCGCTCGCGTCTCTATACTCCACGATGTATGAACTCATCGATGAGTCAGCGATGTTTTGCTGATGCTCTTCCGTCACCTCGGATATCTCAACACTGTCGTGCCGATTTTTCTGTTGCTTGCCGATCGACGTTCTCGCGACGCTCGGTTCGTTCGTTCGTAATATCGTTTTTTCGTTCGTCCTCAATGTTTCGTCGTCGATACCGGTTCTTTTGACGAAACCGCGATCTTGAGTATCGTGAATCGATCGATTGTCGATCGACTCGATAACTCGAGAATCGCTACCGGTGTGTATCACGGTCGTCGAAGAGCTCATACTCTCCTCGAAACTCGACGATTCGCATATTTCGCTTCGCGATATCGAGACTTCCTCGGTGTTGCGATGTTTTTCCATCAGATCGGATGTCTTACCGGTTGTCGCGATTTGCGCGCTGTCGGGCGTTGCCGATCGACCGCCTCGGGGGGTAGTCGGCCTCTCATAAACAAACTTACCGTCCCAACTGGAATCTCCGGGTCTCGATGGTCTTCCGGTCATCGCAACTTTGTCCGTCGAAGTTCTGTCGTAACGATCGTCGACAAAGGTGACGTGACCGGTAGTCGAAGGCTCAACAACCGATTCGCTTTCGACGTTGCGACTCGAACTCGACACCACGTTACCGTCGACGTCGAGTCGTTTGCTCGACTCCTCGACTCTCGTCGTGTCCATCGTTAACTTTCCGTCTTTTTCGATACCGTGAGCGCTCGACGCACTCGAATATTTGCTTTCGGAAGTCGTTGTCGATGTTCGAACGATCGGCGTCGACGAATCGCCGTGTATGCGCTCCGACGACGTCGATGATTTCTCACGAACGTCCGAACTACCGGATGTTTCCTTTGTCACGCTTACTTTTCCCTTACCGATTTTCTTCGTTGTTCCACGATCTTCGTGAGAATCGACGCTGCTTCCGGCAACGATCTTCTTTTGCTGCATTACCGACTGAGTCTGCTCGCCGGCAATGAAATCTAACGACGATTTTCCGGCTCTCGACGTCGCGGACGATTGTCTCCTCGAAGTTACCGGCGGATGTTCGATCACTCTGATAACGTTGCCCTTCGAGTCCATTATTACTTCGCGACTTCCGCTCGTCGTTTCAACGACATTGCTTCGCGATTCGACTTCTTCGACGTTTCTCGCCTCCTCCGATACTTTGCTCGTCGACGAAACGACACTCGACGATTTCTCGATCGTTTCAGTTGCCGATTTTACCGATGTCGTGGCGCCGGCGACGCTCACCGTGCCGGTCGACGTCGAGGCGACCTCGTCCCCGTTTTTCGCGTTCTTCTTCTTACCCTTCGCGACACTTGTTTTCTTATTTATCGTCATAGCGATACACTTTTATTTCAATTCGAATAAAATCGTATTACTCAATCGCCTTTCAAAAAAAAATTTTTTTTTTTTTTTTCAAAAATCGCTCACTAAATATCACTAATAATAAATTTCGGTAATTTTTTTTTTTCGTATATTGGTAAACGTATAAATATGTAAAAAAAATAAATCGACGATTTTTTCACAATAGCCGCGGAATTTTTTTAAACTCGCGAAGTTTAATAAAAAAAAAAAAAAAAATCGGTAAACGCGTTTTCACTCGGATCACGTTTCGTGGTAATGCAACAAGTTTCTTTCGACTTCTCGAACACTTTCAAAACTCTCTTTTCAACGCACTATCTTCGTTTCTTGTGTTATAAGCGCGTGTTGTGTGTTTTTTTTTTTTTTTTTATTTCTTGTCGCGTGAGTCTCTTGTCGTTTCGATGTTGACGGTCCGGTATCGCGAGTGGTTGTGGCATCGGCCACGTCTGACAAACTCTAGTGACCGGCTGTCTCTACTTGCCTCACCATTGCCGGGGAACCGGCCGCACCGTTTTATTATGTTATACTAGCGAATCCACGCGAGTTCTCCGCCGCTTCACGACTCACGCTCACGGCTCACCCACTCGATATTTCAACGATGGGACGACGAGACACACTCTCGCCTTTCGAAGCACCGCACACGTGTGTACACACGCATAGGCGCAAATCTTTACGAGTTTGTAACGCGCTTCGAGCGCTTACCGGTGTAAGTATGAGGATCGCGATTTCTGTTTCCCCACTATAGATCGCGGCGCCCCCCACCGGTTCGCTTTAAGTCGCGAGAAACGCGAGCGCGTGGGCCGCTACCACTTGGAAAGACTCGCATACGTGTGGTAATTACTCACACTATCGGACAGGAAGAGAGGGGGAGGAGGGGGGGGGGATACTTCATCCGAGAAACTTTCAAGACTTCGCATCACTTTTGACTCCGCGTCTGTGTCTGTAACTCTCTTCCCGTTTGAAGCGCTTACAGCGCTCCTATTAACACAGTCAAACCTGTTTACGTCTCTGACAAAACACGGCTACGTCTCGCACACTCCCATATCATCCGATATGTGTTAAATTCTGTACACTGCTAATGCCCCGAGCCGATCGGCAGTGTAAAAGCAAAAAAAAAAAGAATAACAACCTCTCGGAGCTCTCGGCAGAGTTTATAACTATTTCTGTAAGCGTTCAATATTTCCCGAGTAGGCGCGCCTTCCGACAATTTTTATATTATTTTTCTTTTTTTTATCACTCTTCCGGTTGACTTTTGTACTTTGCGAGTTTATTTTTTGAATTTTTTGAGAATTTTGTTCGTCGCGATTGCTCGGTACTCGAAAGATCGAAAAATCAAATTGCTTCGAAATTCATCAAATTTTTCGATCTTTTGCTCCGATTTTTTTTTTTTTTTTTTTGGGACTAAATTTTTTTTTTACCAAAGCAAAGAGATATATAGATGAAAAAAAAAAAGAATAACAACCTCTCGGAGCTCTCAGCAGAGTTTATAACTATTTCTGTAAACGTCTGATATTTCCCGAGTAGGCGCGCCTTTCGACAATTTTTATATTGTTTTTCTTTTTTTTATGACTCTTCCCGTTGACTTTTGTACTTTGCGACTTTATTTTTCGAATTTTCTGCGAATTTCAATCGTCACGATTGCGCGATACTCCAGAGATCGAAAAATCGAATTTTTTCGATTCATCAAATTTTTCGATCTTTTGCTCCGAATTTTTTTTTTTTTTTTTTGGGATTCAATTTTTTTTTTGGGATGCAATTTTTTTTTTTATCGAAGTAAAGAGATATACGGAATGGAAACGAGACTCGCGTATCAATTTCCGAATTTTCTGTTCGTATTGTTCGCGGAATGAGAAGAGGTGAGCGGCATCACCTTAGAGCTCTCGGAAACCGGTTCCACTCGCGACGCGTTTACGTTCGGAGGTCTCTCGTATTCGTCGACGTTTAAACCGAGCGATGACGTAGCTTCTCGCGGCAAGAGCAGCAGCAGCAGCAGAAAGAGAACGATTCTCCGAGACGAATACTCTCGCGAGAGAGAGAGACATTCGCCGAAGAGGTAAATAGCGGCCGGCAGCGGCTGCCTGAATGCACCCATGGATCGCATGGCTCACCCTTGACGATTCTGGTGCTCCGTCTCACCGTTCATTCCTATTTTGGAGGCTGTTTCGCAGAAAAAAAAAAAAAAAAAAAAAAAAAAAAAAATACGAACGAAAACGAAAACGAGAAGACGAAGAAGAAGAAGAAAAAAGGGAACGCGAGAGAGCTAAGTGGGTCACGGAAAAGCAACGTCGAGTCATTTTATTATATATATATATAGAATTTGTATGCGGAGAATCAACTCGACGACTCCATAAAAAAAAAAAAAAAAATAAAAAAAAAAAAAAAGCATCAATCGTAACCAAAAATGATTAAACCGAAACGACCTTTCCATCTATTTATAGTCGCCGCTTTCATCGTGAAATTTTCGCCGGCGAAGATATCGCGAATTTCATAATTCATTACATCGATGTGATAAGAGCCGATAGTGGAATTTCCGATTGGACTTTGTCGATTCCCCGGTGATTCCGGGTCCCCGAATATCGAACTGTGCGATCGATTTACCTCGTCGATTCGATGCTTAACATCGCGAAAGATAAACTAAACCTCTCCGGTAATTGTAGCAATAATTTCATAACCTTCGCGGCGTGTTGTGGAGTTTAACTTTTTTTCAATTCTTTAATAGCGTATTATCTTATCGTTTGATTGGAAAAGTATAAATGTACACGTAGAGCGGTATAATTACGTGTTACCGCGCGTATACATCGTTAGAATGTATGTTTCCGATGAGTACGTGGAGACACGTAGCGGTTACGCAACGTGAATACCTCAAGAGACCGACAATGGGACACACTGTTGAGTACCGACGAGGTACGCGCGGAGCTGCGCGGCAAAAAAGACGTGTATTAAGTATGAAGTCAAAACGCGCGCTGCGATCGTAGAGCGGCGCGTCGAGGCGTAAGCGACGGTCACGGCTACGGAAAAAAAAAAAAAAAAAAAAAAAAAAAAACTTCGATAGTTTAAGTCGTGTAATCGTCGGCTACTTATTAAAAAAAAAAAAAAAAAAAAAAAACGATAGTTTGTCTCGTGTAACAGCACGAGAAGCGAGCGACATGTCTCTCGTTTGCATAATAACGAGCGGCTGACTTTGGTCGCCGGGCGGCAATTCCTAACGTCCACCGATACGCCTAATACGTTCAAAGCTCCTGTGACTCAGCTTCGTTCCTCCGCGCTAACCTCGCGCTAAATTCCGTCCGAAAAAAAAATAAAAAAAAAAAAAAAGGAAAACCCAGAAAATTGCGGCTAAACCGCACGCGAGGAATCATCGAATTTCTCGAACTGAAAAAAATCGCAATCCATCTATGGTACACTTCCGAAAAAAGTGAGAAACTGACCGATATACATCGCGCGGAATTACTGACGACGAAATTTCCGCGAAAAAATCGGAGGACCGCGATGACGCGGAGAATATTTTGCCCCACAAAGCGAAAGGGAAAAGAGAGACGGAGAACGAAGAATAGAGAAATAACCAAATGTATACGATACGCCCATAATAACCAACAGCGAGTCTCGGGCCTTTGGCCTTCGAGTCAAAAGCAACGGATTACTCATATATCCGATACAATCATATAACACCCATTTGCATCATTTCCTTGAAACACTTGACGATGATCTGGCAATGACAAGAGATTATCATTAGCCGCGATGTTTGCGTTCTTTAAATACGATTTTATTTTTTTATTATTTTTTTTATTTTTTTTTTTTATCAAATACGAGAGCCGTTATATGAGTTTCGAATTCCATTGAAAATTTCGTATGCGTATAGATGAATTTTTTTTTTTTTAAATCCGCGATGTTTTTTTTTTATTTATTTTAATTTTATTCTCTTTTTTTTTTTTGATACTGTAGCCGTTATTCGAGTTCCGAATCTCGTTATAAATTGACTACAATACGTATAGATGCGAAAATTTCGATCTTTAAATCCGATTTCGCGATTTTTTTTTTTTTTTTTCGATCTATTTGTTCGTTTTTTTTTTTTTTAATCTGATACTATAACCGATATTGCGAAGTCCGTTGTAAATAACGTACGCGGATAGTTGGAAAAATATAATAAGAAAAGTTGTATTTTTTAAATCAGCGATGTTTTTTTTATTTATTTTCATTTTTAAAATTTTTTTTAAATTGATACTATAGCCGTTATTCGAGTTCGGAATCTCGTTATAAATTGCCTATACTACGTATAGTTGCGAAAATTTCCGATCTATAAATCCGATTTCGCGATTTTTTTTTTTTTTTCGATCTTTTTTTTTTTTTTTTTTTTTTTAATCCGATACTATAGCCGATATTTCGAAGTCCGTTGTAAATAACGTACGCGGATAGTTGGAAAAATATAATTAGAAAAGTTGTATAGCAAGTGCGGTATAGAAAGCGTCATCGGGTATAAAATAACGTGGGCAGTTGGGACAGGCGTTGCGCTCGCGAGCATTAGAGGAGAGAGAACCCACACGCAGGGAGATCGTTGGGTCCCCGCATCGTATGCGACTTCGATGCTCCATATTTGGTGAACGCGGCAAAATCAGTGGGCGAAACGGGAAACTGACTGCGGGGAACGAGAAACGACGAGAACAGCGGCCGCGTCATGCCTGAGAGGAAACACCGACTATAACGAAGCCGAAAACACCTGTGTGCGTATATATACGATTTTTTTTTGCGTTACACATCGATGTATGCAAAAATCGAGGGACGGAAAAAAAAAATTTCTCGAAAGGAGCGGAATCTCCGCAACGATATTTTTTTCGATTCCGGAAACAGTAGAAACTCATTTGCCGAACGATCGCTGATTGGTTAACGTTTCCTATATCCCCGAAAATGCTGCGCGCTGATTGGACGACCGTAAAACGGAGCGCTTCTCGTTGAGGATTCCGCGATTAATGCGCAAACTTCGCGCAGCAAATGGGGTTCTACTGTAGAACTCGTTGGAGATTCGTCACGAGAAGAGGACGACGGAACCCGCGATGAGTAACGAGAGCCCACGGTCGCCGGATAACGACAATAAGGGCCAATTTTGTAGAAAGGTTTTATACTCATTACGGAGAATATCGTTAGAAACTCGTGGGAAGGGGATGCGCGGTTTTTGTTTTTCTACGTTAAAGAATGTGTTTACTTGACGATCGAGAAGCCAAAGTTGATTTTTTGATATAAATAATTTAATAAAATTGACGTCACGTGTTTTGTGTTCATTTTTTTTTTTTTTTTTTTTTTTTTTTTTTTTTTTCGATTTATACAGACGATACGATTATTGAACGTGAGATCGCGAGCCGAACGCGTGGGATGCTGACGGTTGCATTTATAATTGCGACTTACGCGGATCGAAAATTCTTGAAAGTTCTGCGAACGTCTGCTGCGATTCAACATCTCCGCGGAGAAGGAGACGCAAACGGGTGATCCTTGAACTCAACTATAGATCGGGACGACCGCGAGACTTTTCGATGCGTTTCATGACTCGATTTCTTCTCTCGCGGAACTTTTTCCGAAAAAAAAAAAGAAAGTTCTCGCGCTTTCTTCGCGTCCGCTTTTATTTTTACGATGAGAGAAAAAAAAAGAAAAAAAAAAAAAGATCGACGCGAGAACTCGCGAAGGAACGATTTCGTAGGAGGGATCGCCTCGCGAATGACGAGAACCAAAGGATATTGGGAATTTAAGAATTGTCGCCTTTTTTGACGCGTAAGATCGATCCGTGCGAAACAGAAAGTTGGCCAATGGCTTCTTATTATACAGATTCTCGGAATGAACTATCCGACGAGACGAGTTCCTTATGTGAAAAATCGTTCGATCGAACGCGCGAGTACGCGAGTTGCAATTTAAATTCGATCGAAAGTTAATTCACTCTCTTTTCGAATGTTTTTTTTTCTTTTTCCTTTTCTTCGCTTTCTGAAATAAATTCCTCTTCGCGTATTGGTTAAAGTTGGGAAAACGGGAAAATACGATAGATATCGTTTGTTATATGCAAATTATGTGATTATGTGCGAAGGTACTATATTTGCGCGGCTCTGATAAGAAAAATTAAGTTTAAAGAAATTTTCATCGCGGATAATGACGATTTTTCATGGTTTAGGATAACATTTTTTTAAAACATTTTAATGTTCATTTTGATGATTTCTCGCGATTTTTTTTATTTTTTCGATGATTTGAGATTTTTATTGTTTTTTTTTAGGGAAACCCTAAAAAATATTTTAAATATTTATGACGATTTTTTAAATGACTAATAATTATTTTAATGATTTTTGACAATGTAAATTTTTTCATTATTTCGTGTTTTCATTATTTCTTTTAATTTTTATTTTTTATAATGTATACTTGCGCGTCTCTAATAAGAAAAATAAAGTTTGAAGAAATCTTCATCGCGTATAAAGATGATTTTTCATGATTTAAGATAACGTTTTTCAAAAACATTATAATATTCGTGTTGACGATTTTTCGCGATTTTTTTCATTTTTTCGATGATCAACATTGTTTTTTAGAGAAACTTTTTAAAAAATGTTAATTATTTATGACGATTTTTTAAATGACTTTAATAACTATTTTAATGATCTTTCACGATGTAAATTTTTTGATTATTTTTTTTTTATTTTTTTTTGTAACATATCCTAAAATAAATGCATATACTCGGCGAGGTTACTTGACGATAAGATCGATCGCAAGTATCGGAGAGGGTCGAGGTTACTTATAGCGCGGCGCTCGCGATACTTTCCGCGGATAACTTATATTCTCGTAGATTACGCATCAAGTGAGACAACAGAATTAAAGTGCGTCCGGTAGGATGCCACGCATCGCTAGACTCGCAAAACGCAAACACGCATGGAATCACAGATCCGACATTAAAAAAAAAAAAAAAAAAAAAAAAAAAACGAAGCAATTCTCGGTATGATGTCATCGCTTCGTAAAGCCTTATGTAGTCATTTACGTAAATTACCCTATCGATACCGTTATCTGCGAAAAATCCAAACAAACTTCGATAGCCGAAAAAAAAAAAACGAAAAAAAAAGAAAAAAATTCCAAAAAAAAAATCCGGATCCGGTTCCGAAAATTCCGGT
Organism: Cryptus viduatorius; assembly: GCA_964006125.1. Classification (NCBI taxonomy): domain Eukaryota; kingdom Metazoa; phylum Arthropoda; class Insecta; order Hymenoptera; family Ichneumonidae; genus Cryptus; species Cryptus viduatorius. Next base: position 1,495,149 of record OZ023229.1, read on the forward strand.
TTTTTCGGAAAAAAATTCGAAAAAAAAAAAAAAAAATCCGGTTTCGGTTCCGAAAATTTCGGTTTTTTCGAAAAAAATTCCGAAAAAAAAAAATTCTTCGATGATATCGAACTTTTTGCATTAACTCATCACAAAGAAAACCGCGAAATCTCGCGAATTAATGACTCATATAATTAATAACGCGCATGAATGCCTCGTTTGTTCGCGACAATCAACGAAAGTCTCTAAAAAGACCGAGTTAAAGGCCGACGTGGATAAACGAAGCAGCGAAAGCCAAAAAAAGTTAAACAAAAAGCTGCGTCAAGTCTTTGTAAGAAATGGTGCATCAGCCCGAAACTTTTCAAGTGCATTTGCAGCCCGTGATGTCACGGACTGTTTCGTGCGTCTGACAAAACGAGGAAAACCTCAGTTGGTATACACGATAGTTGAGCTCGTCGAGCGGTTCGCCATACGCGGAAAGCGCGCGGCTTCCGTCGGCGTCGTTGGCTATGGCGCTGGCAAAGCTTTTTAACGAAGAAGAGGCGACGAAGGAGACGGCGATAGAGACGGAAGAATGGTAATAATACGCGTATAGAGAAGGTGTTAGTTACTCTTACTGCGCTACGGCGATGATACACATTGCGAACACCGTATGGATATAGCGCAGTGTATCATCGTTCGGCGGAGTGCGCCTCCGCGTGAAAGTGGAGAACGCTCTTCGCTTCCCCTCCCATTTATCGTCACAGAGACGGAGACCCCATCTCACCATATACGACCGTGACACGGAATCGCAGACGAAACGCCTCGTCGGATGTCAGGCAACGAACGTATACAGTATCAGAACAGAGGATACAGAAGACGTCCTCCAAACGAGCGAACCAACGAACCAACGAACGAAGGAACGCAAACTAACCGTTTGCGAGACCATTGTTCAAAAAAAGGGGGAAATACGAGGGAAGATTCAACATTCGAGACCAGAGATGAATAATCGGAGGTCATGCGAATCCTTGGGAACTCCCAGGAGACACTTGCAGGGTCACCAGACTTTTTTTTTTTAGTCGCGAGACCTCGTTCTGCTTCAGCCGATAAAGTAATGTCGAAGGGTCGCTGGCAATTTTTTACGATGTTTTTTTTTTTTTTTTTTTTTTTAGGATGAATGATTCTCGAGTACAATATCGCGATGTTAAATTTGCGATGTAAAATATGTAAATGGAAAATATTAAAAAGTCGGAAGGAAAGTCTGAAAGATTTGATTTACAATTTTTACGACGAGACTACTGCTGCACTCGATAAAATAATTTCGAAGTGCAGATAATAGTTTTTTTTTTTTTTTTTTTTTTCGGAAGAATGTAAAGTTAACGGTGATATGTTAATTAACGCTGAAAAGGATTTACGCAAATATTTTTTTAGCTTAAATTTTGGATTTAAGGAGAATCGTGTTAACGCGCGAATTGAAATTTGATGATTGCGAATTTCGAAGCGTATATCCCGATAAATTTCCAAATACCGTAATATTGCAGAAAAAATAAATAGTCGGGTCTGCGGCTTGAAATTTTTAATATAAAATATGCAGGGATCGTAGAGTGGACGGTAAACGTTGAAACGTTAAAAGGATTTGTTGAAACGTTTGACCGAACGATGGCAATTTATAGGCAATCCTCTTGAGGGAATATATAGGCAAAAAAAAAAAAAAGAGTGAAAATCGCGATGTATTTTTTTCGGCAGAGTTAACATTCGGGATGCGTAATCTCTTCTATTTTTTAACCGGAAAGATTTTCTTTTATGTTCTTTCATGTGCGGAATTACATCGACAATACGCTCAGTTTGATAAATCGATATCGACAGACGTGAATGCGGAGTAAATATTATTTTTAATTAAAAAAAATCTTTCATTTACCGTGAAATCACTAAAGTCAACTTTAGCGAATTTTTCATCTCTCCGGTTAACAAATATAAAAAAAAATCGTGAAAATTGAAAATAGTGATATTGTTTCCTCGTCATATTTTTTTTTTACCAATAAAGAACTTCTTCAGTATTTCCAACAAATAACAGGCTATGCTTTCTCACAATAGAAGCTTTGTGCGTAAAGAAAATAAATGAGAGAACATTGTGAAAAAAAAAAAAATGGCGTTATTTTTTTTTTTATTAAATTTTTTGGCACTTTACTGAGTATTGATAGATGTAGAAAACCGAGTTATGGCAATTTTCAATATTTTATTGAAATAGCAAATCCGTTCGTTAAAAAAACATCGCGCACTATCGCGTTTTTCGTTGCTACGTCTCAACGATTGCGAATTTAATAGATTTTTCTATTTACATTTTTTGGCTCTTCAATGATTATTGATAGATGTAGAAAACCGTGTTATGGAAATTTTGAATATTCTACTGAAATACCAAATCAGTCCGTTAAAAAAACATCGCGCGATATCGTTTTTTCCGTTGCTATGTCTGGTCAACGCGTCAAATTAAACTCAACGATTGCGAATTTAAAAGATTTTTCGCTTCAATTTTTTTGGCACTTCAATAAGTATTGATAGATGTAGAAAACCGAGTTATGGCAATTTTCAATATTCTATTGAAATAGCAAATCAGTCCGTAAAAAAAACATCGCGCACCATCGCTTTTTCCGTTGCTACGTCTGGCAAACGCGTCAATTTAAATTTAAATTTTCTGGCACTTCAATAATTATTGAAGGATGTAGAAAACCGAGTTATGGCAATTTTCAATATTCTACTGAAATAGCAAATCATTCCCTTAAAAAAACATCGCGCACCATCGCTTTTTCCGTTGCTACGTCTGATTAACGCGTCAAAATAAACTCAACGATTGCGAATTTAAAAGATTTTTCGCTTCAATTTTTTTGGCGCTTCAATAAGTATTGATAGATGTAGAAAACCGAGTTATGGCAATTTTCAATATTCTATTGAAATAGCAAATCAGTCCGTAAAAAAAACATCGCGCACCATCGCTTTTTCCGTTGCTACGTCTGGTTAACGCGTCAATTTAAACTCAACGAGTGCGAATTTGATAGACAAGAATGATCGATCGTAAGTAGAACATTTCGACGTATCGAAAATCATGCAAATTTAAATTGGAACGATGTATGATTGACGAGGGAATATTCGATTTCGCATTGACTGCGACTGTAATTCCATATATACAGAGGACTTCGTATGGTACAGAGGACCACCGTGGATACGCGTAATCCTTCGTTCACCGTTAACAGGCAGCGACGCACCGGGGTGCGTCGGTACCATATATATATCCGATCGAATGGCAAATTTACGTCGTCGATGAGCTTTCAAGCCTCGCGGCAATCAACTAATTACTCGTCAGCGCGTATACAATCGGATAAACGCCGACTGTATCACTCACCGAGCATATTAGCCATCAAACCGTTGAGGGAAAGAGCAATAGAATAGAATATTCAGTTTTCAAATTTCACCGCATTGCCGAAGTGACACACTTTCCGGTAACCACGGCGCGGCAGATTATCGACAAAACTGCCACCGGAAAAGCTCCGCGTATCAATTTTACGTTCTTTTTTTTTTTTAATATATTGTATTGATGGAAAGATACGATTTTTTTTTGTTTTTTTTTTTCTTTTTTCGAGAAAAAGAGTTTCAGAGAAAATCTGCCAGAGCAATGCTCGTTCGGGAGGTATATCAGCTTTTACGGCTCGGCGAGCATTGCGAATCGTTATGCGCCGTTGAAAGTGCGGTAAACGAGAAATAGATGATTCTGACCGCCGGCAATTGACGATACGTTTCAATGAACTTCTGCATCAAACACATTTTTTTCTGTCCACCGGAATACAAAGCATAGATAGCTGCAACCGGTGACGAAATCTCGAAAAAAAAAAGAAAAAAAAATCGCCGCGATACGTTTTTACAGTCGTATTAAAATTTGAAATAGTAAAAGCGATGTATGCTTTTGCGTTTATATGTATATATACTTTTTACACGTGTTAGAGCTTTGGTTCCGGAGATATACTCTCCTCGTCAAAGACGTATATATATCATACATTTTCGCTCAATGCTCCGAGTGAATAGAGCCCCCGGCTATACGCAACTGCGCTTACACTCGAACACGACGATGTTGCCTGCCGATAGGCGTTCCATCTCACAGTCGGGGATTACGCTACGTGCGTTAGTTATTTACACGTTGAAAGCGTAATGCCTTCCTGACACGAATGCCACATCTCTTCGAACACTACGAGTATTTATCGCAGACAAATCGTACGACACGCGCAGGCAGTCGCGCCGAGCAAATAATCTCGAAATATAGATTATTAAAATATTTTTTTTTCCGACGATTTCCATTGAAACTATGGAAAATATTACGTGATTTTCGACGCCTATCGCACGTTCGCGAATGTCCGAAATTATTTATCTTCTCCTTCCGAATCTGAAAATTTCGAAATCGTAAAGTTCTTCGATATAATGCGGAAATGCGGAAATAAAAAAATTAGAAACATAAAATGACGAATATTAATAATTGTTTTCGAAATCGTCGGTTTTGCCGATAGTTTTGGATTACAACTGCTATCGGTCGAATCAAATTATTTTAAACGTATTTTTCAACGTAATTATATGTTTCAATTTTTTTATTTATCTTCTCCTTCCGAATCTGAAAGTTTCGAAATCGTAAAGTTCTTCGATATAATGCGTAAATGCGGAAATAAAAAAAATTAGAAACATAAGGTGACGAAAATTATTAATCGTTTTCGAAAACGTAATTTTTTCGAATAGTTTTGGATTGCAACTGCTTTCAGTCGAATCAAATTATTGTAAACGTATTTTTCAACGTAATTATATGTTTCAATTTTTTTTTTGCGTGGGAACGTCCCGCGCGTTCTAAATCCCAAGGCTACATATGTCCGGAAATTAATTTCTTATATTGAAATTATCGATATAAGTGAATTTGCGAAAAACGTACCGAAAAAAAAAAAAAAAAAATTGATGGAACAATGAAATTTAATGGCATTCAATCGCTAAAAATCAGTAGAACCTTTGATTACACTGACGGAAAGAGCCATAGATGGCACGTGATAAAACGCCAATTTCCAGGATATCGAAATTACAATACGGCAACAGTTCGCAAAGATCGAGAGATGCGATGAGATAGTAAACAGAGTCGACAGCGTTATGATATTAACTCGTATATCATATCGCAGTAGACATATATATATAATATACTGACCTTTATAGATATCTCGTGGATCGACCATCAGCAAAGATCAACAAGCGATCGAAAAAAAAAAAAAAAAAACGATCGCCGACGTGCCGTTGAATCTTTAGCGGCACTTTTCCGTAAGTATCTCGCGATTTCACTCGATCCTTCTTCGCAGATTTCTTCGCCGCCGTTTATCCTTTATCGCTGAATCCGTGCGTCGAATTTCCTTGTATCGGAGTCGCGACATCGTGAATCGTAAATATTGAAGAGTCTCTCAGCACGCGGGGGGAGAGGGCTAAGTAAAAGGAGAGAGTTAAGTGTCAGTAAAGTCAGTGGAGAAAGACGATCGATCGCGAGTAGTATAGTTAGAGAGCGGAGCCGTTGCTGCGGCAAAGCTGCGATTCTAGTAAATTCGTAAATTTATCGCAAGCGCAAAAGGGTTAACAAGGTCCGTCGACCTTGGCATACATTGTAGCGCCGCGAGACTCGCGTTCTCGGCATTTCACGAGGAAAGAAAATCCAAACAAAGTGTAAAAAAAAAAAAAAAAAAATTCACAGCGCGCGTAAAATTTTTTACGATAATTCAATTTTGAATCGTTTCTCGGCAAAACGACTATAAGTCGATTTGAAAAAATTTCGGATGAAAAAAAAAAGAAAAAAAAAAAGTCACGAGTCGTCGCGGGACAGCAGCGAAAACGGCCGATTCAGTAGTACGAGTAAAGCGCAGTCAGTCAGCCGGAAGTTAAACGTCGCGTTGTCCCGACACCGTCGGATGCACGCGACACCGCAACGTCGGGACGTCTGACGTCGTCGCGCTTTCACCGGTTGCCTTTTCCGTACTGTCGTACGCCGACGCTGAACTACCAAACGAACGTTCGCGCTGCATATATCTATGGAACGACGCGCGTTGGTATCCGTAGCAACGACGATAAACAATGTACCCAACGCAGACGCAGACGCAGAATAATGCCTCTTTTTTTTTTTTTCCTTTTTCTATTGTCACTGCAATTGAGAATATGTAATGATACGGAGAAAGCTGCAAAATGGATTGAAACGTTAAACGTACATTGACAGTAGAAAAGTTTCGATCCCTCGAATGACGACACTGTTTTACAGCACGTGGCGGAAATCGATCGAAAATACTGAGTATAAAAAAAGCGCTGTAAATCCTTTGTTTTCTATTTTTTATTTATCGCGCTGTCTGGAATTTGATACGAAAAAACAAAAACAGACGATTCGTTTATTAATTATCGAATTATTATTATTATTATTTAAAATTATTTTTATTATAATTTTTTTGACAAAATTTATTTTGAATTCAGTTTAATTATATGAATTGCATTAATTTTATGTACATTATTATTATTATTTAAAAAAAATTGTTTATTTTTATTATTATTTTTATTCTAATTTTTTTGCCAAAATTCGTCTTGAATTCAGTTTAATAATCTGAATTGCATTAATTATATGTACATTATTATTATTTTATATAATTACATTATTATTTAAAAAAAAATTATTTTTATTATTATTATTTTTTTGTCAAAATTCGTTTTAACTTCAGTTTAACGATATTAATTGCATTAATTATATTTACATTTTTTTAACCCTCCAACGGCTCGAATTGAAGCACCAGACCGCCAAGCGGCGCGAGAACAATTGACTTTTTGTCAATCACGTAGGGCTCGTCGATCCTCGTCGTCGGTTTGACCCGAAAATTTTTCATTACCTTTATGAGCGCTAATTTCACTTGGTAATAGCCGAATCTCGCAGCTGAAATTAAAAAAACGAACTTCCGGTTACGATTCGATGGAAATTTGCGACGAAGATTTTTCGCGCGTATATTTACCGATGCAATTTTTGGGTCCGTCGCCGAAGGGTAGGAAAACCATCGGATGTCTCAACTGTTTCGCTTCGTCGTTGAATCTTTCGGGATCGAAGACTTCCGGTTTAGGAAAATATTTCGCGTCGTGTTGCAGAGCGTAAACCGGAATCTGTACGGTTTGTCCGGCCGGAAGCGTTAATTTCGTATCGGGAATAACGTAACTTTGCGTCGATTGTCTCGTCAGCGCTACGGAAGGCGGATTCTTCCTTAAGGTTTCCTTTACCACCATATCGAGATATTTCATATCGTTCACGTCGTCGTAAGGAATTTTTCCGTTATTTTTCTTGTCGTATGCGAGTACTTCCTGTCGGAGTTTTTCTTGGACTTCCGGTGTACGAGACAATTCCCATAATGCGAAACTAATCGTTGACGAAGATGTCTCGAAACCGGCGGCGAAGAATACGAACGCCTGAGCCGCCAGGAGATTGTCGGTCCATTCTGAAAATCGAAAATCGTTTATCGATCTATTGCGAAAAAAATCGAAGTTATTTGTAGGAAAAAATTCTCAAAATTCAGAAATTTCATAAAATTTAAACGGACATCGGAAAAATGTGAACGCAAAAACGCGCAGTGCACTAAAAAAAGAAAAAAAAAAGTTCAATATTCGTAACTTAAAAAAAAAATGTTATATTTATAACTCTTAAATTTCTTTACCGATTCAATGAATTTATATTTTAAAATGTTGTAACATGAAAATGTAAAAAAAAAATCATTTTTTTACGATGTGAAATATTTCTCAACGAGAAAAAAAAAAAAATTACCAAATCCATCGGCAACACTGTCTTTCGGAATTTGTAGCAATAAATCGATAAAATCGTTTCTCACGATATTTTTCTTTTTTCGTAATTCGATGTTATCTCTGAAGGTCTTCATGAAAAATTCTGTAACTTCCGGTCTTTGGGATCGAAAATTCAACAGACCATAGAGTCGCGGCGATATCTGTCGCATCAATCGTTTTATTTGCCAGAAAAGTCCCGTTACGAAAATATTTCGACTTATTTCCCTGAAAACACTTTTCTCGTTCGCGAGCGCTTGAGTATCGATGCCGAAGGCGCACGAGCCGATTACATCGATGGTGTAACGAGCCGCGTGCTCGCGGCACTCTATGCGATCGTTCTTAGCGACTTCGTTCTTCAAATGACCTTCAAAATTATCGGCGCATTCCGACATGAGATAAAACATTTGTTTCAACTTTCCGGTCGTAAATGCCGGCGTTAGTTTGTGTCGAAGTACTTTCCAACGCACGCCATCGATGTTAAACAAATGTGCCGACAACGGATCTTGCGTTTCGTTTATGTTAATTCCGCGACCGGAAAATACGTTAAAATCTTTGATCAACACGTGTTTTATCACTTCGGGATCTTTTATCATTAAAATCGGATGACTCGCGGCGAAATAACCTACAAACGGTTCGTTTTTGTAAGAGTCGTAAATATCCTGCAATTTCTCGGTCAACGGTTTTCTACCGAGAAATATATCGGCGAAATTGCCAAACGGTATCGATGGCGTCGGTCCGGGGACGCCGCGCTTTTTCCAATAATCGTAAGACCACGCGGCGTATGTGTACAAAATAAGGATAACTGTGGCTAACAACAACAATATTTCGAAAAATACCGGCGCCATCTTGGTTTTGTTAATTTTTTATTTTACTACAGTTATTTTTTCATTGGCACTGCGAAGATTATCGAGTGTTCCGTTTTTCGCGATCGTAAAGTTCGATAATTAATTTAAAATTTACTCGCGATGTTTTGTGTCGAATACGACTGCTCGCGACACTCTCGACATCGCGACTGATTTCGTTCGCCTATTTTTGAATGTATTTATATTCATCGCGTACCAAATTATAGGTCGTTTATTTAGATGACTGGAAAATGCTTATCAGACGCGGCTGCATTCGATAATCAAGATTGTGAAACAAATGGCGTTTCACGATCGGAGCGATTGGGACGCAACTATATATATAGAACGATAGAATGCACCTATCTTTGTCATAAAAAATAATAGAATACAATTTAATTTTTGGCATTCGGATGAAACGGAGTTTATTTTTATAGAAATACTTATAGAGAATTTTTTTTTTTTTCGGGAATAAAATAATTACACGCAGATAAATGGTCGGAAAAAGTCGCCGTTGCAAAGCAGTTCGCTCGCTGAATTAAGTTATTCACTTACGCATATCTCTCACGTTCCGAAGATACTTTTTTATATTTTACGAAATTAAATTATTTTTTTTTTAAATATCAATTTTTTTTCGTCGATTTTTTTTTTTTCATTCGAAAATCTTGATAATTCTTTTCATTGTTTAGATACCTATTGTAGTCGAACGCCTACGTTTTAAGAATCTACGATCGTTTGTTTTGTTTCGTACACCTTAATGGACGTCCATTTTTTCAATCAATTTTTCTACTCTTACCTTCTACGTAACGCCGAGTCACTTGTATTTTCTATTTTGTAACTGCCGCGTCATATATCGTACTTCATCATCGTGATCCACAAAAGTCGATGTCCCTCGAATTTTTTTGACGCGTCAACTTGTTTACGACTAAACGAATATCGCGCACACGCAGTCTATCCACGAAAAAAATCCACAATGCCATCCACTGGTCACACACGCGTAGCAATTTCTTTTTTATCGATCATCACGTTTCCAAATCACAGATACTTTCCCCCCGAATATTACGCGATTGCAATTAATAAATATTCCGATATTTATTCACTTGCGATCGGCATAACCCGTCGTTTGCTTTGTTTCTTTACAATTCCGTTGAAGTTGGTATGACCGTTACGAATTTTCGTCGTTTTTTCCCGCGTTCGGTTGGCACGCTTGAGATTTTGAGAGATTCGTGCGGCGGACAGCGCAGGACAGCGCCTGTCTATTTTCCGTACTTGTTGCTGCCGGCAAAACACGTAACAACTGCGGTCCGACGTCGTTAAACGAATTCTCGGTCGACGTATAACGTCGTGTATACGTTTAAACGTATTATTTCGTAATACTCGTAAGAGTACGCGCAGCATTACAAAGGTATGTATAGATTTATATTTAACAACGAAAGTGCAGTTATATTCGAGTTGTAACTTTGACAAAACTACCAGTGTTTACATCGAAGCCGGGTTTCTATATATTCATCGATAGGCTTTGTTTTCATTACTCTCTCCGCCCCGTTGCAACGTTGCATTTAACGATCGCGAGTTATATCGATCGCGCAGTATAAATTTACGAATGTCATTTTTCTCGTCACAATTTTTCGAAACGTTGCATTAAAGTCCCAAAGCGCGATCAGCGTTAATCCTTTGTAAGTCGCAATAATATCGCAACTCCCGACCGTTACAATAACATCGCGGCCCCCACTTGCCCCCCACCCCTCCCCTCGGACCCCGTATTCCAGAACAGTTTCGGGCGGTCGGACTTACAAAAGAATTAACAAATCTTATCCTAGAAAATCACACGTAGATTCACTGCTACTGAGCTGTTAAAAAAAAATCAAAAATAAAAAAATAAATGTATCGTAGTTTTCGATCGAAAAACATGAAATTTCGATAATTAAGTTCGATTTTTTCCGACACTTTGTTTCGAAATGAATTCGTTATGAAAATACCCGGGGCTAACGACGATTATCGTATCGCATATCGCGACTCTTAAAATATATCGCAATCTTTCGATTTTTCCAAAAATCGATTTACCCGCGATGTATTATCATTAAATTTTTTTTATTTTTTTTCAGATTTCAACGTCATTTTAAGAGGAAAAAATTAAATAAAAAAATGAGCGAACCGGAAATCGTCGATATATTGTGTCCGAAAACCGGACACTATATTATCACCGAACGACCGGCAGTGTCGATCTCCGTGAGGCATCCATTGTCGACGATCGATCCTCGACGTCTCGAATTGCCATCGGAAAATTGGACTTTCTGCAAGACATCGGAAGGGTCCTTTCTGATTTGCGAGATAATAATGTCCGCGGGACCGGAAGCGCCGCGCGTCCGAAAACACGTAACGGTAAACACGTCGACCGGAATTTGCACCTCGTATATTATGGACCGCAAAATCAGCGATTTCCCGGCGATCACGAAAATCGACGTCGAGCGTTGCGTCGAGGAATTGCATATGATGTTCGTCTGCGTCGGCGGACCGCCGATTTCGAGATTTCCGCCGATTTCGCGGGCGAACGCGCGTCTCGATTCGACCGGAAATTGGCGTCACAATTCTTGTAAACTCGTCGCCGCGTGGACCGGCGTTCCTTGCAATGCATGCGAATCGTTGCAATTCGAAATGATCCATCCGCCGACTACGAGTAATCAACAAAAAAAATCGGCAAACGGATCCGCGAAAAAGAGAGTTACGATCACAAATCTCAGTCACAGAAAACAAAGTCAGATAATCGCGTTGCGTAAACGCCGCGTTACGTGGCATCGAAAGAAGAAAAACGCCGAAAAAGAAATACAGATGATTCAGGAAATGATATCCGAGATATCCGAAGAACCTGAAGTCAACGCCAACGGGGAGTACGACGACGATGACGACGATTAATTATTTATGTTACGAAAAAAAAAAAAAAAAAAAAAAAAAAAAAAACTGTTTGTACCTTCTTATCACGAAAAAGTATTACTACGTAAGAATATCGATGTTTTTTAACGACTGAATGCATGTATCACTGTTAAATAACTTATCTTAACTCGTAATAAAGTGGCAATGATTTGCCATATTTTTTATAAAATTTTATTTTTTTTTCGTAATTTTTGTTGAATTCAAAAATTTCGAAGTTTTGTGCCAAAATACAAAAAAAAAAAAAATAAAAGAAAGGTATAAAATTCCTAAAATGCACGGTATGGTTATCGATGATTTTTGCTGCAATAAATTCGGCAAATTTCAGTCATTGGATTTTTATTGAATCAAAAAGTTCGAAGTTTTATGCCAAAATACAAAAAAAAAGATCGGTAAAAAATTCCTAAAATGCACGGTACGGTTGCCGATGATTTTTACTGCGATAAATTCGGCAAATTTCAGTCATTGAATTTTTATTGAATTAAAAAGTTCGAAGTTTTATGCCAAAATACAAAAAAAAAGATCGGTATAAAATTCCTAAAATGCACGGTACGGTTGCCAATGATTTTTACTGCGATAAATTCGGCAAATTTCAGTCATTGAATTTTTATTGAATTGAAAAGTTCGAAGTTTTATGCTAAAATACAAAAAAGAAAAAAGATCGGTAAAAAATTCCTAAAATGCGATAAATTCGGCAAATTTCAATCGGATCGATAGGAAAAATTCGATAATATATTAAAACTTCTCAAATTTCATATTGGGTAGCAGCACTGTTGAATATCGAGTTTTTCGTCCCTTCGAGTATAAACATCGAAATCATTCGCGTCTGAGCCGGCAAAGCGGTCGAGTCCTCGAAATCCTCGCGCGCCGGTTGGGTAAACAAAGGTTCGAAGACACAATGAGACGAAAGTGTTGTGTACCATCGTGCAATTCTGGTACTAAGTGCCGTATTTGCCAAGTGAGCCTATCGTATTTTAAGATACCGAGAGATCCGTCGATGATAAAGAAATGGGAACAATCGCTCGGTTTTCGATCTCAGTGGCTGCAACCGCGGGATCGAGTTTGCAGTACGCACTTCAAAAAATACGATATTGTTACGAAGAGATTTATAAGCTTGAAACGCCCGAGTACCAACAGCAAGGTAAGTTCGACACGTTTTCGTGGCTCATCTGTTCCGAAATCGCGAAAAAATCAACGTATTCGGAAAAAAAAAAAAAAAAAAAAAAATTCTCGTAAAAACGGATTATTATTGGTGCAGATGATACTCGAGATATCGAAACTCGATCGCGACGCTATTCCGTCGACGCTTCGTCAAGAGATCACGCCGTGTAATCACGGCAGAGGCAAAAGATCGTCGATAAAATGTTTGTCGAAACGCTCGCGTTCCGAATCGACATCGATCGGTTCGGAAGCGGCGTCATCTCAAAGTGAGGATAGCGACGATAGTTCGAGCGTTGATCACACGAAAGACGAAAAAAAAGAATCGCAGCTGACGCGCAAAGATTATCGTATGATAGTTAAAAACTTGGAAAATCGTTCGAAACGACGACACATACGTGCTCTCGGAACTCTTCGCGTCAAATGGCTGGAGAAGAAGAAAAACCTCGAGAGAGATATACGTCTGTTGGAGGAAAAAATCAGCGAGCTCCGCAGCGAGAGGGTAGACGCTGCAACGTTTGATAGCGACTAGTAATCGCGAAAAAAAAAACTGAATGCTCATATGTCGATCTGTATTATTTAGTAATTTGTATGGCTTGATAAATCATTTGAAAAGTTCCTAATAAAATATGTTAAAATATATTCATCGTGTCTTGGCAACAACAATAACTCATGGGTATCCCGTGTTTACTTGGTCGGCGCTTCATTTTTATGTTGGCGAAAGTGACGAGCCGCGAAAAATAACACGTAAGGCGCCCTCGAGCGTACCGCTTGGAGAGTTGTGCGCGATATAGCAAACGCTCAATCGATACTGGCGATTCTACAGTAAGATTTGATTAAAAAAAATATGAATTCTATTTTTGCACGCGCGAGTGTGTACGAGACATACAGAGCAGTAATTCACGTATGATGTATGTTTTTAGTATCATTTTTCGTTCCACGTAAAAGTTGCGATAGAATTCACGATAAAAATGATATTCATTTATATACGTGTGGCAGAGTCCCTCATTGAAATTAACAGCACGTGATTGATAACGAATATACTGCACATCGTCATTTTCATTAACGTATACACGAAAGTACAGCGATTCCTCTATGCTTTGTTATCTATTCGAAGGGGGTGTCTCGTGGCTCGCATACCCGTACCACGATAAACTGAGTACCCGGTACTTCACGTTGTTCGCCTCGCAACGAAATTTTCTTAGTTGTGTAATATTGCGAGAATACGCAATAATTTTATTTAAATAATTGACAGTCGCTCTACGACTAGCGTTTGATTAAATAAAGAAATGAATCATCGATCGACAAGGTGAATGTCGTAAAAAAAGGAAATATATACAATTAGCGACGATATTGCCCCAGTAACACGCTCCTGTCAGAGGTACAGTCACTCTCGTTGGCACACTGGATCAGTGTGTGTGTGTGTGTCTGGAGCGACACAAACGCGGAACGCGCAAATGTCAGCCGTCCGATTACGAGTAGACAGGTGGAGTTATAATGTGACCGGTGATAGTCCACGCAGTTCGATAATTCGTTGAAAGAAAAACAAAAAGTAATAATAATAAAAGAAATCGATTGTTCGTCGGCGAGTGATAAGAAAAACAATAGTTCGTTTTTTTCCTTCGACAGTGCTCGGCGATGGAGGGACAGCAGGTAAATACAAATGTTTCCGTCTCCGCGAATCCGACAAGTGACTGTCAAGAATCACCCGATTAACACTCGTGACTCACTTATTCTAGCGTGAAATTCTCGGTTCCGTTAAAGTTTTCCGGATTTCTCGTTGAGAACAAAACAAATACGAAGAAAAAAAAAATCGAAAAAAAAAAGATCGAAATCGATGTTCCGAATTTCAGGTTAGAGCCCTTTACGAGTTTTCCGGTGAGCCAGGAACGGCCGAATTATCTATTGTCGCTGGAGAAATTTTGACGGTGATAAGAGACAACGTGGGCGATGGGTGGTGCGAGGGATACAATCAGAGCGGCAAATCTGGACTGTTTCCCGCTGCCTACGTTCAGGTGGTCGAGGCCAGCGCCCCTCCTCCGGGTACCAAATTTTTTTTTTTTTTCGTAATTATATCGTGAATATCGCGAAAAAAAAAAAAAAAAAAAAAAATTAATGGCAACCATTTTTTTTTTGCAGCAACGGCGGCTCCGATACCTCAACAAAGTTCCGGCGACTATTGGGATGACGATTGGGACGACGACTCGGAAGTCGGACAGACGCAGGCGTATGTTCCGCAGAATAATCAGCCGCCGGCGTCTGTATACTCCGCTCAGTCGAGTGTCGATTACGGAGATTCGATTTCCATGCAAGGAGTTCACTCCGTAATACCGGACAGAAATATTCCCAACGTACCAAAGAAAAACACGAAATTTTCGACTCTCATAAAGTCCGGCGAAGATAGTTTTTTGTTGGGTACGCGAACGCCAACGGTGCCGGAAAACGAAAAAGTTTTCATCGAGGAAACGGACGGACGATGCACGTGGGTGCCGACCGGCGAGAGATACAGTTGCGTCGTAACGTCGCCAAAGAAAGAATCAAAACTGAAGGGACTAAAGAGTTTCATCGTTTATCAACTAACGCCAACGGTAAATACGATTCCCCAATCGCGCGATCGTAAAAATCGATTTTTTTTCACGCAGCAATAACGATTTCGTTTTTTTTTTTTTTTTTTTTTTTTTTTTCGGCTTTTAAATTTTTTTCAGTTCAACAATATTCAAGTATCGCGACGCTACAAGCACTTCGATTGGTTGCACGAGAGATTGGAGGAGAAATTTTGCTTCATAACGATCCCTCCGCTGCCGGATAAGCAGATATCGGGAAGATACGAGGAGCAATTTATCGAACATCGGCGAACGCAGCTACAGGAATTCGTCGATTACGTTTGTCGGCATCCGGTATTGTCGAGAAGTCGCGTTTGGGAACATTTCATAACGTGTACCGACGAGAAAAGATGGAAAGCCGGCAAACGGCAGGCGGAGAAAGACGAACTATTGGGAGTTAATTATTTCAACGCGGTGCAATGTCCGGATACGCAAATCGACGCTATTAAAGTGGAGATACAGATAGACGCATTCGCGCGTTTCATCAGCGGCTTGGATCCGGTCGTCAAAAATTTTATGGCGGTGGCAATGGATCAGTCGAAAAAACATCAGGTGCTTTACAAGAGAGAATTTCAGAAAATCGGACAATCGTTCACGTCGCTGGGAAACGCTCTGGAAGTCGACGACGCCGGCCGCGCGAGGCTCACGAGAGCTTTGCAAGTCACCGGAGAGGCGTACAACGATATCGGCAGATTGTACGAAGAACAACCGAAATACGATTGGGAACCTCTCGGCGATAAATTTCATATTTATCGCGGTATCATAAGCAGCTTTCCCGACGTTATCAGTATACATAAGGTATCGAAATTCTTTTCAATTGTATCTCTCGACTTTGCCGAACTATCGTAACGTTTAATCGCTAAAATTACTTTTTCAATTTTACAGAACATCGATTTCGATTTTTTTTTTTTTCGATTCTTTATCTCTTCGTATTTGTTTTTTTCTCAACGAGAATTCTTGTCAATGGCATTCCTCGACTTTGCCGAACTTTCGTAAAGTTTAATCGCCAAAATCACTTTTTTAATTTTACAGAATATCGATTTCGATTTAAAAAAAAAATTTTCTCTTCGTATTTTTTTTGTTCTCAACGAGAATTCTTTTCAATGGCATTCCTCGACTTTGCCGAACTTTCGTAAAGTTTAATCGCTAAAATCACTTTTTAAATTTTACAGAATATCGATTTCGATTTTTTTTTTCGATTCTTTTTCTCTTCGTATTTTTTTTGTTCTCAACGAGAATTCTTTTCAATGGCATTCCTCGACTTTGCCGAACTTTCGTAAAGTTCAATCGCTAAAATGACTTTCTCCATTTCACAGAAAATCGATTTCGATTTTTTTTTTCGATTCTTTTTCTCTTCGTATTCGTTTTGTTCTCAACGAGAATTCTTTTCAATGGCATTCCTCGACTTTGCCGAACTTTCGTAAAGTTCAATCGCTAAAATGACTTTCTCCATTTTACAGAAAATCGATTTCGATTTTTTTTTTTTCGATTCTTTTTCTCTTCGTATTCGTTTTGTTCTCAACGAGAATTCTTTTCAGTGGCATCCCTCGACTTTGCCGAACTTTCGTAAAGTTAAATCGCTAAAATGACTTTTTCAATTTTACAGAGCGCCGTGCAGAAGCGTAAAGATTGCGAGCGACTAGTCAGCGAGCATAAGATGGAACCGCAGCAGCTGCGAGAACTCTCGCATCGAACTGACGTCATTGCACGCGCCCTTCTCGCGGAAGAGGATCACTTCCAAACGGAACGCGAGATACACATCAATCAAACAATGAAAAATCATCTAACAGAGCAAATCGCTTTTTATCAGAAGATCGTCGCGAGATTACAGGAAGCGCTGAGCGCTTACGACGGTTAATCCGAACCGTAAGCTCTCGACAACTTCCGGTTTCTACCGTTTTGTGTTGAACTCCTCGCGTTTCCATGGTATTGTCATCCTTGACGCGCTATTGCGCGATTCTCTTTACGAATATTCGTCTCGAAATTTTTTCATCTCGTCGTCGTGCGTTTCTCCGCGTATCTCCGAACAGATTTACTGCGATTTACTATCAATCGATTTTTCGCGATCCGAAAAACGCGATTAACATATTCAACGAGGAAATCAGCCAAAAGGGAACGCTATTCCTACGTTTCTCGATAAATACATTCAAATTTATAAAAATGTAATCGCTGAAGCATTCATAGCGAAATCGCGCATTTTAAGGTCATTTATATATCTCGCGCGCGCGCATTTATCTAATTTTTTTTCCGTGATACATTATGTTTCATTCTTTATAAAAAAAATATATATATATGTACGATATATATATATATATATAAAAAAAAAAAAAAAAGACAATGTCGCCGTTCGGTATATCGACGAATTCCGATAATCAATTGTGTATTAAGCAGTTCACTAATTAATTTTGCATAATCGTCTTTAACGCTGCGCACCGAAGCTTCATTTACGTTAACTTATGAAAATATGTATTTTTCAATAATTTTTTTTTTTTTTTTCTTTTTTTTTTTTGTGTATAAAACTGTATGTTAGTAATTTTGTATATAAATGGAATTTATCGAGTTTTCGCGTTTGAAGAATTCGCGACTCGATGTAAATACAGATACGACGATATATATCGCTTTTCCAATTGAAAAAATCGGACTAAATCGTTTTCGTATCGTATAGTATATATATATATATATATATATTTACTTATTGAATACGAATAATAAAGATATTCGCGTTATTTACGAAATTTTCATACCGACGTTACGGAATTCTCGATTGTCGACTGTCACGTGGGGCCTTGAGAACTAATCGATCGAAAAATTATTTTGGTAACACAATTAACTCACAAATCGAATCAAATTGTTGGACTCGTAAAAATGAATTTTTTTTTTTTTTTTTTTTTTTTTTTTTTTTCGATACAAATCAAAACGATTGTTCAACAAACTTTAATACGAGTACAACAAATCCTCACGGGATCAGTTTCATTAATACAAGTGGCTTATTTTTTTAGCACAAATATCTATACAATTTTGTGAATAATATTTGTTAATAAAGAGAAAAATGAAAAAATTTGATATCCGTGTGATATTCGAATCGTAATAAATGCAATTTTATTAATTCCTCGTTCTTCGTATTTTTTAGCGGAAAATTTGATGAATTTTTTTTTTTTTTTTTTTTTTCGGACTTTCGTCCGTTCGACGACGGAAATTAGGAAAGGTATCGATTATTTATGCACGTTTTTATTTTCATCTCACTCCGTGAAATCATAGAAATGTTGAACATTGTACTATACATAACTCCTCGTTGCAAAAAATTTATTCCGCATTCTTATTTCATTTGTCTTTATTCGCTTTTTATACGCAGCCTCTTGTCCTCTAGGTGTTTGGGTATATATATTTTTTTTTTTTTTTTTTTTTTTTTTTTTAGGCACCGCCAATTATCGTGAATTAAGCAAAATTTGATTATAACCGAAATTCTCGTTTTTTTTTTTTTTTTTTTTTTTTTTTTCGTTCACATCCGCGCGAGTATTAAAGTTCGTATCTAAGCAGAAGTATAGAGGTTCAAGTAGAGTAAAATGAAAAATAGATTCGCAATGGGAGACTTCCTTAACACGGTGCGCTGTACAGGGAGCACCAAACAGCTATCGGGTTGTTGTATTTCCTGTTTTTTTCTTGTTGTTTTCTTAATTATTTTCGTTACAAAGTTATCATAGATATTGGCACGAACGACTATGTGACGATGAATGGCAAATTCATCGATGTTTTTTCGTTTTTTTTTTTGTTTTCGGCATAACTTCCGCGGAATCGCGGAACCCATACATCGATTTTGTAGGTTATGTTTTCTCGATCTTTTTTGATAGTCAATAAATCGTTTACTTTATACGGCGAGGGACATCGTACGATTTGCCAATCAGCGAGAAACTGGTTTTTGTTGCCACAGAAGCATGAAAAGTGAAAGCTTTTATGTAATCCAAGAGAGAACGTGGTAAAGAGAGATTATCCTCGTATGTCAACGTCAGCCGGTGAACAGGTATAATAATGCATATATTTTACAATGTTTTGGATTTTTTTCTTTCGTTTTTTTTTTTTTTTGTTTTTTTTTTGTTCGTAAAAGCAATATATAGTTCATTCTCTACACAACAATCAGTCTGAGCTCAACAATATATCCGAAATAGCATTGTAGATTCATTCGTGGACCGCCAGTGTTTTAAACTCGTTTTCTGTACATTACAGTTAGTAATAACATAACCGGATATGTCGACTGCTTTCGTGTTTTTTTTTTTTTTTTTCTTTTTTTTTCGATCTATTCATAATAATAACGCTTCGAAATTTCTCGTCAAAATAACTCGCGAAGTTTCGATTCTACGATCGATAATCGAAGTGCGATAATACATCGAAAAATAAATCGTAGAATCGCGAACTCGTTTACCAATAGGATTATTCAATCGTATAAAAGTTTTGCTCGATCGTCCGAAATCCATTTTGATAAACAGCCATTTTTTTTCGTTTTTTTTTTTTTTTTCATTCATTATTGCCATTAAGTACGCTTGAGGCGAGAGAAACTTGTATTCGTATGAATGATAGATCGTTCCTAAGGTTTTTAATTCTGCTAATTTTTTTACGAACGATAACGTTTTTTTAAGTACAATAATAATAATAAGAAGAAATCGATTGTTTTTCTTTCGTTTATAAAAAAAAAAAAAAAAAAAAAAAAAAAGATCGTTATCTGCCGAAATCATCGTCGCGTAATCCTCGAGGATAAAATCGACGGTATCAGTCAAAGGAAAAAAAAAAAGGTTTGTCCATGAAATTCAATGCAAATCGTTTATCGTTTTTTAGGTACCAAGTATCTTGACCAATATATACTAAATATATACTTGAAAGCCCCTTTATAGTATGTATAACTCCGTGCATGCGTCGTCCTATAGGTCACATTAAAATTGTATTTGTTTTTTGTTTGTTTGCTTTTTTTTTTTTTTCATTTTTTTTTTTAATATATTTCGTATCGTTTAATGAAGAATAAGATATCTTAAAGGTTACCATAAAATTAAGAATTATTCATACGAGTCATGTATCATCTTAACGCATCGCAATAAAAATCTTTCACACGTATCGTCATAATGTTCTGACAATTGCCAATGTTTCGGACGGACATCTACTGCGGTCTTTAAAACATAAGCGCAACAATAAAAAGATCGATTTCTTACTGCGAGATTAGGATAGAGAGAAAAAGAGAGAGAGGGAGAGAGAGAGAGAGAGATATTGTATTTCAAGATAATCGATCGGTAAAAACAATGAAATTGTATCGATCGATCGAAAAATTTTCGAAATTGGAAGTCTTTTTTTGAAATTTCATTATCGGACAAGCGTTTCGAGGCTCGTTTTTCGAAGCAAACGGCAAAAGAGAGAAAAGTCATTTAATAGAGAGATACGTCACGGAAAATCGCGAGAGATCTTCTCGTTGCGATTTTTCCGGATCGCGGAGTATATTACCACCGGTTAGAGAGAGAAAAGAGACTGTGGCATTCGTCTGTTTCTTCGTTTACCCCCACCGATTATTTTTCATTTTTTTTTTTTTTTTTTTTTTACATTGCATATCGGTCCGAACACCGCGTTAAAATCGTCTTAATTCGTATTATTAATTTTTTTTTTTTTTTTCATTTCGTTTATCGATAAATTTACGAAGCTCCGTCCCTATTTTCCTTAATACGGGACATTCTTATACCGGATATCGCGCGCAAGCAATCGTAGTAAAAGGATTTTCAGATTCAAGAATTGCGTTAACTTCTCGTCGGCTCGCGGGGTCCGTTGCCACTTTTTTCGAATATCGTATAGAGATATAGATATTAAGTTTAAATGTTATAGGGTGAGTTTCCGGTTTGTAGAAACGAGAAAATTACAATTCGATAGTATCGAATTGTAGTATAAGTGTTATACATGTCGAAGAAGCCACGTATGTCCGATCGATTTTGCATATATATATATATATCTGATTATTCAGCAATAATAGCGGTAATAATAAGCCGAATTTCAAAGTTTCATCGGTTAGATTTTTTTTTTGTTTTTTATATCAACGTTTTGCTTTTACTTTGTTTTTTAAGATACGAATACGGATGGCGGCTTCGTTCGTTTGAGAAATACGCGATTTCCGATTCAAAGACTTCGCGTATCTCGTAAAGTAGAATCACACGGTACTTTTTTTTTTTCTTTTTTTTTTTTCTTTTAGTCGTTTCCGGTTCGAGTCCACGAGCTTAATGTACAATAGGAGTGCTCCTGGCCACTCGTATTTGTCTCTTAATTCAATTTTTCTCATTTTAAACATCACGTCGTTACGGAACTATAGTGCGAGTTGTACATATAGTATTCAATAAAAATATGTAGCAGAATGATGTATATAATATAATTATACTATACATATAGTGACTTTATCGGCTCATTTTTCATTTCGAAGATGTTTGGATTTTTTCTCTCGTTAAATTGATGAATTTCAATTTTTTGCATTTTTTGCATTTTTTTTTTTTTTTTTTTCGATTCTCGTCTATCGCGCAGTCAAATGTATAGTATAACGTGTGCAACGTTCGATGGACACTATATAGTGTGCATTGTACCCTTACGTCACTAAATAATTGTGTAAACCCTTTCATGAAATATACATTCTCTTTAAAAATATTCGGGTACTCGTCAACGATCAGCTGTGGTGCGAATGAACTCGGAATTTTTTTTTTTTTTTTTTTCATTTTTTTTTTTCGAGAGTTAACGCAGTTTTCTCTTTTTATTTAATTTTTTCGTCTCGATGAAACAACGAATTGACAATCCAATCGTTCGCGTCTCCAATTTCTTTTTTTTTTTAATTTTTTTTTTAATTAACTTGAAAGAACTATCGAGATATGTCGTTGTATCGCGTTCGTCGCCATTCCGAGTGAAGCGAGTTAACGACGTGAAGCGCCGTGTTATGCTACAAAAGTTGAGAGTTTAGAGAAAAAAACAAAAAAAAAAAACAAAATTTCGAAGAAAAATAAATATCAACGAAAAAAGGAGTTCAATGGTTTGAAAAATAAAAAAAAAAGAGAGAAACCGAAAACTTTTCCTTTCGGATAGTTGAAAAACGCGAAAAATGAAAAACCACATTTCACAGTGTGTGAGAATCCGAGCCGATCGCGCGACCGCTGACTAACGGCCTGAGAGTAGTCTTCTCATCCCGAAACCGGAATTCGGGCGAAGAATCACCGACAGACGAACTCTCGCATCGTCGTCGTCGTCGTCGTAACTCACGCCTAATATACTCTTCTTTTTCTATTCCCCCTTCGCGACAAGAATTATCCCTGTCGCTATGCGAAGGTGCGTAGGAAGAAGAAGCCGTTCGCAAGGGGTCAATGAACCCTCGAAACTTCTTCCTTCATCTTCGCTTTTCGTCGTAATAACACAGCGTTTCTTTACATCTTCTTATCTTTCTTTTAAATTTCTTTTTTCTTCTTCTTCGTCTTCTTTTTCTTCTTCTTCTTCTTTCATTGCATTACATCTTTTCTTTCTTTATCTTCGTTAACGATAGCTACGATTAGCAAATGAGATTCAGCTTTTCTTATGCTTTCTCTGCCTTCTCAGATACGATACGTTCGTACGAAAGAGGGTAGAGAGAGCGGTGCGTGTGTTACCCCACAGCTTGAAGCGTTTGTTGCGCAAATATAATTGTGTATTTGGAGATATCGGCGTGAGGGTAGGTGAGGTCGTAGCCACCAGATTTGGAGTCGATCTCGGCAGCTCGGGAATTTGCTTCAATTGTAGTTGGTTGGGGTCCCGGGAACTCTGTGATGACGATTGGGATTTGCTTGCGACTGATCGGGTCGCGACATTGGGTTGCCGGTAGAGGGGCCGGTCGATCCGAGTCCCGGTAGCTGTTGTTGCTGCTGTTGCTGCTGTTGCTGCTGCTGCTGCTGCTGTTGCTGCTGATGATTGCCGCTGTTTAACGCCAGTCGCTGCATCTGACGAATGACCGTAGCCGCGTGATATGCTTGCTGCAACCATGAGACAACAGGGAGACTTTCCTACGGAGCCTGGCGAGCAAACATACACTCGATAAGCCAAATTGCCAATCAAACAACGATACTAACCTTCCACCTTGACTTGGCAAAGTTCTTTTTAAGTTGTTCCGATACAGTACCATGGATATTTTTATTGCTCGCTGCGTTGCCGGATATCCTGAAAGAAAATTAAGGAAGAAGCGATCAGTCGATGGATTGGGTTCTCCTTGAAAAACGCAAACTTCGGCATTTCCTTTTTTTTTTTTTTTTTTATCGCTCCCCAAGAGCGATAAAACCGAGTTTCACGTTTGAAGAGACACAACACCACACATAGAGAGGATTGTTAGGCGGCGGACTGCGCTTTTTTTTTTTTTTTTTTTTTTTTTTTCGATGTTTTTTAACCCTTTTTTTTTGCTTTTGTTACAAACCACAACGACACGGTAGCAAAATGGTATATGTATGCGATGCGTACGATATCGAAAGATGATTGTTATGAAGTTTCTTACTTTGTACCACAGGCCGGATTATTGTTTCCCCAATAAAGTTTAATTTTGGTTTTTTTTTTTTTTTTTTTCCTGTTTTTTGGATTTTTTTGGATTTGTTTGGCTACTTACTTAGGAGAGCAAAATTTAGTCATTTTACGGATAAGAAAGTGCGCGGCGAATAATATCCTCGCTACCTGGGGCAATATACACATGTAGTGAACATAATGATTTGGATTTTTAATCAAAAATCCTTGCGGCAGCAGATAATAACAATTTTGAAGCTTTTTTTTTTTTTTTTTTTTTTTTTTTTTGCTTGCGAGACATCCATACACACTGTTACCGTTTTTTTAGGCTTCTTTTTTTTTGCGTCTATCTTCGTTCAGGCGAAAGCCACATATTTCACAGATAAACAAAAATTGGCGACTTGGCGGGAAAATTTTGACAAAATTACAAAATTTAGTTTTTTTTTTTTTTTTTTTTTTTTTTTTTTTTTTTTTTTTTTCAGTTTTTCGTCGGAATGTGTGCAAAAACTCACCATGGATGCGCCAGTGCCTGTTTGCAGGTGTATCGCTCCTCGACATTGACGCACATCAGTTTGTGAATGAAGTCCTTCGCTGAGTCACTTATGTCGTCCCAATAAGGCGAATCGAATTCAAATTCACCTACAACAGTCTGGTTAGCTCTTTGCTATAGAGTAGACGATTTCTTTATCATCGAAATGAATTTGAGGAAATAACGGGAACAGGCGAAACGATAATAGCGGATAAATCGGTAAATGCCGAAAAAATGAAAGCTGTTTTTTTTTTCTTTCGATGTATTCGCGTTAATACGAAATCTCTCATGTAAACGCGATAAATTAATATTGTGTACTAAAAAAAAAAAAAAAAAAAAAAAAATCTGTAAGCGTTTTCGATCGAAGAAAAAATCGGGAAATGCCGAAAAAATGAAAGCCGTTTTTTTTTTTCGATGTATTCGCGTTAATACGAAATCTCTCATGTAAACGCGATAAAATAATATTGTGTATTAAAAAAAAAAAAAAAAAAAAAAAAAAATTCTGTAAGCTTTTTCGATCGAAGAAAAAATTCTTCGTATCGTATTTTCGTGACACACAGCTTCACTCGCACACGCAAAATAATTTACTTACAACGCTATAGCTGCGATAACTAAATTAGTACCTTGAAAAATCGAACAAAAAAATATAATAAAAAATGATAATTCTATTATATTTTAAAGTTTTAAAGTGTAAAGAAGTTGGAAAGAGAGAAAAGAGAGAGAAAAAAAAAAATTTTATCGATGATTGCAGCCGCACGAGACATTTTACGTTCGTTTTTCGTCTTTTGGAGATAATAAATATCGCAGTACCAGTCGTACGAAGTTTTGAGGTCCACGTTACCTTTTAGAATTTGTGCAAATAGATTGGCGTCGACGTCGTCGTAGAACGGTGGATAGCCGCAAAGAAGGATGTAAGAGATGACTCCTATACTCCATACATCGACGGCTTTGCCGTACGGCCTCTGCGCCAACACTTCGGGGGCTGTAAACGATCTCAATGAGTCATTTCTTTTTACGTTTAAACGATACATAGAATTGCGCGTACGACTGTCCGACTGAATTTACTCCCAACAGGCAGATGTATGCGCAATCTATCTATCAATAGTCGCATTATCACTCAACTAACGCGATAATTCATCGTTCGAATTCGCTTTCGCGGCTCTCGCAGCCGAGCCGCGAGGTTCGCCGTGAAAAAATCTGCGCTTTTGCACCTTTGCGCTATCGACGAGATCAACTCTCGTCTTAGAAAATATCATAAAAAAAAAAATTTTTAATATATTTTCGAAAAAAAAAAAAAAATTTTAAACTATTTTCGGAAAAAAAAAAAAATTATATACTATTTTCAAAAAAAAAAAAATTGTATACAGTATTTCCGAAAAAAAAAAAAAAAAAAAATTGTAGATAATATTTTGAAAAAAAAAAAAAAAAAAAAAAAAAAAGTTGTATATATTATTTCCAAAAAAAAAAATGTATATACTATTTTCGAAAAAAAAAAAAAATGTATATACTATTTTCGAAAAAAAAAAAAAAAATGTATATACTATTTTCGAAAAAAAAATGTATATATTATTTTCGAAAAAAAAAAAAATGTCGGTACCGAACATCGCGTTCCGTTTTTTTTTTTTTTTTTTTTTTTTTTCGAGATCTTGGATGAGAATGGAGGAGGAGCAGAGTACGAAAAAAGAAAAATTAGACGGAGGGATGAAAGAAGGAAAACGTACCAACGTATCCCGGTGTACCGCATGCAGTTGCCATTATTCCAGAATCTTCCATTTTCGATAGGCCAAAGTCGCTAATCATTATTTTACTATCTTCGTCGGGACTATAATACAGGAGATTCTCGGGTTTGAGGTCTCTGTGGACGACACCCTGTTCGTGCATATAATCGACAGCCTCGAGTACTTGTCTTATCAATCCCGATGCGTCCTTCTCCGTGTACGAACCTTTTTCGACAATTCTGTCAAATAGCTCGCCACCAGTCACGCTGAGAATTAGAGGAAACAGCAATTTTGAAAAGTGTTAAGTAATACATATGCGTCACGAAACTGACGATATTTTACTTTTCAGCACCTTCCGTATCGCGTTTTCTTTTTTTTTTTTTTTTTCTTTGTATATTTCGCTAACTTCCGCTTCAATGATCAACTATTATCGGCATTGAAACCGATGAAAAAAAAAAAAAAAAAAAAAAGTGGCACGTGAGATTTTACGAACATTGATTTTTTTTTTTTTTTTTTTTTTTTTTTTTTTTTACGGCGGATGAATGGAACTTTGGGTCGTCGTGCTAATTGGCTTCGCAATTTTTTTTTCGGCTTACAATGGTATAGAAATCCCCGAAAAAAAATTATTATTATTGTTATTATTATTCAAAATGGCGCGTACGAGAATTCGGAATCGTACGGTAAACAGAGAGTTTGAGATACGGGTTAAAGGCGAAAGGACATTCGGATACCGTTATAAACGCCGGTCGTCAAAGTTTCAGAGTAAACTATTTCAACTCACAGCTCCATAACCAGGTAAACCTTGTGCTTGTCCTCGAAAGTTTCCAACAGTTGTACGATATTTGGATGCGTTAACCTGCAACAATTGTGCGAAACACGTTAACGAGGTGTTTATTGCACGGCAAACTCAGGTATTTATTTTTTATTATTCGATTTTTTTTTTTTTTTTTTTTTTTTTTTTTTAATGTGAAACTGCGAGAGGACGTATTATCCACATGCTACGCTTCCGCGATACGAAATTCCCAGCTAAACTATGTATACGTATAAAAAATGCGGCGATTGCAACGCTGAATAATTTTTTTTATCTCAAAGATCGCGAAAAAAAAAATAAAAAATTTTTTTTTCAAAAATTAAAAAAATAGAAAAACAGACTATCATATCGCGGAAAAATAACGTCGAGTTTACGGTTTCTATTCACCGTTGCAGTCGCCCAGGTGTACACATAGACCAAGAAATGACCGAGCAATTAGCGCCAAGCTGTGTTTTTTCGCTCAATCCGTTCGTATAATTTCATTTACGAATACGCGGCTCCGCCGCTCGTATATAACAAGCGTGATAATTCTTATCCTTGCGAGACTCGAGATTCCAATGTACATACGAATTTCTCGATGATATAGCCGAAGATTTGACGTTAAAGTATATATAAACGGCGATTGGCTCGATATCAACGATGATTCGGCATAATGCGGTTCTTTTCTTAGCCCAATGATAATTCGATATATTTGATCGTAAATTTTTTTTTTTAATTCTAATATTTATAGGTTTCCACCGATTTTTTTTTTTTTTTTTTTTTTTTTTTTAATTCTAATATTTATAGGTTTCACCGATTTTTTTTTTTTTAATTTCTAATATTTATAGGTACCTGCGACACCGATAGCTACTGCGTACTGATGCAAAAGCAAATAATCAACAACCGATAGAGTAACTAACAGAAAGCGAGTATATATCTGAAAAACGAAAAAAAAAAGCATTTCGGCGATATATATAGCAGTAGTATGTATTATACCCATTTACCAGAATGTCTACATCGATATACAAGCATATAGACGAGAATCGGAAAAACGCATTTTTAGACGATATATTGTGCGAAAGATTACGAAAAAAAAAAAGAAAATTACATTGCTAATACACAGAGGTGCTTTTCTCTATAGTGTAAACATTTATTTCGACAATCATAGCTAACACCACATAATTAGCCATTCGTTGAAGAATTTTTTCGAGTGTAATGTATTCGTGTGCGAGAAACAGCGAAGGATTGATGAATTTTTCGATATAATTTTTTTTTTTTTTTTTTTTAATACGAAATTCCTATATTTTTTTTCACCGACGCGCGATAAATGCAAAACAGCGAAAGATCGATGAATTTTTTGATTTCTTTTTTTTTTTTTTTAATACGAAGTTCCTGTATATTTTTTGTCACCGATGCGCGATAAACGAAAAAAAACGAAGGATCGATGAATTTTTTGTTAAAATTTTTTTTTTTTATGCGAAATTCCTGTATTTTTTTTGTCACCGATGCGCGATAAACGAAAAAAAACGAAGGATCGATGAATTTTTTGTTATAATTTTTTTTTTAATACGAAATTCCTGTATTTTTTTTGTCACCGACGCGCGATTAACGAAAAACAGCGAAAGATCGATGAATTTTTTGATCACAATTTTTTTTAAATACGAATTTCCTGTATATTTTTTGTCACCGATGCGCGATAAACGAAAAACAGCGAAAGATCGATGAATTTTTGGATATAATTTTTTTTTTTTAAATACGAATTTCCTGTATATTTTTTGTCACCGACACGCGATAAACGAAAAACAGCAAAAGATCGAAGAATTAAATTTTTTTTTTTTTAATACAAAATTCCTGTATTTTTTTGTCACCGACGCGCGATAACCGAAAAACAGCGAAAGATCGAAGAATTAAATTTTTTTTTTTTTTTTTTTTTTTAATACGAAATTCCTGAATATTTCTCGTCGCCGAAGCGCGATAAGGTTTTAGAGCGTTGACTGCGTTTGTGCGAATTATGACGAATAATTACGTGAAATGATAACGAGTAGTTGATTATGACTTTTGAAACTTTGACCCCCCGAAAGCGCACAACCGGATCGTTTATGAACGCCAACTGCGGTGTGCGATTAATACGTAAAGCGAATGAAAATTGCAATATCCTTCGAATAATACAGAACGGGTGTTGCGTTGAAGTGTTTCATTCATAGATCTCTGTTTCCCCGACGTCTCTTTATCTACCATATGCGTTCGTTTGCCGGGAGCGCGCGGTTTGTACCCGAAGAGCATTTATAATTAATTGAGCCTCTCGTGGGCTGAAACGTGACGAAACAAAGAAACATTTACTCCGTTTGATATCACCTCTCCTTTCCGCTACGTTAATCCGCGTCTTTTTAGCGCTCCGACATTTAATTATATTTCCTTAAACTCATTTCGTAAACATCGATATTACGATGTATATACGTAAGTTTCGTATTTTTTTTATACATATATATGTATATTTCGTCTCGACGACCGATACTTCGGTGAAATAGAAAAGTGAAAGCTCTCCGAATCCCTGTACCAGTTGCAGGAAGAGAGAGGTAAAAGCAAAACCCGTCGACGAAACGAAACGCAACGCAAATGTTACGTACGCGTTCTTCGATTTATCTCTTTATATATAGATTTTTTTTTTTTTTTTTTTTTTTTTTCATGCGTCGGGATGCGTAGGAAAAAATATATGTGAAAGAAATATTATCGATGAAATTATCCGAAATTGGGAGGAATTTTTTTTTTTTTTTTTTTTTTTTACGGAGAAAAATTGACGCTGTTGCGGTATAATACCAACGCGATACACGCGCATCCAATTTTTTTTTTTTTTCTTTTTTTTTTCCGAACGAAAAATATTATCGATGAAATTACCCGAAATTGGGAGTAAAATTTTATGATTTTTATTATACGGAGAAAAATTGACGCCGATGCGGTATAATCGCAACGCGGTGGACACGCGTCTAATATTTTTTTTTTTTTTTTTTTTTTTTTTCGTTTACGAACGCGACGCTTCCTCTCCCGGAGAAACTTTTACATCGAAAGGCATAAAAGAGGATGAATAATATTATCCAATGCTAATCGCCGTTGTGTAACGCGTCCCTCTCGTTCCGCTCGAACGTATTCGCAATCGGCACTTCTGAGTCGTCTACATAATCACACATTCGTTCACCGCGCGTCGTTTTCCTCTCAACAGACGGTCAACGGTTGTATATCGATGTGTTCGTCAAACGCGTGTCTTCTCGATGTCTCGTAGTAAAACTGCGACGAGCCGTACAGATCAATTATCGAATGACAAAGAGACGAGAAGAAGAGTAAACGAAAAAAAAAAAAAAAAAAAAAAAAAAAAAAAAATCGAAGATAGAAAAACGCGAAGGAAGAGATATACTGATAATTCATCTATGATACGGCGCGAAGCCGTAATAAGTTACGCGAGTCGCGTATTTCCAGTTTCCTCAACTGTACGCAACGTTCTTTTTTTTTTTTTTTTTTTTTTTTTTTATTTTAATTTCGTTTCACATATGTAACACCGGTGATTTTCCGGTCGTTTCTACGATACAAACGTCGATATAACACAAAAAAAAAAAAAAAAACAAAACAAAAGGCAAAGCGTCGAACTTTAATTAGTAATCAAAAATTCGTAAAAAATACGAAAAACCGGTTAAGTTATTCGAGTTAATTTTTCGACATGCGATAATAATAATTCAATATATGCGTCTCGTCACATCGGAAACACTGCGGCATACCATTGTTTTTCGTTAAAAATCCCATTTTTTGCCCTCAAAAAGCCAGCGAAGCAATTATAATCGAATAGCGTTAAAATTCCATTGATAAATTATATTCGCGATCGACAATCGCGTCATTTGCGTCTCGTTGAACCGTTGGATTTGACGAACGTCGAGAAATACCGTTAATAGCCGTTTTATTATCGTGAATAATCGATCGAAAAAAAAAAAAATAAATACGATATTGCGCTCATTCGTGTTTTTGTTTGCATACCGAAGTTTTTTTTTTTTTTTTTAAATATAATTCTGTTTCAGCGTGTGTAATGGGGGTCGTGCATGACGTTGCTGTAATGCGGGGATCGATTTATGTGTAATATTAACCTATATATATATATATAAATATATATACGTAAATTGTACATATATATATATATACGAAGTCCGCGTGCGATTTAATGTGAAAATGAAGGTATGACGATACTTTTTTGAATGATAATACGAAAAAAAAAAAATAATAATAATAAAAAAAAAATATAGTGGTATAGGCAGTTGGTGCCCGAAATTTATAGGGCCCACACTTACCATCCTCTTTCGCCACTACTATCCGACTTGAGCGGCCCGTCACCACTCTGTGGTGTCACTGTTTCACTGAACCTACGAATTATAATAACACGATACACAATCATGTAACAAACAATTGGATATCGAATTGTCGCTGATAACTTCGCTCGGCATGATGTTTTTTTTTTTTTTTTTTTTTATGTGTCTTCCATTTTTTTTTATATATCATTAACATTAGTTTACTTTTTTTTTTTACGGTTCTTCGATTTATTTGAAATTTTTTAAATTACAGAATAAACTTCGGTGATACGTTTAATATCAACAGAGTGTGAGATTTTGTGTAAAAAATGGGGTGTGGGATAAGGCGAATCGAAATCAATTAAAGTGCAGTGAAAAAAAAAAAAAAAAAAAAAGTTCGAAAAAAAAAAAAAAATAGAACGACAATATCGGAGAAAAATTAAAAGTTTGATTCTTCTTAAATCGCGATGATGTCGCGATTTTTCTTTTTTTATTATTACTATTCGATCTGAAAGGGAGGAATTTTATTTACGGGCGTTAAGGTTTTTTTTTTTTTTTTTTTTAAGTTTCGGGTTTTACGAATTATGGACACAGATATAGAATATTCGCGATCTATAGACTGCTTGTCGTATTTATATCCAATAGTATAATTATTTGAGGTAAAAGTGGTATAATGTTTACGGAAATATACACAATCGATAAAAGAATGCGATATATCGACGGAGGCGGTTGGTGTGATACGATATATATATTATACATAAATAAAAATAAAAAAGACGCGCGTGTGTAACGGGTATTTGCTGAAAATTCATTACACACTGTTTATGGATACAGATTAGCACACGACATTGAGATAAAGAAAAAAAAAAGAGTTTTCGTCGTCAAGACGGACGAACACAGCTTACGAGAAATTTTTCCTTTACGATTTTTTTTTTTTTTTTTTCGTTGATTTTATCGCAATCTACGATACAGAAAATGGCAAATGTACAAATTTCCGAGTGCGCATCTCATGTGTAAACCAAAGATAATCACAGCGTAGTATATTGTAAAAGTCGTTGTAATCGCGCGGAGGGACATGAAACGCGTTTCACGCAACAATTTTTTTTTTTTTTTTTTTTTTTTTTACGACGCTACAAAACCGTTACTCATCGCATATACCTCACTCAACGTTACGCGTAAATTTTTTCAGTCTTTTTTTTTTTTTTCTACAATACGAATGTGAGAAGTATCGTCGATTCACACCCCGTAGTAATTATCTTACGATCTTTTTTTTTCCGATTTCTAACATCGATTGTGAGAAAAATCGTCAATTCTCACCCCGTAGTAATAATCTTACGATTTTTTTTTCGATTTCTAACATCGATTGTGAGAAAAACCGTCGATTCTCACCCCTTAACAATAATCTTACGATTTTTTTTTCCGATTTTTAAGATCGATTGTGAGAAAAATCGTCAATCCTCACCCCGTAGTAATAATCTTACGATTTTTTTTTTTTCGATTTCTAACATCGATTGTAAGAAAAACCGTCGATTCTCACCCCTTAACAATAATCTTACGATTTTTTTTTCCGATTTTTAAGATTGATTGTGAGAAAAATCGTCGATCCTCACCCCATAGTAATAATCTTACGAATTTTTTTTTCGCGATTTCTAACACCGATTTTGAGAAGAATCGCCGATTCTCTCCCCGTAGTAATATTCTTACGAATTTTTTTTTCGCGATTTCTAACATCGATTTTGAGAAAAATCGTCGATCCTCACCCCGTAGTAATAATCTTACGATTTTTTTTTTCGCGATTTCTAACACCGATTTTGATAAAAATCGTCGATCCTCACCCCGTAGTGATAATTTCACGATCTTTTTTTTTTTTTTTTTTTTCCCGATTTCCAACATAACCCACAAAATTTTTCTACGATAGAAATAAGAATGGAGGCAGATAGACAAATATGTATTCGATAGAATAACAAGATATTAAATACAATATAATAGTACGCAAGACGCGAAATATGCTTTGGATGAAATAAGCGCGCATTAATATAAGAAAAATTAGCATGCAATAAAAAACAAATAACTTCAAAGGTTCCAACAAGCGACCGTGGAACGGGGTGCTAAAAGTCAGTTTTAAAATTCATCAATTGTTACGTAAATTTATAATAATAATAGTAATAATAATATATATATATAATATTAAAAACAATATATATTGCAACGAGCCATTTTAAGGAATAAAAATTTGTTAGCCATACAGTTATTAATAATAATAATGCAATTTTATATTTAATATTATCGAACGACGTTTTTCCTACCTTCGCAGCACTTTTATTTCGTTTTCTAACGAATCTTCCTTTCCCTTCAGTGCTTTTTTGTCGATTATTTTAACGGCAAACATTTGTCCGGGTCGTTCTTTACTCTCGGCGAGTCGGACCTCCGAAAAGGCACCCCTGCAATTAATAATTTTCGATAAAAAAAAAAAAAAAAAAAAAAAAAAGCTATGAGATCGAAGAAAACGCCTTCCCTCGGTCTCCGTCTCTCGAATGCACACATACAATCGATATATATATAATCCATTCTCCTTAACGGAGGTTCGCAAAGTTCTACGGAACTTTCATATAACTTCGATCGCTCGGCGTCGTCGTTTCAATATACAAATTATCGAATGCGCGTCTCCTAGCGGCGACTTACGTAATGTGGCGTATGAACAACAAGCGTGCAATCGGGACGACGATAGTTTCATCGAGAGATCATTCGGGAGGTTTATCCCATTCACGAATCTATCGAGTTCCGCGGCTCGAGTATCGAGAGAAATGCGCTTCGATTTTGTTTACGAAGCTCTTGACATCTATAGGATATTCTCGCGCGGGGTTATCGCGTCGCGTATAGTTCGACGACATGTATCGATAGTCGCGGAGAAATAGACAATAAGAAGTTTCAACAGTGTATAATTCTCTCAAACGAAAAATAACATCGCTAAATACGATATGCGCGATGTATTTATCGTTTTATCAACGTCGCGGAAGGGACGATTATGTAAGCTTCGCTTTTGTTAGATCGCGAGATATAACGTTCGTCTACGCGTATCCGCACGTGTACTCGAGACGATATCGTATACTATATCGTCCGCAAATAAATCAACGCGTTGGCCCGCTCTCGGCATCGTCTCATTTCATGAATGATTCTTCAATCTCGCGAAAATTATTATTATTATTATTATCATTATTATTATTATTTTTTTTTTCGCGAGATGATACAATACTTCGAAACGGCGATAGAAATCTTGAATGACAGCGATATACCCGACGGGCGTGTTATCGCGCTTCGATATATCGAACGGATGTTGATACGCGAAATCCGACAACGATGAGTTAACGAACGATGATTCGTGAATAAGACGTTCCCTTTGCGCAATCACCGATCAATCTATTGACGACGGGGGATTTTTTGGTTTATTTGTTTTTTTTAGCTTTAATCTTCGTAATCAGCGTAAAAAATCGTAAATAAGGAAAACATTTTTTTTTTTTTTTTTTTTTCGTGCGTTAACCCGCAGCTGGTTAAATCACCGACGCGTATATTGCGTGACCGACGGGACAATGGTGTATTTTCATATGCTTACACACGGAAAATACGCCGGTCCGATATTCGTCACGCGATGTATTTGCGGTATCAAGAAAAATGAAAAAAATTTATATATGTATCGTATATAAATAAAATAATAAGCGAATAAGGACGAAGACGTCGAGCATTCTATTGCCGTGCGGCATTTGGAAAAATTTCAATTTCGTCAGGCAACCAAAGGAGGTGGGATGCGAAGAGAAGGGAGGTTTGTCGAGTAAGCGTTATAGGCAACCCTAGGATGGTACGGTCGAAACCGTTAGGAGAAGGAGTGGGGGGAAGGGGGGGGGGGAGGTTTGCGAGAACCGCACACTCGAAAATGCCAAAGGTCGAAATTAAAGAGGTCGAGGAAAATTTTCCGTCGCCTGGGATCGGCTGAATCGGCACGAAACAAAATGGTACATGCCGAGGCTATTAATCGGATCGAGAAATCGTACGACAACCTATCGACGAGTTATCGCGCCAAAAAAACTGCTACGGCGACGTTCGACGTTTTATTTCATCGTAACTCGCGTACACGTATATATATATACATATATCGACGTTAATCCACGAGCTCGTGAACTTATAAGCGGCTTCGTCATGAATTTCCCATTTCGCCATTCAGCGTTTGTTCGTAAGGTATGGCATTCGAGGCTCAAGTATGTAATACTAGATGCAGCATCGTCGCGTACCAATACATCGCGGCATAAAAAACATCGCGGAAAAGAGGTTAGTTTTCAGCTGTCCGAGCTGTCAAATAACTATCGAGGGATGGTTATTCGAGTGTAAATGTTGAAAAAACGAGAAAAAAACACGTGTACATCGGTTTTTAATGGGAGAGAAGCGCGTAAGCAAAATAACGAGAGAGCTGAGAGACAACACGTCAAGGCCTATAACACGAGAGCGGAAATATTGTCGCGATGTAATTCTTGTATAGAATTCAAAGGGGCCGTCGACGAATAATCCTTCTGTCTCTCCGTTTAACTCGAATTTTCATTGGTCGTAATGTCGTGACTACAGTACCGCGCGCGCACACACACACACACGCCATGCACACGCGCGCAGCCTTATGCTGCATCGCGTTCTATGCAGGATACGCGATGTATTAGATTTCGGATATATATATATATATTATATGGACGATAAAACGAATTTCGTGGACTTACGTTCCGAGGAGTTCTTTGAGTGTATATTTCTCGTCGATCGACGACTTGTCGTCCTTTCCATCTTTCTTCAATTTTTTGTTCGAATCCTTTTTGCCGAATAGCGGCATCTTTACGGCCGTAATACGTTCCAACACTTTCTCCGTGATGAATATATTTGAAAAACGTCAGCACCAAACGAAAAAACGTCGAGAGTAATAGAAAACCGGACGAGAGATGAAAATACACAGAGAGATAACCGCGATGCGGGTTAACGTTTTCTTGACGCAACTATATCAACGACTTTCCGAACGATACAGTGACAGCGTTTTATTTTTGCCTCCGACTTGACAGCTTCCTGGGTCTCGCGGTGTGTCGCGTTGTGCTTCACTCGACTTTACTTGGCTCTCTCGCCGATTACTCGAGAGCTCTCCTACTGCTAAACTTCTATACTCTCCGCGTACGGCCACCGCGCTTCGCTATCCGCTCGGGAGTAGTACGCGTGTGTCTGCGTATCGCAGTACGTATTACAGTCACGTACTTACGCCGACCGATCGCTAAATACTCTTCTATTATATCCTGTGTAATGCACCACCCGTCGAAACGATAGAGGATGGAGTTCGATTTTTTTTTTTTTTCTTTATTTCTCCGACAATGTTTTACGTGTTTTTTTATTTTATTTTTATTATATTTTATATATGTGTATATGTATTTCGTTTAAATATATGCCGCGATTTATTACTAGCTACTAGTAACAAAGTAGGTAACGGTGTGTAATAGATAAATGTACAATCGAACGAGTTTCGAGATTTTTTTTTTTTTTTCTTTTTTTTTTTTCGCTTCCGCGGGATATTCTCCTGCTGCTGCTCGCTGCTGATGGTGCTTTCGACTTTGGCACGCACGCACCCACCCACTCGTTCGCTCACACTACTCTACTGCGACTGCCACTCCGCGGATCGGGCTCAGGGTCGCGGCCTCGCGCCCTCGCGGCACAGACAGATAGCTTTCCGCTGCCGCTGCTGCTGCTGCTGCTGCTGCTGCCGCCGCCGCCTGCTATGTCTTTCTTTTACACTCTTACGTCTTTTTCAACACGCCTGTGAAAGTATTTTATTTCTTTGGAATGGAAGTTCGAGATATTCGCGGTATTGGATATTCCGATTCGCGCACTTTATTCCGCAACGAAATTATGTTCGTATTTCGTTGATATACGCGATAAAGACTTGTCCCCTCGTTCCGTAGGTCATAATGTTCTCGAATGGTCCGCTGCGGCGACTACTGCGCCTACTCCTTCCACCGCTCACTTTACCACCTCCTATACATTCTCTTCGTAGCTGACTTTATTTTCCGGGCGATTTTTTTTTTTTTTGTTTTTTTTTTTTCGCTGGCGACAACTTGACTCTACCGGCTTATCGCGAATCGTACGTATCGTCTGTCAGTACGACGGTATGCAGCGCGATGAAACGTGGAAAACGTAATACGAGAAACTGCCGCGAGAGTTTCATTGGCGCTGATCGCCGCGCGATCGGGCGTCGATGGCTCGGATGCGAGGATGACGAGTGTGTAAGAAATTTTGTAACGCGCTCCGTTCTGATCGATCGGGCGGACGGTGCATGTTCCACTTTTTCAGAGGGCAGCTTTGCCGGAGAACCAGGAGATTCGTTTACGACGATTTTTTTTTTATTTCGTTTGATTCAAATGCCGCCATTTTTTTCGGTCGCAGAAAAATCGGTGGAGGATAAAAGCACTCGATCCGGAAGACCGAAGACTTTAAAAAAAATGCGAATTGTTCAAAGAAACTTTATAATTTTATCGACAATTTCATTAAAAATGTATTATTTATGTATGTGAAAAAAAAAAAACGGGTATAAACTTCTATGCGTTTTTCTGCAGAAAATGGTGTCTATCACTTTTGTTTAAAACTGTCGTTCTATGAACACGAATAACTACGTTATTCAGTTACGTTTAAAAGGTTTTTTTTAATCAGCGAAATTGCACCGAAAATAAGTCCGTTATGCATAACTCGATATCGATGAGATTTTTTTATCGCAACTTTTATACGAATTTTTCGTCGTAATAAAAAATGCGGCGACCCGTGAAATTAGCTAAACGACGATTTCGCGGATAGGGGAGATTTGTGATACGGGTCGGTAATAGCGATCACATAGATATTACGACATCTCTAATAATATCGATCTAATAGAATATCGATATCCATAACACCAAATTACTCCTATTAATAATTATTAAAATCGTTCCAATTTTTCGTTTTATTTTTATTCGGAAAAAAATTACATTAGTTTAAAATAATTAACTCTCTTCGATGTGAGAAATCGCCGATTTCACGTAAAAAAAAAATTATCGACAGCGAATATCACGCAACGGACATTTAACCGCCATCTTAAAAAATGACAATTTTTTAAATTTCATTTTCTCTCGGAAATATTTTTCACTCTAATTTATTAGGAAGACAATAAATAAAAATTATCGGCCGCGAATATCACGCAACGGACATTTAACCGCCATCTTTAAAATTGCCAATTTTTTAAATTTCATTTTCGCTCGGAAATATTTTTCATTCGAATTTATCACAAAGACATTACGTCCGTTAAAATATACTTCCGGCAATTGTTTGCTCAGGCAAAATAATTAAGTTAATTCTCTGTTCAAAGAATTAATATGATTATTTACGCGAAAGAAAATAATCTCGTAACTCCCGATCCATCTCGCGGAAGCATCTGTACTGTAACAACGTCGTTTTAGATTAAAGTAAATATTGACGTTTCTCCGCGTCGTTGTTTAGCCGCCATCTTGGTAATTTCACATCTCGTCGCATTCGCCATTATCTCCGAAAATTTGCATAGATGCGATTAAATCAACGTCTCGCTTATACTCGTTCGTAACTCGCGTATATATATATACACAATACAAATTTATATAACGGTAACGCGAACATTGCCGCGCTGTCCGTTAACGAATTGTTCCGAAACGCGAGATGCCGCAACAATGCAAGTTGTACGGTATATTGCGTTCGTGAAGCGGGTGTGTACCGAGAGAATAGCTAAATAAGATCTTTCTCGGTACAACGGTTGATGATTCCTTCTGTTCCCCGTGAATTTCGAAATGAACCAATTCTCTTGATTGTATACGAGTGCTGAGAAAAGCGCTCGGTTTACTATTAAGAGACCCCCGCGCGTTGAAGTGTCTGCCCGTCCATTTGAAATAAATTACTCGTCCATTAAATCTATTGTTCGCGCATGCGCTCGTGCGCACCGCCCAGACGGCGTATTCTCGACGCCACGCGCATTGGCACGACTTTACTTTTATGCACTACAGACGTTATTACGTATGTTATAAGTAGAATTCTGCATACCTTTCGTGTACGTAAGAAATTATGATAAATAGGAAGATTCGATTAACTCGCTTCGTAATAACTGAAAAATGGAAATTTCTTCGTCGTGCCGAAGTTCGATACTTCGAGACTGCATCGTGTTGCACGAAATGTATATCAATTACATGGCTTCAGGACGATATAATACTATGCTATCGAACACACGATACGCGTGGAAAACGAAAGGTCGGAAACCGGCAAAACCGGTTGATCGATTGTAGTAGTCCACTGGTAAGGTTTACCCGCGAGGTCTTTATGGGTCGTCGAGTTTCGCAAACCGGCAAACTTGTATATCCTGCAGAGGCCTTTTGGTCTTCGCCCGCAGTTTGGTCCGCGAGACCTTTATCTTGGAAAAACGAGAGACACGCCGTACTTAAGTATAGAGAAGTTTGCACGCGACTTCAATCCTCTGTATCATTGAAATTTCTTGAATACATCGTAAAAACGGGTTTTTTCGATTTTCTTTTTTTTTTACCTCGAACTTGTGCCAATTTCAGTGTTATCTGATTTTATTCTCCAATTACCATCGATCTGCACTCTCGACACGCACAGCAATAAAGTTTTTTTTTTACTCTCTTTATCTCTGTCCTTCGCTACAAATACATCGAGAAAAAAAAACTGACATTTTGTTTTTTCCTCTGACGAGGATATTCGTAAAAATAAATCGAAAGACAGCAGTAAAATAATTGAAATTCGTACCGATGACGTGATAATTATCTCTATAATAAGTGTATAAAATTTATTGTGATTCGTGTTTTTGTTTATATCTATAATACAAAATATATGTATAACAAATTATAGATAAATAAATACATTTTTTAAAAAATCAAAAATTTTTTTTTCTAATAAATAAATTAGTCGAAGTTTCGCGAACAGTAGAAAAAAATGCATCAAATGACGAAATAATTATAAAAAAAAAATTTCGTCAATTTTGTCAGAAACAACGATTTTTCTTTATTTTTTCTTTGCAAATTTAATTCGTTTTTTAGCGCGTAAGATGACATTTTTTTTTTCAAAATTATTAACGGTCCGTTTTATTTTCATTTCCTCCGAAGGGGCGAAAAACAAAAACTGTGAAAATTGATAAATTAAAAAAAAAAAAATAATGCATGTTGCATCGATTCGTATTGTAGTTATGCATCACGAAGAACGAAACAAAGAAGAAACGGCAACTGCTGCACGCAAGTCTTCTGGATCTCATCCAAAGTCGTTATATATATATATCTATATCCCTTACGTTAAAAAAACGGGTTGTCTCAACAGTATCGTGTATTCGATCGAGATATTCGAGACTTCGAAGGCCGTGAAATTTCATCGACTTTTACATTTTACTTGTCCCCCGATCGGCATTACCATAAGCCGTGTATTACCGTCGGAGAAACTTCGATGGCTTCGTTAGTTCGGATATCTTCAGTAATTTAGAAATCTTATTGGTGAAAGCATTTTTTTTCTATTTTTTTTCTCGAGAAAATCCTTGCATAACTTCGATGTGAATTTGTTCCGAAAGTTCGTCGAAATCGATCACCGCGCAACTTCCCGAGAATTTATAATTTCGTTGAATATTCATGCGAGATGCGCTCATTTTGCTTCGATTTCTCACGAAAATCGTGAGAAATTCACTATTCACGATGTATAGCGTTCCACAATACGAATAAATAAAAGTATTGGAAAACAGTTAGAAATATATACCGCGCATGCGCGTTCGCAGTTATCGAAAAGATCGAAAAAAAAAAATGTGAACCGCAATGCAAAACGTGGAAAACATACGATACTTCGCTGCGGATCACCGCATCACGCTATTTTATTAATCGACGTCGTCGGCGAGGTGGCAAAATATTTTATTTTTCGTTTTCGTTGTTTCGGAAATGACACACAGAGCCTGTGGCAAGATATCCTATAGTAGGTAACTATAGTTCGGAGTACAATACGTTTTCTGCAAACTATTCCGATTGCAAGCGTTGTACCGTGAAACCGCATGTGCAACCGCACGTAAAAACTATTAAATGTTTAAATGCCTTTCGAAACAGCAGCAGTTTCGATGTCAATCGGTAAATCGTTATGGATCAAGTCGAACGATAACCGAATCTCGATGCAATTTTTTCAAAAGACATTATTCTCCCGATAAAGAGAATATTTTTCGAATTTTAAATAAAAAGTTTCGTTTTTTATCGATCTTTTCGAGAAATAAGATGAAAAAAAAAAAAATCGAAATCGACATTAATAATAATGGTCATCAAAACCAATAATTATGGATCGTATTTAACGTACTTTTGCGGAAATAAAAGAATTTCCTTTTTTTAGATTTTTCCATTTCAGAGCTTCGATAACATTTTTTTCAGCGATGTTTTCGTGTTATAAGAAGAAAAAAATAATTACAATGGCAACAATTATCGAAATAATAACAGCGGATAATTATTCATTACTGTAATTAAACTCTTGTGGAACAAACAAATATTTACTTTTTCGGTTATCTGGGCTCCGATGACCGCGCTAAAGGGGCTCTCCCCTGCGGCCACACGGCGAATAAACGATTTACAAGGTCAAGCCGCAGTGCGCCGCCACCGCTTGACAGGGCTGCGCGTCGGGTTGCCCGCCGAACACACGTGACCCATATTATTCGTTTGGTTGCTCGCGAAACGCTTCAAACTCAACGAGAGCAACGAAAACACGCGAATAAAGTAATTTTTGCGGTATCAGACAAATACATCGTGTATTCTAACGTTCGGAACCGAGTATCGTAAATATTCGCAACTGTTTCGTACTCTCCGCGAAGATGCGCGCGCAGCTGTTGCCACTCGAGATATTTCGCAACGCGACGAAAACTATGTAAACTGACGCTTCTTCCTTTCGCGGAGTGCAGATAAAACGCTTTTAATTTATCCACTACTTATTCGACCGTTGAATTAGACGTTACCGCGTTTGCGGCAGATCGTCGGTTTCGCTTGTGTTTTCAATGGATCTTCCAACGTTTATTCCGTCCGACTTGTGGCAAAAG
Source organism: Cryptus viduatorius (assembly GCA_964006125.1). Classification (NCBI taxonomy): domain Eukaryota; kingdom Metazoa; phylum Arthropoda; class Insecta; order Hymenoptera; family Ichneumonidae; genus Cryptus; species Cryptus viduatorius. The sequence continues at coordinate 1,537,487 of OZ023229.1, forward strand.
CGTCATTAAAAACGTCGTTCTCTTGGCGCGCCGTCTCGTCTCGGAACCCCAGTGAAACGAGTTCGCGTTCGGCAACGGCTGACACATTTCCCGGTTTATATAGACATTCATTTCGCGTATTTGCAGTCAATTACCACGGTAGCGAGGGAGCTTTGCGCAATCTCGACCCTCGCCACATTAATAGAGAGAAAGAGAGAGAGAGAGAGCAGCGCGCCTCTCGGCGGTTTCGTAACGTGGGAATGCGCGACGAACCGAGAAAAATGCCGAAATATGGAAAGCTATACGTGTAAATTGGGAGGAGCAAAAAATAAAAATCCGTTTATCGTACATCGCGGATGTACGGTGCAAAAAATATTAATAACAAAAATTTAATAGCCAAATAATATATATATATATACATGGATACGTGTCATCGGAATCGTAAAATAAAAATGTTTCCAATAGTAAAGTGTATATATTAGGTCTTCGAGTAAAAGTCTCTTACAAGTCTCTCGTTAACAGAGTCAATAATAGTACAGATAAGTACCTTCGTACGCCGTGTGCGATCGAAAAAAAAAAAAAAAAAAAATTTTTTTTTTTTTTTTCGGAGAATTTTTTTTTTTTTCTCGTATTTATACAATTATATATATAACGTTTCGCACTTGATATCAAGTTCGGAAGAGGTTTGTTTCGTTTTTATTTTCTCACACGTATCTTTGGACTCGAGAAATATTTTAAAAAATACATAACCCTTTTTCTCGCAATTCGAATAAAAATCGATTAATCGATCGAAATCATTAAATTAATAACAGACAAATATACAATTTTTTTTTTTTTTTTTTTTTTTTTCGCTTCCGAAAGTCAAGTTTGCCGAAAAAATGAAAGAGGAATGAAAAAAATAAATTACATGGCTAAATTATTACACGATATATGAGTGCCGACGAGACTAATCCGCAGTCACGATTCTCGTTATGGTATCTTCAACGATCGAAGAATTGCATAGCACGCGGTGCGCCATTATTTAGCGAGGATTATATCTTACAATACTGTATATATAAACTTTATAAGTACATTTTTTTTTTTTTTTTTTTTTTTAATACAACTTTATTTACATATCGTGCGAAATTCGTGAGCATTTTCTCGATCGACTAAAAAAAAAAAAAAAAAAAAAAAAAAAAAAAAGTCTTCGACTTTGCGGAGATTTCATCGAAGACCAATACTATCGCTACGTATAAATTTCGATATTGACGTTATTCATCGAGTCGAAATATTGATGGACCGACGAATCGTGCGATGAGCGTAGGCACCGATATCCAACGATTGAATCGTTGAATTGTTCGTTTGTAAATATCGCCTATTAAGCGCTAAACAACGTTTTTTTCCATTCCAACGAATGAAAAATGTGCGAAGACTGTTCGCAACCGTTTGTTTTTTATTTGTTCACTTTGCCGCGAAGTAATAATCAAATAAGAAAACCTTGAAAATTACGACTCGATGCTCTCGCGAGTCAACAAATTATCGTTATCGATCTATTGCAATCGATAACTGTGTCACTTTTTTTATTTAACTAATTATTCATAGTCATTAAAAATGGATTATTTTTCACCGCGAAATTGCGCGATGTATGCACGATTATGGCGATAAACTAACTATTCCCTCGAGAGTTACAATAGGAACACAGCGTCGAGATGACGTCAGTTAAAAACTCTCGTCTTTTTTTTTTTTTTTTTTTTTTTTTTTTTTTTTATCACCTCTATGGCACTCGGAAGCTTATGCCATTTCCAAAGTTCGGAAAACAGTTTGAAAAAATAAAATAATTAAAATTATACATATATAAGTCGAGAATCCCAATTGCCGAGCGCGTTGATTGGTCCGTAATAATACGATTTTTTTTTTTTTTTTTTTTTTTTTTTTAGTTTAAATGCATAACTCGGCAGTTATTAGACATTTAATCGTTTCTCAGCTTAATCGGTCGCCGATTGGTCTTACGGGATCGATAATTGGGAGACTCGTCTCAGAGACTGAGCGACGGCCGTTATTGACTATAGCGTGAGTTTCTCTGACAATAACCGATCGAATCACCTTCTTCACGACGGAAGGCGGATCTCTCTCTGGTCTGGAATTTTAATTCATTATGGCACTGCTAATCGGTCCCATTATCAACTTTTTTTTTTTTTTTTTTTTCTTTCCCTCGTCGTTCGTCTATCGCGGAATTTTACCGACTTCCTTATACGGAACATATCATTTTAATTCGCTGTCGTGGAATACCCAGTGATGCAAACTCTTCTCTATAATTCATTGATAATAATCGTTCAAATTTTTTCGGAAAGAAAAAAAAAAAAAAAAAAAAAATACGCGAATCGGTACTGTCGGCCGCGGATAGCGTTGAAGCTTTGCAACCCTTTGCGGGTTCTAAGTACGCAATGCCTTTCGCGCAAATTAATACTAATTACGTATTTCGTAGCATATTTTCATTATTTTATTTATCGCAATTTTTTTTAAATTGTTTTTTCTTTTTTTTTTTGTAGTTTTTATCATTCGATAACCTATTTTTATCACTGAGAAGTATTATAGTTTGTTGAGCCGTTTGAAACGCGCGTGTTATTGCGGAACGAAAAATCGTTTTTTGCGCCGTTTCGTCGAAATACAAAAAAAAAATTTTCCTTCGTTAAGAGGGTTCGAGCGCTTGGTGATCATTTTTCGCGGAAATTCGACGAAATTGAGAGGAAATTGCAAATACTTCTCGATAGTATAAAAAATTAAAAAAAAATAGAAAATTGCTAAAGAAATTGATGAAAAAACATTTGTTTAACAAATTTACGGCAACTTAACTTTTTTTTTTAATGAAATGATTCCTTCATTTTCCCGAATATGTATGAACTTTTTCAGATTTTTATCTTAAGTTTAAATTTTTTCTTTTTCTACACATTTTTTCCATACAAAAAAAATTTGAATCCAAGAAAAAAATTTGAAAAAATTCATAGGTATTCAGAAAAAAGATCGAATCGTTTTCATGAAAAAAGAAAAAAAAAGTTCCGTTACCGTACATTTGTTTAAGACTTTTTTTTCATCAATTTGTTAATAACATTTAAAGCAAAATAAATATTTTCAGTACTTTCAATTTTTTCATTTCCTACACATTTTTTCCGTTTAAAAAAAATTCATATGTATTCAGAAAAATAAACGAATCATTTTCATGAAAAAAAAAATTGCGTTACCGTAAATTTGTTAACTTTTTTTTCATCAATTTGTTAATAACATTTTACAATTATTATTAAACAAAATTAATCTTTTCAGAACCTTTAATTTTTTCTTTTCGTACGCATTTTTTCATATAAAAAAAAATTCATAATTATTCAGAAAAATAATCGAATCTTCACGAAAAAAAAAAAAAGTTTCGTTACCATAAATTTGTTAAACAATTTTTTTCATCGATTGATAATAACATTTAACAATTATTATTCCGCAAAATTAATCTTTTCAGTGCCTTTAATATTCGGGAATTTTTTCAAATTTCCATACTATCGAGAAGTGTCTACAATTTCCTTTCCATTTCATCGAAATTTCCTCAAAATGAACATCCCGCACTTTCGGCTCCTTTCTGCGCCTCCGCCTCGTGGAAAAGAACGAATGTTAGGAATCGAAGAAATGGCCATTGGCCAAATTTTTAATAATTACCTTTATCACTTGCATTTGCTCTTTCCGTCGAGTAGTTTCTTCCAGAGATCGAATTGTTCGCTGTACTTCACCATATGTATGCTAATGCCGCGTTGGATGCTGCAAGGATTATACGGGATTCTCTTGTTAAGAAACTCGTTAGCGTGCGATCTTTTGATTCCGAGTTTGTGAGCGACGATTCCAGTGGTGAAGACGTCTTCCAGCTTAAGATACGTCTGATCGAGAGACGCTTCGTACAATTTGTTGATAACATCGCGCGATAGCAGGTACGCCGGTCCCGTGGTAAAGTCTGGAAAAACCGCGGGTTTGTATTGCGCTTGCGACACGTAGTATTTACTTTTTTTGTTTCTTATCGGTTTCCATTTTTTGGCTAATCTCCCAAAAATAACGTTTCGCTCGCGCGAATGTTTGTAAATAAAGGACAATAATCGTGGCACGTTAATGAACATATCGTCGTCCGTCTTCAGCATGAATTTCACCTCCGTGCAGTAAGTACTGACCCACTCGAGGCTCGATATCGTTTTTAGGGTCAAATTCGAATAGGAATCGACGAATCTCCCGCGGATAACGTCGCCGTACAGTTTTTCTTCCTGTTGCAACAATTTTTCGATCTTTTTGTCTCTCGACGATCCGAGCATAAAAAGAACGCTAACATCGCGCCGCTGACCGTAGTGACCCCAAGTCTGCCTTATCGCGGTCCGCGCCTCTATGTGACTCGGAGCCGACATTATCACGATTACGAGATCCATGTCTTTTCCGTAATAGGGACATTTTTCAGGCACTTGAACGTCGTGTCCGAACTGATATATCGCTCGTGCCGTAGCGCCCCACGATGCCGTTGACGAAGACCCCGCGGTACCCGTTGTCGCGTTTATCGACAACGTCTCGTTGATCTTCGCGGGCCGTTGAACGGCGAGAGTATCGTTACCACTCGGCTGCAAATTCGTTGATATACTCGCGGAAGACGCCGATTGGGAACCGACGGAAGTCGACGGCGAAACAACGGACACGACGCTCGTTGGATTGTGCAGAGTTCGCGGAACCGCGGAATTGGCTCCCGAAGGCTCGAGGGTGAAATTCTTCGCGGATACGGAAATCGACGCCGCCTCCACGCTGATATTCGACGGTCCGCGGAGAATCTCTATTAGCATTGGACGACCTGAAAATAAAAAATAATTGTTAATTTTTTCGAAAAACCCATTTTTTTTTTTTTTTTCTTCTTTTTATCTTTCGTCTTCAAACGACGAAATATTAATGTTTAATACATCGAAAAATTACCAATTCAAAGTATTGCGCAAATGAAAAAATAAAAAAATAGAAAAAAAACGGAAACGGAAATAAATTACGAATTTATGAATAAAATGAAAACTGCAAAGTTGACGCGGAACAAAGAAACATTCAACTCTCTAATTGCGTTTATCAACAGTATAAGTGAAACGTAAGTTTAAAATTATCGTCAGTCTCCGCTTATCAATTTTTAAGATATTCCGAGGAATAATAACGGAGCCGATACGCCGAAAAAAAAAAAACGTGATTGACGTTGAGTCACGTAAAAACGAAATTCGACGAAACGGAATATTTACAAAACAAATTTTTGCATTTGGATTGGTAATTTTTGTTTGCAAAATATTACTCACTGCTGTTTCTCGCCGCGGCGTACGGACGAATCTCATTGACGGTGGTGCGATAGTAAGCGTAAAACGTTAAAAGCACTAATCCCAATATCAGCGTCTGAAGGGCTCTGTTGCGCAGATTCAAAAATTGGTTCATGACGATCTCCGGCTATTTGTTTCCCCGGTATATTAGTATTTTTTTTTTTTTTTTTTTTTTACGATTCTTCGCAACACGACGTCCAACGCTGCTAATTGTCGACTGTTATATCATCGTCGATCGCGAAAATTTGGCAATCTTTGAAATGGCGTTGAATCCACTGGAATCCAAGCCAAAATCTTGGAAACTCGCGATATCGAGATTCGCGAAGTTTCTCGCATCATTCCCATAGCTCAATCGTTTCTTCTTTTTTTTCTTCGCGGATTTTTTAAACCAGTCGCAAAACCCGTTTTTTTCGCGTAATTTACGACGTTGAAAAAGGATTTTCGGAATTTTTTTTCGATCTGTTTAGTATTTATTTCGAGCGTAAATGCGTCTTTTTATCGCGTGAATGACAACAATTGATTCAAACCACCCACACATTATTCACGTACGGACGACTGTCACTTCGTTGTCTTCGATCCGTTTGTTTTTCTTTTTTTTTTTCGAACCGCACAACGTTGATGAAACTTGTTTCGACTTCGTTGAAGAAAATAATTAGTTTTGTTTTTTGTCGTTCGTAAAACATATTATTCGCACTTTTTTTGTTTTTTTCAACCCTTAAAATTCACGTTGTCGGAAAATTTTGACAGGATTCTTCGTTCTCGACGTCATTCTATCGCACGCAGAAATAGTCGAAGCGAACGTCAGTTGGATAGCGCTGCGGTGTTTCCCTTCTTCAAGTCCGGTCTTGTCGTCCACAGCGAGGGAGCGAATTATATGTTTTTTTTTTTTTCTTGATGAGAAACGCAGGTGGTAGTCGTATCCCGGGAGTCGCAGGTGCGTAGATCGTTTCGTGAACGAGTTCCGCTCGCTTCTGACGGCGATCGTACGATCGACCGTCAACGTCACCCCGTGGAGCGGATCATCACATCACCACCCCGCAACGCACGCTGCACCGCCACCGGTTTCGACTTTCCCCCTTCAGATGTCGTACGAAACCGCTTGAATTGGCCGAATAAAATGCATTTTCTCGCCGGGCACACGCCGAGAAGTGTGCACGAGAGAGTGAAAATACATGCGCGCGCACGCAAACCCCGCGGGGGCTCCTCTGTCCACACACTCTTCCTTTCGAATATCTTCTCCTACCCACCGGTCGCAACCCGCGCGGCAACGTCGTCGCTAAATACCAACACTTGTTTAGTAACCACTCGCGTTTTGTTTAAGCTTGAAAGTTGCGTTAATCGAATCGAGAAAACGTCATGCAAATGCATATATATCGTTACGCGCCGCTTGGGATTTGTGCATTCGGAAAGTTTAACTGTGAGTTTTGTAATAAATATAACTTCACGATGAACGCGGAGACGTTTATATTATTGGCATAAATATCGATATTACGATGTAGACTCATTCACGATTGAATTACTTCGAAAAAAAAAAAAACTAATACTCCCGTGATGCATTGAACTGCCATGCCAGGATAATAGAAATGGCGTCGTACTGGCGGTGTCAAATACCATTACGAGAGTGCAATACCGAATAGATCGATAAAATTTTATTACAATTTCGTAGCACCGAGAGAGGTTATAAAAATATTATCGTTGATGAAAATTCGATGATATTTTTACGAAGGTCGATTTTAAAACAGAATAATGGTAAATCCGTTTCTATGATTTTCGAACTGCTTAAGTACTGAAAGACTAACGACGACTGCAGGGACACATAGATAACTCGAAAACATTAGACGACGCGCAACATTATTTCGCCGAATGACAAAACGGATGTGACTCTCGGGTGTCCGTGGAGCCAAACGAGTCTCTCGACAACTTTCTTTCTCTTTCTCTCCACGTGCTGCACGCGTGGGTCGAAACTAAAATTTACTGTACGTTATCGCGAACGGACAGAGGAAACGGGAAACCGGCGAACGCTTGCATACGTGTACGCTACCGTTTTATATCGTCGCGAGGCTTACTTTATCTTTCGGGTTGTACCATCCACTGTTTCGAGTTTCAAAAAAATCACTTCGTAACATCGAGTGACGAACGTTTGGAAACGTTGATCATTTTCATCGGTGTTTTTAAGACCAAAATATCGTTTACGAAAAAAAAAAAAACACGATTAATATAAAAACTCAGCGGGTTTCACGCGTTGTTGTGAAAATCGATAAAAAAAAAGTTTTTGATGAATGACAATACAAAATTTCCGTATGGGAAACATTAAACCACAACGTAAAAGCGGGTGGCAGATTCGTGATAAGCGCGAGAAGATTAATCGAATCACAGTCTCGAAACGACAAAAATTTATTACGCGATCATTTTTTTTATGCAACACTGCTTCCGGCATTTTCAAACGTCGATATTTTTGCACTCCGCGATAAAAATGCGAAAAAAAATTGCCTGTCGTATACAGCGGAAAAAAATCACGACATCGGAGTCTTGACGGAGCTGTCGAACGGTAAAGGGACGATGAAAAACGGGTCTAAAGTACGTCGATTAAAACGATACATCGAAAATCGCGAGTAAAAAAACCGTTATATATTTTTTTTTACATATTTGACGGTTAGGCGCACAGGCAACAAAGATGGACGTCGAAAACATGAAATCTTTGTAAATAACTTCGATACTTCGACGGGAGATGCATTTTTCGAATCCCTTTGTCAAATAAAAATCTCGTAAAGAAAACGGGGAAAAGGTCTCGTGTTGTATATGTCGAGAAAGGCAGATAGCTAGAAATACAGGGATTGATCGATAACCCATTTTTGCACGGTATTGGCGCGAAGCCAAAATACCTCGAGCCGTGTGTACGTATAGTACACGAGGACCCCCACGGGTACGAAGTATGATCCTGGATAGCCCCCGTTTTGCCGTTTCTCGGTGCGGTTTGCTTTTACCGGGATAACCTCGACCTCGAACAGCCGGGGTGTATAAGTCGCGATTGTTTTCGAAAGTCTCGCGGAGTAACTCTCGTGAATTCATCCGTCGCCCCCCCCCCCCCCCCTCCCGCCCCGCGCGCGCGCGCGCCCTGTCGCTCCGCTACGAAACGACGGAAAATCGTAATTGAGGTTAAAGTAAACGCGTATATTGAATGAATTTACTATCACGCCTCGATAGTTGTCACTTCCGGAGCCTTGAGAAAATAACCGTGGAAACGGAGTATAACTATCAACTCGGAGTTATATTAACGTAGAAACTTCGGAGAATGTTAATTATGCGTCGAGTACGAAGGCCGATACAGGTCGACGGCAGTACGTTCGAGTTGCGACCTTGTCGGCGAATTAAAAAAATTGAAAGATAAATCACGTCGTTTTCTTTCACAAAGCTTTCGTAAAGACGATAATAACCTCAAAAAAAAAAAAAATTACGGTTTCGTGCCAAAAATGTCGTCGAACGGCAGTCTGACTGCCGAAACTAACAAAAAGTCGCCGCGGTACATCGTACTCGACGTTTAAGCCCCGAAAATTGTAATATCCACCGACGTCGGGGATCTCTCGAGTTTCTGGCAATCGCGGAAGACCATTCGCGAGCATACAAAGGGAAATAGAAAGCTCTCTCTACGCTCGACGAGGTTATAGATATATCTATATTGCGACTCGGCTTTGACTATAATACCTTTTTCTCGAAACTCCACACCCGAGGCTCGGGGCTCCTGAAAATAAATTTTTATCCACAAAGAGTCGAAGCGCAGAGACAATACTCGCGTGCATTAGTCGCGTACATTACGATGTGTTATGTTACTGTTACTCCCTTTTTTCCCGTCCATTTTTTATATGCCGTTTTTTCCAAAAATTCGTTTTTTTTTTTTTGCTGCCATTTTTTCGATCGCACGCGGTATATATCGCCGTGACTTCCGCGAGATACCTCGCGGCGCCTCCGCGCTAAACCACATCCGGTCTCTCGCATACTTAGACACGGATGGTCATGGTCAGCATGATTACCGAGAATTCACTGGCGGAAGTTACGTGTCCCCGTTTCTTGTTGCGTTCGGGAGAAATTTATAATCATTTCGATTGGGAAAAAAAAATAAAACTAAAATTTCTCAAAAAAAAAATCTTTTTTTTCGAAAATAAATAATTTTTCAAAAATTTTTTTTTTTCATTGTTTTTACAAAATTCCGTTTATTCGAACATTTTTTCATTTTTTTTTCAAATTTAATATTGTATTCGTAATAAATCGAAAATTCATATATATTTTTTTTTATTTTCCTCGGAAAATCGCTTTAACTCTGTTCGTCGGTTAACTCACTTTAATTATCTAATTTGCCGATTATTCAAAAGGTTAAGTATGATTACCAAGAATTTACGAACATTCCGATTTCGTTATATTTCTTCGATTGCCGCGTTGAAATTCTCGCTTCGAGTCCCAACCGAACGGTGATTCACGAAGGAACTGTGGAACGAGTCAACGAATAACTGCGCTACGATTACTCAGCGAAAAATTATGCACCTTTCATCTCCGGGATATGTTAAGTCTCATGTTCCGTTCGACGGTTTCGATACGAAAGTACAGACGACGAAAGCGATGAATACCCGCGAAAGTCAAACGCGCATACCGCTCGTCACTCTCAGTTCCGTATAAAAAAAAATCACTAAGATCGATCGCTAAAAAAAAAAAAAAAAAAAAAAAAAAAAAACAAACAACAAAAAATCTCTTCTATTTTCTCGTTTTGATCGATCGACCTTCGTCTGACAATGCTTAGCGGCCCATTTAATATATTCCTGTTATTGCTTAAGATACCGAGAGTCGCTTGCGAAGGTCAATTAATCCAAGCAGACCGATGCGCACTCGTGCATAAAATATCAACAAGATCGTTCGCGAAATCATATCACGAAGATAATATCATAAAAAACAAAGACTGAGAGCGAAAAGCACTCGGAAAAAAAAAAAAAAAAAAAAATCAGATTTTTCTCGATCTATTTATCGCATTACGAAAGAATCGATATAACCGGTGGAAGTCGTATCTCCGCGAATCCTTCAAATCCGATATATAAAATAGTCAATGCGCAGTACATCGATATATATCGATATATCCGGAGAAATCGGCCAGCGGCACGAGTATCGGTAGAAACAAATTGCATAACGATAAACGTCACCAATTGGTACACAACGGTCCATTCTCATTCGATGACAATGCGTACCGCTTTCCTCCCAATTGTGTCGAACCGTTCGGCGATTAAGAATGCCGGTTGTCCGCCAATGGCGCGAGAGCCTCGTCGTCGATGGACGGCGGAATATAATGGACAGAACGGAATATACGTTTCTCATTATACGCTTTATTCGCTATCTGAAATCGAGAGTTGCCCTCGCCGCTCCCTCCCGCTTTCTCGTTTGTTTCTCACCGATATCTCGTCCTCCGGTTCGGACTTTCGAGAAACGAGAACGTGGGTGTTATTATTATTGTCCAGAGCGGCGTTGTTCCGCGCTCTACCGCGGGGGGGCGGGGAACGAGCGAACGCTCGGTAGTCGTGTTCGTCAATCAAGAATCTCGCGATCCCCTATCCCCCCGGAGGATAACCCGTTTCCCTGCGGGCCGCGCGATGGGGATAACGCGGCTGGTGTCCTACACTAACGAGAACTACGAAATCCTTTGGGATTTGCCGATATCTTACGTATATCTACATATATATATGCTTTTATACGCATATATATATGTATTGAACATTCGATGTATTCGCGCGTTAGACATCGCGAAGTTTTGGAGGTTAGAATTGCGGATAAGCGAAGACGCGGCGCGAAGGGCCCGGAGCGGATTTTTTTCGATCTTTGATATCTCCCCCCCGAAATAATCGACTTTTCCCCCCCTTTAGCATCCCCCAAAGTGTAATGAAACTCTCGTGTGTATCGAGAGTTATCAGAAAACTAATGCGAAATCAGACGCTGATAAGTTACGTGCTGCACGTTCGCGTCATGATTAGCAGCAACTCTGATCCAAAGTCTCATCCCCTCTTCTTAACCCAGTAAACTCTCGGTAATCAAGCTAAATTGGCGTGACGTAGTTTTCCGGTAGTAATTATAGTATTCGGGTCAAAAAGCACCCGAGGGAAATGTCAGAAAGTGAAGGATCGATTGGATCGATGTTTGCAGTTGATTAAAATTTATGCCACCTTCCGAAACGCTCGAGCAATAACCGCGGCGAAAGGAAAAACTATAACACAACCGTTGCGACTCGCGACCCGAACAAAACTATTTCAATACGAGGCGATTTTTTTTTCACTATTTTTATAAATAATAAATTACGAAAAAAAAAAAACAAAAAAAATTACGAGGTAAAATAATAGTTTTATCGATCGAATTCCGATAGTCGAGCGAAAAAAAAAATTTCGAGAGAAATATATTCGCGGCTTACGAATTATGAAAAGGGTGGCAAAAATAACCTTTTTCCATGTTTATTTATACGCAGTCGTGTTGAATCTTTTTTTTTACTATTTTTATAAATAATAAATTACGAAAAAAAAAAAATTACGAGGTAAAATAATAGTTTTATCGATCGAATTCCGATAGTCAAGCGAAAAAAAAATTTCGAGAGAAATATATTCGCGGCTTACGAATTATGAAAAGGGTGGCAAAAATAACGTTTTTCTATGTTTAATGATACGCAGTCGTGTTGAATTTTTTTTTCTTTTACTATTTTTATAAATAATAAATTACGAAAAAAAAAAAATTACGAGGTAAAATAATAGTTTTATCGATCAAATTCCGATAGTCGAGCAAAAAAAAAATTTCGAGAGAAATATATTCGCAGCTTACGAATTATGAAAGGGGTGGCAAAAACACCATTTTTCTATGTTTAATGATACGCAGTCGTGTCGAATAATTTTTTTTTTTTTTTTTACCCGAATTACAATTTTTCGTAGCTTTTTGCTATTTCCGTCTCTCTATGCTTCGGCGAATATACGCTATGTGTGTTTTTGCCACTCGCGCAGGTATGGGATTTTAGCGGCAGTCGTTTGAAATAAAGAAGAAAAAATGAAAAGAAAAAAAAAAAAAAAAAAAATCGTACAAGGATCTGCGTACTATAGGATAGAACGGTCAGCTGCTATTACAGCAGCCGCGCAGCCGATCGATGGCCCAGTGGCACTTCGTACAGGTACCGGCTGTGTCCCTCTCTTTTTCGCACACGAGCTTTGGGGCTTTTCCATCCCTTCCACGTCCCTTCTCGCTCTTTCACTCGTTACATAAAATCCGCCGTTTCTTTCGTCTCCCTCAACCGGCAGCGGAGAAGTTCACAAATGCCCTCGACGGCGCTAAACCCCCCCTAACGCGGCATCGCAACCCTCGTCGAGCAAATCGCGTTCGCCATACGGTCGTCTCGCTTCAGCCGATAGTCGGGAAAGCGGGTACAGTGATCGGCCCTTTAAGGGGTTTTGATAGTCGCGTCATCGTGAGGGCCAGAAATAGGGTCTGGAGGCATGCAGCGAGGGAGAGAGAGAGAGAGAGAGAGAGGGAGAGAAACATCGACGGAGAGTGCGCAATGGTTAAGGGATGAAAGTCGAAATTTCTCTTTCACTCAAAACGCGGAAAGTGAAACGGCTAAAATTTCGAAAACTATCAAATTTCAGAGAAAATTTTCAAAATTACGATGTATTTTCCTTTTTTCGTAAAAAAAAAATTTTTTTTTAAATCTTTTAAAATTTTTTAAAAAATCGCGAAAATCGACGATAAAAGTTTGAAATTCGATAAGTTATCGAAAAATGGCCGATAATGTATGAAAAAAAAATATATAAACGATGAAATTTGACTTTAAATAAAAATTCTCAAAATTCCGAACTTCGCGTCTGTATATTCGAATTCGTTTTTTAATGTTTCCCTTAAGGGGACAACGCTGAGATATTGGCGTTATCCGCGATTCTTTCCATCCCTCTATTTTGCTATGCCAACGATTGTCCGGTTGCCAATGACTGTTACATCGCCCATTCTATCGTATCGGCGTCTCTCTCGGTCGCCGGAGCTCGTGATACGTTGCGCACCGTCGCACAGTCGCGCGTTCCTCGTCGATTCTCACGGCGCACTTTCTCCCTCTGGTGTCGCGTTTTCCCTCCGTTCGGTTGGCGGTCTCTCTCTCTCGCCATCGAGGCACGCAGCACTAGAATCGGCGAGGAGGCAGTAGTCGACCAGCAGCCAGTGGCAGTCGAGAACACGCGACGAGTCGGACTGCGGACAACAGAGCGTACGATCGTCAGTCGCAACCCCTCGGCGCGATTTTCCTTTCGCTCTTTTCTCGTCGTCGCCGTGCATTCCTCACTCTCGTTCACTTTCTCTTCTCCTTTTTTTTTATTTTCTTTCCGATTCCTTATTTATTTATTTATTTATTATTATTATTATTATTAAAAAAAATTTTTTTTTTTTTTTTCAACAATACGAAACTCGTCTCGTATTTTTTCATCCCCTTTTCCCGCCTCGAGACATTTTTTTTTTCGCTGCTCTTCGATCTATATATAAATACATCGATTCAACAGCCATATATATATAGACGCGATCCTGGAGAGCTCGTCATCGTCATCGCGAGAAGAGCTGTTATCGAATTCTCCCCTCTCGAATTTTCTCTCCCCCCGAATCCTTGAAACCGTGACACGACTCTACTGGCTTTACGATTCACCGCGAGACCCTTTCGTACGCGGATACCGGAAAGAGGCTCTCGGTCCGGTGCTCCCTTCCTAAATCGCGGCGACGTCTTCTTGCGTCACGTTCGCCGATCGAGAAGGTGTTGTGTCGTACCATATCGTCAGATTCGTAAAAATTTGCAATTTTATTAATTTTATCTTCCGAAAAAAAAAAAAAAAAAAAAAAAAAAAAAAAAAAAAATTGTTAATTAACATTAATTGTTAGAAACGATAGATAAACAAAAAAAAATAATGAAAAGAGTGAACGTTTGTCATTCGTGTTCTCGTGTTCGTTCGTTCAAGGGATTCGTCACGATATCGAGTCAGACGTGAGTCGCGTTGCGGAGTGCAAGAAATCGAAAGATCCACGATGACTCGTCAGATCGAAACAACACGTTTTCATGGAGAATGGACCGTCTGAGAAGGTTAGTTCCACCAAATTGACAAATTCCGCTCCAAACATCGAATTTTTATCGAAATAATCGAATTATAGTAATTTCTTACGAAAATCAATGGCATACATCGCGATGAAACTATAAAATTTAAATCGAACCCACGCGTTCGATATTTCGATAGTCGTTGATAAGAAATCGAATAGAACGTTAGCTTCGCCTCCGATCCCACGAAATACACAATCCCCGACGCGGATTTGGGGATTAAATTCCTTGACAACGACAAACTACCCATCGGACACTATCGTCATTCGAATCTCTTATCTAATCCCGAATCCTCTTACCGCTGCATCGAGTTGCGTGGGAGTAGCGTAGTTACAATAACAATACTCCGAAATTTTTTTTTTTTTTTTTTTTTTTTTTTTTTTACGAACGTCTTCGTCTTCATCTCCGAAAGATCGCCGTGGACCGAGAGTCTGCGATATATGTTGTATAAGAATGAAGATTGAAAAAAGAAGGGGTGGGGGTGGGGGTGCGGGGGTGCGGGAGGGTAAGGGAGAGAAACGTGCTTTCCCGGGTGGCAATAGAGAATAGCATAGCGGATTGGTGCACACGACACACCCTGCAGTAGAAGTCAGAGAATGAGAAACAGTTTTCATCCCCCGACGTTTTCATCCCCCGCAACAGTTCGATAATATACTCGATGTTGTTACTATGAATTTAATAATCGTCCCTTATACATCGTACATCGGACATAGACGTCCGTACGCACGAGAAACTATGGCCGCGCGGGCTGCCAAGGGGGTTGTCGGGGTGACAGAGAGAATTCTACACTCCGCACAGTGCACGAGCACAGTGCTCGGGCAATGGCGAGGCTTCAAACTCACTTCTCCACCTTGCCTATCTCGCGTGCACTTACTCGCTTGCTCTCGTGTGGAGAGCACGTCGGTGACCGCGGCAGCGGCGGCGGCACCAACGCCAGCAACTGCTAGATCAATAACCGTACCCACGAAGAATTCCACGACGCGGTCGCGGGGCCGCGCGCTCTCGCGCCCCGGCTTCGCTCGCTTCTTTCCGATCTTACGAAAAAAATTAAATAATTTTTTTTTTTTTTTTTTTTTTTCCGATGATGAGAGTCGAAAAATCGAAATAAAAAAACGACGACGAAAAAACGAAAAAAAAAAAAAACGGTGGAGTAGGCGAAAGAATGTGATTCGTTGGCTGCGGTGGGAACCAACCGCATCCCCGTGCAAAAATACATACGGAAATGAATTATTTCATGGTACTTGTAGCTTGGCAAAGCGGCGCTCCGAAAGAAAAAAAAATCAACAATGAATGAACGGTTAGCCGGAAGTTGAATTTCGTAAATGGACGTCGACGGTAAATCAATTATTGTTATTATTTTTTTTTTCGTTTTTCTTTCGGGAGACCTATTTTTTTTTATTGGATTTTTTTCTTTGAAATTTTTTATTGAAATTTTTGGTGAATATAATACGATGGAGATTTTTTTTTATTAATTATTTTGACGATTATTAATTAAGGAAATTTAGACACGAAAATGGGGGTTGTTTTTGTGGGGGTTGAATTTTTATTTTCGATGTTATTAACATCGGCATATAGAGGGACGAAAAATTATATCGTCGCGATACATGTATCGCTGCACAATCGTTAATTGCGCGGATGCTGAAGTTTCAAAGTTATGGTGTAGGGAAGGAGACGAAGGGGGGGGGGGGGGGGGTTGTGCAACAAAGTCGAGGTTAATGGGGTATAGAAGATTGATGAGACACATATTGTTGAGTAACGCGAAGAGCCTTCATTACCGTGTCGCTGTTATATACCTATGGATCTTCGTATATATATATACAATATATATGTATATATATACATATATATACATTTATATATATATTTCCGCGTTTTTTCGCGATTTCTTCGTCCTATTTTTGGCGCCGTTTACCATCGTTACGAAAAAAAAAAAAATTGAGGTGAATAATTTTCATCCGAAATTTCGCGGAACCCATATCTGTGTATTGATAAAATCTGATCGTTGCGTGTCGAACGATGGACTCATTACAAATCAGCTGCAGTCACGGCATGTTTACGAGCTCCGGATTCCCCCTCTCAGCTATTCGAAGCTATTGTAACGATTTTGCATCGCGAATGCATAAATTTACGACGAGACTGCAGTTGCAATGTTGAGAGACAGAAAAGCGGCTTTCGGGACAATTTGCGGACGGAAAATCCGGCTGAATAACGCCCTTCTGTTTCTCAGTTGTTTATGGATATATGACATTGGTAAATGCATCCGATTTCACGGATTTCCATCGATAATTCGACGCTTTTCACTGACCTCGATTCACGCGCAAATATAGATTGTCCTCTTTTTCGTCAACACATCGCGAATATAATACGATTTTTTTTTTTTTTTTTTTTTTTTTTTTTTTTTTTTTTTTGCGCCGAATAACCTTTTACGATCGTCTATTCGTATAAATATTCGAAAGGAAATTTCATTTTGACGAAAAAAAATTCTTCGCGCATCGTCACGGATACGCGCAATTGTTAAGAAAAAAAAAAAAAAAGATAACAAATACATTTACAAAGTTGCGTCTCGACGACGCGACACGGTGAACTTTCCCGGGGGTCGATCCTGTGTGAAAGTTTCCTCGACATTTATGCACCGCGATGCTCCATTGCGATACGGCAATTTGTCTATTTTATCCTTTTCATTAAAGTTTCAACCGCGTGGCTTCTCCATTGTTTCCTCGATTTTCAGACGAATAAATAATTCTTTTCGGGAGAATCTTTCGATTATTTAATCGAACGTTCGAAAAAAAAAAAAAAATTTACTTAGACGTTTGGCGCCGTCGATTTTTCATTGCGGTACGGAGATTTCTCCGTTTTATCAGTTTTCAACACAATCCTTCAATTTTAATCGAAGATTCGAATAAAAAAAAAAAAAAAAACGGCAATTTGTCTATTTTTTTATTTTCATCAAATTTTCAACCGCGTCGAACGTTCGAAGAAAAAAAAATACGGCAATTTGTCTATTTTTTTATTTTCATAAAAATTTTAACCGCATAGTTTCTCAATTATTTCCTCGATTTTCAGACGAATAAATAATTATTTCTCGACAATCTTTCGATTATTTAATCGAACGTCCGAAGAAAAAAAAATAAAAAATACGGCAATTTGTCTATTTTATTATTTCCATCAAATTTTAATATAATATAAATAATTCTTTTCGAATAAATAATTCTGTTCGCAACAATCTTTCGATTATTTAATCGAACATTCGAAGAAAAAAAAATAAAAATACGGCAATTTGTCTAATTTATTATTTTCATAAAATTTTCAACCGCATAGCTTCTCCATTATTTTCTCAATTTTCATCCGAATAAATAATTATTTCTCGACAATCTTTCGATTATTTAATCGAACGTTCGAAAAAAAAAAAAAAAAAATG